>CP106709.1:149823029-151023029 GCA_025503065.1 Gossypium bickii | reverse complement strand
AGTGGCATGAGTTTGGCGGTAAGTCCTTTACGGTAAGGATATCATAATTTAGCTACCTTTCAAAAGAAAATTAATTAAATATTTTTTAAAATATAGATAATTTAGCAGCTTTTGGTACCCTGCAAATAATATTATTTAAATCGAAAATGGATAACGCTAATAAATTTTCCATCCTTTAATCATCTCATTTCGTATTGTCGGTAAATCCATCTTCTGAGGTCTTGTAATATTTTATTACGATATCATAATTACTGATATCAAAACATAAATTTATTCATAAAAAATTGCTGTTTCTAGTACTATCACCATGAACCTAATTCACTTTTAATTAATTAATAGGCTCCAACTAAGGGAAATCATATGCTCCTATTTCTTTAAATTGATTTCGACTAACTACCAATTTTCTAACAAAAGTTGAAGTCCCATGTAAGGAATTTTGTAGTGTTTGAGAAAAGTCCTAACAAAAGTTGTGTTTTTTTTTTAATATCATATACTGATTTAGTCAATGCTCGAATCATAACATTTTTCTTACTAGTAACCAGTTGCATCGGTTAAAAAATGAATCAAATTTCTGTTTGTGGAGTTAAATAAAAATTTTTTATACAAAATGTGTCAGCATAATAGGAAATGCTTACAACTAGTTTTCCTACACTAACCGGATATTTTGGTGACTAGTCCTCTTGTTTGTTCGGTTTCAGTCTCAACAAGGACAAGGAATCTGGACCTCCCATTTTCAGAAACAATTCACCCGCTTGGAAATCATTTTTGAAAGGTAACTGTTTTTTAGGTGTGAATAATCTTTAAGTTAACACGTCTTTGAATATTATTAGACCTTACTTGGGCATAACAATATCATTTTATCGTAATAAAATCTGTCTCATGATGTATATAATGCGTACTTTTCAATGACAACCTTTTTATAACGACGTACTAAATAAAAAGATACTTCTTATAAATACATTTTCAAACAGCAAGAGAATAATTTCTTGAGCCCTTAAGCAACTTTTAAACACTTATCCTCCTCATCTTTCTCCTTATATTGCATTGTCTTTTCTGATTTTCCATCTCTCAAAATAAATGGCCTCCTTAACACTCTCATGTCTCTTTTCTTTACACTATGTTAACAAATTCAAAAGGCATTAACTATTAATTGGATAGAAATTTATTAGATATAAACTAATGGAAATGAAATAAAATTTTGATTAAATCTATTAATCTTCATTTAATCCAACAAAAAAAATTCTATAATACTTTTCTAATATATAATTTTGCGTTTGATGTTTGAATTTTATCTTATTTTTCAGATACTTTATCATTATATTTTGTACTGGATTTATTATACATTATAATCATTCCAATATATAGTTATTCTTATATGTTCTCTATTTATAATAATAAACCTTTCACAAAATTGTTAATTACTATCACATGTTAAATGAATAATATTTAAAAAATTAAAGCAAATAAAAAGATATAAAAAAAACTAAAAGTAATCAAAATGATATTCAAATTAATTAGATTAAAATTAAATAATAAAACCCATAATTTTTCGTGAAGAGCTGATCTTTGCTTCATTAGGTTAAAGATTCGATGCTTAAGAAACAATTTAAGTTAATTAATAATATAAGAGGTTAAAAAAAAAAGCAGGGAGCAATTGAGTGAATGGGCTAGGTTTTAGGTCGGTCCAATTTTTGATTTTAGGTATTCCAAGCATGCAGCATAGCTACTCAATATAAAAAGTAGAAATGGTTAAAATAAAGGAAATTTATTACTTTTTACTGTGTTTGATACGAAAGATTAAAAACATAAAAGAAGAAGAAAGGGTTAAGGTGAAAGGTGTAAGTAAATAAACTGTTGAATTTAAGTGTAATGAATGCCTTCCACCCAAAATTGAAATGATAGGATTTCAAGAACTGGGAATAAATATAATAAATTCACCCCTTCCCCCGCTTCCGTCTTTCGTATTTCTCTTCAATTAAACGTCCTTGTCTATTTTTTTTTTACGACTATAAATATAATAAAAGTAAAATATAAATATAAATATAAATTAATACAAAAATATAATTAAACAAATTCATATACCACGATGGTACGACTTCAACTTAGACCAACAATACCAAAATCTTATTAGGCCCGACAACTTTTTTATTATAGATAATGTTTGATAATTAGTTTATATATTTAAATCTTTGAAAATGTGTAAGTCCTAGATTTATTACGTGTTTAAATATTTTCTAATCAATTTTGTATAAAAATAAAAACACTCTTAGAAATTATAATATTTTTATTTTATCAAATAACTTGATAATTGAGTTAAATTTTAAAAATTAAAATATAGTATAAATAATATAATTTAGAGGGTTCACAAGGTTTGATGATGATACCTTGGAAACCTACATATTCAACGCAGCCGACCTATTGAAGTTTTATTTTAATATATTATAACATTCACTTCGCAATAATTAAAAAAAAAAAAAAACATTCTCTTCTCAATAAAATATTTCACAACATTAAAATGGGAAAATATTTTTATTATTACTTAAACATTTAAAGCTAGTCGAACTCAAATCTAGGAAATCTTACTTTAAATATTTTAAAACTTTGATATGCTATCATTATATACATGAACATAAATTACTCGCTCACTCAACAAAGTTAAACTATATTTATTTTCTAGCTTTTCTAATAAAATGTATTAACGTATAAAAGTAGATACAGATAATGTATTCAATACCAAACCTTCATAAGTTATTTTCTATAATCAAACTATGCCATGATTAATTAGGTTTAGGCATTACGCTAAATCCTTTTAATACACTACCTACCTATGGTCATGTGGGCTCCAACTATTTATATATGCCTACAAGATCTTAGCCCTAAATATATTAATTAGGTTTCTTACTACTCAAACATTATATTTTCATGGGTTAAAGTTTTCTTATGGGATCAAATTAAATTAATTAAGTTTGTATATTATTAAAAAGAATAAAAGAAATTAGTAGTATTTACTGATTTAAAATTATATTTTTTAATTACAATTCAATTTCAAATAAATTTTTAAAAAAATATTAAATATGTTAAACAATAAATATTAACTCTATTTTAAATTAACTTTATTTAATTACCCATTTTTCATTTTTATACCCATAGTCGATTCAAATACATTTAAACACCACCCAAAAAAAACACAAAAAAAGAATATGAAAATTTTAATAGATTTTAACTCCTTTTCAGATTGTCACTTAGACGTCTCTTCAGCTTTCGACAACTCCATGTTATGTATTTTTCTTAGAAGGCTCGAATTGAATTAGACTTCTGTGTACGCAAATTAAGCTTGCTTTAAATTGGAAATATTTCGAGACAGGTACAACGACAGCAATGAATTAATTAAGCACTAAAATTGAGAAAATAAAATAAATTGAGCAGTTAATTATTGTCAAATAAAAAATATTTGAGGATAAATTTACGAATCGGATAAACTAAAACTGAGAATAAATGAAAACATGCAATATAAATGTTAAATCTACAAGGAATTTTGATTAAAATACAATTTGGAAGTTGATATCAGAATTTTTATATCAAAACTGAAATTATACAATGATTTCATCCTCTTGCAATGAAGAATGGTTTCGGATATTATATTTTATTTAAAAAAGAAAGAAAAAAGCATGGGCAAGAAGCTAGCTAGCCACACACACATCATCACTCACCAGCCACGAAGCCACTATGCATGTTCTTCAAGTCGGTATAAAAATAATAAAGGAAAAAGATGGAGCTTAATACATCCTTCGGTGACTAATTTAATGGAACATTCTCATCTTCATGTCTCCACATAAATTTGTGTTTATTTTATTGTTGTTATTATTTTGCATTGGCATGTTTGTATTCATTACCCTCAACCTTTCCTTCTCATTTAATGATGTAATATCACTTAATTAAGATTTAATTCATGTTGCAACTCTTAGGATAACTGCAAGTCTCTGCTCTTAATGTATCTACCTTTTGTGATCAATATATAATAAATATTTTTTTTCCCCTATTGTTCTCAATTCTAAATATTATTTATTTACATAAAAATTAAATTAAATACCGCCTCACTTCACTAATCACCATACGAGCTCTCAGCTTCGCTCGCTTAATCCCTTCTGTTTCCAAACATGCAACACTTAATACAATGCTTATCCAGCGTCCACGTGGCAGCATGCCTTTTAACCCATTTTGCCAACAGCTTCAATGTGCGCGTGGAATACACGCTTGTTCAAAAACATTTTCTGATGGAATCATTTTTTTTTTTTAATATTGAAGATGTTTTTTTGTTTATTTTTAAAGTGTAATCTAAATTAAAACCAATAATAAGAATGGATGCAATCCAAAATTAAAACTAATAAATTAGACTAAAACCCATCTATAATAGTCATACACACTTGATACCTACCCATATAATTGTGCATGTTAAGTCTCAAATTGAACTAATCTCTCGTTAGCAATAAATTTGTAAGGGTTTATATAGTGTATATTTATAAACATATATATTATTATTAACACATTAAATTATATTTAACTCATATATAATTTAAAAAGTATTATATTTTTTTTGTTACATCTTATAATATATTTACCGAACTTTTAATCCACTTGTAGAGTCTAAAAAAATTATAAATAGTGTATAAAATAATTTTTTTCAAAAATATTAAAACACTACCATATATATTATTTAAATATTTTTTTTATTTTTTAAAAAAGCCCGTTAGTATATTAAATATAAATTTATAATTTAATTGATAAAAAAAAGTTATATAGCACATGTCTAAAAAACCATATTATAGAGTTGTTTACACGAAGAGAAAATATAATCCGAAGCCTACAAGCAAGCGTACTAAAAATTTGAATTTTAGTGTGCGCAGGTAGCGTAAACTTATTCATTGTAACACAGTGGATTATTGCTCTATTTGCCTTAACTTGAATTGCAACAAGAAGTTTAAAAACAAAAAAAACAATGCAGAGAGAACTCAAAAGCTGAGAAGAAAACAACCTTGAGAAACAGAACAAATCCTTTTCCTTAACCTTCACGCCTCCATTAATACCCTTATTTCCCTCCCTTTCTCTTGCTGCACTGCTAAAATTAATTACTACTTACAATCATAAAATTGAAAATGCACATTATCTCTTCTTTTCTTTGCTTTTTCTATGTTCTATTTTCCCTGCATTAAAACCCGAGTTATGATCCTCCTCTCCCCCATTTTTATCTTTCCATTGACTCTTCATTTTCTCTCTCTTGAGTGCTTTTCGACTCCCTTTTAAAATCCTACCTCAGCTACATGGGATTTTTATGAATTGAGAAAACAGAGCTTTACAGAGTGAAAAGAACAGGGGAAGTAAAAAAGAAAACTACAGAGGTTTTTTTCCTTCTTTTTTTTGTTCTCTCAGTATCCTTTTAAGCTTTTTTTCTTTCACTATCTTTCTTCTCCTTCTTTTTTTGGGGGTACGCTTTTCTTGATTTTTCCAATATCGTTTCCTTTTTCTTGGGATTGTTTCAAAACATGGGTTCTTACAAAGGCGAAGAACAGCATCACCATCATCATCATCGAAATGAATCGAACTGTGTTTTGGTTCATGGACCTATCATCGTAGGTGCAGGACCATCTGGTCTAGCAACATCCGCTTGCCTTAAACAACAAAGCGTACCTTCTCTTATCCTTGAGAAAAGCGACTGCATTGCTTCTTTATGGCAACATCGAACCTATGATCGCCTTAAACTCCATCTTCCCAAACAGTTTTGTGAGTTACCACTCCTTGGTTTCCCTCATAATTTCCCAAAGTACCCAACCAAACACCAGTTCATCTCTTATATGGAAAGCTATGCTTCACATTTCTCAATCAAACCTAGGTTCAACCAGGCTGTAATAAAAGCCGAATTTGATCATGTTTTGGGGTTTTGGAGGGTTAAAACTCAAGACTTTGAATACATTTCAAGGTGGCTCATTGTTGCCACGGGTGAAAATGCTGAGCCTGTAATACCAGATATCCCTGGTATCCACAGGTTTAAAGGTCGAGTTGTTCATACCAGTTTATACAAGTCTGGTTCTGTGTTTAAAAACCAAAGGGTTTTGGTTATTGGATGTGGTAATTCCGGCATGGAAGTCTGTTTGGACCTTTGTCGATTCAACGTTATCCCTCACATGGTCGTTAGAAACACAGTAAGTTCATTTAATGTCCTAAACCTGTAACACATTAGATTATATATTCATTGTTCCTCATGTTATTTATCTGTTTTACTTTTTCTTACATAGGTGCATGTATTACCGAGGGAAATGTTTGGTTTCTCAACATTTGGGATAGCAATGGCACTTGTCAAATGGTTCCCTTTAAAACTAGTGGATAAATTGCTTTTGCTGCTAGCCAATTTCACTTTGGGTAACACTGACCAAATAGGCCTTCGTAGGCCGAAAACGGGACCTATCGAGCTCAAGAACGTCACCGGAAAGACTCCGGTCCTCGATGTCGGCGCATTATCACAGATAAAATCTGGTAAAATCAAGGTATGATAGACCCTCCCTCATGTTTCAATCACCATTTATTTTTGGGGTGCCATGGTTGATTTTATTACACATTTTCAGGTGATGGAAGGTGTTAAAGAGATAACAAGAAATGGAGCTAAGTTCGTGGATGGACAAGAAAAGGAGATTGATTCAATCATATTGGCTACTGGATACAAAAGCAACGTGCCTACTTGGCTCAAAGTAAATAATTAATATGCTTATTATTTTTAGTCTTCATGCATGCACAAAATCATTTTAAAATATATTATATTTTGTTAATTTTTAAGAAAATCAATACATTGTATTGTATATGTATAGGGATGGGAATATATAAATGGGTTCTTGTTGTAATGATTCTTTTTCCACTTTTTTTTTAATTAATTTGTACCAATATTGATAAACTTTATGGTTTTTGAATTAAATATAAAATGCAAATACAGAATGTTTTATCGGTTATAACTTTTTTTACCTTTTTTGGAAATACAGGGATGTGAATTTTTCACCAAAGATGGCATGCCAAAATCGCCGTTTCCTAACGGCTGGAAAGCGGAGAAGGGATTGTACACAGTTGGGTTTACAAGAAGAGGGCTTCTAGGAACGGCTTCTGACGCCGTTAACATTGCTAAAGACATTGGTGAACAATGGAGGACAATCAAAGAGTGTAACGACAGCAATTTTAATTATCTTCCTCAAAGAAACGTGGTCCAAAACAAAGTAAAAAAGTAAAAGAAGAATTTACCGCCGGTGACTTTTTTTGTTTGTTTGTTTGTTTTTTTTTTTTTTTTTTGTCGCTTTTGTTGAACATTGTAAATGCATCAATTTTGTTAGGAAAGGGGGGGAGGGGTTTACATCCATCTTTTCTACCTCTTTACGAGGTGAATTTGATGATGTAAGTTTGTATAAAATAATTTCATAAATAAAATAGAATGTACTTTCAAGTTTTATTTACAAATGTTGTCACTGGAAATGATTATATTAATTTATAGGAAAAATTTACTTTATCATGAATATATGAAAAAACATAAACACAATTATGATATAATAAACAATTTAATCACGTGCTATACAAAGTACTAAATCTATTCATATATATACAAGACTAAAAAATTATATCTCCGGCTCTTGTGGGAAAATCCCAAGTCAATGGTCAATGAAAATATTGGCGAACTGGAAGCAAATTTAATATGCAAAGAACAAAGATCATGTGTTTATGGATGAAAGGTACTTGGCAACCCCTTTTATTTTTATCTATAATTTGTTTTCATTTATTCTATCAATATCATATTTAAACTTTCTAGTGAACTTAGAAATATTTTTTGTCAACTTCTAAATGATTTTTTATGTGTAAATTCCAACATTTTTTTTTCTAAAATAAAATTTTTTTTTGAAAATTTATCAATTTTGTAAGTGATCGAGCAGAGCAAATCCCAGGTTTGAAGCTAAGAATAAAAGTTCAAATAAGCATGCGAAGAAAGTAAAAGGCACCAAAAGCTATCTCTACAGCTATTAATAATATCATTATTATTTTAATTATAGAACCTAAATTTGCTTTAATAAATTATATAAATGGATGGACCGACCTTCTTGCTACTAAGCTTTTATAACATAATAGGTCTTAGATGGTGTGCCCCTCCATTATCAGTACTATACATTAGTTATTGAGATAGGTTGTATTGAGTAGGTTTTTTTTTTTAAAAATCTTATATTGTAATTGAGATTAACTTTTATCTAATTAAAAGTGTTTATTATGTATATATATTTGTTTATTGGTACAAATGAAAATTAGATTAACATTACAACAAATTCAATAAAATTATTAGATCTCGAATTCGACATTGTAATGTGTCTAAAGCATCAAACTTGTCATTGAATCAAGGCTTAAATGGTAATTGCATAGCTTATTAGTATCATATATTTAAAAGAGAGTTGGTATCTCTATTTATTAAAGAAAATTTAAAATACCCATAAATTATTATAATATAGAGGAGAGAAATTATGTCTGAATATTGAAGTTAGTATTGTTGGAAGACACGATCATAAATCTCAAAATATTTATTTCCTTTTAAAAGTAAAAATAAATATAAAAGATATTTTAATCATTTAAAAAAAATCTTAAAAATACATACAAATAATTTAAAGCATAAACATGGTTCATTGTTCAAAGCAATAAATCATACGTAAGTACAAAACAAGACAATTGAGGGTTTTAGAGATAAAGACAAGAGAGGACTGAGCAGCAAAGAGAAGGCAATTGCTGTTACTGAACACTTCAACGCTGTAGATATAGAAAGTACCCACAACGCCAAGTACACACTATATAACACAAACCTTTGTTTTGTTTGCATCTAATCTCTCTCCAAATTTTCAATCAATATTTTCTTTTATTTTTTAATTAATCAATCAATCGAATCAAATTAGTTCAATTATTCAATTAGTTATCGAATTCAATTCTGTTAATTTTTTAAAATTTTGATTACCAATTAATTCGATTAAAATTGATTAATTTAACTGAACTATTCCATTAACTAAAATTATTATTAATATTAAATAGGTTGAATGCATTATATAAGCTTAAAATAAAAAATAATAATGAATTTAATAGAGATAACTTTTATAATGGATTCAAAAAGAATATTATTTGAAAAAAATAAAATAAAACTAAATAAATAAAAGATAAAAGAAAGAAATATGCAAAAAAAAATTCGATTAATTGCTAGAATTAACGGACAAAAATTTATTCCATTAATAGACTTTTAAAAATTTTAGGTCAATTAACGTTGGAAATTTGTTTGAAGTTTTAATTTGATTGTAATATTAATCAAACGGAACTTTTGAACACACACCTATTCACTCTCTTCTTTCTATACATACATTCTTATATATATATATGCTGACTGTTTGCTTCTTTGCTTCTTTATTTCTCTTTCTCCTCCACGCTGATAATTGAGACAATGATGGGGCGATCTGACGCCTTCCCTTCCCTTCCATCGACGACATTGTACGAATTGGCTATTCATTTTTTTATATAAGAAAAACGGATTGACAGCTCTGCTTCTCTCCGCTCATCGCTCTCCACGTAACAATCTCTTGGTTGATTGTTGATTGCTGATGCAAACAACCGCCCCCGGTTTTTTTTTTCTTCTCTGCCGCCACAACACAATTTTACAGTGTGTGAGAGAGAGAAGTATAGGAACAACGTCTATAGGACGTGGGAAAAACCAAAAAGGCAAAAGTCCAAAAGGAGAGTTAAAATGGAAGGTGGGGGGGATTTGGATTTTGGGGAAGAGCATTCAATTCGAATATCACTATCACACGATTTCAAAAAGCATGCGTTACGCTATTCAGATTCTCACGTCACTCTTTATTTTTAAATTTTTTTTTTCTCTCACTGACCCATTGTTGCAGTGAGAAGTGAGAAGAAGGCACATTTTGCATGGTTTTGATGATCAAACAAACAAAGTTTTTTTAAAATTTTTCTCGATTGTTTCGTTTTTTGGATATTCATTTTTCCATGCTCCCCGCCTGCTCGACGTATTGTCCAGTCGACCCTCTTTTACTGGCCCACTCTCTTCAACTGGGATTTCAGAGAGCGAAATCAACTGGGTGGCGCGTGTATGGGACGCGAAACCGGTGGAGGGTGGGGGAAAAGGGGGGCTCAGGGATTGAGGCAGGGGCGTATCTATACAATGCAAGTATAGATTGGCATGACATGGCATGCAAATGTACTAATCGAAGACTGATGGTTGTGCATGCATGCCAAATTGGCATTCTCTTGAAAACTTAAAAAAAGTACAGTTATTTTATTTATTTAAAAAAATAAAATAAAAAAGTGCAAGTTGCAGAACACAATATTCACTTACTGGATATAACAGTTTTATGATCTTTCTTTGGATATTGATGAGATGATGATGAAATAATATGATTCAGTTGTCCCATGGATGATCATCAGTGCTGAAAAACCTTTTGTTTTGGGTGATAACATTCGTATTGGGCCCACTTCCTCTCACTGCTTACTTACACCTGCTTGGACCTTACACCTTAGCTGACATGAGATGTGAGATGAAAATTGCCCTTATATCCTAGGAGAGAGACTTCTCGATGCCCCCAAAACAAAACACTAGCACAACAACAGAATTTCTATTTTTTTTATTAATTTCTCAAATTCAAAATCAACCTACCCCTTTAATTCGTAATGTAAACTTTGACTCAACTTCAATTTTAAAATACAAATTGGAGAAAAAGTAAATTTTTTTATAAATGTTCTACAGTTAAAATTATTATTATGTCAAATTTAAGAGTTATCACGTTATTTTTTCATCTATCATTTAATGGTTAATAATAAAAATTTTAAATAATTAAATGATTATTTTATAATTTTTTATATTTGGATGATGAAAAAAATTTACTCCATACGGTAAAAAATTATTAAATTATGTTTGTGAAAGTCACTTTTTTTTTTTTGAAGTGATTTGCATTTCTTTACCGCTAGTAGAAATAAAATCAGGATATTTGGGCCGGATCTATGGGGTAATATACCAATATATACCAAAAAAATAAAAAATTTATGGACTTGGGCCAATTTTTAGAAAATTTACGGAAAAGGGCCATTTCCCATCAAAATGCGTCTACATCAGCGCGTTTTGAGGGGAAATGCCACCAAAGCGCGTCCCCAGGGGCGTGCTTTGCTGGCACTTCCAACGGTCAGAATTTTTTTGACCATTGGGCCCAACGGTCATTTTTTTCCCTATAAAAACCCCCCAACCCTTTTATTTTTTTCACACTTTAATCATTCTCTCAATTTTCTCTCAAAGTCCTTGAAATTTATTCTCAAATTTTAAAATAGTCCTTTACTATTTACAAAAAAAGCCCTTTTTAATTATTTTTAATATTTTTTTTTGGAAAATTTTAAATTTTTCAATCGTATTACAATGGTCGGGGAATTACTTCGTCTAGACAATAAGCACATCTCCGTCAAGCAAATGAAAATGGTAAATTTTAATTTTAATTTTTTAATATTATTTAATATTTTTTACAATTATGCAATTTTAATTAATTTTTATTTTATAATTTTTTAAACAGTCTATAGATCGGGTGTTGGAATGTTATATTCGCAACAGGCATGGTCCCCCATCGCCGTTGATCGAGAATTACCTGCGGGAAGCGGGTTTTTGGCACGTGGCCACGATAGGCCGAGGGTTCAAGTTGGAGCCGCCTTTGATCAGTGCGTTGATAGAGAGGTGGAGACTCGAGACGCACACTATCCATCTTCCATGCGGAGAGTGTACCATCACTGAAATTTGGGTTATTACAACTCTCCCCCTCTTTAAGAATTTTCGTCCTCGAAAATTCCTTTAGTGGAGAGGTTCAAATATTTTTCACTACTTATACCTTTTCCGATGTCAATTCCTTACACAAAAATTAGAGAAATCCAGATACCATAATCACCACGTTTCTATGATCAAACCAAAAGCATAATCATAACAGATATAGTTATCACAAGCTGAAGAACACACTTTAAAGATAAGCCATGATTAACAATTTATGAAGTATGAATGATAGGAAAACCAAGATAATGAAATTCAAGATACAATACCATACCGGAAATCCGAGAACATAACTCATAAAAAATAATAATAAAGATACTGATGATTCCTCAGAGAAGGCTAGAAGAAAAAAAACTCTACTTACCGACTCTGGACTTCCATCATGACAGAGATAATATATTTCCAAATATTTATATATAAGACAGAATAATATCCAGTAAAGTCCAACATAAATTTTTACCATCGACTTTATTCCAACATAATAAAATAGAATTTCGAAGAGATAAAGAAATACCAATCATAAACCGACCCAACCAACAGGGCTTTCGTCTAACATCATAGTTAGCTAGCATTCTCATAACATAAGAACTCCATCAGGGCTGAAAAAATCACACACATATCTCTGAGGATAAAAGAATATATATAGAATACCCAGAATGATCATCATATTCATCTCAACTATAACTATCACACATAGACATCTTTATTGCTCAATTATTATTTCTCTAACTAATTCTGTCATCATGTACCTCACATCATTCCATTCACCAACGAAAACCAATTCGGGAAGAATCTCAGCAAACACATACTTTAGACTACATACTCAATTGAGTCGAATAGTCGAGACTAGCTTCTTATTTATCCCTGACATTGCATAATCTGTGTAATCTTTAAAATAATCTGATATTTCTTCTAAAACTGAGTTCATTTGTCGCATTATACTCAACTTTTTTTCCCACCACTGAACTTTTTAGTTTCCCACTTATGAACTTATTCAACATAATTCTCGCAAACTTTCATCATAAAGCAACACTCGTAAAGGAGTGAGGTCGTAAAGCCTCTAACTTGACTCTCATAAATACACAAATATGACTTAACATTCATCATCAACGTAATATCATCATAATCACAAAATTCACTCTAAGCAAATTTTCATACTTAGTCATGTTACACGAACTTTTCGATTATCTTATTCAAACAAGTGTACTTAAACATACATTCCATAAATTTTGAGTAAATTTACTAATAACACTCACTTAATCAAGCATGTTAGGCACATAACATCATATGAATACCAACATACATGAATGAGCTTATCACAACATAGACTTCCGTTTCATTTCACTTTTTCACATTTCCCAACTTATGGTTATCTCATTAAGCACATTAGCACATGCATATCATGAACTTCTATTCATACCTTTCCACATTTCAATACATCGTAAGCACATTTCAATCATCTCAATATCATTTTTAACATTATCGACAATAGCTCAGTTAGAAGTTATCTCTGTCTTAACAAAACAATTTCGTTAGAGCCGGGAGATATCACACTATCACAGTTCACATATGGCATGTATAGTTAGACTCTTGCACACGCTATGCTTACCTGGCTTTGATACCACTACATGTAACACCCCTTAACTGTATTCGACGCCGGAACAGGGTACGAGGCATTACCGAGGAGCACGAAACACTTACAGATGATTTAAACCATTTATCGTGTAACACCCCTTACCCGTATTCGACACCGAAATGGGGTACGAGGCATTACCGGAATTACAAATTTATTTATCAAAAATTTTATATCATTTAACATTTATTTTTGAAACCAATCAAAAATCAAACATATTATCCCTTAAAACATATTTATTTTTCTTATTTCATGACTTACTTGAATTTATTTCTCGTCTCAACATATTTAATTACCTTTTATTTACATATTACAGATAATCACATATTGACATGTCATGATAAATATCATTCTCTTGCCGTTTATTCATAAACATATATTAGTTAATTCATTATATCAATATTTCACGTGCTATCAACTTATATTTCCTTATATCACATATTTAAAGTTACACGAACTTACTCAGCTAAATTTGCGTAAATACCAAGATTCAAGGGCATTTTGGTAATTTCCCATTTTCATCGATTTTTCAACCGATCTTAATCTAATTAATAATTTCATTCAATTTAGCAATTTTAAATAATAAAATAATCCATTCCATGTAAATTGGTCATCTCCAACATTTATACAAAACTAATCATAAACTTTTACTTTTATTCAATTTAGTCCCCGAGCCTAAAACATTACAAATTAGCCATGCTAGCTGAATATTCATACATATTTTTCCTCCTCCTCCTCTCCATTCCACATCCTTAATGTATATAGCATTCTATAAGTAACATTATCAATAATTTTCAACATTTACTCATGTGAATATTTAAGCTGTCCATGCGTGTCATAGTCACTAAATTATTTTTATCTGGAGCTACAGAACTCCAAATGAAGAACCGTTAATTTTTCTTGAAACTAGACTCATATATCTTTTTACTATAATTTTTCCAGAATTTTTGGTATGGCCAATCAATACCAGATTATTCTTAAAGTTTCCCCTGTTTTACTGTTTGACTGTTCTGACCTCTCTTCACTACGAATCAAATTACTCTTCATACAAAATTCATATGACCTTCTTGTTTATTTCATTTGAAAATAGACTCATTCAGGATTCTAAAAATATAAAGTTAAGCCCCTAATTATTTTTCTCCAATTTTTATGATTTTTCAAAGTCAGAACAGGGGATCCTGAAATCACCCTGAACCAGTTTCACTAAAATTTAAATATCTCATAATACAGAACTTATTTGATTTCTCTATTTCTTTCATATGAAAGTAGACTCAATAAGCTTCAATTTCATATCTTACTCAGCTTCTAATTCCACTTCTACGATTTTTGGTGATTTTTCAAAGTTACTCTACTGCTGCTGTCCAAAACAGTTTTGTTATAGCTTATTTTACAATTAAATCCTTTACCCAATTCTAACTTCAAATTCTTTCAATTAAACCACTAATTCATCATTTTATTCATCATATGCTATATTCAACAGCTTTAAAACTTCAAAAACTTCAACTTAAATTCATCAAAACTTTGTTCTAAAACTTATAAAACATCAAAATTAAAAGAGAAGGACTAAATTAACTTACCAATTAAACTTCCAAGCTTCAAACCATCAATTTCTCCTTTTTCTTTCTTTCCCCTTTTCTTCCCCTGCTTTCGTCTTGTTCTCTGTTTCATTTTCTGGTATTCTTCTTTTACTTCTTTTGGTTTATATATATATAATAATATAATAATATAATATAATATAATATAATATAATAATATACTTTTAAAAAATCTGAGATTTTCTTACGTTAACCGCCTCAACTATGCAAAATGGTAAAATTACCATTTTGATCCTTCATAATTTCTTTTAATCTATAATTTAACTTTTACTTTCATTTCAGTTTAGTCCTTTTCATTTAATTTCCTACCCAAACGTTAAAATTTTCTAACGAAAGTTTAATAATAACTTAATGACACTCCATAAATATTTTTAGAAATATTTATGGCTCACTTTTATGAATTCGAGGTCTCAATACCTCGTTTTTGGCCCAATTTTTTTCTAATTAATTCTTTCAGTTCACAAAATTCACTAATTTTAAAATATTTCTAAAATCACACTTAACTTATAACTATCGATTAACAAAATTTTCTAACTTTTCGTCAGATTTAGTGATCTCGAATCACTTGTTCGACACTATTAAAATTGGGTCATTACAAATTCTTCCCCTAAAAAAATTTCGTCCTCGAAATTTCCTTATTATTTTGATCATGAACTTCGTTATTTCTATAATTCTATAGCTCCTTTGTGCACATATTTATCTGATTTATCATTTATATCCATTCCATATCCTTTCGGTTTGCAATTCATTTTAATTCAATATTATGAACATACCTTATAAATTAAAAATTACTTACCTTTTTATAAGAGGCCCAATAGATTCAATAGAATACTTAAGATATATGAAACAAATATAGAAGTGTATTATTATTTACTATTAATCGAGATAGCACTTGATGAGAACCAAAGTGTTATTATCGAGAATGCGCTAAAGTTCCTTAATGGTATACCACTAATATCTTAGTAGATTTAATCTCATTTACTTGGGAAAATTACATTATACACGCATGTCACTTTTACAATTTTAACATAATGCTTTTACATATTTTTTTTTTTTTTTTCCAATTTCACTTAAATGTATTCACAAATAAATTTAATTTCACTTCCTCTTCAATATACAATTCAATACTAATATTTATCCATCGATTAATTCGGTTTCCATTTAATTCATCAATAACGCTTACCTCATACTTCACTTACTATACGCATAATTTAAATTTAACATTTAATATTAAATAGTAAACATCAAGCATGCAACAATATAAGTCATATGTGTTAATTTATACTTTAATTTCATACCTCAACAATAGCATTTCATCAAATAGCATCATATATCATCTATATTATTTTTAATCAATTCATAAACCTTTGGTTCAAGTTTTCAATCTCATATCTCAATTTCAATTTACATTTCAATTCCTAATTCCACTTTTCCATACTTTCAATAGTTTAACCGATCAAATTCAATCGATTTTTCTCATTTCGTTTATTCAACATGATTTCAATAATAATAATTTGATATTTTAACAAATTTATGAACCTTAAGTTCATACTTCAATTCTCACATTTCAATTCGATTCACAATTCAACTCATAATTTCTTACTCATATTTTCAATAGTTCAATCGATCAAATTTATTTAGTTTTTCTCATTTTAGTTATTCACCTATTAACAATCCGGACTTTTTGACAGATACACTGATTCCAACCCAAACACACCGAGACGGCACATTGTGCCTTAACGGTACACAATATACGACACACAAAGTGTCGAATCGATAATGATAGAATGATGAATGATGAGTCGGCATGTAAGTGCTCGATCGAGAAGCCGGCAAAAACTCGCACTCTTCCATATCCTATAGCATGCCAATTATATCCGACTAGTCCGAGGCAAGTTAATAGGAGATCAATTCTCATTTTAATTTCACTTAATATTCATATCTACCCCTATTAACAAGACTCGGACTTTGGCGGATACGCGGATCCAACTAAACACACAGATTGGCACCCAAAGTGCCTCATCGACTCAAGGTCGAAGAATCCCTGAACACTTCCAATCCTATGGCATGCCATTTATATCCAATCTAGCCCGATAAGTTAATAGGGTATTCAAATCATCATTTCATTTTTTTTTTCTATTTCAAATTCACTTTTCCATTTCCTAATCAAAGATATAATTCAATGATTCACTTTGTTCTCATTTCACTTTCTTAGCCCAAAGTAGACTTTATAGAACACACCGGATATACTGGAGCAGATATAGAGGTGCATTATGATGCACAAGTGAACAGAGAGCACCAATGTGCTAATAATCGAGAGCACCAACGTGCTTAATAATCGAGAGAGCACCGGCGTGCTAATATCGGAGAGCACCAATGTGCTAATATCGAGAGCACCAATGTGCTAATATCGAGAGCACCGACGTGCTAATATCGGAGAGCACCAATGTGCTAATATCGAGAGCACTAACGTGCTAATGTTCCTTAATATCCCAAAGAGTTCTAAATTTCGTCTACTTGGGCATTAAAGTGAATCTCATATATTTAAATAATTCACATAAATATTTCAAAAGGATAAATAACAATAATTTAAAATTCTTGTAGTACTTACAACAAAAAGGTTGAAATGATATATGTTATTCTTCCTTCACTCCTTAACCTTCTCTTTTCCTTTTCCTTCAATTCGGTCCTCTCCTTTCTTTCTCAAATTGATTTCATATAAACATATAACATTTACATGTAAAAAATAATCAAATAAACTTTCTATATTATTTAACAAAATAAGCATGTATAATATATTTTTATTCAATTCGTATTTTTAATTTATTGTCTAATCAAATTTAAAATCACTAATTACTTTTCAATCAATATACATTTCAATTACTCACATATTTTCTTTATTTAATTTAATTTGCCTTCAAATATTCAAATAATTCATAATTCGATTCGTAATTTAAATAACTTTCTAATTTCCAGATTCATTCTACTTTCACTTCTTATTTCAACTAGGTTTCACAAGATTGCAAAGTAATTCTTCATAGTTTAATGCAATACACATAACAATATTCAATAACTTCATGATTCAATTTCAAGACACAAAATAATATTCAGATTCCATAATTGATTCGATATCGGTCTCAACTTCAAGACTCAATCTTAAATTTATCATTTTACTAAATACTTACCTTAAAATACTTACCACACATAATTAATAAATTACACATAATAATGATAAAGTTTAAATTATAATGATACAAATATCATCAAAGTCGGAACATATCACATTATCTCAAGTTATATATTAATAATAGCATATATTTCTAGACTTCACATATACTACATTTGGTCCGAGAACCGACTAAACCTAAGCTCGATACCACTAAATGTAACACCCTTACCCGTATTCGACAATCGAAATGGGGTACGAGGCATTACCGGAATTACAAATTTATTTATCAAAAATTTTATATCATTTAACATTTATTTTTGAAACCAATCAAAAATCAAACATATTATCCTTAAAACATATTTATTTTTCTTATTTCATGACTTACTTGAATTTATTTTCGTCTCAACATATTTAATTACCTTTTATTTACATATTACTGAGATAATCACATATTGACATGTCATGATAAATATCATTCTCTTGCCGTTTATTCATAAACATATATTAGTTAATTCATTATATCAATATTTCACGTGCTATCAACTTATATTTCCTTATATCACATATTTAAAGTTACACGAACTTACTCAGCTAAATTTGCGAAATACCAAGATTCAAGGGCATTTTGGTAATTTCCCATTTTCATCGATTTTTCAACCGATCTTAATCTAATTAATAATTTCATTCAATTTAGCAATTTTAAATAATAAAATAATCCATTCCATGTAAATTGGTCATCTCCAACATTTATACAAAACTAATCATAAACTTTTACTTTTATTCAATTTAGTCCCTGAGCCTAAAACATTACAAATTAGCCATGCTAGCTGAATATTCATACATATTTTTCCTCCTCCTCCTCTCCATTCCACATCCTTAATGTATATAGCATTCTATAAGTAACATTATCAATAATTTTCAACATTTACTCATGTGAATATTTAAGCTGTCCATGCGTGTCATAGTCACTAAATTATTTTTATCTGGAGCTACAGAACTCCAAATGAAGAACCGTTAATTTTTCTTGAAACTAGACTCATATATCTTTTTACTATAATTTTTCCAGAATTTTTGGTATGGCCAATCAATACCAGATTATTCTTAAAGTTTCCCCTGTTTTACTGTTTGACTGTTCTGACCTCTCTTCACTACGAATCAAATTACTCTTCATACAAAATTCATATGACCTTCTTGTTTATTTCATTTGAAAATAGACTCATTCAGGATTCTAAAAATATAAAGTTAAGCCCCTAATTATTTTTCTCCAATTTTTTATGATTTTTCAAAGTCAGAACAGGGGATCCTGAAATCACCCTGAACCAGTTTCACTAAAATTTAAATATCTCATAATACAGAACTTATTTGATTTCTCTATTTCTTTCATATGAAAGTAGACTCAATAAGCTTCAATTTCATATCTTACTCAGCTTCTAATTCCACTTCTACGATTTTTGGTGATTTTTCAAAGTTACTCTACTGCTGCTGTCCAAAACAGTTTTGTTATAGCTTATTTTACAATTAAATCCTTTACCCAATTCTAACTTCAAATTCTTTCAATTAAACCACTAATTCATCATTTTATTCATCATATGCTATATTCAACAGCTTTAAAACTTCAAAAACTTCAACTTAAATTCATCAAAACTTTGTTCTAAAACTTATAAAACATCAAAATTAAAAGAGAAGGACTAAATTAACTTACCAATTAAACTTCCAAGCTTCAAACCATCAATTTCTCCTTTTTCTTTCTTTCCCCTTTTTCTTCCCCTGCTTTCGTCTTGTTCTCTGTTTCATTTTCTGGTATTCTTCTTTTACTTCTTTTGGTTTATATATATATAATAATATAATAATATAATATAATATAATATAATATAATAATATACTTTTAAAAATCTGAGATTTTCTTACGTTAATCGCCTCAACTATGCAAAATGGTAAAATTACCATTTTGATCCTTCATAATTTCTTTTAATCTATAATTTAACTTTTACTTTCATTTCAGTTTAGTCCTTTTCATTTAATTTCCTACCCAAACGTTAAAATTTTCTAACGAAAGTTTAATAATAACTTAATGACACTCCATAAATATTTTTAGAAATATTTATGGCTCACTTTATGAATTCGAGGTCTCAATACCTCGTTTTTGGCCCAATTTTTTTTCTAATTAATTCTTTCAGTTCACAAAATTCACTAATTTTAAAATATTTCTAAAATCACACTTAACTTATAACTATCGATTAACAAAATTTTCTAACTTTTCGTCAGATTTAGTGATCTCGAATCACTGTTCCGACACTATTAAAATTGGGCTGTTACATATCGCTCAAATATCAAAATTGATTATAAAAGTTCCTTTAACGGACCCTTGAAGTACAAATCGTGCATTGGGATTGGGTCGGGACTAAATCAGAATCGTATGAAATTTTTTGCAAAATCCCTAAGTTTATCTCATTTACAAGGGTCCCACACCCGTGTGGCTCACATAGCCGTGCCTTTGGGGTGTATAACTCTCTAACTTGCATCTATGAAGGAAATTGGGTCACACGGCCTTAGTACACGCCCGTGTTGCTCGGCCGTGTGGTAAAGTTAATTTTTCACAAATTAGGCTATTTTCCAAGCCATATTTCTCACTCATTTGATCCTTATTCTTCACCCATAATTAATACATACAAAAACCAATTTAAGATATTCAACTGAGCCTTATAGTTAATACCATTTGTTAGTCGTACACTTCATATAAATAACAAGAAACGTATATGAGCTCAATTCTTATTAAATTTCTCTTGTACTTATACTTTTTCACACTATGTATTCATAAAACATATAACAATCACACCTCTGTATTTCGTATACATTTTTATAACAAATTGTCTTGGTTTCAAACTATTTCATATTTGAGTTTTACTTATCAAATCATTTGAAACATCATATTTACACATATAGTGCACGTGAGATGCACAATTCTATGATTATGAATGAACACATTTATCAAACATATTCCATGTTTTTATATATTATAGTCTCATATTTCCATATATCAATTACCATAATTTCCTTGTATTTTGACAAATACATGTAACAATTCATAAACATGCAATTCACTAACTCTTCCTGCCAATCACAATTTAAATTGACAAATCACTTATTCAGCCCAATTTCAATGTTCATTAAAATCTGTTAGGATGTACGTATCCACCAATAACTTCCATGTACAGGTATCATCAACTCATATTTTCACATACATTTACTTTCCATATTATGAACTCAAATAACATATACAAGACATACCAATGTATTCCAAGTACGTTTTCATAATATTTCATTTCGAATTTAGATTATGTCATATTAGAACTCTTCTCATTAACTCATTTGGAATACCAATTCATACGGATAATACACTCAAGGGTGTACAAATATATAATCACAAATTAGCTCATTCATCAACCAAGTTCTATGTTCATGTCTCATCAACTCACTTGTAACAACCCTTACCCAAGACCGTTGCCGGAGTCGAGCACGAGGCATTACTAGACTTAACTTACTAGTTCGGGGCATAAAAATTGAAACTGTCCATTTGCGTCATATTCACTAAATGAACTATAACTTGAGTTACGAAACTCAAAATCTAGATCTGTAAATTTTCTTTGAAACTAGACTCATATATCTTCTTACTGTAAATTTTCCAGAATTTTTGGTGTGGCCAATTAGTACAGTTTATTAGTTAAAATCTCCCCTATTACACAGTTTGACAGTTCTGACCTCTCTTCACTAAAAATCAATTATCTCATAATATACAACTCTTTTTCCTACACCGTTTTCTTTATATGAAAATAGACTCAATAAGCTTTAATTATATATCTCATTCACAACCTAATTCAATTTCTACTATTTTTGGTGATTTTTCAAAATCACGTCACTGCTGCTGTCCAACTATTCCCCTGCATATAATTACATAATTTCTTTAAGATAACTATCAACTAGGCATTTCATAACATCCAAAACATGTTCTTAATTAACCATTTTAATGGCTAATAATTACCAAGCATTTACAAGCCAATATTAAGCCATATCATAAGGTCATACACACAAAATGGCTAAGTCCCTATACATGCCATAACTTAAAACGTTCGAGTCACAAAATATCAATATAATTCTTTTGATAGTGTGTAACGATCTCCGACGTCCTTACGATTCCCGAATTGGCTTGTAATACTATAAAAAAAAATTAAAGAATGGGAGTAAGCATAACGCTTAGTAAGTTTACATGTAAATAGATAACAACATTCTTAATGAATTATCTTATTCTTTTCTTATCAAGATCACTTAAACTTTTAACTCAATATACTTAAACTTGTATTCTTACCTGTACCTCTTAACATGAACTTGTCTTACCTTACCTTTTTAGCTTGAACTTGTCTTACCTTACCTTTTTAACTTGAACTTGTCTTACCTTTACTTTGGTATACTCTTTAAATTTTCCCGTTGAACCACTTGGAATACTAAGGATACTCGGGTACCTTTCCTTATGAAACTTAACCATTGCCATGTCTTGACATGGTCTTACGTGGTATCCTTGCCTTATGAACTCACCAATGCCATGCCTTGGCATGGTCTTACATGGGACCTTTGCCTTATAGTAACATATCAATGCCATGTCTTGACATGGTCTTACATGATTTCCTTAAACCCTAATGTCATGACATTTGTATCCTACACATTCCTAAGTTTCAACCGGAACTTTCTAAGATAGCTTTTCCGTCAATTCATACTTGAGTTTTTAAATAATAAATTTACAGAATAAATATGTAAATGCTGGAATTTAATAATATTAAATGTAAAATAATATAATATTGTATTTATTTACTGCAAACTTACCTCGAAACAAAATACGATAAACTATATTGATTTAGTCTACTATCTTTTTCTTTCCCCGATCTAACTCTGGATTTCGTTCTTCTTGATCTATAATAGCAAATTTAGCTTATTTAATACTCACGTTTATCAAAACAGTCCTTAACTCTAATTTTGGAAAAATTACAATTTTGCCCCTAAACTTTTACATAATTACGATTTTGCCCCTAGGCTCGAAAATTAAACTTCAGCCCTTATTCTTATGTTTTATAACATGCTGAACATTTTTCCCTTCTATAGCAACTTCAAATTCTTACTATAACACGTGCTTATGAATAATAACAACTTTTACTAATTAGCTCGTTTTCACCGAAAATCACTTAATTTCATCAAAAGTTCAAGAACAAAACTTGTTAATCTATCACATATAATCAATATTTCATCACCAAACAACAAAAATCATAAGTTCTCATCAATAGCATAACTCAAAATATTCATCAAAATTCAAAATTCAAACATGGGTTTTGTAGCACTCAAAGCAACGATCTCAAAAACGTAAAAACTATCAAAAATCCAAAAACTAAAACTCACCTAATTTTGGTTGCTAATGGCCGAATATGAGAGAGAGCTCAAGCTTCTTCTTTTTTTTTTTTTTCCTTACTTTCTGCCAATTGATGAAGATAATGACTTTTGTTTTGTTTTATTCTTAACATATATTTTATTATTATTAAATTACATTTTCTTTAACCTTTATTAAACCATTATCATAAAACATGAATTTTTTTGTTTTATTAGTCATTAAGCCGTCCACTATCCTTATAGTTGGCTTAATTGCAATATAAGCCCTCACACTTAAGAAGACATAACAAATAGACATCTTTTCATAAAGCACACTAATTTTGCATTTGATGCAATTCAATCCTTTTATCAAATTAAACATACAGACAGATAAATTAGCTCACAAAAATTTATCACATGCTTAATCACATATCAACGACACAGAAAATAATATTAAAATATTTTACTGACTCGAATTTATAGTTTCGAAACCACTATTCTATTTAGGCCCTATTTCGGGATGTTACACATACTTCCGTATATCACATAATTCTATGTAACACTTACCAACTTCGTCAAATTAGTGAACGTCTTACGGAATTGTTCTGCACCAGTATGCATTGAATTTCACTGATAATCACTGATACCATAAGATAGCTATGGTCTTTTCACTAGAATGTCATAGCTCAGCCATGGTCTTACATCTTCACTATCATTATGTCATGGTGAAACCATGGACTTATCCGTCAATTCATCACTTTTCACTAGAATGCCATAGCCCAGCTATGGTCTTACATCTTAAACACGTATCACACTGATGTCATATCTCAGATATGGTCTTACACGGAAATCACTTGTCACTTGTAGCCGAAGCTACCACTATTCACTTATCAAGTAGCCGGAGCTACCACTTTCCACTTTTCACTGATCAGGTAGCCGGAGCTACCACTTTTCACTTTCACTTGTCCTTGATCAGAAAAGTATAGCCGAAGCTATCATGTATCACTTGTTGCCATGGTTCAACCATGGTCTTTTCCGTCAATTCATCTTGTCACTGAACTGAAGTGCTCAATTTGATCATTTATTCAATTTTCATGCTTTTACATTATTCACGATTTTATCATCAGTACATATGAAATAACACATCATGAAGTTCATAAGATTAACAAATGATCACTAAAATTTAGCCATATAAACTCAAGTTTAATTTTTGTATTATAACGATAATCATAATTTCATAATAACTATCCCAAATAAAATATTATATCATTTCTAATTCAACATTTTTTTTTGAGCAATAATTCAACACTTATCAATTATAATCGAGCATATAATCAATTTATACACCAGTCGTTCATATATTATTTTTCCTCCTCCTCCTCTCCATCCACATCCCTAGTATAAACAATACACTTGTAAGTAACATTACCTATAATTTTCACTATTTGCTTATGTGAATATTCAAGCTGTTCATTCGTGTCATAGTCACTAAATTATTTTTATCTTGAGCTACAGAACTCCAAATTAATATCCGTTAACTTTATTTGAAACTAGACTCACATATCTTCTTGCTATAATTTTTCCAAAATTTTTGGTGTGGCCAATTAGTACAGTTTATTAGTTAAGTTCTCCCATGTTACACAGTCCGACAGCTCTGACCTCTCTTCACTAAAAATAAATTATCTCATAGTACAATTTTCATATAGTACTTCCGATTATTTTTAATGAAAATAGGACCACTAAGAAATAAAAAAATATAAATTATAACTCATAATTATTATTATACAATTTTTAGTGATTTTCTAAAGTAAGAACAGGGGATCACGAAGTTATTTTGAACCAGTCTTACAAAAATTTAAATATCTCAAAATGTATACTTACTTTTCTTGCTATGTTTCTTTTATATGAAAATAGACTCAACAAGCTTTAATTCTATATCTTATTTAACTTCTAATTGAATTTATACCATTTTTGGTGATTTTTTAAAGTTAGACAACTGCTGCTATCCAAAACTGCTTTAGTATAACATGTTGATTTCTATTTTGTCCCAAATTCCACATTTCATACAATTCAATCCTTTCTCAATTAACCCCTCAATTGAGCTAATTTTCTAATTTAATACTATTCTCTGTCATTTTAAACTACTTCATAACCTCTAAAAATTAGAATTTTAACTCTAGACCTTAATTTCAACTCTTTCACAATTAGGTCCTAAAACCAATTTCCATCAATTTTACTTGATAAAATCATCATATAACAAAATTAAAGCTTCAATTCAATATTTATTCATCATATTCTTCCGGCACTAATCCACATCAACTTTAAAAATTAGCCATGGAATAAAAAACTAATGAAATAATAAGTTGGACCCAATTGTAAAAGTCCAAAAACATAGAAATTTCAATGAGAAAGCAAGAATTAAACTTACATGAAGCTTGAGTATGAAAAACAGCTTGAACTCTCTCCCATGTCTGTTTTTCAGCTGAAGAAAATGAAGAGAAATGAAGAGAATTCTAGATATTCCAATTTGGTCCCATATTTATTTAACTAATTTTGGAAATTTTCCAATTTTACCCTTATTTTACCAATTTCCTGATTTTTCTCAGCTATTGCCGCCCAAAATATCTCCTTTGGGCTTATTTACACTTTAGGTCCTTCCTCATTTGACAATTAAGCTATTTAATCCTTCTAGCAACTTTTATACCTTTTTCAATTTAGTTTTTTTTATTTAATTAACCACCCAAACGTCAAAATTTTCTAACGAAATTTTTATACTACCTTATTAACATTCTGTAAATATTCATAAAAATATTTATGACTCGGTTTATAACACCAAGATCTCGATACCTCTTTTTCTCGATTTTTTGACCAAATAAATCTTTATAAAGCACAATTTACAATTTCAAAAATATTCTAAAAGCTACATTTGGCTCGTAAATATTAAATAATACAATCTACGAGTTCATTTGTTAGATTTGATGGCTTGGAAATACTATTTCAAATATCACTGAAATTTGGGTTATTACAAGCCTCATTCGCCATACGGGATTCAAACACCCCTGCCGTGGTTTATGCAAACACTTCCAGGGTCATTATTTTATTAAGGTGAGTCATCCTCGCAAAACCCACAACCTGACCTAGTGCCGGAGGAACCGGAACCCCCGCCCGAGGTTCCACGACCCCCGCCGTAAGCTAGAAAAAGGAGGAATCTAGCGCGTAACCGCCGACCGCTCCCGTGTGGCACTGATTCCGACCGGCATCAATATTGATTCGGGTAGGCTTTTTTATTTTTTTAAATTGTAATAATTTTTTTATTTTTTTAATAAAAAATTGTTTTTTATTGTTTAATTTTTATTGTAATTTAATATTAATATATGTAATAAAATAAGAAGTTGTTTTTTATTTTTTATTTTATTGTAATTTAATTTTAATATATGTAATAAAATAAGAAGTTTTTTTTTATTTTTTTGTAATTTAGTTTTAATATATTAAATAAATAAGAAGTATTCTTTATTTTTTATTTTTTTGTAATTTAATTTTAATATATGTAATAAAATAAGAAGTTGTTTTTTATTTTATTTTAATATATTAAATAAATAAGAAGTTTTCTTTATTTTTTATTTTTTTGAAATTTAGTTTTTAATATATTAAATAAATAAGAAGTTTTCTTTATTTTTTTTTGTAATTTAGTTTTAATATATTAAATAAATAAGAAGTTTTCTTTATTTTTTATTTTTTGAAATTTAGTTTTTAATATATTAAAAAATAAGAAGTTTTCTTTATTTTTTATTTTATTTTAATATATTAAATAAATAAGAAGTTTTCTTTATTTTTTATTTTATTGTAATTTTATTTTAATATATGTAATAAAATAAGAAGTTGTTTTTTATTTTTTATTTTATTTAATATATTAAATAAATAAGAAGTTTTTTTTATTTTTTATTTTATTGTAATTTAATTTTAATATATGTAATAAAATAAGAAGTTGTTTTTTATTTTATTTTATTTTAATATATTAAATAAATAAGAAGTTTCTTTATTTTTTATTTTTTTAATTTAATATTAATATATGTAATAAAATAAGAAGTTGTTTTTTATTTTTTATTTTATTATAATTTAGTTTTAATATATTAAATAAATATGAAGCTTTAGTTTTTAAATTAAATTAAATTCTCTAGCAAAGCGCGTCCCCAGGGGCACCATTTGCTGGCATTTCCCCTCAAAACGCGCTGACGTGGACGCATTTTTAGGGGAAATGACCATTTTCCGTAAATTTTCTAAAAATCGGCCTAATTTCGTAAAATTTTTAATTTTTTTGATATATATTGATATATTACCCGGATCTATGACTTAAAAATGAAGTTTTAGGCCAATAAAATAATTAGGACTTCTCAGAAGGATGGAAATTTTGTTAATTTTCTTTATTAATGTAAAAAAAAAATAGATAAATTGTCATAAAATATGAGAAAAAAGGATACATTTTAATTTTACAATTTAAATATCATTCTAACATGGTATTTGAAATTTAATTTAGGACAGTTACATATTTAATTTAATTATACATAAAAATATTGGTTTTTTTAAATATAACTATTTTAATGTTGAATAAATATAATAATTTATGAACAACAAGTTTAGTATGATTAGAAAGGATGGTGACTACTTTCCCTATTAGTTAACGGTCTACGTCGAGATATGTGACGTTGGTAGTTTTCACTGCATACTCAAGTTCCAAATAAACTAATTTTCTAGTGAAATGTCTTAACGAAATATTTATATTTGTAAATTTGATTTATAAAAAAAAAAAGAAAAAGAAAAAGAAAAAGAATCAGTTTAGTTATTATCGAGTTTTTATTGGTTCATTAGTTATTAGTGAAAGGCTTCAATTTTATGTCATTGGAAAATTTTAATATGATAGGGGGTAAAGTGAAAAGAGAACATGAATTGGTTAATGGTTATATATTTAAAATGTCTATAAACTATAATAGTTTATTCATATAAGTCCTTATGGTTTCTTTTTAGTTATATAAGCACTTTTTTTTAATACATATTCATAAAAATACTTAATTTTAATTAGATAATAGTTTTTTTTATGTCATAGATAAAAGAAATACATGTAACTTATTTGTTTACTTGGATAAACATACAAGTAAAATATTACCAAAATAAAAAAAGAAAAATAAAAAAGAAAAGGTTTTACCTTTTATTTTATCACAAATTTATTGATGAGATCATATTAAAACTATTTTAATCTAATAAATTTTGAAAAATGCAAAATTTAAAATTATTACAAATTTTAGTATGATACATTTGATTGTAGTATTCATATTGAATCTTTCGCAATCAATATAAAAAGAAAGATAAATGTTTTTGTTTCTTTAATTTATGTGTTTAGTCAAGAAAACAAATATACAAATGTGGCAAAATTTACATGTAAAAGTTATTAATATAAAAAATAAAAGCACAAACACGATATGAATATATGATTTTTTTTCCTTAAAATTCAATCACTACTGAATTATATAAATAAGAAATAAATTTAGACACAATATAATATGATCACACAAATTAGTCTCTAAATAGAATTTCTATGATAACTTATGCAAAACACGATATAAAACAAAAATAACATAAACATGGCATGCGTTAAAAAAACACATCAAAATGTATATAATAATATGTTTATAATATTCTAAACCCACGAAAAAAAAAACAAATATAAATATGGTATAAAAAAACTATGAAGGCATCAACATGACAAAATCGACACTATTACAAAAGTTCACATTTTTTCATACCATGTATCTTCATGTTTTTTTTTTTTTGTATTAAATTTTTTTATCAATAATCATACTCATTCAATATATATTATATTTAAGAAAAATTTTGGCGTATTAATAATATTTTACATAGATTTCAATAAATTTATTCATATAAATTATTTTTCGTGTTATGCTAAATATTTAAATTATTTTTTATTTTTAAAATTTAAATTCATTATAAATTTAGCACTTATGTAGTATATTCTAATTTTAATCCCTTTCTGCTTTATAGAGTCCTAACTCTAATAATTGATTGGATTTATATTACATAAATAAGAAATTGTTAGATTTTGGAGAGGATATAGGTTCTACAAGGCCCTTTTGAATGTCAAGGATCGATAGGAACAGAAAAAGAAGAAGAAAATCTAGCTCTAAATTAACCACAATTTTAATTAACAGAAGTGAGTAGAAAAATGAGTTCAGATTCTCATTTTGGGATTCCAAAAATCGAGTTGCCAACAAATTCAAAAGATCTAGATGGAGCAAGCGATGAATGGCGAAGTTTGTGCAAGTCAGTACGAGAAGCTTGTGAGAATCATGGCTGTTTCCAGGTGGTTTACCATAACATTTCATCCCATCTCCAACACGAATCATTTTCTCTGATAAGGCAACTTTATAATCTTCCATTGGAGACGAAGAAACAAAACGTTAAGTCAAAGCCTTTACAGGGCTACTACGAACCAGGCGGTGATTTCCTTCCTTTCTACGAGAGCTTCGGACTCGAAGATGCCTCCAATTGTAACTCATCAAAAGCTTCGCCCAACTTATGCAGATTCATCGCCATACTCACTTCTGGTAAACCAAACACTTCTCTTCAAATTGACCAAAATTAGTCCATCAAGATCTAATTTGATTTTTTTTTTCCCTTTAGCGAAACGATTACTGCTCTGATGTAGGAGATGGAGGAGTTGAGCCATGTGATAGGTTTGATGATCATTGATGGTTATGGTTTGGGAGAGAAACGTGAGTGGTTGATGAAAGATTATCAACTGCGGCGGGTGACGAAATATTCAGCGCCTCCGTCGGGAGAGTATACGAATGTGGTATCGGCTCATACCGACAAACTTTGCAGTGCTCTACTTTGCGAGGATGGGATTTCGGGGCTTGAAATTGAAACCAAGGATGGAGAGTGGGTTAAGTTGTGTATGCCACCCGGTACTTTCGCCTTCATCGTCGATGATCTTCTTAATGTAAATAACATTAATGCACTGCGACTTTTCAATAAGAATAAGAAGGTTTTCTTTGATAAGGTTTCAGGATGTAACTCAATGAATAAAATTACAATTCAATTCATAAAATGTAAAAGTATAGAAGAATAATTATGTAATTATACCAATTAAAAAAATCACGTCATTAATGATTTAGCAGGTGCTTACCATTAAAAACGAGAGTGATCAAAATAAAAGTAAATGATAACTTTAGTGATTATAACGAAACTTTTTTGTAGTTTGTTGATCAAAACAAAAACATACTAATAATAATTGGATGACTAATTGTATAGTTTACCTAAAAATTAAGTATAAATTTAGAAAAAAAAAACAATAATTTTTTTAAAATTAAAGGAGTTTTGAGAGGGAAAAATAGAGGAAAAACTACTGCCAGCCCACTTGTATTAAGGTGTTAAAACCAACGGCCATAGTCCAAGTATGAGAGCTTAAATTCTAGACATATATTCAATCATTTATTTATTCCCTTTGGTTTCAGCTTTGGACCGTTTATATATATAAACCCACCCAGCCTCGTATGTACACACATTGTAGTTTCCGACCATACTTTTCTTTAAAAATCATTAGAGATCAGATTAAGATCACTAAATAAGTAAGTTTTACAAATATTTCAGGTGGCAGATTCTTTTTTCTTTTAAAAATCAATAAACAATTGCAAAATATTTAAATACAAAAACAAAATTTTAAAATGTGAGTTCAATAGTTAGAGTTTTATTACTATTTGAATGATTCAAAATTATTAGAGCCAATAAGACAAAATTAAGGGTGAAGGTATCATAAAAACTCTTGTATTATAAGTCAAATTTTACTCTATAAATTAGATTAAAGAACAAATTGCACACTCTATCAAGCTGTTCCTATTAAAATTTCATCTATTTTTACGATTAAAGTTTGATTCATAAATGTCAACATGAGTTATACGAGATGTAACTCTTTAGTTGGTTTGTCAACTATGCTAATTTTTTAACAAAAAAACCTAACATATAATAACTAATTTAAAAGCAGTAAAATGCAATCTATCTCTTGGTACAGGGGCCTCCATGGTTATTTTACCTAAAATTAGGCGACTAATGTTGAATTTCCAAATTAAATTGCAGGCGCGGAGTAATGGAAGAATGCATGCAGCAAATCATAGGGCAATGTTGAGTAGAAACGAATATCGATATTCTTTGGGAACATTCGTGGTTCCGGTGGAAGGTACGATCATCAAAGCAGCAAAAGGGATGGTTGACGAGGAACATCCTCGAGTTTTCAAGGATTTCGATTTCATGAACTTCGTCGATTACGCAAACGCAGGGGGTTCATTGCTATTCGACTCAAGCTGTTCTTATATGCTGCTCTACCCAGATAAAGTTAAAAATTCGAAAAAGTTTTAAGCATTAATGACATAGACATGAAATGGATGGGACTATTCCTAATAAGTAGAGATGATAGCGGTTTGGAAATCTGCAATTTCTGTAATATCTGGATTTGAAGCTATTCCGAAAACTTTGCTTAAACTTTATACCTCTCTTTTATCTTCAGTACCAGCTTCCAGGTTTCTTCCATCTCTAGCCATAACAATTGTGCCTTGGGGAACCCCTACAATTGCACAATTCGTATTTCAATCCTAATTCGAAAAAGCAATTCATTCGGGGTTGGACAAATGATACGACACAATTGCATGTCATGCTTGGGAAACAAGTAACTATACCAACGAAAATGGATACCAGTATACCTGTTTGTATTGGGATTCGTTCACCGGAACCAGTTGCTTGACTTGCATTACCAGTAACAGCCATCTTTCCCCGAAGTTCTCGTGAGAACGCAATGCTTCCTACTGCTTCAGGTTCCCCGCCGGGTGCATAATTTTCACCTGTCCTCACAGCAGATTTAGGAGAGTAGGTTGTCGACCAAGATCCTCCGTTTGATCCAGCCAATGCCATTATTACATCTGCCTGAAATGACCATGCAGCATATAGTTGTCATGACCAGAAATGTATATTAAGAAACAAAATACCAGACACGATATTGATGTGAAAACGAAATTCTCGAATGATATCTTCTAAGATTCCATAGCTATCAGACATAACTGTTCCCATAGCTGAAACACCCGAGAAATGTTGCTCGGACTCAGAACAGTGATTACAGATTCCCATGTCTCACAATCTTCAGTTTCTCAATAATCAAACTAGTTATTGCTTATTGAAAGAACTATATATATAACATCATGTCATCCAGTAGTACCCACATTATTAAATCCCAGATAGTTAAATTTGCACTTATAGAACCCAAATAACACAGTCCTATTTTCTAAGGCTTCATTTTGAAGCCAATGGACCTGTTGTACAGTGCAATTGAGCACCTTTATGCCGCAACCACGTGCTATCTTCTAAACTAGCTTTAATGGTAAGCATGTGTTATCCATCCAAGGGATAATGGTAGCTCCATTTCCTAGAGTAAAGGACATCATAATCAAAGGTGATGACAGGCACCTCTTATGTAGGTTTAAAAATAGGATTCTGTTATTTGGACAAGTTGACCACAATATGTCCCCCTAACCCAGCTAGAGAATTGACAACATATTTGAAGGAGCACATCACATATTCATTCCTCCTATTCTCCCAAACGTATTGATATCAGAAGAATCCATATGGCAATCTCATCTGATGTTTCACAAAACATGATGACATATCAAATATTAAGGAAACTTCTAAGTTCTAATACGCATGAATAAGGAAGTAGGTCTAATCTCGGGTTATAATATGCATGGTGTTAAGCTCAATGGTTATCTTATGCATGACATTGACTCAACCAGCTACACAGAAATTTGAAACCTAGTTGCATTCGCAATTCATGGATTATACAACGTAATTACAATATCAACTTAGCTTAGCTGATATGGGGATGAATGTTCAAATTAGATAAAATACTTGAATCAGAAAGAAGTTGATAAGAAAGCTTGACGGGAAACAATTGATATTAAAAAACTTGAGGTCCATTAGCAAACAATAGGAAACTGACCTTGTTCGGGTGCACATCATCAAAGACGTGAGCCTGACCGCCATAAAATATAGTCATTTGTCGGCTGGCAGATGTTAATCCCTGTCGACTGTAACAAAGAAAAGAGCAATGAATTTATTCTGTTTTTTTTTTTTCCTTGCAGAGCACAACAATCAAAAGCAAGAAACAAAGATTATATTATATTCACCTCGGAGGAACTAAAGGCTCAGGATCTGAATTATGAACCCCAGTCTTAGGTCTGCCCCCACTTGGCACTATCGCAGTTGAACCCTTTTCAGTGGGAACACCGCTAGCATTAATAGAACTCAAAATTCCAGGGCCTTTAATTCCGGTTCTCGATCCTTCATCGGCAGCTGCTTGAGAGATAACAAAAGGACCAACAGTTGTATCCTTGAACCTGTTTGAAGATACTTGATGCACAAAAGGCACAAAGTGACCACCACGAGAAGCATACTGTACTGCTGAGGGGACAGACCGTTCCCATCTGGAAGCATTACCTTCGAGTCTGCTACCAGCGGGAGGCTGCAATATAAGAGATGTAGAAGAAGGCCTCATTGACTTCATACCAAGGAATACTTCGTCCTCGTTGGACCTTCTAGGCCGCTCTCCTCCAGCCCCATTGCGTAGCATCTGAAATACAAACAATAAAGAAAATCATTTAGTACATGTGAACGACTAATAACAACTAAAGCTTCACTTTCACTTTGAGAAAAAAGAAGTAAAACACGATAAGATACAATATAGATGATATACCTTCATCACATGCAAGCTCTCAAGAGATTCATGACCCATAAAGGCCGAATCTGAAAAACTTCTCTTACTTCCAGCCAAACTGTTGTTTATATCTGGCCCGGATATTTCACTCCTTGGACCATAGTATGGAATCCCCTCAAGATGATTACCAACCTGCCTTTCTACTAATTGATGAGAAAATGGATCAAACTTTTATATTGACTGAATCCCAATTACATGAGGAGCAAATGTAACAAGCTTGAAGATTAGGAATGTGGACATATCGATATAAAATGCATATTATTACAAAGCAAAATGTACAACAAATAACTAACAACATTAGGAACCAAATCAAGGCATCACACAGAAAGCATAATCATCGGTCATCAAACACCATAAAAGCTTAACCTACCTTCAAAAGGTAAGACAAATCAGTGAACAACAAAATTCTCCACTGAAAATGAAACTATAACCCCTTATTTTTAAAGCTGTCTGGCTCAAAGTAAAATATTCAGAGAAAATATAAACATGGAGACAGTAGGGATGACCTATGGAAGAAGCTACCAACTCCATTGGCTGCTGACCTCACAAAGAAACTAATCCATCATAAAAGACACCAACCCTTAACATAAGACTAAAGACTTCCTGTTGTAATTAGCTAAATCGAACATGTGAAGAATCAAGCAGAGTCCAAAACCCAAAATCAAAACTACCCATCAAACTACAAAAATCATAATTTCCTATTCCATCATTCCCTAATGAGCCAAACCCTAGTTAAATTTACTCACAAGTTCAGCAAAACAACCCCATTTACACTTTTAGCATAGAAGAAAATGAAGCAAAAAAGAGAGAGAGAGAGAGAGAGAGAGAGAATCTTTTAGGGGAAAATAGTGAAACTAACCAGAACCCAGATCGGAGGTGGAAGAGATGGGTCCACGGCCAGCACCAGCACCACCAGAAGAAGCGGCGACGGATGCTGAAGGAGACGGTGAAGCCTCTGAAAACCTTGCATCAGTGGCTTTAGGGGCTAAAACGACAGAGGAATTAGAAGGTTTCATTCCCAGGAAATCGTGAAACATTGCTGCTGGTTTTACATGTTGGTGTTGCAGATGAGTTGGGGTGTTTGTAGTGTTGGCATTGTTGGTGTTAGTAGTTTTGCTTTGTTCAGCCATTTTCAGAACAGCAGCCATTCCGTCTTCATCATCATCATCATCACCAATATAGACTCCACATCATCATCATCATTCATCTGCAGTTGTTGCTCCTCCACCATAGCGTAGCTTCTCTCTCTCTCTCTCTCTCTCTCTCTCTCTCACTCGCTCTCTTTGGCAAAGAGAGAAAGGGAAACTCAGAAAAGAGAGCTCGATTTTTAAAGAAAAAAGATAATAAAAAAAGGGGAAAAGACAGAGAGTGTGAGACACTCAGAACCAAAGGCCTTTTATGAGGAATGAAGAGAGAGAGAGAAGTGAGCATTAAAAAGCAAAAGTTTTTCCTTTTTTTTTTTTTCTTGTGTTCTCTCAGTTTTTATTGGGGGATTCTTTTCCTCTGTTTGATCTTTGTCTTAATGTTGGGTTTTTTCCCTTCTTTTCAGTTTTTTCTTACATATATAAATATATTAATTATTAAAAGTATATTTAAATTACTGTTAGTGTTTCGCACAGATAGTAAATTTTCTTTGAAGAAAGCTGAGTACAAAATTGATATTTTGTGAGTGTATTTGTTAGGAGTTTACAAAATACAATTATAATACATGATTGATTATTTAAAATTAGAATAATTTGATATAAATTTCAACTTATCCTACAAAATTTTATACATTGTTAATCTTAAATTTAGAATAATCTAATAAACAATATATCCATGATATTTTTGTGCCCAATAAAACTTTAACTTTAATGCTTAAAATGTAATTACTCTATTTACCTTTCTTATATTTTCAGAATAATTAACTTATGATAGTCAATATTTAATAATATATTTATATTGCATGATAACTTTGAAATTTTAAGTTTAAATTTCACTTAAATAAATTAAGTGTAGACGAATTAATTTGAATTGAATTATTCCTTGAATTAATTCTTCAGATTAATGATTTTAATTATTAATACTAATGACAAGTGTTAATACGATGATAAGTTATAATTTAATCCTTACACACTTATGAGGGATCCTAATATTATAAAGTAAAGTTTAAAAGATTTTTCTCTTGCTGATATATGGTACGTAATAATCATGTTTTTTTTTTTTTTACATTTTATAGAAGTAGATAATTTTTCAGTTTTAATCTTTCAAATTGCTTAGATGTGATATTTAATCCTTATGTTTTAATTTCTAATATAATTTGGTTTCTATGTGTTTATAATGTTATTAATTAGTTTAATATTTTTAAAATGTAATTAATTAATTCAAATAGTTAATGTCGTTAACTTTTTAATTAAAATGTTACGTGATTATGTATATAATTTGAAAGTAAATTTATAAATCCTAAAACTAAAAGAATTAAATTATTGAAAATAGAAGTATGACTAAATTCCAAATGTATGAGTGTAGAAATTTAGAGTCACAGTTGTTTGAATCAGTAAGGGTGTCAATTTAGAGAGTGACACTAGACTAATTGATCCGCAAACCAATACGGATTGAACCAAGCAAAAAATTTGATTGAACTAATTTATTAAATAATTTTTAATGATTTATTCAATCAAATCAAATGAATTAGTGACTTGACCAGTTCGACCACGGTTTAGTTTTGAAAATCTCGCTTAGAGTATATTTTAATTTTTAAAATTTTTCTCTATAATTTGATATAAACAAATAATCAACCTATTTTGAAAGTATGTGTAAATCATACTAATTATAATTATACAAACAATTTTTTTCTTATTTCAATTATAAAAAATAAAATGAAATAAAATTAATAAATCATGACACTAAATTCAAACAATATTTAAAATATATATAATGCATTAATTTTTTACAAGTTGTTTTAACAATAAAATTTTATTTTTTTTTCTACATTTTATTTGATTGGATTGGAATCTATACTTCTCGAGAATTGTGTCAATCACCCCCAACGAAGATATTGAAATGTTGTAACGTTTAGCACATAAAAGTAATTAAGTGAGGTTTTAATAAATTAAAAAAATGGTAAATGAGATTAATCATTAAATCAAAGTTTGAAAATTAAAAAGATTAAAATATAAATTACGAAGAATAAAAGGATTTTTAACCTTAAAAGACAGTGTTTGAAAGTTAGCAAGTAAATTAATTGTTTTAGCATAAATGAATAATATTATTGCTGAGTAATGAAGAATTTAATTAAAGTTGGATTGCATGTGATTTTGGAATTTTTAGAAAGTTAATAATGAATGTTAGTTGTCAGCGAGTGTTCAATTTTTCAAACTATTCTTCGTAAATGTACTTAATTGTGTTTTAGATCTTTGGAGTACGTCATAACTAAAGCTTTAAATAGTCTAGGGAATATCCGTTTCATTAATTTCTTGGAACTTGAAAGTTGTCCCGTGGACAAATTATTACATCAACTCCTTTTTCACAGTTGAACATAATTTTTTAATTTCTCATCTTTGTTTATTCTTTAAATGTAATAAACAAATTCCCTACCAAAAATAATAGCATAATTGAAGTATGCTACATATACTTAGGCGTCTAGGTATTTTATTTGTGGGTGCCCACAATATCACAAGCCTAAGTTTATATGGTAAATAGTTTCAGATTTTCTCTCTTAGATCTTTTTTAAATTTTTAGTTTTCTGTTACGTAGTCGATCGTCACTAATTTTTGTCAATTCATTTCAACCTTGGAACAGGAGGCAGTCTAAGACCTCATTTTGCTTTTTGCCGGTTCTTTATTTTCCTTCCTTTCTTGGGATTCATCTTAAGCGTTTTTCTGTTTGTTTTCTAGTCGAGCTTATGGGTGGCTGTGGTTGCCTTCACCACTCGAATTCGTTACCCGTGTGGGAAAGGATGGAGGCTTAGTGTGTCAACACATTAAATCTGAGTATTTTTTTTTTGGGGGGGGGGCGGGGGGGGGGGGTGGGGGTAAATCCACACTTGATGGTTTGGCTCCTTATTTTCATCTTCTATTCAACTAGCTCAGTGGCTATTTGTGCTTGCTTTTGTAACTTGGTGGCTATAGACGGACATGACACTAGCAATGAAATGGTATTACTGAGAACCCCTTTGGATCACCAATAAGCTCCAATGTAGTGAGATTTAAAGAGTAAAAAATTTAAATTGAAATGCAGCTCTAGTTGTGGTGTTTGGCAAGCACTCCAGTGAGTATTTCTCACCTCACTGTAATCCAAAATATTGGCTGGAGTTAAAAGCTCTAGTGGACTGATTTGGAAGTCCAAAAATAAGGGTAATTATTATTTTGCCCCTCCAACTCTTTTTTTATTATTTATTTTATTTAATACACATAACATAAGTTTAATATGTCATTATTTAATATAATTTAATTTTCAATAAATTTATAAATTTTATTTATAAATTTAGTATAAATACAATTTAATTTTTAAATATAAATTGTAAAATATTTTGATATTTTATTATGAATATAATTTAAAAATATTTAAATTTTATTGTATATGATTTTAATATTTTAATTATCATTTTATAAAAAAATATAATTTTAATTTATGTTTTATATTAAATAATATAACATAAATACATTGTCATTTCTAACCTAATTTCCTTAATAGTTATTTTATATTCTCACATCACCGCTACAGCTGCGTTTAAATCCAAACACAAACCCCATCATTGTTTCTAATCTCACTACTATAGTATTCAATCTCACCGCTACCGCTGTTTTTAACCTCACTGGAGATAAACACACCGCTCATCCAAACTAAGCCTAAGTTATAATAATGCTTGTCTTTTTAATTAACAGTATGTACCATCCAAAAAAAAAATTATTCACATCTACAATTAATTTTTTATCTTAGGTTCACTTGTGTGATATTGTAATATGTGAATTTAAATTTGTACATTAAAAAATAGTACTTTTTTTAAGTTTGTTTGTATTATAAACTAACCCCTTCTTTTTAAAGCTCAAATTGCTTAAAATACATTATTTTAAAAAAAAAAGTGATTAGTGATATATAGGAGTGTTAGATTTTTATATTGTTAGTAGACAGATATTGTCATTTTATTTACATAAATTATTTATATTTTTAATATTTCAATAAAATATGTTATTTAATTTATTAATAATGTATAAAAGATATTGTTGGTGGATAAAATATTGCGACTACTAGAAGATGGAAATCTTTCAATAATTATTAAGCATAAAATCTAAGGTAAAAACTTTGTACTTCCTTTCACTGTAAAAAAGGAAGAAACTTTCTTTATCAAGTTAGATTTATCATTATCTTTATTTACTCTTTTTAAATGGTTAATGTTTTCTTTAAAGTGAAATGTTGTTTCATAGGAAGTTTTATTTTTAATATTATTTTTCCCTTTATAAATTTCGTTAATTTGCCTCTCTTCAAGGATACAAATTCAATATTTAACTCAAATTGATTTATATAATTATTCTTATAAATAAAATTGTGAAATCAAATATCAACGTTTATAATTTTTATTTTTAAAAAAATCCTGTATGGACCATAATATGCTTTGCTAAAGTGTTTGAATGGATCAGATTCCTTTTAAGACCCCACCAGCATGGTGTATCACATACCCAAAATTTCACCCGTACATGAAGTTAATGATTGAGTTACTTTTAAGGAAATCAATTCATTCCAAATCACATAACACCCCAAAGTTCACAACTCCTTCGCAGGACGCCAATTAAATTTTAAAATTAAATAAGTAGTAAATATTATAATAATTACTTAATAATATTTTTTTTAATTAAAACAATTTAAAATTTATTCTGAGTACTGTGAAGGAGTTGTGAACTTTGGCTCGAATATTATAAGCACTCAATGTTTCAAAATGAAAATTCTGTACATTATGAAACTTTTTTCTTCCGAGTACTAGATCCAAAATAGTACACTTTGATTTTATTGCTAAATAAATTACTAATTTAATGTAGAGAATGTAGCACCAAATAAGGAAATATGACTATCTAATTCATCATATTTGTATTATTTAGACTCTTCATTTTTTAAGTGTTAATGTCTCATATTCAGTGGCGGAACTCGCGATTATATTCCCGGAAGCCTACTTAAAGATTTTAAAAGATCAAAAGAATTTTGGGTCTAATATTTTAGGTGATTAGTAAGAATTTCAAAAAAAAAAATTGGAGGGTTTAATTAAAATTTTTAAATATTGTGAGCTGATTAATGAGAAATTTTAAAAATTTTGGAGGGTGTAATTTAAATTTTTAAAACTTCTGGAAACCTCAATTAGAATTTCTAAAAATTTGGAGGCTTAACTAAATTTTCAAAAATTTAAAGGTTACAATGATTTTTTCCCAAAATCTTGGGGGGGTGGGCAGAGGCAAATGCAAAGGAGGACAAGCAGGGTCTGGCCCTCCAAAAGTGAAAAACTGCATTTAAACCCCTTTAAAAATTATTATATTTTAAGTTTATATATGGCTAAATTACATTTTGACCACGCAAAATGAAAAAAAATTTGTTTAGTCCTTTTTTTTAATTATAAAATCATAAATTAATATACGATAAAATTATATTTTAACCTCTTAAAAATTTCTAACTTAAATATCTGTTAGCTCCGAAGCCGTTCTGCGACACCTGTACCCAATATATAGTATTTGGATATTGATATGATAACACGATATTTTACAATGTCCGAGTACAGCCAAAATTTGAAAAAAGAATATATATAACCATGTCTCCGTAAAATATCGCACAACAAAGTTTGGCCTTACTGTTTTTCTGCATTTTGCACATTGCATAACAGAAAACGACACTTGATACAAAGTAAAAATGCATAATCTGTCAAAGGCACAATGTAAATGCAAAGCAAAACCAGCTTCGTGTACGCCCAATTACCGGCAGCTTTATTGTAAGATAACTGAATAAAAATTATTTGACCTTAAATAGTAAATAACAAAAACCTGTCAAATAAAATGATTAGTCAGGTCAGGTTCTCTTTTTATTGGGACAAGTTTGGGCCTTTTTACTAAAGTAACCCAAAAAAATTAATTATTTGTCAAAATAACCCACCTTTTTAATTAAATACCAAAATGACCTAAAAGCTACAGTAATTTTAGTTGGAGCCAAATTAAATGGCTCCACCAAGTTGCCACGTCAGCATAAGGAATTAAAAAATAATTTTTTAGTGGAGCCATTTTGAATGGCTCCACCTGTATAAAATACAAGGGAAATACTATAAAATCTAAAAAATTGGGGGCCTTTAAAATAATTTTCCAATTTTTGGCGGAGCCATTTGAAATGGCGCCACCACCTTTACAGGTTTTTTTTTTTTTTAATTTTGTCTCTTTTTTTTTACTTTTTCATGTATTTAAAAAATTAAAGGCCTAAAAAGCAATTTTCCCTTTTTTGGTGGTGCCATTTGAAATGGCGCCACCACCCGCCTAAATTTGTTTTTTTTTTACTTTTATATTATTTTATATTATTTTATTTTGTTATTTTATATTATTAATTTTAAAATATTTATAATGTGTATTTAAAATGTTTTATACTATATTTTTAAAAAATTATAAATAGTATTTTAAATAAATTTTTTAACTTTAGATATATTTTAGTAATTATTTTAAATATTATATTTTTTTTACTTTTTTCAAGTTTTTGAAAAGTTTGGGGACTTAAAAGTAATTTTTCCTTTTTGGTGGTGCCATTTTTCAAAAATTCTGAAATTGCTTTTAAGTCCCCAAACTTTTCAAAAACTTGAAAAAAGTAAAAAATATAATATTTAAAATAATTACTTAAATATATCTAAAGTTAAAAAATTTATTTAAAATACTATTTAAAATTTTTTAAAAATATAGTATAAAACATTTTAAATACACATTACAAATATTTTAAAAATAATAATATAAAATAACTAAATAAAATAAAATAATAAAATAATAAAAAAGTAAAAAAAAAAAAGAAAAAGGGGTCAGTAGGGGTGGCGCCATTGGAAATGGCACCACCAAAAAAAAGAAAAATTGCTTTTAAGTCCCCCAAACTTTTTAAAAACTTGAAAAAAGTAAAAAAAAATATAATATTTAAAATAATTACTTAAATATATCTAAAGTTAAAAAAATTATTTAAAATACTATTTAAAATTTTTTTAAAATATAGTATAAAACATTTTAAATACACATTATAAATATTTTAAAATTAATAATATAAAATAACTAAATAAAATAAAATAATAAAATAATAAAAAAGTAAAAAAAAAAAAGAAAAAGGGGTCAGTAGGGGTGGCGCCATTGTAAATGGCACCACCAAAAAAAGGAAAAATTACTTTTAAGTCCCCCAAACTTTTCAAAAACTTGAAAAAAGTAAAAAAAATATAATATTTAAAATAATTACTAAAATATATCTAAAGTTAAAAAATTTATTTAAAATACTATTTAAAATTTTTTAAAAATATAGTATAAAACATTTTAAATACACATTATAAATATTTTAAAATTAATAATGTAAAATAACTAAATAAAATAAAATAATAAAATAATAAAAAAGTAAAAAAAAAAAAAAAAAAGGGTCAGTAGGGGTGGCGCCATTGCAAATGGCACCACAAAAAAAGGAAAAATTACTTTTAAGTCCCCCAAACTTTTCAAAAACTTGAAAAAAGTAAAAAAAATATAATATTTAAAATAATTACTAAAATATATCTAAAGTTAAAAAATTTATTTAAAATACTATTTAAAATTTTTTAAAAATATAGTATAAAACATTTTAAATACACATTACAAATATTTTAAAATTAATAATATAAAATAACTAAATAAAATAAAATAATATAATATAAAAGTAAAAAAAAAAACAAATTTAGGCGGGTGGTGGCGCCATTTCAAATGGCACCACCAGAAAAGGGAAAATTGCTTTTTAGGCCTTTAATTTTTTAAATACATGAAAAAGTAAAAAAAAAAAAGACAAAATAAAAAAAAAAACTGTAAAGGTGGTGGCGCCATTTCAAATGGCTCCACCAAAAATTGGAAAATTATTTTAAAGGCCCCCAATTTTTTAGATTTTACAGTATTTTCCTTGTATTTTATACAGGTGGAGCCATTCAAAATGGCTCCACTAAAAAATTATTTTTTAATCCCCTATGCTGACGTGGCAACTTGGTGGAGCCATTTAATTTGGGTCCACCTAAAATTACTGTAGCTTTTAGGTCATTTTGGTATTTAATTAAAAAGGTGGGTTATTTTGACAAATAATTAATTTTTTGGGTTACTTTAGTAAAAAGGCGGACAAGTTTGTGAAAGAAAACAACAATTCTTATGCTCAAAGAACCTTTCCCATTCAAAGGGTCCGTATACACTACATAATAGGTCCCCCATCAAGTTGAAAATGTGACGCAAAATAAAATGTAAAAAATACGAGAGGAATATATAAATATGTCAAAATCTATATAAACAAATGATTAGCTTGTCAAATGTTACAAATTAAGGAGAGGATGGATTACATAATGCTGGAACTTTTGTTTGTGATATTAACTTCATCAATTGTGACTTAGCTGGCAAAAAAAAATCATATAAATATGAAACATCTTAAACACAATATAACCTATGAAAATATATGAATTGATAAGTCTAGTGTAACATTAGTAAACTATGTTGGCTATATAGAGCCAAAAAGTAAATAAATTAAAAGAGACTTGACTAGCATGTAATGGGGCCAAACCAAAGTTTTTTACACACAGAAGAAAGCAAATGATTATAATAGTATCTAATAATGGTATCATGTTTTGGGGTGGTACATAATGAAAGAAACTAAAGGAAACCAAGTCCTATGACTTACCCTTACCATAAGCATCAGCATGAAGCAAGGAAAACATTTTGAAATGTAGTTTTTAAGTCTCATTTTATTGAAGTGGGAAAGGCACAAAAAATGTAAATAACGTGATTCAGCAATTTATCAAGTATGGCTTATATAGATGATTCTCTAGAAAGTAAGGTATTGTAGAGCCATAAACTTTCATATCAAAGCATCTTCAGTGCTGTGCAATGTATTGGGATACTACATTAACATGCAGAAATTTTATCATTCAATTAACCAGTGCACCCTTAAGCTTTGGAAGACCTTTTTCATGCTTGTCGAAGGCTACCTTGCTATTTGGTTATAACTGGGAAAGAAAATAATATATTATTGTTGTCACCAGAAAAGTTTGCTCCTTTCCTTCGCCGTATTCAAATGTTGGTTGTAATTTGAAAAATTCTAGCAGTTAACTTCTAATTATTTAAATGGTTTTGACTTCTTTGCAATTTTGCATATTCGGTTAAGGCTTACACACTATTATGCAGACTGATGTTTGGATACAGCTGCTTATGGACCGAATAACTATCTCGACCCAGCCCAGCCCAACTACTCTCTGATTGTTTTTTTCAATAACTCAACTACTGTTTATGTAATAATATATTTTATTTTATTTATTATCTATTTTGTTTAACCGAGATGTGCTTTTGAGGCTAACTTGAGCCTGGCCCAATCTGAGTTTGAACGACGGGATGGCTTGTGTTGAAGGGTTTTTAATAATTTGATTTCAGTGTAACTATTTATATAAATAGAATTAAGAAATTATACAAGTTTTTTTTACAACAGAGAAAAGAAAAAACCTACATACGCATATCACTACTCCTCCCGGAATTCTCGTGCAAGAGCGGCAATAAACTTAAAGGTAGATTAGATCAGTAGACAGTAGCACTAGCTTCCGCTTGAGCTAAATTAGCAAGGTGATCAGCACATTGATTTCCTTTCCAGAAAATATGACGGACATCCATCGCCCAGTCCTTTCGTATTAGGACTAAACAATCATTCATTAGAGTCCCTAAAAGGTGGTTAGCCTTAAAAGGTCAAAACAATACATTCATCACCCAAATCGCGTCTAGCTCCATAATCAGTTGAGTAATCTCCAAATTCTTAGTCAACAGCAAACCTTCCCGAACATCCCGTAACTCTGTCTACAAACTATCAATAACACCAATCATCACCTTGAACACTTGAACCCACACACCTACAACATTCAGCAACAACCTGCCTATAGAAGCTAATCCCGTGCCAGCCCTTATTGCCCCATCACTATACAACAAAAAATAACCCAGCGGAGGAAGCTTCCAAGCAACCCAACGAGGACCCCGATGGATACGCAAAACTAGGGACAATCACACTCGCTCAATATCCCAAGCGAAATTTTGTGCATATGCTGGCGCTTGTTGTGGTGAATCCAATATTCCTTGAAAAATTCACTTGTTCTAATGCTTCTGTAAACCCCACAAAATAACCAGAAACATTGTACCCATTGAAGCAAGAAACTCGACAACTCCTCGGATCAATTATGTACCAACCACTATTAGAAAGGGACAACTAATAAATCGAATTGCATGTTATCAACTCACAAGAATATCCATACCTCCCTCGCAAAGGGACACTTATGCAAAATATGATTTGTAGTTTCTAAAACCAAATCACATTCTGCACAGGAGACGTCTTAGATAATACGCTTACAACAACGAAGCAAATTAGAGTTCAAATGATCCAGCAATGTCAACCAAACAAAGAACTATATTCTTTCCGGACATGGCAGGTGCCACACCTACCCAACACTCGTTACATTATCTTGAAATGAAGCCCCATATAGTAACGAATACACATAAGCCATCAAGAACAAACATGTACATTCAAACTCAAAAAACAATTATACTGAGAAATTATACAAGTCAATTAGTTACGATGAGTTTTAAGTTTTAAATTTTTAAATAAATAATTATATTATATTGTAATATAGTCTTTTGATTCATATAAGACTTGAGAGCTACAAGAATAGAATTTATTGATATGAAATAAATAAAAAAGTTATAATATATGAGAATTTATTGTTTCAAAAAACTATGAATAAAATGCGTTATTGAAATAAACTAACAATTCAACGATTTAAAATCACATCCTGAGAACACATTGTTAATAAGGTATCATCAGATTATAAACCTTACAACATTGATCAAAGATGATTTAAACCCATTTCAAATTTCAACGGGGGGAAGCTTCCCAAAAGTAAAACGAAAAAGCAATGAATTATAGCTTGAAACAAACAAGAGATCTAAACCCATCCAATCACAACCCAAAATAATCAGCTTTTTCTGTTCATTGTTGTACAATATCAAGTGCCAACTTTTCAAGATTCAAAAATTTATGTTAACGATCCAAAAGGGGGAGCCTCGAATCAGTGCAGGATAAGGCTTAATGGACCCCTTACCCCACGACTATGAACTCATAGGTACAGTGGCAGCGCCACTTGGACAACGGTGTCAAAAAGCAACTATATTATGTACTGGGTTTTTATTTCATTTTGCACATGAATCACAAGAGACAAACACACTCTCCCCTCCTCTACTTAGGGCTCCTTTGGCATTATTGTTACCACAGAAAAAAGTATTTTTTAAAAATTATATTTTTTAAATATGTGATTTGTTAATTTTAAGTGTTTTAATGTTATTGTAAAATATTGTGATTAACAGTTAAAATGTCCATATTGATGTGATAGTGAAAACTAAAAAAATTCATATAATAACAATTACTATTAAAATTAATTTAAATGATGTTTATGAAATTTAATTTAAGTATATTGGTCGTATATTAGATATAGCAATATTATAGTAGTTGCTATTAATTTGATAATAACATTTTTGTTATTTCTCGGGATATTCATTGGAGTAAGCATTAAATCTAAGTATTTATACAATTTAAGAAATTTAATAAAGTTTGAAATGATATTTTTACATCTCAAATTCTAAAAATTAAAAGATCTTCTACTTCTCCATTTGATTCTAAAAGCACTTTTTCAAGATGATTTAGTATATGAAATCTAAATTGTTTAAATTTGCTTTAACAACTTAAAACTACTTTTAGCACTCAAGAAGCAATCCCAAACACACTGTTAATGTATGTTTCAATGCAATGTTTGGGACTCATTATATATTTTGATTATATTTTACTTTTTTTTATATAATGCTTAGAACTATTAATAATCATTTTCTACTTTATAAATAGGAGAATAATGTGTTTCAACGCACTCGAACCCATTTCTCCTACATTAATAATAAAATTCATATCAATTGAGTTAAGACTCTGCACTATTCAAATCATTTAAAAAGTAAAAACTAAAAGTTAATTTCCGTAAAGTAGGTTTTTTGGGGTCTAAATTATTGATGGATAGGAATTCGGAATCTATAGAGTTTGAAATAATAGATTGATTAGGACTCGCACAAGTTGTGGTCATAAAAAGGGTTTTGCTTTAAATAGCCAAAAGAAAAAAAGAGAGGGAGGCATATAAATGGTTGAAAGCTTCCCTTTGTTTGAAAATGGAAGTAGTTGAGAGTCACTTTGAACTTATTAATTATTCAGTCCCTTTTTTCCAACAACCACTCATAATTGAACCAACGTAAATCAACTCTGTGTTTTCCCCTTTGTCTACAGCTTCGTGTGTATATCGCTTAATACTTGTTTTTTTTTAATTAATTGATTTTTTAATTTTAGGATTCAAAAATTAAATTATTTAAATCTTACTTTTTAAGAATAGGGATTCAAAAATTAAATTACTTAAACCTTACTTTTTAAGAATATGGAGTTAAATACATTATGAAAACTATTATATTAAGAGTTAAATTGTATTTTATTCTTTTTATTTAGAAATGGACAAATTAATTTGTGTATATTAGATTAAATACCAAGTTAGTCATTCTGTTAAAAATTTCATCAAAATTTATTGTTAAAAACTGACGTGATTGATAGAATCACAAAATACTTACACGTGCGCCTCATGCTATTGCACAATAACTAGTTTTTTAACAATAAAAATAATACAATTTACTTTGTAAAAAAACATGTGTTCAAGTCTTATTTCATGTGTTTATATTTTTCTATATAAAATAACAAAACACCAACAAAATAATACTATTTACTTTGTAAATTGAGTGTATTTTTATTTTTCTAATTGATATTCAATTAACTCGTATCACTAATGCAATCAAGAGTTTTTATCACACATAAATGAATGAAAAAGCTGAACAACGTTATATATTGTATCATGTGTACATTATGTCAAAAAATAGTTTTTAACAACATAAATAGATACAAAAATTTACAAAATAAATAATTTATTTTTAATTTAATCAATTTAAATTTTTAAATAAAGAAATAAAATATGATTGAAATCCTAATATAAGTACTTGGTTGATAGTTTCAGAGGAATATAATTAATAGGTGGAGCGAGCGGGGACCATGTAATTTCCCTTAAATTATGGTTTATCTCTTTTTTAACGCATGCCTGTAATAAATCATTCTTTTTCAGATATGCCTACTCCTGCAAGAAGTGAATAATAAACAAATAAATATAGTATAAGTTTTCATTATTACTGCTGTAATTTTTCTCTTCTTTTGGAAGTTCAAATTATCTGCGATTTGAAATTAAAATCTCCATCATTGTTGTGTTTATAGTCAACTGTTTTATTTGGTTTGCTCTTTAGGTTTGTTGCATTAAAATCCCATTAATAAAAATTATATTTATGATAAAAATATTTATATTTATTCACTTATTACAATGTAAATGAATTAAATAATATCATTTTAAGTTTTCAAAAATAAATATAAAAATTAATTTGTAATAATGATGTTTGAATCGAATTGCTTAAATTAAAAATTTATTAGGGTATGAATTCGAAAAACGGTATTAAGCCAATTGAGCTACAAATTGATATAAATAAATTAAATTAGTTCAAAAAATTAATTGAACTGACTAGAACAATTTTTAGTTTTTATTTTTATTTTTATAAATTTTAATAATATTGATTTGACAGGCAAATCAATGATTAATTATATCTAAACATTTATATAAATTTATTTATAGTTAAATATAAATACAAATAAAAACTTACATAAATACTTTAATACCTACATAAAATAAAAAAGTATATCAATTTTTTATAATTTAAATAAAAATAATTTTATTAATCATGTCGGATTAATTATATCCAAAAAAATAAATCGATATCGAATCCATCAAATAATCTAAAATTTTAAGTTGGGAAAAAAAGTACCCACAACGAAGAAGAGGCAAAAGCATCCAACCCTGAAATGATTTGGATTTTGACATTGGTAAGAATCCCCGTTTTTTCAGAGTTCCTTTTTATTAAATCAACAAATCAAAGGAAGCAAGAACACGGGTATTTTATTTTTGATTTTGAATTTAGGCAAGCTTTCCCTCGTTTCTCTGTTCCCAAACTTCAAAGTCACGTAAAATCTACAGTACTCGAGTAAATCTAGATTTTACTTTAGTAAAAGAGTTTAATTAGTCTTTAACCTTTTTTTTAATTGAGATGTTACAATCTTTAACCTTAAACTTACGTTACCTTATCTTCTTACTATTTTCTGCTCAACATTTGATATTTGATTGTACACAGCCAAAAAACCTTCAGACATTAGTCGAAATATCTGTTGATATTTAATAATTTATAGCAACAAATTAATTTATTTACTAAAAAATAGTTTATGCAATTGTTTAGTTTTAATAAGTTTATTAATCTTTAAAATAAAATATTTGAAAATATATTTTACAATTATTAAAATATATCGATATTTAAGGTGCAGCTAATAGGTTGGTAAAGCCCATCCTCCTAAAGTGAAAATTTTTTATTTTAAGTCTTTTAAATTTTTTTAAAAATTTAAATTAGTAAATGTAATATTGCACTTTGTTCTCCCTAAAATGATAAAAAAATTGATTTAATCCTTTAAAATTTATAAAGATATAAGCTATTAAAATGATGAAATTATAATTTTACTATAATAAAAATTACAATATAGTTTTGAACCCCTAAAAGGAAATTCTAGCTTCGCCCTGATGGTACCTTTTATATTATTGCTACAAATTTATTTTAACATATCTATACATGATTTATATATAGTTGCAGGTGTTGAATGGAATGGTAATACACCTTTTAAAAGAAAATGTATGTTTGAATATTAGATATTATCTTACAGAGAAGGGCAAATTCAAACCCTGAACATGAACTATAAAATAGACATGAAAAAAAATTTGAATGAGCTAATTGTGTAACAGCACAAATTTGGGTCTAGTTGAAACAGTAGTTTCGAGACCACAAATTTGACAAAGAAAATTTTATTTTTATTATATTTTTATGGTCTACAATTTTACGGAAATATTTCGTAAGATTTTAGTTAAAAAAATTTGACGTTTGAGCACTCAATTTAGTCAAAATGACTAAATTGTAAAAAGTGCAAAACTTGAGTTCTATATATTAGAGGTGTCATGTTGCTATGAGTTTTAAATTGCAGGCCCTTAAAAGGTAATTAGACCATTGAATAACTTAATGGATAAAAATCGGCATGAATTGGACAAAATTGAAAGAAAAGCCTTAAGGGCATTTTAGTCATTTAGTGTTTTAAATGGATAAAAAGACAAAATACAAGGGAAAAAAAAAAATCTGCTCATCTTCTTCAAGTTACTGCCGAAAATTTCTAGACTCCATGGCTAAGGGTTTCAAGCTTTTCAAGCTTCATAGTAAGTGCTTTTGAGCCCCGTTTTTAATGTTCATCGTATTTTTGAAATCCGGTAACTTACTCTAGCTATTTCTACCATTAATTTGATCTAGAGTTTAATTTCAAAAATTGACCCATGTTGAATAATTGTCAATTTTGATGTTTAATGGTAGATTATGCATGTTTATGAGTAGAGGGACGACTTTTACTAAGTGATTTTCGGTGAAAACAAGTAAAACGAGCTAATCGATAAAAGTTGTTATTGTTCATGAGTATGTGTTATAGTAAGAATTTGAAGTTGCAATAGAAGGAAAAATGTTCAGCATGTCATAAAACATAAGAAAAAGGAATAAAGTTTAATTTTGAGCCTAGGGGCAAAATCGTAATTATGCAAAGTTTAGGGGCAAAATTGTAATTTTGCCAAAATTTGAGTTAGGGACTGTTTTGAGTAGTATATTAATTAAATAAGTGGAATGTGATGTTTTAGATCCCAAAACGAGATTTGGATGTAGAAGCTGGAGGAAAATCGAAAATCGAGAAAGTTGGTAAAATGGTCGTTTTGGCATTCGAGGTAAGTTTGTGTGTTAATAATAATGCAACATCGTGCTTGAATTGTAATTTTCTATTGATATGACACAAAAGGACAGCTTTTGAATAAGTTTATGAGTAAACGATTAAATTGAAATGTGAGCAAAAGTAAGAAAACATGAATTCATTATAAAATACGTGTTTATTCTATTAAATAGTACAGAAATTATTTGATTATTTTTAACATATAAATGTTATATGTTTATATGACATTCGAGAAAAAGAAAAGGAATGAGAGGACCGAATTGAAGGAAAAGGAAAAGAGAAGGTTAAGGAGTGAAGGAAGAAGAATTTATATCACCTCAACCTTTTGTTGTAAATACTACAAGAATTTTAAATTATTGTTATTTATCTTTTTGAAATATTTATGTAAATTATTTAAATATATGAGATTCAAATTTTAATGCCCAAGTAGACGAAATTTAGAACTACTTTGGGATATTAAGGAACATTAGCACGTTGGTGCTCTCTCTCGATATTAGCACGTTGGTGCTCTCGATATTAGCACGCGTCGGTGCTCTCGATATTAGCACGCGTCGGTGCTCTCGATATTAGCACGCGTCGTTGCTCTCTCGATATTAGCACGTTGGTGCTCTTCGATTATTAGCACGTCGTTGCTCTCTCGATATTAGCACGTCGATTGTTCTCTCGATTATTAGCACATTGGTGCTCTCTGTTCACTTGTGCATCATAATGCACTCTCGTATTTGTTTCAGTATATCCGGTATGTTCTATAAAGTCTACTTTGGGCTAAGAATGTGAAATAAGAACAAAGTGAATCATTGATGATGTTAAGGTAAGTTTTATACCTTATAAAAGATAAGTTAAATTTATTTAAAGCAATGCATAGTTGAAGAGAAACTACATGTGATGGTGTGATGACTAAGTGTAATTGAAAACGATCATGTTATGAATAAGTGCAAGTATGCATGTGACCAATTGAGAAATGTGGCAAATGTGCGTATGAACAATATGTTCAATATGTAATCGGAAATTTGAAAGATTGGTATAAGCACGTGATGAACACAACTAAAATAAAAGAGAGCAAAAGTTTACAATAGAGCTGCTTTGGACAGCAACAGCTACGTGAATTTGAAAAATCACCAAAAATAGAAGAAATGGAATTAGAAAGTGAAGGAGATATGAATTGAAAGCTAATTGAGTCTATTTTCATATGAAAGAAATAGAGTAAGCAAAAGAAATGGAATTAATGAGATATTTAAATTTTAGTGAAACTGGTTCTGAATGAATTCGTGATCCCCTGTTCTGTCTTTGAAAGATTATTAAAAATTGTATAAAAATAATTATGGGATATGGTTTATATGAATGGAATCCTGAATGAGTCTATTTTCAAATGAAATAAATAATAAGGTCATATGAATTCTTTACAAAGAGTAATTTGATTCGTAGTGAAGAGAGGTCAGAACAGTCAAACAGCAAAATAGGGGAAACTTTAAGAATAATCTGGTATTGATTGGCCATACCAAAAATTCTGGAAAAATTATAGTAAAAATATATATGAGTCTAGTTTCAAGGAAAATTAACGGATCTTAAATTGGAGTTCCGTAGCTTCAGATATAAATGATTTAGTGACAATGACTCAAGTAGACAGCTTAAGATAAACATGAGAAAATGGTGGAACTATGTGTAATTATGATTGCATTATCTTGAGAACTTGTTGTGAGGATTTGTCATGTTGAGGCCTTGATAAAGCTACAAATAAGTTGGGAAAGTAAGAACTTAGCATTATTTATACAAGTTATAACGGCTTAGTAGTAAGCTAAATTCATTGCTAATGCTTATTATTTTTACATGTGAACTTACTAAGCTTTATAAGCTTACCCCCTTTTCTTTCCCATGTTATAGAGTCCTATTAAACAAGCTCGGGTTGGAGGTCATCGGAGATCGCTTCACACTATCAAGTTATCTATGGGTATCTTTATTTATAAATGATTTAAGTTATGGCATGTATAGGGACTTGACTAAGTCATTTTGTAAATGTGTTAAGTAATTTGACCAAATGTATTGTTAAGTGCAGTAATGCCTCGTACTCGGTCTCGTGATAGGATACGGGTAAGGGTGTTACATTTATTGGTATCAGAGCTATGGTTTAGTCGATTCTCGGACTACCATAGTGAGTGCGAGAGTCTAGCTATACATGCCATAATGAATCGTGATAGTGTGACGACTTCCAACTCGATGTAAACTATTTTATTAGACAGATCGTACTTCAACCGAACTAAATTTGATAGTGCAAACAATATGTTTATGATGAGTTGAGACTCGTAAAAAGTAAGAGTAATAGTTTATGATGTTTATGTGATGATGAATAAATTGTGGATAAAAAAATTCTTTCCGAAATATGAAAAAATGAGACGAAATGAAAGTTTACACTATGATAAGTGTTCATGTTGATTTGCATTTGTATGATGCTATGAGTATAACTTGTGAAATTAAGTGAATGTTATGAGTATTTTCATGCAGCTCCATGTTCGAGATTTTGTCATTTTTGTTTCCTTAATAAATTATTATTCAAAGTATCAACCGTGAGATATCGGTTGGAAATGTTCTATTGATGAAAATGGTTTCTTATTATTATTAAAATGCTTAGAATGATTATAATTTTTGACTTGATGGTGAGAGTTCTTTGTCAGATTACGAGGTATAAAAATTGTGCCTTAGTATTGGTTGTTATGGAAATTTGTGTTTAAATTTTTCCGATGATCGAGATGTATTGTTTTCAACTAAGGCATTATCTACTACTAAAGTAATTGAGAAGTTAGTCTTATTATGGTAGCATGTGAATATGTCATTATTGGTGGGTAACATTTGTATATACTGACAAAGATTTATTATTATTTGTAGGTTGTGTGCGATACCACCGTATTTATCATTATTGGTGGGTCGTGTATGCGATACTACCGTATTTATTATTCTTTGTTGGGCGTGTTCAAAACCTTTGTGTATTCGATATTATTCTAAAGTGCTCATCGGGAAACTTTGACAAAGTGAAAATTTCGTGTGACTATGTGATGACAAATGCAGAGTATAAGTGCATGTAAATGTGAGCAATGTTTATGATATGCATTTGGAATGTGGTAAGACTTGAAATGAGTAAGTTTATATGTAAATGATACGCCCTTTTTACTTATGTTTTTACATATTAATGTATCATATGAAAGATGAGTGAATATTATTGATATTTATTAAAATGATGGAAAGTGAGGAAATTTCCAGATGAATCTTTGAAAGAGACAAAGGATACGGATGAATACCGTGAATATGTGTTAAATGACCTACAATAACTTCAGTGCTGTGATGAAATTTTATGAAAATCATCCGGGTTTTGCAATGTTATAGTTAAGGAAAAAGTTAATATTGACTAATCGACTCGTTCGGGGTTCTTATCATATGAGAATGCTAGTTAATTTCAGTGATAGATGAAAGCAGTGTTAATATGTTTGGGTCGTGATCAGTTTACTCTATCTTTTCTGGTATTCTATTAAAATGAATTGATAGAAAAGAAACATTAACATTCATATGATGTTGAAATTCGTTTCCATCGATTGTTATTTTGTGAAATGTGTATATGAAAACTATGTTGCTTCTATTATCGTTCAGTGCTTATAAGTATTATTTTCCTTCTCGAAATTTTTTGAGAATTAGTCGAAGTCGGTATTATTTCTCTTATGAGCTATATTCTCGGACTTTAATACGGTATCAAATCTTGGATCTCCTTATCTCGCATTTCTTATTGACTTTATTTTATGAAGCTGTGCAAGAGATATTTCTTTTTATTTGGAAGTAATCATACTTATGTGAGTATGAAATCTAGTTTGATAGTGAACATACAATGTTATTATTGTCGGATGTGTAAAGACTAAAAGTATTGTTTATCGATGTGGATCGAGAAGTTAGCCTTGAAATGGCACTACAATTTTAATTGTCGAGAGAGATGCAATTCCAATGTGGTTGATATTTTAAGAAGTGCTGAAGAAATGAATTTTATCGGATGTGAACTATCTTTAGATTTCGGGAAAGAAATCAACATTGATAAAAGAGTAAGCAATGAAGGATCAAGTCGAATCTGCACTATGATTGTTATTTCGAGTAATTTTATATATCCCAATGAGTTAAAACGAGATTTTTATATATCATTGAAATCTGTATAGTTGATTTAAGGATCATCGATTCAATGCTTAGGAAAGAATTGTAATAGGATACATGTTTGAGTTATCATAGCAACCGGATGAAAATAGTTCCTTTAGAAGTCTTGTGAAACAAACCAAGACCAATTCAATTATTTAGTCTAGATAGTTAATTGGTTTGAAGTGTATTTTGATACAAGAACGTGAAAATGGTAGCTTGTGCTTGCACTTAGTTAATCTTGCATGAAAAGAATCTTATGATGTGAATTAGATAGTGATTATTATTCGAGAAATAATGATGCTTATTCCATGATTTTGTGAAACTTAGAATTTTGTCGATAAATGGTAAGTTAGAAGTGTTCGAAAAGAACTAACTTCCGATTCGAACTACAGTCTAAACCGACTATTTATATGTTGTTTTGAGACGGAATTTGTGTACCAAGAAATCAATTATAGATTATCAAAAATTGCATACTGAATTGAAAGGTAAGAGTATTGAACTTAGATGAGTGTCAAGTGCTTCAAAACATTTCATTAAAACAAAAAATCATCTAGATAAGTAAAGATAGGTGAGTTGTGGTTCATCAAGAGTATGAGATTATTGATAGAATAATGCCAATTACTTATTAGTGGGATTTTCAATGTAATTTAAGAAGATTTGTGATATGATTTTTATGTTCATGATAAGAGAGTATAGTTCTGAATCTTAGTTTAAGAAGTAAGATGTTGAGGATGCCAAGACTATATGAGAAGCTAAAAGTGACTTGTGAAATTAAACCTAAATCCATTAACTGATGAGATTTTCGAGGACGAAAATCCCAAGGGGAGAGTTTAATAAAGACAAATTTGGGTCTAGTTGAAGCTTGAGAGTTTCGAGACCACAAATTTGACAAAGAAAATTTTATTTTTATTATATTTTTATGGTCTACAATTTTACGGAAATATTTCGTAAGATTTTAGTTAAAAAAATTTGACGTTTGAGCACTCAATTTAGTCAAAATGACTAAATTGTAAAAAGTGCAAAACTTGAGTTCTATATATTAGAGGTGTCATGTTGCTATGAGTTTTTAAATTGCAGGCCCTTAAAAGGTAATTAGACCATTGAATAACTTAATGGATAAAAATCGGCATGAATTGGACAAAATTGAAAGAAAAGCCTTAAGGGCATTTTAGTCATTTAGTGTTTTAAATGGATAAAAGACAAAATACAAGGAAAAAAAAATCTGCTCATCTTCTTCAAGTTACTGCCGAAAATTTCTAGACTCCATGGCTAAGGGTTTCAAGCTTTTCAAGCTTCATAGTAAGTGCTTTTGAGCCCGTTTTTAATGTTCATCGTATTTTTGAAATCCGGTAACTTACTCTAGCTATTTCTACCATTAATTTGATCTAGAGTTTAATTTCAAAAATTGACCCATGTTGAATAATTGTCAATTTTGATGTTTAATGGTAGATTATGCATGTTTATGAGTAGAGGGACGACTTTTACTAAGTGATTTTCGGTGAAAACAAGTAAAACGAGCTAATCGATAAAAGTTGTTATTGTTCATGAGTATGTGTTATAGTAAGAATTTGAAGTTGCAATAGAAGGGAAAAATGTTCAGCATGTCATAAAACATAAGAAAAAGGAATAAAGTTTAATTTTCGAGCCTAGGGGCAAAATCGTAATTATGCAAAAGTTTAGGGGCAAAATTGTAATTTTGCCAAAATTTGAGTTAGGGACTGTTTTGAGTAGTATATTAATTAAATAAGTGGAATGTGATGTTTTAGATCCCTAAAAAGCGAGATTTGGATGTAGAATCGAGGAAAATCGAAAATCGAGAAAGTTGGTAAAATGGTCGTTTTGGCATTCGAGGTAAGTTTGTGTGTTAATAATAATGCAACATCGTGCTTGAATTGTAATTTTCTATTGATATGACACAAAAGGACAGGTTTTGAATAAGTTTATGAGTAAACGATTAAATTGAAATGTGAGCAAAAGTAAGAAAACATGAATTCATTATAAAATACGTGTTTATTCTATTAAATAGTAGGAAATTATTTGATTATTTTTAACATATAAATGTTATATGTTTATATGACATTCGAGAAAAAGAAAAGGAATGAGAGGACCGAATTGAAGAAAAAGGAAAAGAGAAGGTTAAGGAGTGAAGGAAGAAGAATTTATATCACCTCAACCTTTTGTTGTAAATACTACAAGAATTTTAAATTATTGTTATTTATCTTTTTGAAATATTTATGTAAATTATTTAAATATATGAGATTCAAGCCTTAATGCCCAAGTAGACGAAATTTAGAACTCATGGGATATTAAGGAACATTAGCACGTTGGTGCTCTCGATATTAGCACGTTGGTGGCTCTCTCGATATTAGCACGCCGTGTTCTCTCGATATTAGCACGTTGGTGCTCTCGATTATTATTAGCACGTCTGTGCTCTCGATATTAGCACGTCGATTGCTCTCGATTATTAGCACATTGGTGCTCTCTCTGTTCACTTGTGCATCATAATGCACTCTCCGTATTTGTTCTCAGTATATCCGGTATGTTCTATAAAGTCTACTTTGGGCTAAGAATGTGAAATAAGAACAAAGTGAATCATTGATGATGTGTTAAGGTAAGTTTTATACCTTATAAAAGATAAGTTAAATTTATTTAAAGCAATGCATAGTTGAAGAGAAACTACATGTGATGGTGTGATGACTAAGTGTAATTGAAAACGATCATGTTATGAATAAGTGCAAGTATGCATGTGACCAATTGAGAAATGTGGCAAATGTACGTATGAACAATATGTTCAATATGTAATCGGAAATTTGAAAGATTGGTATAAGCACGTGATGAACACAACTAAAATAAAAGAGAGCAAAAGTTTACAATAGAGCTGCTTTGGACAGCAACAGCTACGTGAATTTGAAAAATCACCAAAAATAGAAGAAATGGAATTAGAAAGTGAAGGAGATATGAATTGAAAGCTAATTGAGTCTATTTTCATATGAAAGAAATAGAGTAAGCAAAAGAAATGGAATTAATGAGATATTTAAATTTTAGTGAAACTGGTTCTGAATGAATTCGTGATCCCCTGTTCTGTCTTTGAAAGATTATTAAAAATTGTATAAAAATAATTATGGGATATGGTTTATATGAATGGAATCCTGAATGAGTCTATTTTCAAATGAAATAAATAATAAGGTCATATGAATTCTTTACAAAGAGTAATTTGATTCGTAGTGAAGAGAGGTCAGAACAGTCAAACAGCAAAATAGGGGAAACTTTAAGAATAATCTGGTATTGATTGGCCATACCAAAAATTCTGGAAAAATTATAGTAAAAATATATATGAGTCTAGTTTCAAGGAAAATTAACGGATCTTAAATTGGAGTTCCGTAGCTTCAGATATAAATGATTTAGTGACAATGACTCAAGTAGACAGCTTAAGATAAACATGAGAAAATGGTGGAACTATGTGTAATTATGATTGCATTATCTTGAGAACTTGTTGTGAGGATTTGTCATGTTGAGGCCTTGATAAAGCTACAAATAAGTTGGGAAAGTAAGAACTTAGCATTATTTATACAAGTTATAACGGCTTAGTAGTAAGCTAAATTCATTGCTAATGCTTATTATTTTTACATGTGAACTTACTAAGCTTTATAAGCTTACCCCCTTTTCTTTCCCATGTTATAGAGTCCTATTAAACAAGCTCGGGTTGGAGGTCATCGGAGATCGCTTCACACTATCAAGTTATCTATGGGTATCTTTATTTATAAATGATTTAAGTTATGGCATGTATAGGGACTTGACTAAGTCATTTTGTAAATGTGTTAAGTAATTTGACCAAATGTATTGTTAAGTCTGGTAATGCCTCGTACTCGGTCTCGGCATAGGATACGGGTAAGGGGTGTTACAAATTGTATTAATCGGATCCGATATGTAATTACTTAAAAAAGAAAATGCCTTTTAAAAAAATTGACTTGAAACCTAGAATATGAACTACAAAATAGACATGAAGAATCAAAAAATTGAATGAGTTAATTGTATTAATCGGATCCGATATGTAATTACTTAAAAAAGAAAATGCCTTTTAAAAAATTTGAATTGAAACCTTGAATATGAACTATAAAATAGACTGAAGAATGTAAAAATTGAATGGGTTAATTGTATTAATCAGATCCGATATGTAATTACTTAAAAAAGAAGATGCCTTTTAAAAAAATTGAATTGAACCCTTGAATATGAACTATAAAATAGACATGAATAATAAAAAAATTTAATGAGTTAATTGTATTAATCAGATCCGATATGTAATTACTTAAAAAAAAAGCCTTTTGAAAAAATTGACTTGAAACCTTGAACATAAAATATAAAATAGACATGAAGAATAAAAAAAAATTAAATGAATTAATTGTATTAATCAGATCCGATATATAATTACTTAAAAAGAAAATATCTTTTAAAAAATTTGACTTGAAAACTTTAAAAAGAACAATAAAATAGATATGAAGAATAAAAAAAATTAAATGAATTAATTGTATTAATCAGATCCAATATAAAAATTCCTAAAAAATGCTTTTAGAAAAATTTACTGTATTCATATGTAAGAGAATACAATATTTCACTAGATTTCCTTATTGATTAAAATACCATTTCTTTACATCAATTGGAATTTGAGAACTAAGAATCTGTTTAATTCTTTTTCTAAATTTAAAAAGAACATAAAAAAGGACTATAAAGATTTGAAATCTTCACTTACCAAAGCTTTCAAATTATTTAGCACAATTTTATGCTTTTTAAAATTATTTTTGTAGCAAAATTTAAAAAAAAAAAATCCATTGATTTTTAATTTTATTTTTGAAATTGCAAGGCGGAGGAAATACAAATCAGATTTCATAATTTACTACTGTATAAAGACAGGCCACCAAAAAATAATTACCTAAAAAGAAAAATTACGCATGAGTCAAAACTCAAAAGAATCAAAAAGTCAAAAAATAATGCGTGGAAGATGGAAGAAAGGAGTGGAAATAACAAAAGAAATTTAAAGAAGTTTAAACTGTAGCAGCGTCCCGCTCAAGCTCCTACGCTCTCCTCTCTCCTTTTATATCAAACACACTCTGTGAAAACAACAGCTCACTCACGTATCGCTTTTTTCCCTTTTCTCTGAGATAATCCTAAAAAAGGAAGTACAAATAAAAGCATACAAACAAAGTGAGAATTTTTTTAAAAAATTCCTCTCTCGACCTATCCGAACCTCTTCGTTTTCGATCTCGGAGTTCGTCCAAGCACAAGTAAGTAAGCTCTTCTCTGTATCTTCGAATACGAGTTTCGTTTTTTTTTTTTTCTTTTTCATTTTTAATATTGAATTGTAGTCGAATTTCAATTTGCATTTCGTGTTTTGTCATGAATATTTAGTTTTTCTTTTTGCTTGGTTTTGCTTGGACACGAGTTGCTGATTTTTTGAAGAAAAGATATGATAAAATGTACTTGTTTAAGAATTAGCTTTTTGAGTTTCTGGTTTCTTTATTACCATAAAGAAAATGAAGAAAATGCATGAATCCTCTGTTTTGCTACCTTAAAACAAAAATCAGCTATGGAATTTTTCTAATTCATGTATTGAGAAAATATGATTGTTCAAATGGCACCGTCATTTTGAACTTTGAATTGCACAGTGATTCATTCTTTTATCAGGATGTTATTGCAAAAGATTCGTAGCTTAAATCTTATCTTGATTTGGATTTTTAAAGGTCTCAAATTCAAATCTGTGAAAATAGAAAATAGAGATTTCTTAAGACGCTTTAGGTCTTCATTTATATAAATCGGTACCGGAGAAAGAGCAAAACTGCAACACACACAGTAACATTATGTTGCAACTCCTCTTTAAGTCCTCCAGGAAAAATAATCTCTAGTCTCGAAAACAAGTAGTAACTTTATGCATGAAGCTAAGGTTTTTTGGATCGATAAGTTTTATGAAAATGTAAAATGGCGGCCTCTCATGAATCATAGGTTTATAGGAATATCGGTGACGGAAAGAGAGCCAAAACTGCAAAATACCAACAGTAAATCATGTTGCGGCGCCAATTTAAATCCTTGAGAAATTCATATTTCTACTGTCCGTAAGAAGTGCTTTATGTATTATATTATGGTTTTTGGGGTCGATATATTATATATATATATTTTGTACCGTAGAAAAAATTAGAAATATAAACATGGGTTATTCAAAAAAAGGAATATAAACATAGACTAATTGAAGTCATAGTTTTTGCTTTTTTTAACAAAAAGTTATTTTTTTAACAATTTGGTGTTAGAATGCAGGTTCAATGACAAACTTTTCAATTTGAAAATCATACATCGCTCTGGGAAAAGGCAAGCAAGTATGAATAAAGAAAATGAACCTACCGAAGAAGTTGAAGAGCCTACAGGAAGAATTACGCGAGCAAGGTATAAAGCCTTGCGGGCGGCTGGAGGAATATGCTCCTCCTCAAAACCATCTTTCAAACAGGAACAGAAACGTGTTCTTCGATTGAACTCCAAAAGAGCAGCATCAGATGAGAACAAGGCTTCTGTGCCTGCTACTGTTGGCCTTCAGCCTAAAAGAAGGGCAGTGCTTAAAAATGTAACCAATGTTGGCGATGACACTTTGTACATGGACTGCACAAATGCAACTAAAAATCAGGTGAGAAAATCATATTTCTTTCTTTTTTTGTTGTGATGGAGTTCAGTCAGAAAATTTTCAGTGTACCAAATATTATATGCTTGATTAATATACATATTAAACAACTGAGAAGATTAAGTCCATTACTTCATCCTGATAACGGCCACAAGTGGAGGAATGATTTTTTCTTCTATTTATTCTCCTAGAAACAAAATACTCTTTGCTTACTACGTGCAATCTAAACTAAGAGTGCCTGTTGATATTGCTGGTTGACAGATCACCAAGCAGACCATTACAGACCATAATGAGAAGAACACAGAAATGTTTGAGGATATTGCCATGGAAATCCCATCAGCTGAAGAGGATGTGAAAGCTAAATTAGCTGATTCCTTATCGAAAATAAGGATGGTGGAAACGCAAGAAATCACTTTACCGGTAATACCGGAGGAAAGAGAATTACTGGAATCTAAGTGTTGTGCAAAAGAACGTGCTACCGCAGATGCAATGCCTCCAAAACATGTTTCCGCAATGGATGTTGAAGTGCAAAGCCATCAGAAAATAGGTTTGTGCTCTATTTAAAATTCTCCATGTAATGGCATACCTCTATTTGAAAATAAAACCATCGGGTATCTAAGAAATGTCTTACCTCCGTTTGGAAGAATAAGGTGTCAACACTGCTCTAAGGTTAACAGGCAATAAGAAAAACTATTCTGTTTTTGGATCAAAATTTTCATTCATGTTAACGGACGGAACCCTTTTGTGAAAATTAGGCATTTTTACGAGTTTCATGATAAATACTAAACTGGCTAATATGAGACTCGTATTAGTAGAGTGGATAACCTCATTGTATGTATGGCCGTGTAGAAGTTACGTTGGCAGTTAGCCCCTAAAAAATGTTGCCTTTGATTGGATAATGCAGATCAAAACGAGGCTTGCAAGAAACTAGGAGCCTCGAAAGATGTCGTGGATATTGATTCCAACCTAAAAGATTCTCAAGCATGTGGCTTGTATGCCCCAGACATATACAATAACATGCGTGTTACTGAGGTTGGTGGTGCAATTTTCATTCACTTAATGCCAAATGTGATTGTCATACTTTCTGGTAATAGCACTCTAGTTTCATGGTGAACACTATCCTATCTTATTATTCAGTAAATTTTATTTGAAGCTGCTGCCTTTTTTCATTATTAAAATATTACTAATCTATCTTATTTTGGAAAACACTTGTACATCTGTTTTTACAAAGAAGGAATGTCGCTTAGCTCGCAAAGTTTTGCTCTACCAGAAAAATAGTTGATGCTTATTTCTTGAGATTGTACTCTCTGCAGCTTAACCAAAGACCTTCAACAAATTATATGGAACAGTTGCAGCGGGATATTATCCCAAGCATGCGAGGAATTTTGGTTGACTGGTTAGTTGAGGTAAGTCAATATGGCTGCATCTCCACTTCTTGAACGCTGGATAAGATGTGCTTGTGTGTATAAAGAGTTGGTTTTTTTTCCCACTATTGTTAGGATAAGCTAAATTTTGGTCTAGCTGAAGTGCTTGCTATTTATAGTTTTTCATACGGTTTCAGGTTTCTGAAGAATATAAGTTAGTCCCAGACACGCTTTACCTCACCGTGAGCCTCATTGATCGTTTTCTTTCTCACAATTTTATAGAAAAACAAAGGCTCCAGCTACTTGGCGTTGCTTGCATGCTAATTGCCTCGTAAGTTCTTTAGTTTGCTTCTGCTCCTAGTACATAATGGAATAAGTTCCACAAAAATTCAAATATCATTAGCACAATTCTTATCAGCAAAGAACTACGTTTTATAAATCTGTTCTGACGATAGTAACTGTTGATCATGATGATGTCAACAACATTAGTGAATCTTGTCTCTCTCGCGTGCACTCAATTATATCTTGGATATGCATGCGTGAGAAAGGGAGATTTTCTTTTTCTCTTTGGATTTCTGGTAGGTTGAAAAATTACATATCTGTTGAGGTTCATACACGCACCCAACACTTGAATGAGTTTGCTAACATTTGCATGATTGGTTATTATTATCTCTCGGAGTCTTTCTTTAGGGATTCTGACTGCTTTTCTTTTATGGTTTGAAGAAAGTATGAAGAGATTTGTGCACCAAGAGTGGAAGAATTTTGCTTCATCACTGATAATACCTACACAAGAGAAGAGGTATGATCTTCTTTAGTTGCTTAATCTTGCAAATAGCAGCCATTGACTTGTGCTTTGCCATCATTTTCTGCTTCTTAGACCATATGCTTAATGTAAAGAGTAAAGTAAAAATGTGAGTGAGTGAATTCTGTATTGATTGACATAAGTTGGGATATACATATAGGGAGTAATCAGAGTCCTCAACAACTAATAGGATAAAAGAAAATCAAATGTTAAAACAACAGATAGAATCAGAAAGTTTGATTTAAAAATAAATGAGATAAAAACAAAAATTCAAATTTTAAAGACATTTTAAAAATGTCAATCCTCATTATTCTGGACTTCTAGACTTCCCTTGACTCCCATCAAATCAACCTTCTTAAGACCTCCTTCAGAGCTTTAGTCATTATACTGCACATTAACAAATAGTTAACACTTTCATTTTAGTCGATGCTGGAAAATTCTCATCTTGGTATTCTGAGCGCATCTCAACTGTTCTGTAACTTTTGGGCACTCTTTGATTCAAATAGAAGGTAGAATGATGGATCTAAGTTCGCCAAAAGGACATTGTATTTTGTGGAAGGACATAATTAAATAACCATTACTCTGGCATTAAAATCTTACTGCAAAACTAAACAACTTGCAGAGGATTTTTTGTTTGTTAGGAAACCACAAGTATTCCAAAGGAACTTGCCTTGTGGAAAAGCTAACCACTTGTGAGGTCTATTCCTCACGTAAGGCCTCCCTGTAAATTATGCCCAACTCTCAACTCATTTCTTAGTCTCAATAACACTTTTATTCATTCATGTAATTAAAAATAAAAGCCGCTGTGGTGTATGGTTTAGATTGAGTCATTTTACGAGGAATTCCCTAAAGTTCTAAAAACGGTTCCTTACATGCTGTATATTTGTTACATTCTATGTTGCTTGAACTCTTCATATTTCTAGCATTTGTGTCCGACATCTCATTCAGACATGAATATGGGAATATATATTACCCTCCATATATATGAAATACCTCTGCCGAAAATATATCCATATCCGAGTAACATGGCTACAAGGTTCCTGATTCTAATTGCGTGATAGGTGCTGAAAATGGAGAGCAAAGTTCTAAACTTCTTGTATTTTCAGTTGTCGGTTCCAACCACAAAAACATTTCTCAGGTAACTAACACCATCTTCTAACTCTACTTTGAATACCACCAAATAATTAAGTAAACCATCAGCCTAATTTTTTGTTTTTCCAGGAGATTCATTCAAGCAGCACAAGCAAGTTACAAGGTATTATATCTGGGAAATCAGTATCTACATTTCTCTATAAAACCTGAAAAAAGTAATATGAGAAAAACCTGATTTATGTTTCCATCAACTTGATGTACAGGTTCCTTGTTTAGAACTAGAGTTCTTAGCCAAGTATTTAGCAGAGTTGACTCTTCTTGAGTACAGCTTCTTAAAGTTCTTACCTTCAAGCATCGCTGCATCTGCTGTTTTTTCTTGCCAGATGGACTCTCAATCAATCAGACCATCCATGGGTATGCAATAGTTGATCCCTCATTATCTTTTTCATCTTTTCATAATTATAAAGTTTCTGAAGGAGACATTTTCTGTCTTTTTTTCTTTAAGCAGAACCCAACCCTGGAGCATTACACTAGTTATAAAGCATCAGAGCTGAAAAATACGGTTCTTGCATTGGAAGATCTGCAGCTCAACACTAATGGTTGCTCCCTGAATGCTATACGCGAGAAGTATAGGCAACAGAAGGTAAAATTTTATGCATGCAACTTGGTTTGTATCCAAGATTAGACCTGTGGTGGATTGGGCCGGGCTGGGGGCTGGCTCGATTTTAAAATTTATAATTTTTTTAAATATTTTATTTTAAAATTTAATTATAAAATATATGAATATGAATATAATAATATATTTTTTTAGGGGAGTGATTCACTTATATATGTGTAAAACTTACTATTAATATTTTAATAATCCAACCGTTAAATTTATCAATATAATTGTACTTATCATGCACTTAAAATTTTGAATTGATCTTATAACTCTATTATAAAAAAAATAGTTAAAATTTTGAAAGTTATTTACGTAAAAAAATAGTTAGAAATTTTTAATTTACATTAAATTTGACATATAAATAAAATATAAAATATAATGGTTGGATCGTTAAAATATTAATTATATAAAGAGATATGAAAGGGTCTAAAATTACTTTAATTTTAGATTGATGCAAGTTAATCGTTTTCTTGATTTAAATATTTTATTGTTTTTAAAATAATGATATGGATTATTTAAGTGGATTGAGTTATAAGTTGAGGTTTTATGAATAAGTTTATCTAAGATAAGTATACTTCTTTTTATTCTTTCAATTTTCATATATTTTGAAGAGTTTATATTCCTATCCATGTGTGAATGTATGAGATACAAATCTTGTACATGGTAACTTTAAGAAAATGAAAAAACGAATAACACAATTTCTATATTCACATGATATTATTTGGAAGCCAAAATTTTATTCAATGATGCGTGCATGTATTATTTTGACCATCATTCTAATAAATTTGGTTTTTCATTCTTTCTATCATGACAGTTCAAATGTGTAGCAATGATGACTTCCCCGGAAAGGGTTGGATCAGTCTTTTTAAGATGAAGAAGAAAGCTGATTTTATGTTCTAAACCATTCCCCATCTTGGAGAATGAATCTGATCCAAATATTTAAAATATTACTTTTTTTTTTTTTTAAGTTGTCCGTTTTGTTGTAACATTTTGTCTGTCAAGTTCTGGTGCTTCCAGACCTACTGTAACCTTGTAACATTCTACACCATCGATCTTTGTTTTCTTTTGTCTTTTAGAGCTTTCTTTCTTCGATCGGACTAGTTCAAGGGCAATGGAAAATTGGAATTAATTTGAATAGCAGTATTTGTTTCTAATATTATTTAAATCTCATAATTTTTAAAAAGAAAGCACTATAAAAATTCGATTTGTTTAGTAAATAAATTTTATATTATAAGTTTGTCTGTATGCGAAATTGTTTTAGCTATGTTTGCATACGATTATACAATAGTTTTAATATATGTCTTATATTTGTATTTAAAGTTTTCAGCAACTTTTCTTTCATCTCAAAGAATTTTTTTAATTATATATTAATTTTAATTTAATGTGTAGTACATAAATTTTAATTTTATATAATTTTACATATGATATTTAGATTTGATTCAACTTTTATAAATAACTATTACCATTATTGATAAAATATTATTTTATGTTTACATATGACATATACAAATATTTATATTTATTCAATATAAAAATAAATTGATATATTTATTTTTTATATACATACAATTAAATGAAAATAAAAATTTAATAGGCACATTTACATAAAATTAAAGTTTAATGTGTATATTAAAAAAAATAATGCAACTACAATAAAAACATTTAACACGGTTATTACTCCAAATCTCTTATTTAAAACACACCATTGTGATAATTTTTATTACATCATTTATAAATTTATAATAATATCAGAAGTAAAAAGAAATTCCTTAAATACATTCACTTAATCTGAAAAGTCAAAAAAGTGTTTTCAATGTTGTCCAGGTGTTGGCATCTCTTTAAAAAAAATAACTTAAAGAAAATAAAACAAAATGATTTTCGCAAGTGTCCAAAACTGGAGACACAAGCCCTAGGGTTCAAGATTGTAGGAAGAGGTTTCAAGACATTAAAAAAAAAAAAAGTTGCATTCAAACAGTAAAGGTTCAAGCCATTCAAAAAGAAGAATCTTGACTTCAAAATCCAAATGTTTATTAAATCATCTACAAATAAAATAAAGGCAGGAAATAAAATCTTCTATCTATACTTTTTATGGCAAAAAACGTGTGATTTCGGCACTTCCTTGACTAGAAACGTGATGTCCCCTCGTCTAAGATGCCCATACTCTTATTTTATTTTTTAAAAAACAAATAGTAATTTAAAAATATGAAAAGGAAAATGCAAACTTTAAACTGAATAATTTGATACAGTTTAAATATGAAGAAAAAACAGTGTTTCATTTAAATAAGTCTGTGCTTTTTCTTTAACATCTAAATAAACCTTTTTTTATCTTCTGATTTGTATTTTAATTAACTTTTATTTTTCAAATAAAATATCGATTTATGTTAAAATTTTATTTATACGTAAATTACTAAATGTTATGAACTTAAAAGTATAAATTCGAAAACTATAATCTAGATTTTAATAATTAATTTAAATTATCTCACCAATAAAACTTTGGATATTTAATAAAAATTTAAGGTCTTGGGTATGGTAAAAGATAATTTATTTAACCATACTTATAATAATACTTTATTTGATCATACTTATAATAATTGATTTTAATAAAAAACTATACATATTTAAACAAATTTAGGATTGGATTAAACAAAGAAAGAAAGCTTACGAGTGGAGAGCAAAGGTTAATGTTACGTTTAATATAAACAAACAAAGAAACAGCCATTCATATATTTGGATAGAGATTCTTATTGTGATTAAAGCCGATCAAATTGCTGGTTGATGGATAACTTGTATAGTTGAGCCCCATTACTGCTTGCCTGCTTGTATTAGATGGACAACTCTCCAATTGCTGGTTGATGGATAAGGGAAAAACAAAGAACAAAGTTTTAATTCAGCGGCCGATTTTAATATTGGTGTGGTATTGTGGGTTCAAATTTGGTAACTTTTTTTCCTTCCATGCACTCAAATAGGTAAATTTATTGTGGAATTGTTTGTATTAATAGTTATTATATTTTATTTTGATATGATTTTACACATGATGATGTGCATGTCATATATATTTTAAGATTAAAAATAATGGGCTAAGTAGTTACTACTTTACCAGGATTAAAATTTTTAAATTTAAAAATATAAAAATAAAAATAAATAAATTAAAGTAAAAAGATTAAATCTATAATTTATGCATAATACAATGACTAATAATATAAACTAAAAATTTCAGTATAAAAACTTAAAATATTTATTTTATATTATATTTTTAAATTATCAACTTGAAAAATTAATTATATTGGGTCAAAAGGTTATCAATAAGATGAGAGAAGTACAAAAGTTGAAGAGAAAAAAGAGAGTTAAAATATGACACGAGTTTTAAAAATTTTAAAAAAATTTAAAATTTAATTTATATACTTTTTAGATATTAAAATTCAGGTCTAATTGTAAATAGGTAAAATTTTTTAAATTAAATTCAAGTTTATTTTAATACTCTTTTTTTATTATGTTGTATTATTTGAATTTTTTTATTTTAAAATATCACACAATAAATTTAATAAAAATTTAACAGTGTTAAATTTAAAATTTAAAATATGAAAAATAGAGAAATTAAAAAGTATAAAGATTGATGAGATATTTAAAAAAAGAAAAAAAGAAAAAGCAATCAAAGTAGTATTTGAAAATTTTTAAGATAAAAAACAACGGGAAGAGGTAGTCTTATTATGGTATTATTCCAAAGATACTTATCCAAGCAAATGGAGGAGGTCCAATCCTGACACTGTAGTCTTATTATTATATCTCAGTAGAAAAATAATACCTAAAAATAGCAAAAAGACGCGCTATCACGTCACGCGCCATTTCTAATGCTGAAGAAGGCACCATCATCATCATCATTGTTGTCGTCTCATTTACTAACTCAACGTCGTCACACGTTTCTTCTTCTTCGTTTCACCTCTGGGCTTCAAACAGTCTCAAATCTAACTTTCCCCAGTTCAATCCCTTTCCGGTATGATTTTCTCTGTATGTTTGCCTTCTTTGTTTCATTCATTTATATTTGATTGTTTTTTTTTTTAATTATTGTTGCTTTAGATTGAATTTTTGTTACTCTTGGGAGGTCCTTTGAGTGAGGATTGGTGATATTTTGTTTCCCAGGTTTCAAATTGATAGTTTTTGAATATTAGTCAACGCTTCACTTTGTACGGCTTAAAAGGGGGGGGGGGCATAGAGATTCGTGTTGATCGAGGAACCGAGTTTATTTGTTTAAGGGGCAAGGTATTTATTCGATCTCAAGAGCGGTTGCTAATTGGTTTCAATTTGAATAGATTTTTAAGTAGTACATAAATTTGAGCTTGTTATAGGAATGGGGTTCCCCACTTTTGATTTTATTGAAGAAGAAAACAAGAAAGAGAACTAATAGGAATAAGAAATTTTATGCAGCTAAAGGAACTGTAATAGTCACCCTCGAGTTTATCACCACCATTTTGGTTTTCCTTGCCTTTTTATAGGGTAGGTGGATGGAGCCGGAGTGACGGCTTGGGCGTGGTGTGTTGCTATGGTGAATAGTCCTTGGACCTAAGTTAAGAGTGAAGTTGTTACCGATGTTATGTTAGTTAAGATTTTTGAAAGAACTTGATTTGGCTTTTCCTCATCTCCGCTTTTTTTTTTTTTTTTTGATCCGAAATTTCAAATGAGCAATGGATATGTATTGCTTAAACCTGAATTCCACCCTTAAACTTCTTGTTTGTCATAAGAAAGTGTCTGAGGCCTTTGCTCGGTTAAGGGTCCTCTGGTGCAAGGATTTAAGGCAAATCCACTTTGACATTATGTTGGTGTGCAGTTTGATTATATCAGCTTGATTATAATAGGAGAGTGCGAATATCTGCAATAGGGCATCTAAACATGATTGATTATATCAGTTTTATCATGGGACAAACTATACTTTGATTATATATGTTTCCCTTTTCATTTATTAACTAGGTTTTGAAAAGCCCAAGGGAGCCAAGCCTTTTTATTAGTTCTCTTGATGGGGATTTATGTTCTTTTCTTTTTTTGGATTTTGTGGGTTCTTATTATAAAAACAATAGGTTCAATAAATTTGCCTTTTCATTTTGATTTATTCTTAGCAACTATTGTATATTAGTGTCCCGAAGGGCTAGAAAATGTTGATGTTTTTTTGTTCTGATTTAGTAACATTTTTTGTTCTCAAGGGAACAATTGTTAATATATCTATCTTATGGTGGCAAATAATTAAGTCAATCATCAGAACTTGACAAATACGAGGGACGAAAGTGCTCATTGTTTCGGCACAGTTAACAAAGTGGTACATACACAAGGTTTCTATGCTTTCGTCATTTCCAGTTGTGTTGGTGATCTTAGATGGATGTTTCCTCTTTGGAACTGCATTCCGAAAATCAAACTGAGACCTGTCCATTGTTAATGGAGCGATCAGACAACTTTAGTGAACATGCTATTGATATACTGGCGAGTAGTGATACTTCATCAAACTTGTCTCGTGAAACAACTTCGAATGGTTTGGATGTCTTCCAGCGTGAAGACAGACCTTCTAGTAGTACAAGAGTGATAGGTTCTCAACCGTCAACATCTTCTTCCGATGGCACAAACTCAAGAACACCTTCTGTCGTCAGGAGAGGGGAAGCCCGTCGTCGTCGGAGTCCATTGAATTCTGGTTTGTGGATTTCTATTGAACTAGTTCTTACAGTGAGCCAGATTGTAGCATCTGTTATTGTCCTGGCTTTGTCAAGGAATGAGCATCCCCGTACACCGTTGTTTGCATGGATTGTGGGTTATGCTTCTGGATGTGTAGCAACCCTCCTTCTTCTTTATTGGCGTTATCGGCATCGTAACCAGGCTTCTGAGCAAGACTCAGCTCAACATCGCAACACTTCACGCATTAATGTCCCTGCCGGACCCTTTTCTCTCTCTGTCACTAGGACTACTGATGGGGCTGATCATCATACTGCAACTACAAGTAGTAGAGGTGGTCAAAGTGCAGTTTCAAGTGCAAGGTATAATTTACTTATTGTTAGTCTGAAGTGACATACAAGTGCATGGTATAAGCTTTCTTTTTTCTGGCAACAATACCAGTTAGTTGCTGATCAGCTGGTTGTTATCCTGCAGAATTAAGGCACTAGTTGAATACTTCAAAATGGTTTTAGATTGCTTCTTTGCTGTTTGGTTTGTTGTTGGCAATGTCTGGATCTTTGGTGGGCATTCATCTGCCAATGAGGCTCCTAACATGTACAGGTACACGGGCCTAGTGGCATTTTTTGTGTTTAACTTTGATTTGTTCCTTTTTCTGAGAGTTCATCCTTTTTTGGCTTGCAGGTTATGTATAGTTTTTCTTGCGATTAGTTGTATTGGATATGCAATGCCCTTCATTCTATGTGCCACGATCTGCTGTTGCCTGCCTTGTATTATTTCTGTCCTTGGGTTTAGAGAGGACCTATCACAGACCAGAGGTGCCACGTCCGAATCCATAAATGCTTTACCTACTTACAAGTTCAAGGTGAAGAAAAGTAGAAATGGTGATGGTAGGGAAATAAACTTGGGAGCCGGTGAGGGTGGTGTTGTGGCTGCCGGAACCGAAAAGGAACGTGTCATCTCTGGAGAAGATGCAGTGAGTGTTTCTTTTGATTATTGTTTACACAATTCAGTCACATGTCTTACGGGTCTGGTAAATAAAAAGCACAGATCTCTCTTTGCATATTTTGAGTTGAAATTCATGATTGAAGGTATCATAGATGATGTGTTAGCATATTTAATATTTAACATATACATTTTCCTCTGATTTATTCAACTATTTTGAGCACGTCATATCATTTGGGTTCTGAAACCGCACAGCTTTGTTAAGTTGTGATCCCAGACGACCAAATAAGACCATGCACTGTTTGATTCTGCGATACCATAGTAGCTCAGTTAAAGATGTGATGATATTTAGAAATTTACTTGGGACTGATCAATGAGACCTTATAGTCTGCTGGTTTGCTTTTTCTTTTTGTGAATATTTTCGTCTTCAGATACATACTGATACATCAGCACTGCTGGGATTTTATACAGATCTGCTGCATTTGTTTGGCGAAATACGCAAACAACGATGAGTTAAGGGAGTTGCCATGTTCTCATTTCATGCACAAGGAATGTGTTGACAAATGGCTTAAGATCAATGCTTCCTGCCCTCTTTGCAAGAGCGAGGTGGGTGAGAACTTACTGGACGCAATCTCGGGTACAAGTGCCACCATCTTGAGTTCTCTCTCTGGATCGAATGACAACCAGCGACGAGGAGAGAGGAGGACTGGTAACAGTTATACCAGTTCCAGCTCCATGTTTTAATATTATAATGATGATGTAATAAAAAAATAGAGTAGTATGATACATTTAATGCTTTGGAATTGCAAGGTGTCTATGGTGATTGCATGAATCACTTTTGTTAAATGAAATTTGATTTGCGACATAATTGATATATAGATATATTGCAGAATTGGCAAGAGTTTCTGGTTTTTGCATTTAAAGATAATTGTAATTTGTATTGTGGGCTTAGGAAGTAATGAGAAAAATGAAGAATCTTTTGAACTTTTCCTCATAGTCTTCCCTGCTTAGTAGATTTTCTTCATTTTTCTAACTTCAAAGCAATGAAAAATGTATAATTTTAAGGGACATCCACTCATCAATTTTTTGTTTCTGGAAAAGTATATTGATTATGATAATCTAATTTACCTTAACTATAGCCTATAGGTAGTATTGTGATGTAAACAAAATGCATGTATATGATGAAAAATATAAGTTAATTTTAAGCTCGGATATGAAGATTAAAGGTATCAAATGGTTCGTATCAGGCTAGGCGCTTAGTGGCCCGGTTTTAAAAAAAAATTTAAGTATAGATACGTTTTTAGACTGTACTTTTTAATTGATATTTTACATATTTTTATAATTAAATTTAAATTTTTAATAATTAAATTGAATTCTCGGTTTGAGATGTAAAAATCCTTCTCTAAGCCTGGCACAATTCGGATCGGGTGAGCTACTCGGCCTTTGAATAGGTCTAATGAAGATCATTCAATCATTTATTTACTATATATATAATGGGAGTAATTGATTTGGTTTTAAACTTCTATTTCATAAATAGAAGAATTAAGTACCGAAAATAATAAGTGCTGAAAAATTAAGGATAGAAAATTTAATTACTGAATTTAAGTTATAAAATTATTTGATATATTATTTAAAATAAATTAATTACGAAATATAATCAGATTTTTTTATAAATAAAGATTTTAAATTATAAAAAAATATTTTTTACATTTTATCTTTAATTTTAAAAGATTTATAAAAAATGGAATTTTAAACGTAAAGGTTTTAAAGGATAATTTAATATTAAAATAGTTCAAAATATTCTCCAAAGTGATAAGTAGTTGTTATCTACTTATTATTTTTCATACTTTTTTCAAAATAGTTCTATCAAATTGTTTTTATTTTAGATTATTAAGCTTGTATAAAAAATTAAATCATTGAAAATATTAATTTACAATTGAGTTAATTTTTTCAACCAATATTTTAAAAAAATAAATAAAAAAATAAACCACAGACTCTTACCATAAGAAAATTCACCTATAATACAATATATCTATTTTATTTTTTTGAAATTATATCAATTTAAAATTTTATTAAATAAAAAAATGATAGTAATAAATTCTAGTTAGTATTAGTGTAGGTAAATCATTCAAATAAAAATAATTCATAGAATTGACGAATAATAAAGATTGTTATATTATACACATTTTCAGTAAAAATAAAAAAATAAATATAAAAATTAAAAATCAAAACAGTGACAAGTATATTATTTATTTATGAACTGATATGTGAATTTTTAAATTTTTTTAATGCAAGTTTACCAATGTTTGAGGGTGGATTTGGATCTGAAAATGTAACCTATGATTGAATCTATTTAAGAACTGGGCAGCTCAATGTTAGCTTGGACCCGATTTACATAGAAGCTATACATAGGGGGGCCGAAAATTACAATGGGCCAGAAATTAATAAGTCTACGTGTCAATCTAATAATCCGTCTCTAGAATGTAGTAGCACTTCCATTTTAACGATTTGACACGAAATAAAAGATAAACATATGACTCGTAAAAGGGGTAAAAAAACCCTTCTATTCTACCATAATGAAGTATACGTATTGCCTTTTTAAAAAAAAATATTATTTATTATTTATTATTATCTGTTTTTATTTATTTAGGGTTCACAAATTCTTCGCAACCAAACAAACAAACAAACTCTTCAAAGCCTCCTACAAGCTTTCATCAAACTCTTTACCCTCATTTTATCTTTATGGCCGTCTCTCTCTCTCTCTCTCTCTCTCTCTCTCTCTCTCTCTCTCTCAGTTCTGCTCTCTCGATCCAGGTAAGCTTTCTAACTTCGAGATTCTAGATCTTCTATTTCATTAATTACTTTCTTTTTTTAAAAGGAAATTGTAGTAGTTACTTGTTTGATTTAGGGCTTGTGATTTGAATACGTTTCTGTGTTTTGGATGTTTAGTTTTTTTATCCGTTTCTTTTATGTTTCTGGACTTTGCACGACTTTTTCCCCCTATTTATGAGTTATCCCTAGAATTACTAGTTTTTTTCCCTTTCTTTTTGCTAAATCTGGCTTTTTTATGTGAGACCTAATCTCGGTTAGTTCGATTTTGTGCTTTAATTCATTGAATTTGATTATGATTCTTTGTACCTATTTTCTAATTTTTGGACTTGGATAATAATCGATCGAGTATTTTCGTTAAGTTAAAGTTATATGCATATTCAGCTATCTTTTTTTTCCTTTTTGGATTGCTTTAATATTTTGGGGAAGTTTAATCACTATTTCATATGTTCCTTAAATTTTGGAGCTTGATCTGCATGTTTATTCTTTTGTTTCATCGATGAATTGAGCATCTGAACTTGTGAACATGATTTGATGGTATGATAATGTTCTGTTTGCTATTTTACTATGCAGGTATATTTGTATATGTATTCTATGGTGACGGTCTAGCATGTCCAACGATCTGGTATCTCAGCAGTTGTCGATGCCTGGTAACCAAATGGCTCAGCTAGAATCAATTTCCAGCAAAATGGATGTATCTATGTCCGTGGGATTGATGGGATTTGGGACCAATGAATCTTTACAGCACCAGATACCTTCAAATATGCCTATTGGACAGATGGGATCCATGTCAAATGGTCTTGGGTCGCAGTTTTCCTCGATGCCGAACCAGCTAGGTGGAAACATCGAATCTCAAACATACACTCGGCTACCACAACAGCAGCAAGGTGGTAACATCAAATCCAAAACATATAATCAACTACCACAACAGCAGCAAGGTGGAAACGTTGAATACCAAACATATACTCAGCTGCCACAACAGCAGCAAGGTGGAAACATTGAATCCCAAACTTATACTTAGCTACAACAACAGCAGCAAGGTGGAAACATTGAATCCCAAACATATACTCAGCCTCCACAACAGTACTTAATGGCTAATAAGCAAGTAGGAAAAATGACTCCCACAATGTTGGATAGCCCGAGGCCCCATCAATTATCAACTTTGAACAAGCGCAAAGCCCCAATGGAACCAATTTCTCCTAATTCTATTCCACAAAAGTTATCTTTGCCAAACAAACTAGTGGCACAAACGGAACACAGGCCTTGGCTGCAACCAATGTCAGCACCTAGTCAAAGTCCTGTACAGATGCAGTCAGTTTCCAACTCACCAGGTTCACAGCTTTCTCCAGCATCTAATAAGAGATTGGTTCCAAGTAAATCTGGGTCATCAGCTCCAAGGAATCAGCCTGCACAGACGCGCCCGTCAGCAAGGGTTCAGGCGGAGTCATCTGAATCTGTGAGGTCCAAGATGCGGGAGTCTTTAGCTGGTGCACTAGCCTTGGTATCTCAGCAGCAAGGTGAAAATGCAACACCGGAGAAGAATTCCAATGGTGAAGCCATGGGTTCCCCAGTGAAGCAAGAAGAGGGTTCTCACCGTGTTGATTCTGGTTCTGGTAATTCAGATGCTGTTCACTCTATATCTGCAGAACCTCAGGGGACAATGCGCTCCAATCAGGGTAGTTCTGCTGATGGAAATAATAGTGATACTACACAAACTTTGCAATATGATAGGCAGCAATTTCAATCGAGCAATCTGTTACCCGATGAGGATGTTCCATTTAGTGACAACATTTTTGCTAGAGATGAACTTTTACAGGGAAATGGCCTTTCTTGGGTATTAGAACCTGAAATAGACATGGCAAAGAAAAAGGAATTGGAAATGGATGGAAAACAAATCCCAGATAAGATGTGCTTGTGTGTATAAAGAGTTGGTTTTTTTTCCCACTATTGTTAGGAATTGGAAATGGTTAGTTGAGGTAAGTCAATATGGCTGCATCTCCACTTCTTGAACGCTGGATAAGATGTGCTTGTGTGTATAAAGAGTTTGGTTTTTTTTCCCACTATTGTTAGGATAAGCTAAATTTTGGTCTAGCTGAAGTGCTTGCTATTTATAGTTTTTCATACGGTTTCAGGTTTCTGAAGAATATAAGTTAGTCCCAGACACGCTTTACCTCACCGTGAGCCTCATTGATCGTTTTCTTTCTCACAATTTTATAGAAAAACAAAGGCTCCAGCTACTTGGCGTTGCTTGCATGCTAATTGCCTCGTAAGTTCTTTAGTTTGCTTCTGCTCCTAGTATATAATGGAATAAGTTCCACAAAAATTCAAATATCATTAGCACAATTCTTATCAGCCAAGAACTACGTTTTATAAATCTGTTCTGACGATAGTAACTGTTGATCATGATGATGTCAACAACATTAATGAATCTTGTCTCTCTCGCGTGCACTCAATTATATCTTGGATATGCATGCGTGAGAAAGGGAGATCTTCTTTTTCTCTTTGGATTTCTGGTAGGTTGAAAAATTACATATCTGTTGAGGTTCATACACGCACCCAACACTTGAATGAGTTTGCTAACATTTGCATCATTGGTTATTATTATCACTCGGAGTCTTTCTTTAGGGATTCTGACTGCTTTTCTTTTATGGTTTGAAGAAAGTATGAAGAGATTTGTGCACCAAGAGTGGAAGAATTTTGCTTCATCACTGATAATACCTACACAAGAGAAGAGGTATGATCTTCTTTAGTTGCTTAATCTTGCAAATAGCAGTCATTGACTTGTGCTTTGCCATCATTTTCTGCTTCTTAGACCATATGCTTAATGTAAAGAGTAAAGTAAAAATGTGAGTGAGTGAATTCTGTATTGATTGACATAAGTTGGGATATACATATAGGGAGTAATCAGAGTCCTCAACAACTAATAGGATAAAAGAAAATCAAATGTTAAAACAGCAGATAGAATCAGAAAGTTAGATTTAAAAATAAATGAGATAAAAACAAAAATTCAAATTTTAAGGACATTTTAAAAATGTCAATCCTCATTATTCTGGACTTCTAGACTTCCCTTGACTCCCATCAAATCAACCTTCTTAAGACCTCCTTCAGAGCTTTAGTCATTATACTGCACATTAACAAATAGTTAACACTTTCATTTTAGTCGATGCTGGAAAATTCTCATCTTGGTATTCTGAGCGCATCTCAACTGTTCTGTAACTTTTGGGCACTCTTTGATTCAAATAGAAGGTAGAATGATGGATCTAAGTTCGCCAAAAGGACATTGTATTTTGTGGAAGGACATAATTAAATAACCATTACTCTGGCATTAAAATCTTACTGCAAAACTAAACAACATGCAGAGGATTTTTTGTTTGTTAGGAAACCACAAGTATTCCAAAGGAACTTGCCTTGTGGAAAAGCTAACCACTTGTGAGGTCTATTCCTCACGTAAGGCCTTCCTGTAAATTATGCCCAACTCTCAACTCATTTCTTAGTCTCAATAACACTTTTATTCATTCATGTAATTAAAAATAAAAGCCGCTGTGGTGTATGGTTTAGATTGAGTCATTTTACGAGGAATTCCCTAAAGTTCTAAAAACGGTTCCTTACATGCTGTATATTTGTTACATTCTATGTTGCTTGAACTCTTCATATTTCTAGCATTTGTGTCCGACATCTCATTCAGACATGAATATGGGAATATATATTACCCTCCATATATATGAAATACCTCTGCCGAAAATATATCCATATCCGAGTAACATGGCTACAAGGTTCCTGATTCTAATTGCGTGATAGGTGCTGAAAATGGAGAGCAAAGTTCTAAACTTCTTGTATTTTCAGTTGTCGGTTCCAACCACAAAAACATTTCTCAGGTAACTAACACCATCTTCTAACTCTACTTTGAATACCACCAAATAATTAAGTAAACCATCAGCCTAATTTTTTGTTTTTCCAGGAGATTCATTCAAGCAGCACAAGCAAGTTACAAGGTATTATATCTGGGAAATCAGTATCTACCTTTCTCTATAAAACCTGAAAAAAGTAATATGAGAAAAACCTGATTTATGTTTCCATCAACTTGATGTACAGGCTCCTTGTTTAGAACTAGAGTTCTTAGCCAAGTATTTAGCAGAGTTGACTCTTCTTGAGTACAGCTTCTTAAAGTTCTTACCTTCAAGCATCGCTGCATCTGCTGTTTTCCTTGCCAGATGGACTCTCAATCAATCAGACCATCCATGGGTATGCAATAGTTGATCCCTCATTATCTTTTTCATCTTTTCATAATTATAAAGTTTCTGAAGGAGACATTTTCTGTCTTTTTTTCTTTAAGCAGAACCCAACCCTGGAGCATTACACTAGTTATAAAGCATCAGAGCTGAAAAATACGGTTCTTGCATTGGAAGATCTGCAGCTCAACACTAATGGTTGCTCCCTGAATGCTATACGCGAGAAGTATAGGCAACAGAAGGTAAAATTTTATGCATGCAACTTGGTTTGTATCCAAGATTAGACCTGTGGTGGATTGGGCCGGGCTGGGGGCTGGCTCGATTTTAAAATTTATAATTTTTTTAAATATTTTATTTTAAAATTTAATTATAAAACATATGAATATGAATATAATAATATATTTTTTTAGGGGAGTGATTCACTTATGTAAAACTTACTATTAATATTTTAATAATCCAACCGTTAAATTTATCAATATAATTGTACTTATTATGCACTTAAAATTTTGAATTGATCTTATAACTCTATTATAAAAAAAATAGCTAAAATTTTGAAAGTTATTTACGTAAAAAAATAGTTAGAAATTTTTAATTTACATTAAATTTGACATATAAATAAAATATAAAATATAATGGTTGGATCGTTAAAATATTAATTATATAAAGAGATATGAAAGGGTCTAAAATTACTTTAATTTTAGATTGATGCAAGTTAATCGTTTTCTTGATTTAAATATTTTATTGTTTTTAAAATAATGATATGGATTATTTAAGTGGATTGAGTTATAAGTTGAGGTTTTATGAATAAGTTTATCTAAGATAAGTATACTTTTTTTTATTCTTTCAATTTTCATATATTTTTAAGAGTTTATATTCCTATCCATGTGTGAATGTATGAGATACAAATCTTGTACATGGTAACTTTTAAGAAAATGAAAAAACGAATAACATAATTTCTATATTCACATGATATTATTTGGAAGCCAAAATTTTATTCAATGATGCGTGCATGTATTATTTTGACCATCATTCTAATAAATTTGGTTTTTCTTTCTTTCTATCATGACAGTTCAAATGTGTAGCAATGATGACTTCCCCGGAAAGGGTTGGATCAGTCTTTTTAAGATGATGAAGAAAGCTGATTTTATGTTCTAAACCATTCCCCATCTTGGAGAATGAATCTGATCCAAATATTTAAAATATTACTTTTTTTTTTTTTTTTTTAAGTTGTCCGTTTTGTTGTAACATTTTGTCTGTCAAGTTCTGGTGCTTCCAGACCTACTGTAACCTTGTAACATTCTACACCATCGATCTTTGTTTTCTTTTGTCTTTTAGAGCTTTCTTTCTTCGATTGGACTAGTTCAAGGGCAATGGAAAATTGGAATTAATTTGAATAGCAGTATTTGTTTCTAATATTATTTAAATCTCATAATTTTTAAAAAGAAAGCACTATAAAAATTCGATTTGTTTAGTAAATAAATTTTATATTATAAGTTTGTCTGTATGCGAAATTGTTTTAGCTATGTTTGCATACGATTATACAATAGTTTTAATATATGTCTTATATTTGTATTTAAAGTTTTCAGCAACTTTTCTTTCATCTCAAAGAATTTTTTTAATTATATATTAATTTTAATTTAATGTGTAGTACATAAATTTTAAATTTATATAATTTTACATATGATATTTAGATTTGATTCAATTTTTATAAATAACTATTACCATTATTGATAAAATATTATTTTATGTTTACATATGACATATACAAATATTTATATTTATTCAATATAAAAATAAATTGATATATTTATTTTTTATATACATACAATTAAATGAAAATAAAAATTTAATAGGCACATTTACATAAAATTAAAGTTTAATGTGTATATTAAAAAAAATAATGCAACTATAATAAAAACATTTAACACGGTTATTACTCCAAATCTCTTATTTAAAACACACCATTGTGATAATTTTTATTACATCATTTATAAATTTATAATAATATCAGAAGTAAAAAGAAATTCCTTAAATACATTCACTTAATCTGAGAAGTCAAAAAAGTGTTTTCAATGTTGTCCAGGTGTTGGCATCTCTTTAAAAAAAATAACTTAAAGAAAATAAAACAAAATGATTTTCGCAAGTGTCCAAAACTGGAGACACAAGCCCTAGGGTTCAAGATTGCAGGAAGAGGTTTCAAGACATTAAAAAAAAAAAAGTTGCATTCAAACAGTAAAGGTTCAAGCCATTCAAAAAGAAGAATCTTGACTTCAAAATCCAAATGTTTATTAAATCATCTACAAATAAAATAAAGGCAGAAAATAAAATCTTCTATCTACACTTTTTATGGCAAAAAACGTGTGATTTCGGCACTTCCTTGACTAGAAACGTGATGTCCCCTCGTCTAAGATGCCCATACTCTTATTTTATTTTTTAAAAAACAAATAGTAATTTAAAAATATGAAAAGGAAAATGCAAACTTTAAACTGAATAATTTGATACAGTTTAAATATGAAGAAAAACAGTGTTTCATTTAAATAAGTCTGTGCTTTTTCTTTAACATCTAAATAAACCTTTTTTTTATCTTCTGATTTGTATTTTAATTAACTTTTATTTTTCAAATAAAATATCGATTTATGTTAAAATTTTATTTATACGTAAATTACTAAATGTTATGAACTTAAAAGTATAAATTCGAAAACTATAATCTAGATTTTAATAATTAATTTAAATTATCTCACCAATAAAACTTTGGATATTTAATAAAAATTTAAGGTCTTGGGTATGGTAAAAGATAATTTATTTAACCATACTTATAATAATACTTTATTTGATCATACTTATAATAATTGATTTTAATAAAAAACTATACATATTTAAACAAATTTAGGATTGGATTAAACAAAGAAAGAAAGCTTACGAGTGGAGAGCAAAGGTCAATGTTACGTTTAATATAAACAAACAAAGAAAGAGCCATTCATATATTTGGATAGAGATTCTTATTGTGATTAAAGCCGATCAAATTGCTGGTTGATGGATAACTTGTATAGTTGAGCCCCATTACTGCTTGCCTGCTTGTATTAGATGGACAACTCTCCAATTGCTGGTTGATGGATAAGGGAAAAACAAAGAACAAAGTTTTAATTCAGCGGCCGATTTTAATATTGGTGTGGTATTGTGGGTTCAAATTTGGTAACTTTTTTTCCTTCCATGCACTCAAATAGGTAAATTTATTATGGAATTGTTTGTATTAATAGTTATTATATTTTATTTTGATATGATTTTACACATGATGATGTGCATGTCATATATATTTTAAGATTAAAAAAATAATGGGCTAAGTAGTTACTACTTTACCAGGATTAAAATTTTTAAATTTAAAAAATATAAAAAATAAAAATAAATAAATTAAAGTAAAAAGATTAAATCTATAATTTATGCATAATACAATGACTAATAATATAAACTAAAAATTTCGTATAAAAAACTTAAAATATTTATTTTATATTATATTTTTAAATTATCAACTTGAAAAATTAATTATATTGGGTCAAAAGGTTATCAATAAGATGAGAGAAGTACAAAAGTTGAAGAGAAAAAAGAGAGTTAAAATATGACACGAGTTTTAAAAATTTTAAAAAAATTTAAAATTTAATTTATATACTTTTTAGATATTAAAATTCAGGTCTAATTGTAAATAGGTAAAATTTTTTAAATTAAATTCAAGTTTATTTTAATACTCTTTTTTTATTATGTTGTATTATTTGAATTTTTTTATTTTAAAATATCACACAATAAATTTAATAAAAATTTAACAGTGTTAAATTTAAAATTTAAAATATGAAAAATAGAGAAATTAAAAAGTATAAAGATTGATGAGATATTTAAAAAAAGAAAAAAAGAAAAAGCAATCAAAGTAGTATTTGAAAATTTTTAAGATAAAAAACAACGGGAAGAGGTAGTCTTATTATGGTATTATTCCAAAGATACTTATCCAAGCAAATGGAGGAGGTCCAATCCTGACACTGTAGTCTTATTATTATATCTCAGTAGAAAAATAATACCTAAAAATAGCAAAAAGACGCGCTATCACGTCACGCGCCATTTCTAATGCTGAAGAAGGCACCATCATCATCGTCATTGTTGTCGTCTCATACCGTAATAATTCAAAGGGCGCGATCCAGCCGTTGGAGACATGCTTTGTCAAAGATCTCGCATGCAGACCAACTGTTCGTGTTTTTGTCATAGCAAAAAACCATGACCCAAAGCTAGCTTGATGATTATTTCCAGTCTTTCCATTTTGATAAAATTGCAATGATTTTTGGACGATTCTCGCCTTTTAAAAACCTGTTTAGCCTCCTAAACCAACAAGTTCGCTCCTTTGCACGCGACCCATTCCCCAACAAACTCACTCATTACCTTCACCGAGCCAAGCTCATTGACTCAATCCGACTCGCTCTCCGTTCCAACTCTCCTAACTCACTCAACCCTCTTCTCCAAACTCGCCTCCTTGACTCCTTCGTTGTTGCTAACGCTTTTCGTTCTGCTCCTTCAGCGGACTCTGCCATTTCTTTCTTTGAAAACCTTAAGCAAGTTCCAAACTTTGCGCATTCACAGAATACTATTTTTGCTTTTGCTACTGTTCTTGCTAAGTTCAAGCGAAAGGAGGAACTCAAGGCCCTGATCAGTGACGCTAAAGATGGGAAATTTAACAATGTTAAAGTCAGTTTCATGAACCTTTTGTTTTGGTATTCTACTGCTGGGGACCTTCAAGAAGTTTTGGAAACATGGGAAGAGTATAGGAATGAGGAAAATCGCCTATCAACCGAGGCTCACAACATTGTCATGGGGCTTTATGCTCAAAAGGGTATGAATTTTGAGGTCGTGGAAGCTTTTCGAGGTATGATTGATCAAGGAGTGATTCCAAATTCCAGGAGTTACACGATTTTGATAGAGCATCTTGTAAGGTTAGGGAAGTCGGATGCCGCTATGGAAGTGTTCACTGTGTTGCCTTCAATGAGAATAAAGAGGACTTTGAAACAGTTTCTGATTTTGGTTGAAGGGTTTGTTGGTGGAGAACGGTTCGATGTGGTGAAAAGTTTGCTTAAAGAAATGAGGGAGGATGGGAAACTTCCTGGACGAGCAATGCGAATATATTTGCAACGAATGAAGGAGGCAGGGTTTGCTGGTGAGACGGATGAGTTTCTTGTAGAAATGTTGCCTGATGGAAGGATCAAGAGTGTAGGTTCTTGTGAGGATAGTAGTGACGAGGATGAGTATGAGGATGGTGATGGTGATGTAAATGAGGGAGTTGATGTTCATACGGTCAAACTGAAACCATGGCTGGATCCAAAAGCTTTGGCAAATGCCTTAAAACAATGGAGTCCTGAAGTGGTAACTATATTAGAAGATGCTAAATTTGTGTGGACTAGTAGGTTGGTTTGCAAAGTTCTGAGGAATTTCACTTCACATGAGACAGCTTGGAATTTCTTCTGTTGGGTAGCTTCTCAGCCAGGATTCAGTCATGACATTTACACAGTGCAAAGAATGATGACTCTACTGGCACGCCATGGAAATGTTGAATTAGTAGATAAACTTATAAATAAAGTAAGGAGGGAGCAAATGATATTGCCTTTCAGCACCGTCAGGTTGCTTGTTGAATTCTATGGCATTTCAAAGAATGCTGATGCTGCCTTGAAGGTCTTCCGCGATGATAGAACTCTCTGTGGTCACATATCAAGGTTCAATCTAATGCTTTTATATTCTTCTCTCTTGAGGGCATTAACAAAGTGTCGTAGGAATACAGATGCCCTGGATATACTTGATGAGATGATTCTAAATGGCATTTGCCCAGATATCCAGACATTTTCTGGGTTGATATATCACTTTGCACTACAGGGGGATATCAAAACTGTTCAGCACCTCTTTTCGATGATTAGACAGAGTGGTATGGAACCAGATGCCTATATGTTTAAGTTGTTAATCCAAGCTTATTGCAAGTGTCAGAGAGCTGCACTTGCATATAGAGTTTTTGTAGACATGAGAAATTCAAATTTAATGCCTGATGCTGCCACAAAAGACTTGCTCGTGAAGAGTCTTTGGCAAGAAGGCAGGCGAAAAGAGGCTGTTATTGTAGAAGAGAGGTATGAGGAGACTGATGGAGTCCTTCCACTGGCATTGCGCGGTCATGTATGGACAGTTAGCTCTGAAGATCTCACTAGAGTTTATAGTATTTATTCCAACAGTGTTATTGCCCCTGAATAGAGTTGTTTTCCTTCTACAAATCAAAGTATTTAGACTTTATTGTGGCAACCTTCTTTTTTCCTGCAGTCTTTCAGGAATCTTAATTTTTGTCTGTGTTATATCTGGATTGCAATTTGCTAATGTTAACTTGTTGAATCAAATTCTGAAATGCAATTTGATAGATAAGACTAGCTCAGCAAATAAGGCCAGAAAATTTTATCTTGGGACTTGTAGGTAAACATTGTTAGAGTCGCTTTTGGGATTTTACTGTCAGAATTGCTTTCAGGAAAGAAAGCCATGGTAACAAAAGGAAATAATGAGACTTTCATGTTGTTGGAGAATCTAATGGAAGTCTTAGAAATTGAAGGAAAGGAGAAGAGAAAACGGATTGATCCGAACATAGAGAACTTTTATCCCATCAATGGTGCTCTAAACTTGGCAGTATTAGGCGAGGGCCTGCTCCAGGAGCATCCTCTGACTGGCCAAGCATGGTAGAAATCGTCTTTAGCTGTTTTCTTATTTACTCATCCTTTTAGATACTGGAAGGCTCTTGGTCTTCCAGGATAGAAACAGAAATTGCTCAAGTCATCAGTCCAATGGTAGTTTTCACGAAAAAAAAAACAATGTTCAAGTTTGTTTTGCAAAACCGGGATTGATCTATTGTACATATTTTGCTTGGTTTTCATTTTTTTAAGATGTTTGGCTTGTCTTATTTATGCTAATGAAGAAAAGCAACAAATACATTATACATGCACACAATTTACAAAGAATTGTGCATTAGTGAAAATATTAATTTTATTTATCCATGCTTTTAACGCCATTCCAATGGAAAGGGTTCTTCTGATCGCTGTGCATCCAGTTGAATTCTCAACAGATATGAAACAACTTCAGCCATGCTCAGTCTGCTTTCCGGTTCTTCTGCCAAGCAGTCGATGCTCAATTTCAACATCTGGCGTGCAAGTTTCATCCAGAGGTGTCCTTTCAGGTTAGGATCGATTATGCGATCAATTTCAGCATCTGCATTCTCTCCTTTCATGATTGTTAGTATTCTTTCTGATAATAGTACTTCCTTTTCATCCTGCATAAAAACTGCTGGCTTTCCTGTAATCAGTTCCAGCAGAAGAACCCCAAAGGCATATATAGCCATCTCAGGTGTCACCAAGCCATACTCAATGTATTCAGGTGCCTTGTAACCCTTTGTTCCGAGAGAACTCCACATCGATGATTTTCTGCTATCTTCTCTTTCTGCTCATCCTCGTCACTACTATCCTCACAAGAACCTACACTCTTGATCCTTCCATCAGGCAACATTTCTACAAGAAACTCATCCGTCTCACCAGCAAACCCTGCCTCCTTCATTCGTTGCAAATATATTCGCATTGCTCGTCCAGGAAGTTTCCCATCCTCCCTCATTTCTTTAAGCAAACTTTTCACCACATCGAACCGTTCTCCACCAACAAACCCTTCAACCAAAATCAGAAACTGTTTCAAAGTCCTCTTTATTCTCATTGAAGGCAACACAGTGAACACTTCCATAGCGGCATCCGACTTCCCTAACCTTACAAGATCTCTATCAAAATCGTGTAACTCCTGGAATTTGGAATCACTCCTTGATCAATCATACCTCGAAAAGCTTCCACGACCTCAAAATTCATACCCTTTTGAGCATAAAGCCCCATGACAATGTTGTGAGCCTCGGTTGATAGGCGATTTTCCTCATTCCTATACTCTTCCCATGTTTCCAAAACTTCTTGAAGGTCCCCAGCAGTAGAATACCAAAACAAAAGGTTCATGAAACTGACTTTAACATTGTTAAATTTCCCATCTTTAGCGTCACCGATCAGGGCCTTGAGTTCCTCCTTTCGCTTGAACTTAGCAAGAACAGTAGCAAAAGCAAAAATAGTATTCTGTGAATGCGCAAAGTTTGGAACTTGCTTAAGGTTTTCAAAGAAAGAAATGGCAGAGTCCGCTGAAGGAGCAGAACGAAAAGCGTTAGCAACAACGAAGGGGTCAAGGAGGCGAGTTTGGAGAAGAGGGTTGAGTGAGTTAGGAGAGTTGGAACGGAGAGCGAGTCGGATTGAGTCAATGAGCTTGGCTCGGTGAAGGTAATGAGTGAGTTTGTTGGGGAATGGGTCGCGTGCAAAGGAGCGAACTTGTTGGTTTAGGAGGCTAAACAGGTTTTTAAAAGGCGAGAATCGTCCAAAAATCATTGCAATTTTATCAAAATGGAAAGACTGGAAATAATCATCAAGCTAGCTTTGGGTCATGGTTTTTTGCTATGACAAAAACACGAACAGTTGGTCTGCATGCGAGATCTTTGACAAAGCATGTCTCCAACGGCTGGATCGCGCCCTTTGAATTATTACGGTATGAGACGACAACAATGATTAAATTGAATTCTCGGTTTGAGATGTAAAAATCCTTCTCTAAGCCTGGCACAATTCGGATCAGGTGGGCTACTCGGCCTTTGAATAGGTCTAATGAAGATCATTCAATCATTTATTTACTATATATATAATGGGAGTAATTGATTTGGTTTTAAATTTCTATTTCATAAATAGAAGAATTAAGTACCGAAAATAATAAATGCTGAAAAATTAAGGATAGAAAATTTAATTACTGAATTTAAGTTATAAAATTGTTTGATATATTATTTAAAATAGATTAATTACGAAATATAATCAGACTTTTTATAAATAAAGATTTTAAATTATAAAAAAATATTTTTTACATTTTATCTTTAATTTTAAAAGATTTATAAAAAATGAAATTTTAAACGTAAAGGTTTTAAAGGATAATTTAATATTAAATTAGTTCAAAATATTCTCCAAAGTGATAAGTAGTTGTTATCTACTTATTATTTTTCATACTTTTTTCAAAATAGTTCTATCAAATTGTTTTTATTTTAGATTATTAAGCTTGTATAAAAAATTAAATCATTGAAAATATTAATTTACAATTGAGTTAATTTTTTCAACCAATATTTTAAAAAAATAAATAAATAAATAAACCACAGACTCTTACCATAAGAAAATTCACCTATAATACAATATATCTATTTTATTTTTTTTGAAATTATATCAATTTAAAATTTTTCTTAAATAAAAAAGTAATAAATTCTAGTTAGTATTAGTGTAGGTAAATCATTCAAATAAAAATAATTCATAGAATTGACGAATAATAAAGATTATTATATTATACACATTTTCAGTAAAAATAAAAAATAAATATAAAAATTAAAAATCAAAACAGTGACAAGTATATTATTTATTTATGAACTGATATGTGAATTTTTAAATTTTTTTAATGCAAGTTTATCAATGTTTGAGGGTGGATTTGGATCTGAAAATGTAACCTATGATTGAATCTATTTAAGAACTGGGCAGCTCAATGTTAGCTTGGACGCGATTTACATAGAAGCTATACATAGGGGGGCTGAAAATTACAATGGGCCAGAAATTAATAAGTCTACGTGTCAATATAATAATCCGTCTCTAGAATGTAGTAGCACTTCCATTTTAACGATTTGACACGAAATAAAAGATAAACATAAGACTCGTAAAAGGGCAAAAAAAACCCTTCTATTCTACTATAATGAAGTATACGTATTGCCTTTTTTTAAAAAAATATTATATATTATTATCTGTTTTTATTTATTTAGGGTTCACAAATTCTTCGCAACCAAACAAACAAACTCTTCAAAGCCTCCTGCAAGCTTTCATCAAACTCTTTACCCTCATTTTATCTTTATAGCCGTCTCTCTCTCTCTCTCTCTCTCTCTCTCTCTCTCTCTCTCTCAGTTCTGCTCTCTCGATCCAGGTAAGCTTTCTAACTTCGAGATTCTAGATCTTCTATTTCATTAAATACTTTCTTTTTTTAAAAGGAAATTGTTGTTACTTGTTTGATTTAGGGCTTGTGATTTGAATACGTTTCTGTGTTTTGGATGTTTAGTCTTTTTATCCGTTTCTTTTATGTTTCTGGACTTTGCACGACTTTTTCCCCCTATTTATTAGTTATCCCTAGAATTACTAGTTTTTTTCCCTTTCTTTTTGCTAAATCTGGCTTTTTTATGTGAGACCTAATCTCGGTTAGTTCGATTTTGTGCTTTAATTCATTGAATTTGATTATGATTCTTTGTACCTATTTTCTAATTTTTGGACTTGGATAATAATCGATAGAGTATTTTCGTTAAGTTAAAGTTATATGCATATTCAGCTATCTTTTTATCCTTTTTGGATTGTTTTAATATTTTGGGGAAGTTTAATCACTATTTCATATGTTCCTTAAATTTTGGAGCTTGATCTGCATGTTTATTCTTTTGTTTCATCGATGAATTGAGCATCTGAACTTGTGAACATGATTTGATGGTATGATAATGTTCTGTTTGCTATTTTACCATGCAGTTATATTTGTATATGTATTCTATGGTGACGGTCTAGCATGTCCAACGATCTGGTATCTCAGCAGTTGTCGATGCCTGGTAACCAAATGGCTCAGCTAGAATCAATTTCCAGCAAAATGGATGTATCTATGTCCGTGGGATTGATGGGATTTGGGACCAATGAATCTTTACAGCACCAGATACCTTCAAATATGCCTATTGGACAGATGGGATCCATGTCAAATGGTCTTGGGTCGCAGTTTTCCTCGATGCCGAACCAGCTAGGTGGAAACATCGAATCTCAAACATACACTCAGCTACCACAACAGCAGCAAGGTGGTAACATCAAATCCCAAACATATAATCAACTACCACAACAGCAGCAAGGTGGAAACGTTGAATACCAAACATATACTCAACTGCCACAACAACAGCAAGGTGGAAACATTGAATCCCAAACATATACTCAGCCTCCACAACAGTACTTAATGGCTAATAAGCAAGTAGGAAAAATGACTCCCACAATGTTGGATAGCCCGAGGCCCCATCAATTATCAACTTTGAACAAGCGCAAAGCCCCAATGGAACCAATTTCTCCTAATTCTATTCCACAAAAGTTATCTTTGCCAAACAAACTAGTGGCACAAACGGAACACAGGCCTTGGCTGCAACCAATGTCTGCACCTAGTCAAAGTCCTGTACAGATGCAGTCAGTTTCCAACTCACCAGGTTCACAGCTTTCTCCAGCATCTAATAAGAGATTGGTTCCAAGTAAATCTGGGTCATCAGCTCCAAGGAATCAGCCTGCACAGATGCGCCCGTCAGCAAGGGTTCAGGCGGAGTCATCTGAATCTGTGAGGTCCAAGATGCGGGAGTCTTTAGCTGGTGCACTAGCCTTGGTATCTCAGCAGCAAGGTGAAAATGCAACACCGGAGAAGAATTCCAATGGTGAAGCCATGGGTTCCCTAGTGAAGCGAGAAGAGGGTTCTCACCGTGTTGATTCTGGTTCTGGTAATTCAGATGCTGTTCACTCTATATCTGCAGAACCTCAGGGGACAATGCGCTCCAATCAGGGTAGTTCTGCTGATGGAAATAATAGTGATACTACACAAACTTTGCAATATGATAGGCAGCAATTTCAATCGAGCAATCTGTTACCTGATGAGGATGTTCCATTTAGTGACAACATTTTTGCTAGAGATGAACTTTTACAGGGAAATGGCCTTTCTTGGGTATTAGAACCTGAAATAGACATGGCAAAGAAAAAGGAATTGGAAATGGATGGAAAACAAATCCCAGATAATGAAAACGTTGAAAAAAATGAGCAATTATTACCATCTCCAGAGGAGTTGGCATATCAAATTGAAGCAGAACTGTTTAAATTATTTGGAGGTGTGAATAAAAAGTATAAGGAGAAGGGTAGGTCTCTATTGTTTAATTTAAAGGATCGTAACAACCCTGAACTCAGGGAAAGAGTTGTGTCTGGCGAAATTCCCCCAGAGCGATTATGTTCAATGAGTGCTGAGGAGCTGGCTTCTAAAGAGCTTTCACAGTGGCGACAAGCCAAAGCTGAAGAGCTTGCTCAAATGGTAATTTTGCCTGATGTAGAAGTTGATATTAGACGCCTGGTGAGGAAAACACATAAGGGTGAATTTCAAGTAGAGGTTGAACAAACTGACAGTTCTTCAGTGGAAGTTTCTGCTGGAACTTCAGTTACTCGGCGACCTAAAACTGATGCAAAACAAGCTCCTAGGAATAATAAAACTGTTGCAAAGGAACATGAATCAAATACCGGAGGTGAAAAAAATAAGCTAGAAGACCCAAATCTTACCATTACCATTCCTTCAAGTGAGGGTCCTGATCCAATGCAAGGGTTGATGGGAGAAGATGAATTGAAGGATGCGGATTTTCTTCCTCCAATTGTTTCCCTTGATGAGTTCATGCAATCTCTTGATTCGGAGCCACCATTTGAGAATTTGCCTGGTGATGCTGGAAAGGCAACATCCACTTCTGACAAGGATGATTCAGAAGCTGGATATCACTCAAAGTCTTCTGGTCGAGCTTCACAAGATCCTCCTGAAACTTTGCATGATAAACCCGTAAACACTGGTTCAAGTAATCTGAAATCTGAATCAGATGTCAAGCCGAATGACACTACTACAAAAACAGAAACTGTAGCTTCTGTAGCCACGTTGAAGGGTGAACGTGTCTGGGAAGGGATGCTGCAGCTGAATGTCTCATCCATGACTTCTGTTGTTTGTCTTTTTACGAGGTAAGTTGTAGAAGCTATGCAAGGCTATGTTGTCCTTGGAACTTTTTACTGATTATAATTTGTTATTGATCCCTTTTGCCTATATCTGTTTGTATATGTCCTTGTTTGTATGTTATTATCAGGGATACTCGTTTTTGTATATTGGTACGGGAGCAGGCATGTCTTTATCTATCTTGTGCTTTGTTGTTGAGAAGGCAGGGCTTAAGTTTAGTTTGTTCACTTTGGTGGTGAAAGTTGTGGAGTTTGCAATATCATAAATTATAACCTAGTTTTTTAATGTCTGAACCATAGGTAGGGTAGATGTGATAGATTTTAAACCTTATTTCTACATTAGTTGACCAAGCTATGTATTTTCTTGAACAATTTCAAAGAACAATTCTTCGAGAAGCGGGGATGAGCACTTTATGTTGGCTGCTTGGAGAAAGCATATCCCTTCTAGGTTGAAATTTTTGATAAATTTGTGGTAGATCCAGTATCCTTTGGTCTATGTGTTACCTATATTGCTATGGTCGTGTTTTTTTCCCTTGCCGAGTAATTATCTCTGACTCTCAATGTGAGTTAGAAGGAGATTACTAATTTATTATTAAGATTTTTGTGGCGTGCATATTAACGATCCAATTATTCCTGGTGCAGTGGAGAAAAAACTAGCATAAAGGATTGGCCTAGCCTTGTTGAAATCAAGGGCAGAGTTAGACTTGAAGCGTTCGAGAGGTTCCTCCAAGAGCTTCCAATGTCCCGTAGTCGGGCTGTTATGGTATCTCAAGTTCATTTAAATTGTAGTGAATTCCTGTACTGCCATATTGTTTCCCAAAAGAAAATTGTGGGAACAAGAACTTCTTTTATCCCATTTTTTTTTGTCTTCAATTTTTTTATTTTTGTTAGTATAGGGTTAAATTTCATTTATGGAATTTTGATAAGCTTTTTGGTCGCTGGGAAAATATCATACTTAAGGCAAAAATTGAAAAGACCAAAGAGATGGAACTTGAACAAAATTTGTAGTTTTGATTTGAACAAGAAACACATGGAGATGAAAAGATACCATCTTCATTATAGGGACTCATCTGATTTACGTTGCATACAAATTCTTGTTTGAGCGATGAATATCTGGGGAAAATAATAAAACTTCGCTCAAATACAAAAGAAATCTACAGGAAAAGGATTCAAGGCACAATTGTCGCCAATATTTCCAATTTATATCCTTTGGAAGAGATCAAGGATGTGAAATATTGTTTAAACTCCCAACACAAAAATAATAGTTTCTAACTATTGAGATCCTCTGAAAAACTACATATAACTCGCTTTATTTATTTACTTACTGGGGGAAGGGCGATGTTGTTTTCTTTTGTTTTTGGTTAATACTTGCCTTAAATCGTCAGTTAACTCGTTAGACTGATGCATCTCTATGTTGATGTTTTGCAGGTGGTGCATGTTGTATCCAAAGAGGGAGCAACCGAGAGTGATCATGCGAGCCTTGTTGAGGTAAAGAATTAATAGAACATGTTTTATGTTGCTTAGTTTTATTTCTTCTATGTGATATTTAATTTAATTTAAAATTGTGCAGGCGGCTGATTCATATATTTTGGATGAGAGAGTGGGTTTTGCTGAACCTGGCGCTGGTGTTGAAATTTATTTTTGCCCTCCATACACGAAAACACTTGAAATGGTGACCAGGATCCTACCAAAGGATCAACCTCAGCCTCTTGATGCTATTGATAAGGGTCTAATTGGTGTTGTTGTATGGAGAAGAGCTCAATTAATTTCACCCAACTCAACTTCGCACCATAAACATAACACCAAAAAGCAACAGCACTTCACTTCTAGTTCTAGGAAACCTCACGATAAGGATGATGCTATTTCTAATGTGAATTCTAATTTTCTATCAAAAACCCATGTCGGACCTCGTCTCCATTCTGTACCTCCTGATGATGATGATGATGATGATGTACCCCCGGGATTTGGCCCTGCTGCATCCCGGGATGAAGATGATCTACCTGAGTTCAATTTCTCTGGTGGCTCAAACCCATCAGGGCCAAAATACCCTGCTGGATACCAATCCCAGCGAGTAGGGATGGCTTGTCATTTACATTCTCAAACACCATCTCGTCCTGTTGATCAAATGAGGGAGCTGATACAAAAGTATGGGCAACCAAATAGTAATGCACCCGTAGGGGTTCCAATCCAACAGTGGAATGATGACGATGACGATGATGATATACCTGAATGGCAGCCTCAAACATCCCAACAGCAGCATCTGCAGCCTCCACCAAGCAAGGTTCGTCGTTTTCAACAGCCCATGCATCCACCTCAGCAGTTACCCCATCAGGCATTACCAGCTATGCATGTTCAAGGTCAACATGGAAATTGGTGGGTTCCTCCACCTGGTTCTCCTTCCCCAGGTCAACCATTTGTTAATGGAGCACAATTTTACGGAACGACTGTAGGAACTGGGCAACCTGCCTGGCGAAAAGATGCTCCCAATAGTAGGGGCTTCTAGTTTTAAGTTCCAACTTTTTTGTAAATCCAGCGTTTCTGTAGCTGTTTTATTTAGCTGCGCCCTAGCTTTTGTATCCTTCTATAAATCTTTTTTCATTACATAGCTTCTTTATTTAAATTATAGTATTATAGACAATATTAGCTGTTTTTCTTGCAAGCTTGAAAATATTTGTGGTTCGTCTTTATGTTTGTTGATATTGATCATTCAAATTAGACCCATTTCTCTGATATTTGTTATCAGAGGGATGTTCAACTCTCATAAGTTGTGAAACTCAAGTTCAAACATGGAATTGATAATAATCTATACAAATCTATATATTACCACTTCTAAGAGTTACAGTTGCAAATATAGAAACATAACTACACGTTACACTGTTGCATATCAAATCTCAACCCACATCTCTCAAGAATATAAGAATTACACAACAATAGATGAGAAAGAAAACAAAGACCAAAAAAAAAAAAATATTAGGCTAAGGGTGTAACTTTTTCTGGGGGTGTTAGTAGATATATTTTGATTGTTTAGGGTTTAGTACACTGCTGCAAAGATGATCCTGCAGTCAAACTATTATACACAGGCAAGGCAACTCTCTGTTTGAATAACAAAGATGGTACACGTCAATGGCAATATCAAAGACAGCTTTGGGGTTTTATTTCAGTCTGACAAATAACGCGGCTTGGCCGGTGCATATGAAATATTCCTACTTCACCCCCACTAGAGCTCGTTTCAGTCCTTCTCTTTGCTCTGGTGTCAACTTTGTAGGGAACTTCACCTCAAATTTGATCCTAAGGTCACCCCTATTACCTGTCTCCTTTGCAATTGGCATTCCTTCCCTAGCAATGACAAGCTCATAACCCGGGCTGATAATATCGGTCACAGGCAACGACAAGTTACGGCCATCGAGAGTAACCAGATTTACTGTTGTACCCCCAAGTGCCTCTGCTAGTAACACCCTTTGGTTAACGACAAGGTCGTTGCCATCTCTTTTGTATAAATCATGGGGTTTCTCATCAATTACGAATACAAGATCTGCTGGAAGCTGATTTGGCTGCTCATTTCCTTTATCCGGGAATGTTATCTTTGTTCCTTTTTTCCACCCCGGCTTCACATCAATGGTTAATATCTCTGATTCCTGTACTTGTCGCCTGTACAGTCTCAACTTATTATTATTATTCAATCGGTAGGATAAAGGTTCCATTTCAAGAATTAGTAAAATGCAATGGCAGCCAGTTAATCAAGGCCAAAACATCTGAATTCAATTAACAGATTTCAGCATGAAAATGAAATACATGCATGGAAAAGAAATGCCACAAAGCATGAAAGAATTAAACTCATCAGCCATCATAAGATTTTGAAAACATTTCTTCCCCTTTCTTCTTCCCTCTCTAGGTCAACAAAAATGAATATTTTGACTGTCAACTTGCGGGAACTAAATTATGTAAAAATGTTTACATCTATGGTAAAAAGTGTCACCTAACTTGATTAAGAATTTCATTAGTTCCATCCTTGGTAATCCAGCATAGGATTGCAATAGCAGATCATGCATACGATTGCTCAAAACTTGAGAATCATTAATGATGACATAGACTATAAAATGTAGGCAATTATGGAAAATTAAAATCAGAGAGCAGTCTTTCACTGTAGGAGATGCATATACATACCCTGCAGCATTGACAACAGTTCTAGAAATCTTCATCTTCCTAGTTGATCCAGTGTACAGCTCCTCAAGGCTGCAAGGCAATTTGCTCTCAACTGGGGGAGGTTTCCTGGGTGCAGTTGCTTCATTGTGACTTCGAAAAATGTTGTCAGTCGAATTAAATCCTCCAAACTTTGCTCCATCAGAGTGGACTCTAGCAGACCTAGTAGGTCCTGATGACCCGAACCCGAAAGGACTACTTCCAAAGAACTCAGAGAAGATGTCCTCTGCATTCCTAGGATTAAACCCATTTGGCTCACCGGTGCCCCTTCCGAAAGGCGGCCTGCTGCTGCCTGGTGGTGGCATGTCTTTCAATCCTTCTTCACCATACTGATCATAAACTGCTCGCTTTTGAGGGTCACTCAAGACCTGAATCACAAAATTTAGCTAATTTTCCATTGACATCTTAACTTTTTGATTTAAAAGCAAATCCCAGTATATGAAAGACAACATAGTTATGAATAGAAACCTGTTCTAGGATGTCTAATGTGACTAAATTGTTCAGATTAACATGATACACAAACAATGGGCTATCAGAAGCTATAACAGTTTTAGAAAGAAATGCCAGGCTCATAATCACATGATCAAATCCCTCCTCCATCCTAATTAATATAGAACACAGTAATTGGTTTATACAACTTGGTTCAATTATAATAACAATCTAAGCCATGAAGAAAGAGAAAAAAGAACATAGTAGCTGAAAACCCTAGTCCGGTTAGGATTAGGATTAAACTTTCATATGTTCGAGAAACCTTGAACTACGGCATAGTCAAAGAAACAAAGCCTTAAACAGCTTTAACAAGACTTCCGGTAGCAGCAGCACTATTGCTTGAGAACAATATCCAGAGGCCAAAAAAACATTAAATTCTAAACAAATTCATAAAGCTGAACTAAATGATCCCGGAGGAATAGTAGTCTAAAGAAAAACATTTAATTAATCAATCTGTCCCATTCAAGAACACCGTAGTTAGCTTAACAATCTCAAAAGAGATTTAAAGCTGCTAAGTCTTCATGTCACATAATATAATTTCTGCAAATGGATTAAATTCCCATGTTATGCCTCTTTTGTATTACCATTCATTAAATTCTTGCTGTAAGCTCTAATTCCATTTGCTGACCAAGAAAGCAATAGCAATAGATGTCTAATACTATATAATAACAATCCTTTTTAACATTCATTCCTTCATTCTAACACCCTCTTCCTCAGCTCAAACAAGAGTCAAAATCATTTAATTTCCTTCAAGGCAAATACCAAAGTCGAGTAACTTAGAACAAATTCCATTATTACCTGTTTTTTTTTCTTTATTCTACCATTAATTAACAATTAAAGAGAGAAGCAAAATAAAGAAACTGATTTGGAAAGAAAAAGACTTGCCTCATAGGCTTCAGAGATCTGCTTGAATTTGGTTTCTGCTTCTTTTTTATCATTAGGGTTCTTGTCAGGATGCCATTTCATTGCCAATTTCCTGTATGATTTCTTAAGATCATCATCTGTTGCATTCTTCTCCACCTTCAATACATTATAATAATCCACCCCCATTGTCCTTTTATCCCCTTCACAATTTAATTCAAATCCGAAAAATCATGAAAATCTTTTAACAAGTTTAATAAAAACCCAGATCAGAAAAACAAAAACCAACCTTTTCTAAAATCAAAATCCTGCAAAGCAAGATCTATTTAAGTGTTCCGAAATCGGAATATGAAAAATGGAGAATTTGACTGCAGAAAGCATTAACATTGTCGAATCAAATACTCACGTTATTAAACAAAGAAAAGAAAGAAGAGAGACAGAGAGAGAATGGTGGAAGGGGTGGAAGAGATTGGTGTTTCTCTCAAAGGGTGAATGTGCCTGCATTTATTTGGTTAAAATTTAAGACCGTGTTTGTGGGAAGACTCTAGTCCTACAACACAACAAAATACTAACGGAAATTAAAACCAACGCCAGTCAAATTGCTGTTTGGTTGGTCTTAAAAAGTATACATTTACATAATCTATCGTACTACTTTTTGATAAAATGAAGTTCCTTTCCCAACCCAAAAAAATATAGATAAATTATTTTCAACATCACAAGTTATTGAATTATTTAAAATTTTTTATCTAAGTTATTTAAGTGTTAAAATCAATAATGTATGATGTTTTCAATTTGTATTATTTATATCAATTGAAATTTATTTTTTCCTTTTGTAATTTAAATTTTTTTCATGAAACAATTTTGAATATCACAAAACTGTGAACAAAAATCTAAATAATTTTTCTTTGATCTCTGATATTGATTGTGAGATCGATTTGGATTCAAAATATATTTTTGTACTTGTCAATAGGTATTGATCTACCGTAGTGATCGTCGTTTAGATAAAAAATTTTAGTGACTTAAAAGAAATTTTTTAAATAATTCAATGGCATAAATAAAAAATTTTAAATAATTAAATAATTATTTTATAAGTTTTTTGTAGTTAAATAACCAAAATAAACTAATAATTCAGTGATCTTAAATGTAATTTATCTTTAAAATATTATATATTTATTTTTAAATGAATTTTTTTTGGCTGTTGCTAGGAAATCGTGGTTTGGATTATGCAATAAAATGTGCCGCATAAATACAAATGTAAAGCTTTAACTGAAGGGAGTGTTCGAATGCAGCTGCACAATGGGACATATTAAATATTAATATTATTATTAATTGAAGGGGCAGCCAGCGCCAACAGAATTGAACCTTCCTTTGCCGTTTTTCAAGGGCTACTCAAAGGCAGACTGAGGATTTGAAAAGTGGAAAACGTTGTTGTCAAATGCCTACTTGACAATTATAGTTTTCCCTTTAATTGGTAGTACTCTTAATCGGATTTTTCGTAAAAGATTTTGATATCGATTACTTGTAAATAAAGAAAAAACGAATAAATTCACCAAATAATCCATATTTCATTATGTTAAGTATCTTAATTAAATTATTATCCAGTTCTGAGTAGAAATAATTAACATTTATGAGATAGCAATTATTATCAAAGAAGATTGACCGTTAAATCATAAGAGTTGAATTCTGTTATGATTTGCTATAAAAGTATAGTGTTACTTAAAAAGTTGATGCATTTTGTATCACATGAGGTGCTGATAATATTTTCATTTCTCAAGATTTGACATAATAATCAATGCCATTAACATTGAAACCGGAATCTGGATTTGAAACTTCTATTTGAATTAGACTTACATAATAATCAATGTCCCATAACAGGGTATTTGTTGAATATATATCAAAGTACCACATACATAATTATATTAAAAGTAAGGTTGTATTTTATTTTTTTATTAATAAATAAATAAATTAGTTCTTGTATGTTATATTTGATGACAAACAAGTGTATGCATAAATAGGATGAAACTTATTAAATTTCATTCACCGAAGGTGTCAATTTTTAAGTGTAGAAAATCAGTTGACTTGCAACTACTTTTTGGATAGGATACATGTATTTCTGGATTGAGATGTTTTCATAGCGTTCGAAAACCTATCTCTTAGCTTCGAAACATATTATGAGTTATTCGATTTCGAGTTTGGGAGCTCCAATTATAACTGTTTTAGTGAAGACCGCGCAAGAAGAATTTCTAGACAAGATTTTTGCAAACATTACGACTTTCGAGCTTTTAATTCGAGTTTAAATTATATTGGATTCTATTTTTTAGGCATAATTTTTATGAGATATGAGTCCAATATTATATTTAGGAGTCTTATGTTTCTTAGTCAAAAAGAAAATTTACGCATAATTTTTTAGGGTTTTATTCGGTGATATGAGTTCTATTTTTTAGGCATAATTTTTATCATATATGAGTTTCAGTATATTTGAGAGTTCGAGTGATTCAAAGTGCGTATCAAAGTTAAGAGATCTCCAAACGCTATGAAGATATCTCAATCCAAGAATGTTTGATCCTATCCAAAAAGTCGTTGCAAATCAACTGATTTTTCAAATTTGAAAATTGACAGCTTCGGTGAATAAAATTTAATAAATTTCACCTCATTTCTGCATATATCACAAACTATGTAAAAAGATTAATTGTTAACAATAAAAATAATCAAACAGTTACAGGTGATGTACCACGTGTACCTCATGCCGACATATAAGAACCATTTTAACAATAAAAATGGATGAAATTTAAAAAAAAAAAAAAGATTATTTTGCTCTTTGATCTTACGTACACAAACTAATTTGCCTATTTTTTTAGTAGAGAGCAAAATACAATCTCACTCCTAATATAAGTTATTATAATATATAGAGAAAATGAACCCCCAGAAAGTATAAACAAAACAAATACTCTTCCAACGCCAAACAAATGTAGAAAAGAGCGACCAAGATGTAACCCCAACAGCTAAAGCTATCAAAAGATGGTTAAGACCTAAATCATAATAATACACCAACATCAACAAATGTGAATCATTTTTCATTTCTGATGAAAACTATGATTTGATTTGCATGTAAACTACCACTTTCACCAAACAAATGTTATAGCATACAACTATACATCCAATGTTAAACCCTTCAAGTGTTAAAAGCAAAGTACTACATTTCTCAACCTTGAAGAAGAACCCTACTTGTGTACACTTCTTATCCACTGAGACATACAACTAAAACTAGAAACACTGAAACCCCTTTGATTATGTCAGTCAGGAGGTAACAGCTGATTCTGTAGAGCCTGATGAAGATGCGCCGGTTTCACCTGCCACATTCTTCAGTTTAAGAGCACCACAGTTTGCTGAAGAGATAGATTCAGAGATATCACCGATATCCAATGTGTCGGGAAGAGTGTCAGAGGACTCAACAGTGTACATCTAACAAAGAGAACTATCCAGTGTACATGAATACCGAAATAAGGGCAAAAGGGTGCATTTTTTAATCCCAACCATAAACTAATTCAAGAATCAATATCACAAATACTCCAGAAATAACTTCCAATGAAACCAAAGAAAGAATTTGTCGTACAATGAGTAAACAAGAAGCAAGCAGCATGAGGAAAACATCCTATCCCCAATATTCAAATTAGCATACATTATTAATGGCATTATAGAATAGGTAAATTTCCAAACAAATTTATATGAACAAGATAACACTAATATACAACCCTCAGTTATAATATATTCAACTGAAAGTGAGGTGAATAAAAACAATACAAGCGTCTGAGGGTATACAATCCATAAGAACAAAATATGTAGGGAAATCATTGACATAAATCAATGTATAAAATCATATGAAAGTTCAAAAGGTGGGAGACAAAAACAGGTGGAAAAATCTCTATCATTTGCTCAGGGAGGGTTAAAACAAATGAAGAAAAACCATGGTTATGCTGAAATAGGACTGAATGCAGACTAACATCCTTAACTCTTTGACGTCATACAGTTAAAAACAAGTGAAATATGTTACCCACAACATCAGAAAATTATTCATAAATTCAATTACTTCATTACTAGCACTTTCATAGAGGGACATTTGGAAATCTGCAGGATGGAACAGCAAGAGGAGCTAATAATATAGGAAACACTCGAGATGAAAATAATATAGAAAACGAATCCAGAAAGACCGCTCAGACAATCAAGTTATATAAATTATAAAATAAAGATAGGCAAAATTTACCTCAAGTTGGTTCAGCATGTCAACAGTGGCTTCTAAGTCTCCATTATTAGCCATGTAGACATCCAGAACAGAGTCATTGGACAAACCAGGGAACATCATGCGAAGATACTCCAATTCCATGTCGAATTCCTCATCCATAATCTGCTCGCCACTCATTTCACCCTTATTTTGCATCAAAGAACCATGACCAGGGTCGCTTTTCAGTGCAACCGGATGGTTTTCAATGCCAGGGATTGCAGATTCAAGTGAAGCATTGCTACGTGAGGAAGGATCAAACCAAGCAGACTCATTTCCAGGCTTAATATCTTTAGCTATGGAACCCTCCCTTTTGGCAAGTGGTATGTATGATGCTGCATAGGGATTCAACGAAGAAACCTTTGGCTTCATTCTCTTTGCTGGAGAAGAATACTAATCATTTTAGCCCCCCATAACATAAAAACACAACTTAAATTAGAGTAATAGGCAAAATCATTCATTTTTTAGAAGAACAACCCAGAAAAATGAAAATCTAATTGCAAAAACAACATACTGAACGAAAATGCATATGAGCAAGTCTAATCCTAACAGGATAAAACACACACAAAAAAAAAAAAAAAAAAAGGAAAAATGATTGTAAATTGGAATAAACTGTGACTTTTCTAGCATTGATGGGATCATTCTGGGTTTCTGTTTAACATGTAACTAAGCATCGAAAACCTGTCACGCAATTAAAACAAAATAAACTCCATGTACACAAGTTGCTGTTCTTCAAATAATCATAACAATAATCATCTAATAACGAAGAATATAACTCAATTATTCAAAAAGAATTAAGAAGTGGAAAATTACCAATCACAAGGTGGAAAAAAATACTTAAATTCTTGGAATGTTTTAAACTGAATTTTATCAAGAAAGTAAGGAAAATTCCCTTTAAACTTTCAGGTCTTTGATTCCATGAGGGTCGTAAAGATCAACCAATGAGAAAACAACCAAAATCAAAGATTAGTAAGAAACTTTTACCGAAAATTAAAGCAAAAACTCCAGCAAAAGAGAAGAAGAAACAAAAGATTCCGTGTTTCGATGAAGTTTATATGATCAGAAAACGAAAAGCTAATTTGAAACGGAAATTACCAGAATACACTAAACGGTTGAAGATCGTTTGAAAAAGAAAAGGATTTGGAGCGATTTGCGATTAAAATTAAGTATTTAAATAATTAGATTGTTTTCTTTAAAGTAAATAATTGATTGTTATTTTTTTTATAGCTTTTTATTATTATTAGAATAGTAAACAATCATTTTTTCTTTCATTATGAAAAAATGGTTATTTCATTCTTTTATGACAAAATAGTTATTTCATTCTTTCCTTAATTGGCTTTGTTTTCATGATAGCATGCAGGATTGTGGACTCTCTTGGACATATTTATTTGGACTAATTGTGTGGCGTATATGAAAGAATAAAAATTTTTCTATCTTTCAGGATATTTCTTAACCGCAACGGATGTGGTTAAAATTTCTAGTTGCTGGGCTCGTCAATATGAATTAAAAAATGGAAGCAGTAAAACAAATAATCATAGTTCGAATTCTACAAATTCTTCAAACTATACTTGGGTTTTTTAATCCACAGATGGAGCTATGGCCAAAAATTTTGGATATGCTGCTACAGGAGGTATGGTTAGGGACCATGACGGCAACTGGATAGTGGGATTTACTCATTTTTTAGGAGTTTGTACTCTGATTGAGGCTGAAGTCTGAGGCATCCTTGATGGAATTCTTATTTTGCTTAATAAGGGGTACAGGCGCACCATTATCTTGACTGATAATCCTGAAGTCGCCCAAATCTTGTCTAACTTGGATTTGGGGGATTCCGGGGTTACCATTCTCAGAAGGACTAAATGCATCATGAGGGCAGAAAGGATGTGGAAGGTTAAATATATTCTAAGAAATTAGAATTTGGTGGCAGATTGTCTTTCTAAGCTTAGCCTGAATTGGAAATCAAGTCTACAAGTTTTTAATGAGGCTCCCAAGGAAATAATAGATTTGATTCAAGAAGATAAAGACATTGGTTGTCTTATGTAGTTGTTTTATTCACTGATAAAGACATTGGTTGTCTTATGTAGTTTATTTTATTCACTTTCTATTCATCAATATATATATAAGAAAAATAAGGCAAAAATTCTATGGAGGTTCTTATATTAAGAGTAGATTGCATTTTATGCTCTCTATTAAAAAAATAGCAAATTAGCCCTTATAGATAAAAATACATATTGGTCCTTCTGTTAAAAATTCCATCTACTTCCACGGTTAAGAATTGGTCCTTGTATCTATCAAAAAAGAATTGATCCTTATATATCAAAAAGAGGTACATGTAACATGTAACATGTAAATATTTAATTATTTTGTCAGTCATGCTAATTTTTAACAGTAAAAATAAATAAAATTTTTAACAAAAAAATAATTTACTCTTTAATCTAATGAACAAGATTAATTTACCCATTTTTTTTAGTAGAGAAACAAAAAACAAAAAAGAACCGTACTCAAAATAGACAAATTATTTGATTAGTAACTAAAAAATTCGATTAACTGAAATTCAGTAATTTAATTTCTTAAACTCTTTTATAAACAATTTTAAAATTTATTTGATAAAAAATTTCAATACAATTTGTGATCTTTCAAGTTAGATATAAAATTTTTATGACGAACTCGAACTTGACACTACAATCGATATAATATTTATTTTTCAAAATTTATAATATTTATATTAAACGAGATGATTTATTTCAAATACTTCATATGTATATTCAAGTTATGAGAATTTTACAAAAATAGCAAAATAAAATTTTACTGATTTAAAGTTTACATTTATCAAATAGTACAAATTAAATAGATAAAAATTAATCTGTAATGGAATGGGAGTAGTTACATTTCAAAACGAAATACCATTGATTTTCCACTTGAAGAAACTATGGTATTCTATATTATATATATATCTGTACAAAGATGAAAGATAAAACATAAGCAAGTTCATGGAATTTTCCCAGCAAAGAATTAACAAAAATACCTACCTTTGTTTTGGCCAAAAAAGAAAACCTACCTCTACGTTTTAATGACAAAAACTACTACCCTTTCCTTACACCTCTTTTGTTCTCCTTTCAACTTCAAAAGGTAGGCAAATTTTACCCATACAGGCCAGGTTTTAGCTGGCCGGTGGCAGATAGCAGGTTTGGCAAAAAAAGAGAGAAAAGCACGATCATGGGTTAGTCTTGCGAGGTAGCAGAATACTCGAAAAGAAGGCGTTTGGAAGGAGCAGATTGTAGGAGCACACGTAGCCGACTTGTAAGCTGGTAAATCAAGGTCCATTGCATAGCCATCTCCGAGTCTTTCAGCTGCCTAACTATGGAGGCCTATAAGAGATACAGGGATGGTAATATTAGAAAACAAAATTCAACAATGGTTAATGGCTTTATGTAAACCTATTGAGCCACATCCAAGTGATTAATAAACACAACCAAAGCACCCAAAAGCTGTTCACAATGGTGCTATGGCCACCTTCTTATCCATGCATTGATTCACTTGAAAAAAGGAAGAGCTCCTTCAGTAATATTGACTCGTGGGGAAAAGATAATCAAGGATGATGGAATGTTATTTACCTGCAGACGTTTACCAAGCTGGACTTCAACTTCTGTACCGAAGGATATATTACTGGCTAAAGATTTTAGAGGATCAGCCGTAGGATCAACAGAGAGCAGACTAGGGATTTGTGGGGCATACACTAGCCTCCATCTGGCTTGACCAAACTCTCCCTTTCCTTCAATTCTTGGCATCAGTGTCTCAAGTGTTGCAGTAGCAAGCTTTTTAAACGCTAGTTGGCCATCACCTTCCAATATGGACTCAGCCAATTGACTCTCAAATACTCTAGCAGCCTGTGCACAAGGGGAAATTCACAACAAACCGCTATAGTGCATGAGATGACTTTTTTTAAAAATATGAATTTGGTAACTGCAAACAAGATGTTTAACTACATTAAAACCTAGAGCAAAAGTTTTCCACATATCCAGGCCAACCTTATGCATTCCCTACTACACCTGATGACTACCTTGTTAGACCGATGGAGCACCATTGGCAAAAAGTAAACTATATGATAGATTCAACTTTCTCATTCCGTATCAAGCAAATTTGCACAGCATGCGGAAGAAAGATATTTCAGTTTCTGAATGGTCTAACTTTATCCTTCCTTAACACACAGGCTAATTCATTGTATAAAGCAAAAACAAGAAATTATTTGATCATCATTTACGAATAATAATTCATTAAATGACAACATAAGAAGCAACCCTGGTACATGAGGTTTTAACCTAGTTCCTTAGGTTAGAAGTGGGGCAAATGCTTACAGATCATGTTATAGAAGAAATAGATCATTTCAGGGGACCCAGTGGAAACACAAAAATGACTCACTGTTAGAGTATCAGTTATTGTACTACCTCAGTGGTTGAGAGAACATCCTGCTCCACTGAACGTGTTGAGGTCACCACCAATTTGTCCTGCCAATTGCTGGCTCGACTTTGAATCCTGAATTGCCATTCTGATCCAACCAAAGCTAAGTCCAGCATTGGATCTAAACCATACTCAGGTTCAAATTTTGCTAGGTTTAGATGTTCCCGCTTAAGCCTCACCTGCATTTGCGGAAGTCCACATCAACATATAAAAAAAACCACCAGTCCACCAGGAAAAAAAATCAGAGAGGAAAGAAATTTAAAGAAGAGTAATATAGAACACATAGGAGATCTTACTTGAGTTGCAACAAGATTCACATCACCATTCTCAAATGTTAAAATGCCCTTGGGTTTAATCCATTTGGGATGAGCTTGGCCATTCAACTCAAGTTCCCCACTAACAGCAAAGTTTAGAATCAAAGGATAAACTATCCTCAGTTCTGGTCCTAAAACAAGCTTCAAATCACTAAGGCGGACATCAAGACTTGGTTTAATGTTTACTTGTTCCATCTCCTCCTCTACATCAGCTGATTTAGCTGGACAAAACAATAAATGGTTAACTTGGATGATCAGAAACAAATAATACAGACAAATTGACATGCAGCCATAGATAAAAGGCTGTACTTTCAAAGAAATTTAGTAAACATAAACTGGTATATCCTTCATTTCAGGAAATTGATATTATTTCTTATTCTCTTTAACAAAAAAGCTTCACCTCCTCATTAACCACCTAATTTGTGCAGAAAATAAGAACAGAAGCCAAAGATAAGTTTAAGTTCAATAGAATCGAAAACTAAGACATCCTAGTTTTATAAATGAATAGACCAGCACATATACTTATCAGTTAAATGAAATCTCACCCATAAAAAATTTCTTATATCACTAAATTTTATTTTTGTTTTTCTTTCATTTCTTGTCGCAATCAAAGTATCCTATCCCTTAAATTTTGGCATCCATTTGAGGTTTCTAATTATTGAAACACAATAAATAAATACAGTATAAGAGTTTTGCCTTGAATCTCTTTCAAGTTATCGAAGAACCTAACTGAAGGCAAAGGTCACCATTTTTCTATTCTGATTTAGAGATTTGTTTAACTTAAGACTGATAATCTCACAAGTACTAATGGGTGATAAATGCAACATCAACTAATAGATGCCAAGAGAAGTCTATAAGGAAATCCACTAAATAAGATTATTTTCTAGATTATTCTTGAAGTCTTATCCAGTTCTTGAAAAGGAAACATTTCAAAAACATCTACGGAAAATGTCCAGCATTTTAAAATCATATGAAAAGTAGATTTGATTTTTGTTGCAGTATCCAATGGGTGCTAGTGAAAACGAGACAGCGTCAGAATGAAAATTATCAAACAACGTATACTACCAGAGAGTAGGGGGAGTTTGGTTCTGGAAAAAGCAGGTTCAGAACCGAAAAACCGTGAGACATATCTGGAAGCAACTGCTTGGTTGATTCCAGCACCTGGAAGCCTGGACTGGTTTGATGTCAACCTATTAAAAGGTGCAGGTCCACTACCCTTATCATGAGGCAAATATGCCTCTCCATGGCTCAATTTAATATTCCCCGAGATGTTTGGCTGCAGTATTGAACCTGTAATCCGCAACTGAGTGTCAACCTGCCCACTGAATTCAGCAAGATGTCAGTTCTCCACAATTAACATGTAAAGGAATTAAACCAATGACTGCTAATAAAAAGAATTTTTTCTTTGTGGAGGGGGGAGGGGAGGGGAGTAGGCAAATGCCAGATTATGAGTGAGTACGGACTGGTTTGGATTGGAGTCCAAACCTATCCAAATTACAAGAGGAACCTAACCAACCCGGAATAAATTGGTCTGACCTTCTAACTATGCAAATTAAAACATGATAAAGAAAAAGAGTTCATCCCAAAGTTCAGAGAGGCTGCAGCTAAGGGATCTGATCCATTTCAATTCAATCTTTCCTGACTGGTTAAATTGCAAAGAACCAACTAAGAAAAAAAAATTAATACGAAATTGAACCACTACATAAAATGAGATGAAGATAACTCCACTATTTATATTGAGAGAAAAATGATTGAGCGTAGGGACATTCCAAACAAAGATGAATTCACCTCAGAATGTTCTTTGCCCGTACTTCAAGAAATTCACATTTCAAGTCAACTTTATCACCCAGGGATGCCTCACTTGTTCTAAGTGGCAAATTCCCTTTTACAAACAGCTTTCCCCTTCTGCTTACCCTGCTCTCCAACATTGCAATGCATAACTTATTTGATTCCACATTTACAGTGCCACCAATGTTTGTAAGTGGTTTTCTAAGTACTGGTGAATATATAGATGCCCTGTGGAATGATGCAGATCCATCAACCACAGGTTGTTCAACTGTGCCTCTAACCTGGGTGTTAAAAGACATAAAAATTTGAAAGTTAATGCTAAACAACTCTTGCCTATTTAAGCAAATTCTTTACCATAAGTATTTAGATAATAAGTAACCTTCTTCAGCCAACCCACCTGAAGCATGATATCAGCATTGCCGTTAATCCAGTTTGCGTAAGGAGACAATGCTGTCAACAGCATCATGCCCCCATCCTTTATATCAGCATCAATTCTAACTTCTCCTGCATCTAAGATGTTCCAGTTTAAGCCTTTGAGGCTTTCTGCTAACTGAGCATCCCAACCTTCTTCTGTTCTCTCTCTAAAGGTTTTCTTCTCACTAGCTTTATCAGTTGACTCCTTATCCTTTTCCTTCAACCAACCAGGGACCAAGGGTGTCCTGCTTTGTTCTGTTTCAGTTTTTTCTTCCTCAGACATGCTATTCTGGACAAAAGTAACAGGAACACTTCCCTGTATGTGTACATGACCATTCTGGATGATTGGTTCAAATTTGGCATTAAAAAGAAAACGGCTGTTTGAGGTTAGTGAAGCAACAACTTCAGCTCGCCCAAGATCAGTGCCTCCAACAGTACCATCCAGGAGCCTGATTTGCACATCGCATTCTGGTTTTGCAAGACTTCCTCTGAGGTCTCCTTCCATATATAATATACCTTTAATTCGAGCCAGTAATTGTCGCAAGGAATGAACAGCTTCAGTGGCAGATGATTCAATAATCTGCACTAGAGTAGGAACTAGACTAACTGGAAAATTCAGAACAGCGAAATGGAGATTGGTTTTTGGCCCCAACAAAGTGCCATCAGCATGGATTGTTGCATCATCCTTCTGGATAAAAATTTTCTCAAGTCGCAAACCATCATCATTACTGTATGCACCCACAGCCACAACATGTTGGGTGTTATAGCTTCCCCACTCCCAATCCTCTCCATGAAAGTCAAATTCTGCCTGAAAAATATTTACAAGAACCACTATGTCAAAGGAAGTATACTGCATGGTAAAAAGTTACTTGAAATGATAAAATGACAATCTTTTTCTCCCAAATAAATGCAAATGGAATTAAAGTACATATACAAGCACCCATATGAACTATGAACTTCAGGGTACAATATGAGAGAAACAGAGGGTCCTCATAGGAGCCTAGATGATAGATATCCAAAACAGCAGCATAAATTAAAACAATGGACTCCTTAAGAAGGGTCTGGCTCCCCTCCATCATTTTTCTACACATTACTTTCTAGTACAAATTTAATTGCCTTTAAACAAGTATGGCTTCTAGAATTCCTGGGTTCATCACAGACATGTGAATGTTAATGAGCTAGGTTTCCATCCAACATGTTCATCTATGTCCACATAACAGTGAACATCAAATTCACAATTCATAAAGATTGGTATAATTCTGAGCTTGACTGTCTGCCAGTTGCTTTAGGAGTGAGTGGCATAACATTAACAAATACACTACCAATGTTCATATTTTATAATTCCTAAGATTGAAATGAAAACAGGCTTTAACTCCAGATTTTAGTGAATGGTAATGAACAAATATAAATTTGCTATAAGAAATATATAATAAATACTTTACATATGACCAATCCAATTTCATTATACACAGCAGCAAGAAATCTCGACCTTTTAGACACTGATTTCTGCACCCCCGTCAATCACATGAATATTTGACAAACAATAATTTTATAAGTTTATTCATGTTAAGCCCATGAAAAATCATACCATTGTGTCTCCGTTGCCTCCACCACTTGCATCAAGAGAACCATGCCATCGACCCCTAAGTTCTGCTAAACCCGGGAGACTTAGGTCTTCAAGAACAACATCATCTGATGCAGTATAATGACCATGAATGACCTAAAAGTTCACAGAGAAGATAGAAGCATAGAAAAGTATAAGAATGAATTTTGCAGTGTTTTGAATGCAGTTCATGTCATAGATCAGGTATTGACCAGGTACCTCAAGTAAGTCTTGAAGACTGTCAGCATACAATCCCGCCGACTGCAAACTTCGAACAAAAAAATCCTGCAGGTAGCATGGAGAAACATGCACAGTCAAAAAGATTTTAACTGAAAGAAAAAGATACTGGAGAGATCTCCATGATTCAAGGAAAACAACTTAAAACAGGAAACTTCAATGTAGAGCATTCCCTCACTCTAGTCATATGATATAGCCCAATAGAACATCAATTTTACAGTAAGAGCATTTCAATATCAAAACCATTTGATTCTCATTTTACATTTTGAAAGAATTTGGCTACGAAGAAGTGCATACAGTTCATAAGAATAAAATCTCTATAATGCAACTAACAAAATGCTTCCTGAAAATAGTTGTGGTAACTTCTCAGAAGTGGCTATGATGCAATGACAAAATTGAATATAATCCATTAATGTAAATAAATCCAAAAAACAACCTTTGATCTAAACCGAACAGCAGGATCTGTACTTCGAGACAAGAGTCTTGCAAGTGGAAGCATCTCAGCAACCTCAGCTCGAGGAACTTCAAGTCTCATCCTCCACCTTCCCATAGATGATATGACACTACCAAGGTGGCCAGTCATTGCTCTTTCAAGCAAACCACCTCTTCCCTTTTCAGAAAGATTTCTATCACGGCTGCCAGGCAACACATATTCACCTTGAAGCTCATAACGGCTGCTAATTTGTTCTAGAACAGTTTTTTCAAGTGTGATCTGCAAAGTTCGTGTCAACCAGTATCATCAGTCACATTATTTGCAGTGTCCATATATCACAATACAACAGACTACGCATGGAGCTTAACAATTTGCAGTAAGAGTGTTTCAATATCAAACCAAATTGAAGTAACAACTCAGCAATTGCTAAATATGAGCAACAGATTTTCCAATCGAGAGACCAGTAAGATAAATAACCAACACTTTTTTATATATTACAGTTCAGTCCAGTCGAATCAAATAAATTTTAGTTACCCCAATCTAAAAAAGTACTAAGAGAAATCAAAACAAGGTTGGAGCACGTGCTTTAAAGTTTAGAGGAGAAGTTTTAGACATGCAAGATGACCCGAGTAACAAGAAAAGAAATGGACATATGAAGCTACTATACTTACAACATCACCGCTCCATCTAGCAGCCACATCTAGGGCTTCACCAAGCAGACCGCTGAATTTAGGCCGAAGCACAGATAAAATACCATGACCTCTTCTTTTCAGGAAATTAAGCTGTATTTCTGCCTGAAAGTGAAAGCAAAGTGCAATCAACAACCAGATTCAGGTAAAAGAATAATTGATATATTAGCGGTGGTCATTATCAAACTCCAAAAACATCCCAGCTAGCTTGACTCAGAACACGTTTAACTCAATTCTAAACAAGGTCACATGAAAACTTACCCGCTGTATTGTTCCACGAAGTGAAGCAAGCTCCAGTTCATCTAGTGGCAAGTGGCGTATCTGCAAACAACATACACAAGGGCATCAAAGTTTCAACTTCATTGGACCTTTTGCTTTCTTATAACGAAAGCTTGATAAGACTAATGCTAACAAACTAAACCAATAAAAGATCTGAATATACCTCCAAGGTAGCAGAATGCAGCGGGCGTAAACAAATATTAGCTTTTAGTTGCCCCTTTTGAAGAGAAAAAGAGAATAATTTTCCATTTTGCAAGTTCTCCTCAGAGCCAGGTTGTAGAGGCTGCACAACCTCAACTGCAAGACTTTCATCTGGCCTACCTGTGGCATCTAACTGCACAACCAGGGAGAACAAACATTTTGTTATAAGTAACCAAGCAAAAAGAATGGGAAATAGATATACTTGCATACTGTAAGAATATGCTCTGAACCTCTACCACATATATTATATTTGACAACGAAATAATTGACTCTGAAGGGAACATTAACTTGTATTCAGCCCAATATAAACAGGACTTCGTGGGGGAAATAAGGGCTCTCAATGATATAGCATATATTACTATTTATTTGACACAACTCTGTGATGCCTTCTTATCTTTTCAGAAATTAGATCATACAATATGAAAGACCTAAAAGAATTACATGGTAGACAAGCATGGGATAGATGTATCAAACTGATATTAGATTCAATGAAAACAGTTATTAACTACTTAGCACAAAAAGATAGCAATGCATAGTACAAAAAGGGGGGAAAGAAAAAGGGAAGAATGAGTGAAGTAGTAAAATAACATAAAAATTAAGTTACCTACGAGTGTTAAGAATGACTAAAGACTGCAGCCAATTAGACCCACGCAGAAATTTTTCATCATTTTCAGATGACATTCAGATGACATATAAGGATGAAGAATTACATTCGGTGATATGTAAGAAGTTACTACCTAACCAACAGCAGACAGAACCAAGCTACCAAAACATCTTTAAGAGAAGGCAAGCAGGGGACCAATTACATTTATCAGATAATACTATGGTATGTAAGTTTCCAGAAACATTTTCAACACTAACAACTCTTGAACCCAACATGTTATAAGGATGAAAACGAGGCAACAATTTCAACATTGTTTTATCCCGGTTTGAGTCTATAAGTTTTCCTGCTTCAGAACTGAAGAATAATGAGAAAAAAAGCTAGGACATTCACTGATGCATAAGAAGTCACTTCCAAATCCACAATAGACACAAGGAAGCTACCAAAAACAACTTTAAAAAGGGAGGCAATAGACCAGTTACATATCAGATATTCCTATAATATATAAGTTTTCAGAAATATTATCAATACTGAACTCTTGAATGTAACATGCTATAAGTGCTTAAGCCTTCCTCACTATCTCAGCTATAAGGGCCACACTAGGCCATCACCTATTTAGGTCCTCCCCTTGGCACTATTAAGGAACAAAAAAATTTCATAACTCTATACCATATTGCCCCCATATTGTCAGAACTAGTATAGCCACATTAAAGAACATACTAAAGTTTCAAGTTCCTCATATTTGGCAGTATATTGTTGGGCCTCTCAATATGTATACAGGAAATTTTTAGCAGTCTAACAGGACTCAACACAAAGACAACAAAAGCTTTAGTATCTTACTTAAGGAGAAAGTTTATAGCCAGTACCTTGATAGAGTCTCGAGATATGCTCAACTGCCCAACCAACTGAGGAGCCAGCATTAACTGATTCAGTCTGAGACCCGACACTGACAAATCACCAACAAGACTCTGTTTGCTTCTGTTATCCATCATTTTCTCAGGTTGACTGCCAGGGCAAAAATCTTGCTCACTGCTAATAGAAGGTTTCACAACCTTCCCGTGAAATTTTATTTTTCCAGTTGCTTTCAAATGTGTAGGCCTTGGAGTATCAAAAGTATAAGAAGAGACCAGATTGAAAAACTCAAAACCACGCATACGCAAGTCCAGCTCCACTCCTTCAACAATAAATGGCACAGCAATCTTCTCACTGAACTTTTTTCTGTTCAGCCAGTATTCCTCAGTGTACGAAGTTTGAACTTTTGTGAACAAATCAAAAGCAACAGACGAAGAATTAACAGTAATACAGTCAGGTGAAATCATTATATCTCCCCGAGCATCACTTAATGACCCTTCAGCTTTTGGTGCAGTCCACTTGACATCGAACCTCCTATGTTCAAAAGGATTGTGAATAAACCAACTTAAAGCATAAGCAACATCAAAGAGGAAACAAAAAGAATATTAATAAATAAAACTAACTGTCCTCATCAATGAACCCAAATAAAGGAGGAAAGTTGTCAGCTTACGGTTTCAAAAGCGATCCAGAAAGTTTTGTCTCTCCACTTAAATCTCCTAATTTGAGTGGCATAAGATGAACATGACCTGGCATGTATCGTAGCATAATCTTATCGACAGACAAATTTCCTGAGAAATTTACATCCACTGCAGTATCATCTTCCTCACCCTGTGGAATTTAAGTTTGGTACATCAGAAACAACTTTTCAGTATACTAATGTATTTATATTTCCACTTTCCTATCTAACTGTCTGGAACATAAAGCTAAAATAATAAAAATTGCTGACCCATCCAGACAAAACAAATTACAGACAACTGCATTAGAAGAGGCATATAAGTAAATAGCAGTCATTATAGCAAAGACCAACAATGAGGAGAATTGAAAAAGCAATCACGGAAGTCCAGACACTAAGTGCTTCAATATATAAAATTGCCAGCCAAGTTCTGTGATTGGATCAAGACAAAAGGAATAAAGCAGAATGAAGATGCGTTCAACATGACAGTTAAAGAAAGTGATTAAATAGGATTAATCCAATGACAATCAAGTGTTCTCTTAGCCTAGCTAACTGGGCAAGAAAAGAAAATTGCTAAGATACCTCTGGACAAATCCATGCATTTCCTGCCCCTCGAATCTCCCCACCATCCACAAGACTCGCTCTAATTCCATACAAGTCAGCAACCTATCAAATATGTCAGGAAATTTAGAGAAAAAAAGCTGAGCACTGCACTGGCACAAAGAGAAGTTCATCTTAAAACACAAGATTTACAGTTTAAAACAACATACACAGTTATCAGTGTTAAAGGTAAAATTAGCAGACAGATATGATAGTGGAATACGATCAAATGCTGCCACTGCACCAGCCTCCTTGCTTTTCAACATTGCTTCAGACGCAGAGGATGAAGGGACATCAAAAACAGAGTAAGATATCTTTCTAGACACCATTCCACTCCCCACAAAAATAGGAGCAGTCAGTGGACCTTGACAGTTGAACACAGCCGTCACAGAACCAGCCAACTGCAATCAGGAAAGAAAGCAGATATAGTAAATTGAGAGATAATGATAACCATATTACTAAACTCCTCAAGAAGTCAAACAGTATAAAAATGGACCTAGAGTGTGGGAGAAATTAAAGTATCCTGCACTAATTACATCTAATTAAAGAGGAAAATAGCGACGATGACAATGATGATAATCACAATAATAAAAATTGAGAAATCACTTGATAAGAACGGAAAGTCCTGCAAAACAAGTAATCCTAAATAACTAACAATGGTAGCAGTCACAGAAAAGTAAAAATGATGATAACAAGCATACCGGAAACAACAAAGGCTTCATTTTGAAAGTTTTCATCAGAGCATTTACTTCCACGCATGGAACCTAGAAAGAAAGTAATGGTGACACATTTAGAAAACTGGGGAAGAATAATGCCTCAAGTTGTCACAAACAAAAAAGGACCAAAGCAAAGTTGCCACTTTAAGCTCAAGTAGACTGCATTAGATAGTAATGACTTTATTCTTCATGATAAGTTATGACGTGAATATCATGAATCCATGGTGAATGTTACAAACACATTCATTTAAATTTAAACAATAATCCAGGAGTTCCATAATTAGACGCAGAGTTAGAGAGTCCATAATGATGCAAAATAGATTGACATAAGCTGCTTTGACAGCATCTTTGAAGTGATTATCAAAGGTACAAGTCATCTTCAAATGTGAAACCAACTTCAAATGTTCTTTTTTAAATATATCACTAAAGTTGGTTGTTATAAGAGAAGGTAACATCGCTACCACAGAAGACCAGTTTTATATTAAACATGAGGATCATGTCAAACATCATATATAAATCAATCAGCAATAGAAGATTGACCAACCTAAATAAAACACTGCAACAATCCCACAACTTAATTGACATGTGGCCATGGCAAAGCACCAGGCACCATATTAACTACTGAAACAAATAGAACAAGCCTACTTCTTTGACAACAAAGAGTAAATATGATATAAATGACAAGAAGGATATGCAACAAACAGCTTGGGCACTTGAAACAAATTCAGAAGTCAAGAGCCCAACCTAAATAAAGGTCCTGAACACACCTCAAACTTGACTTACATGGATAATTATTACTTAAAAAACCATATGTTCAAGCACAAAGAAATAACTTGACCTGCCATCAAACTAAAGGATTATCCCCTTTCCAATTACATGACAGAGGTCCAATAGATCAACTGCATAAAGGTTGAAATCCAGATTCATTTTAGCACATATATTATATCAACCTCACTTTTAGTCTGAACAAAAAATATGAGTTCTTTCAGTTTAATAACACAGTTCACAGAAACCAAGTCCTCAAAACACTGAATAAAGCCTGGCCAGAATATATGCAAGGGCACACCTGACACATCAGATGGAACTCTCCTTCCTCGGGATGGATGCCAAAATCTCCAGAAGCTTCTAAAGGAACACTTCCAAAACAGCCACTTGTATTATGCAGGAATATTCGCTGACCCCTGAAACATAAACTTGCCGAAATGTCCTGTAAAAGAAAAAATATATCATCATGAAAACCAGCCACTTCTTTGCTTGATCAATTCTTAGGTGCAAAATTCAAGTTCTTTTTGCAATAGAAAACCATCTTTGTTAGAAGTTTTGACCACAATCACTGCAAGAAGAACCATTCAACTAGCTGTACTTCACCCACTTCCAGTTCCAAGACAGCAGAAGAGAAACAGGAAAGATAAAGAAAACCATATCCGAATAACACCACCCAGACCAAAAAAGTCTGGAGCGTAGCAGTAAGCACCTAAAAACAATTAAAGCATTCTAGAGTACCTCCACATAACATCAGAACAGACAAAAAAACACTCATAAATCAGGTACACAGGAACCGTATAAAACAGAGAAAAGTAACAAACATGCAACAAAATCCATAAAATTGACTTTCAGATACCGAACCAGCAACCCAGAAAAAAATAATGTTTTCTCTAGTGGTAATTTGAATTGGATGTCCTAGTGCCACATATCAAAAACTCATCATGCATCATATGGGCATAAAGTATATAGAGCATAGTAAATTAAAAACCATGCAACAAGATACGCAAAAATGAGTTTTATATCATGAACCTGCTGCCCAGGAACATATAAAAATAATTGTTTTGCAGTATTAGCTACAACTAGATACCGCTAAGTTCATTGGTACTCTACAAGAATATCTGAATCGATATAGAAGCAGGTAAGTGGTATGAAGAAGATGAAACAAGGCCATACAGAAAAGCATGATGGAGCGTCATATATTTGAAAGGCCAACCCTGTCACATCAAGCTGTCCATGAAGACTAGGAAATGTATCCCCTCCTGACATGCACAAGTGAACCTGCAATTACAAAGTTGACCAGGATATATATCAATCAATCATTACTTCTACATTGTAATTACAATATTCAATTCTCTTTCCATCCATCGCAGAATACAGTCCTCAACAAAATCGACCAGTATATAGATATCAACCAATAAGATGAGTATAAGATTGGGTAGATAACAATATGGTTCAATTCAGTTCAGGGAAGAGAGAAATATCAGTTGATGGGCAGTATACTGAGTTTCAGAAATCAAACTGCATTCTCTTGAAAATGAACCAATCTGAATTAAATTCTAAAAACTAAAGATATTTAAAAAATTTACTATTATTTTAATAAATTTACATATTTAAATATAATTAATTATATAAAAATTGTGTTTGGCTCATCCCTAGTATTAGATTCTTTTTCTCTACAGAAAAACAGTAAAAAAAAACTTGGTAGTAACTTTACCAATTATTAAGGCAGGAAACAGAAGCTCTAAGGCTTAAAACAGTATTATCAGATACCCTGGTGACAATTCATAAAACTTGTTCTTCCAAAGACAGGGTGGGATGGACTCAGATCATACTGCTAAACTCATAAATATCATCCATTCTATGAGGCAAGAGTTGTCTGGTCTGGATGTAGAGTGCTGGACTCTTAGTGGTCAGGTTCAATCCCTCACGACCTCAAATATTGAAAAGACAAAAACCATTTTATAAGCTAATGTCAGTGTTATGACACTATTACATCTGCCCCATCCTTCATCTTCCATGCTATTGAAAGTATAACATAGAAGCTGTTCAGCAACTTCTATGAAGTCAACAATGAAATTTAAGTACACAAAAGTCAATAGCAAAAGGGAGCAAAAGAAATTATAAACATCAAATTGGTATGCTAACAAAAAAAAAAAAAGAAAAGCAACTTCAAACATGGTAGCACAACGCATATAAAATGAAGTGGTTAACCATATTGCATTCAATAGATCACGACATTAAATGTATCTTTAAATAATACCATAAACCACACCAAAAAAAAAAGGGAAAAAGAAAGTGTAAGTCAGAAAAGCACCTCACCCGTGGCTCTTCCTTTGAGCCATGTGATTGGAATTTCTAAAATTCTTTCAAAGAGCTGTATGAAAAGGCAAACAAGAAAAACGTATATATATCAAGTTCATGCTGAACCACATGCAGACAGAGAAGTTAATCATCACATTATGTTTCTACCTTACCGGAACAAACAGGTTGGAAATATTTAAATTTGCATGCCATTTCTGATCTAAAATATTAACAAACACATCGGTGGACAACCAACCACCGTCTTCGGATGCCAAATCTGATCTCCAAGTTTTACAGTTACCGCTGAGTTGCACGTGAATATAACCATAATGATTTTGGAACTTCACATATCCATTGACATTCTCCATCTCTCTACAAATAATATAAAACATTTTAAAAGATAGAAATAACAGAGAGCATCTCAAGTTTAAAAAACTCTCTCTTGACACTGTAAATGCATCAATAGACAAAAAGCTGATTGATTAGTGTATATGGATTATTTCAAGGATTGTAGTATAAGAGTGAATTTCCGACTTCGAAATGTGTCAAATATTCTCTATAGCTAACCAAGAGAATGAATTCAGGAAATCTGACTGAGACCCCTTTCTTCATTGCGTTTGGGAAGCCAAAAGTGCTTTTCCACCACACCTGACTTTTGGGGTCAAAACTGCGGTGGAAAAATGTTTTTCCACCCAAATGCAAAAGCTAGGATTTAGGTACTTTTGGCTTTTGCGTTTGGAAGCAAAAATTATCAAAATACCCTTATTTATATTAACTATTTAAAAGTATATAAAAAATTAGATTAATTTATATTTTATATATCATTATATTAAATTATTTAAATATTTCATGTATCATTCTATTAAATTATTTAAATATCATTTACCATTCTATTAAATTATTTAAATATTATATAACTTAACTAAATTTTAACTTTCCACTATCATGTCCAAAAAGGACATTTTAACCTTCAACCACAATTTTTGGCAGCAATGGAGAACACTAAAAATTAACAAACCACACTTTCACAACACTTTTCTACCACACTTTTCAAAAGCATTTTTCAACCGCAACAGCAATGTAGAACTAGCCCTGACTCTTCCACTTTGACAACAAATTTCTATGGCTAACCAACTACAAGAAGCCAAATTTCCAAATGTAGCTAAACTAATTAAGCACCTGTGAAAGAGACAAAGCAAGAAAAGAGCAAAGCTCTCTAGCCTATAGATTAATCATGTCTTTCCCCAACCATGGATGATAGGCAACACCATAAACATAAATTTAGTTGTTTGTTCTTCTTCTCTAATTTGTTCTCTTCTCAAAATCAATTATCCACATAGGATTAAGAGTCAAAAGGTTAATGGAATTCCTTTAATGACTGAAAAGTTGTATTGCTGGTCCAAGGTACATAAGTAAGAAATCATTAAAATATATGAAAACAAAAAACGTATAGGCATGAAGCAAAAGGGTAGGAGAGGAGTTTGCACCTGGGCTCTCTGTCACCATATGCTAGCAGCATCAATGTTCCACCATTGAAATGGACAGAATCCACAGTAACTGGAAGCTTCCTGCCAATGCCCTCAGTTTGCATCACATCTACCCCATCAACAAGCTCCGCAACAATATCTTCAATCTTTGGAGCCACAACAAATTTAAGCTTTTGAAAGGATCCATATACAAAATTAGAAACCTGTTTCCTCGTGTTATCAGGAAACAGTGGCAATCTAAAATTCAAGCCTAATGGCCAAAATGTGACTGAATGGTATGGTAAAGGAGTGGGGTCAGACTTAATGGAAGTAGAAGGAGATGCATGACTCCTTTCACTCTCGGATGCATTCTCATCCATATTCCTATTTACAACATTATAAAATAAATCCCCACCACCTACTTTAGAACCCATGGTTTTAGCATCTCCAGCAGTATTTCCATCATATGGAAAATTTTCGCAAACTTTTGTAAATCTACTAAGTCTTTCAACAGTCATAAGAAATGGATCACGTAAGAAATTGAGATTTCCAAAAGTGACATTATTGTTAGTACATCGGTTTTCTGTCTTTTCACATTGTTCTCCATACAGGTTATAACTAAGAAAACTTCCCTCAGCAGTACTAATGTCAACAGAAGTTCCAGCACCAGAATCATCCCCATTTTTCACCAAGAGGGTATTAAGAATTGATAAATCATAACTTCCAGATGCCTCTGAATAATCACTAGAATCCTTTAGGGATAAACCCAGGAAATATGCAAGCGCTGCGGATGCACTACGTTCAAGGATACGTCTCTTGGCAGCAACACCAGCAGAAGAAGTATCACTCCTATTAAACTTTTTCTTAAGTTGGCTCCTTTTAGGCCCTTTTATAACTTTTGGCCACAATATAAGCCCCGAACCTGGGATCTTTACACCAAATGATTTCTCCAATTCTGCATGATTTGTGTCATAATCAACACTGGTGTCCACACAAGGATGATCCCTCCAATGCATCTTCTCATCCATGCATGAAAATGACTTTAAGCTTGTAATTTCGGCTGAAGGCTCAATCTCTTTAACTGTGTCATCTTTTGATCGATCTGAACCCCTCTCAGAAACAATGTACCCCATCTCTGCTGCTTTCCTAGCATCATACTCCCTCTCTCTATCCCAGAGAGCTGCAGCTTCCTCTCTGGCAATCCTCCTGCTTTTAGTACGATAATCAATCCCTTCCTCTGTAGATAAATGCTTCTTTAGACTATCTTCAGAAATGGGTATCCCCAGCCAAGTAAAATCCTTCTTTTGAGCAATCAACACACTTGGATGTGACAACACTGCATCTATTACAATCTTGCCTCTCCTCAAACTTGCAAAAGGCCGAACACGAATTTTCATACTGGGAACCTCACCACAAGAAAACTCTTCACTGTGAGGCCCAATAGAGCAAGCTTCCAACGTGATACTTAATGGAGAAACTCCCCTAACCTTACCAACATCAATCTCGCGTTGAATATATTCACTAAGCACAGAACAAACTGAAGGCAAAAGCTTAGCTTCCACAAAACTTTTAGCTTTCTTCTGTCCATACCAAACCAATAAACAAACACCAGACATAACAGCAGCCAAAACTGAGCATCTAACCAACAGTAACCCCTCTTTCCACGATGGAGACAAGGAACTCACTAGAGCCTTACTCCCAGCAAAAGGCTCCTTAAAACCGTTGGCGACAAACCCATTTCTCAACCCAATAGTTTTCCTAAACAACTCAATGTTTTTCCCACAAAAATGGGAAAACCTGATTGCTCGCGTGATCCAATCATTCTGCTTCTCGGCGTATACACGCTTACGTATTGCTCTTCTAAAGAGCTTCCCTCTATCAAAAACGATACAATCTCCATTGCTTCTTCTACCATTTAAACAACTACCAAGTGGTGTCCCGAGAAACGGGGAATTAAGAGTGAGACTCATTCTCTTCCTTCTCAACTCATAAACTTATTTGCTTTGGGGACCAAGAACCTCCTTGCTCTTAGTCCCCTTCCAATTTAAAGTATCTTAAGCTTTGCAAACATTACATAATAACCCCATAATTTGCAAATTAAACAAATCCACAAATTTGTTTTCTAACTGCATATTTTACCCAGAAAATTTAAAAGGTCTTTTAGATCGAGAAAAGAAAAAAACCTGGAAAAATAATAGCATAAAAGCTTGGGAGTGCTAGTGACTTCGCTGTTCCTAATTCTTTATTTGAATCTTTTTTTATCTTTTTAGATAAATAAATAAATAGAAAGGGAAAGGCAATGTAAATGGGCGCTCGTCTGGGTTTGCCTCCAATTTCCGAATTTTAGGGTTCTTTTTCATTTTTTTTTTTTGGGGGGGTGTGGCTGGAGGAGAAAACGAAGGGAAAAAATTTTGTTCGCGAAGATGCGACAATGTATATATACGACAAGCTATCAGTCAAACTCAATAAATCAACGAGAATCGGACGGGATAAATTTAAAAATTTTATTTTTTATTTTCATTTATTCAGTTAATTAATTTAATTTTGGCAATTTATTCAATTTAATTATTGATAATTTAAATCGAATAAATAGTTTAGATATCTTCGAAACTCAATTTAAAATTCAAATATTAGTATATATAAATCGATTTTAAAAATAAATATTCAAATATAAATTAATTCAATTCAATTAATCAATTTAGTGTATATAAAATAACTCCATACAAAATTTAAGATTTTCAGAATGTGATAAATGGTTGAACTAGTCAGGCCACTAGTTTATTGTTCAATCGGTTTGACTAAAAAATTATTAAAAATTTCATAGAGATAATATATTAAAATTTTGATTCAATTAATTTTTTATTCGATTCAACTGATCTATACCGATTCCCTAACCAATTCATTTAATGGTTTAATGCTTATCTTCAAACTAATACTCGAACTAATTCAAATAACCTTAACCCAACCCAATTAATTATCTTAATTATAAAATCAAATTCCCAATTACTTAATTATTTTTTAAAAGAATTAATTAATTTTTATTTTACTTTATAAATAAATAAATCTAAAAAACAAAAAAATTATTGTCTAACCAAATATTTTACAATTTGGTTAATTTAGTTCTAGCAATAAATTGAGTTAAGTTATTTGAGTAATTTGGTTAATTTATTTAGTTATTGGCAAATAAAAATTGACTCAAATGTATACTCTTACTATTAACTTCAGTTAGACCTAGAACAATTTAAAGAAAAAAAAATCTTGAAATCCCTTTTGTTAAATATACTCTAAATCTATATACTCTTCACATATTTGAAATTTAATTTATCTATTTTAATTTTTAAATATTTAACATTTCTACTTTTTAGGTTTTAGAATACAAATTTAATTATTAATATGGTTTAAAATAATATTGCAATGAACTTACATTTTTAAATAGAATTTAAAGTGTTGAAATCATTGAAAAAAATAGAAGATTAAATTTTAAATGTACAAAAATTATAGGGGCTTTATTGTACCCTTATCCGTAACAAAACACGTGGCAAGCCTAAAAGATATTTAAATAGTAAGCATACCACCAACAAGTCAGGTGGTCACCTATGAACTCACCCTTGCGTGTGGACTATCCAAACAATGGATGACTCAATCTCCATTAGGAACATAAACTTGTTTGGTCATCCAACCTCATATAAGCTCAACCATTTCATCCCATCGTAGTCAAAATGGATGGCAGAATTTGCTTTGTTATAAACATTCTAGTCCCATCAAAGACATCCTTCCCTTGAGCTTTGTAATGATGGCTAGATGGTAAATGCAATATGTTAACATCATATTAGATAAGAGTCTTTCCTATAAATACCCCTAGGAACGAGGAGGAAATGAGGGACCCTTTAAGATTACTAAGTCTACACTCTCTCAACATTTTTCCAGGCCTTTGTCTTCAAACTCTCTTCACTTTCATTCTCCATAACTGTAACACCCCCTAACCATAAACCATATCCGGAACAAGATTACAGAGCATTACTGAACATTACGGACAACTTATGAATATTATACAATTAATTAATATTTATAATATAATATATTCAATAAGTCCCTTCCATGGACCCTCAAGGCCTAAATTACGAATTAGAAGTGAACCGGGACTTGATCGGGTGCTCCGGAAATTTTTCGTAATTTTTTTCTTTTGTGTGAACTCAATATAACTCTTTTATAAACATCTAACCTTCCCTACAATTTCAAACCACAACCAATCTAAAACTAATGGCACAACCAAAACAATTTATACGTAAATACACCTAAACGATAACCAATTCATTAACACAATAATTTAATAAATAAACATTCATAAAATAATTCAAAGTTTACTAATAACTTCATTTATTTTCCATTCAAACTTAATACCAAATTTTATGGTATACTCTTTAGCATTTCACTAAGACTAAGTTCAAAACATTACAAACCATCCATACTTTATAACCAAAATCATAAGACCCACGTATATAACCTAGGTACATGTCACATTTATCAAAAAGAAAAGTACATCGCCAAAGCTGTCCTGAAGTCGGAATTGATCTGGATGCTGAACTGGGACTTTTGACTTCTATTGACATGCGCACAGAAACAATCGTACACTGAGTATGTCTATACTCAGTGGTATTACCATAATTCAAATTATATAACATAATTAAATTATAACATCAACTTGTAATATAGAAAATCATAAGAACAAATTTTACAATCAATTTAATATTTCATGTATAATAGTCTATCAACAAATATCATATATCAACAATTTGCATTCTTTATCAATTCATGAACCTTAAGTTCATGCTTTAAAATCTCATATCTCATTCTCACTTCACATTTCGATTCATAAATTCACTATCTCATTTCTTCCATCAACTAATTCAAATCAAAATTTATTCATTTTCTTTTTCATTGAATTATCCCTATTAACAATATTCGTATTTTGACGGATACACGGATTCCGACCAAACACACCAGAATAATTAATCCTGCCAAGCACACCAGAATAAATAATCCTCTCAAATACACCAGAATAAATAATTCTCCCAAACACACCAAAAAGCATTAAATGCCTCTTCGGATAATCCGAAGAAATATAGTAACATCAATATCTCCTCGGCCAAACCGAAAAGTCCCCTGAACTCTTTCAAATCCTATGGCATGCCAACTATATTCGACTCAGCCCGACTAGTTAATAGGGTTTTCAAATCATTTCAATTTAATCACAATTCAATTTAATATATTTTCCACTTTCTAATTAATAAACTATTTAAATACTCAAACATATTCATACTTCATCTTAATTTCATTCATGTCAATACTAATACTTACTTTATAGTTTACTTACCATACATAAGAATTTAAATATAACATTAACTAAATAGTAGTTTGAATTATACTAATACAAACTCGAAATTCGCGATTACTCCTCAATGATCTTCTCTTTTCCTTTCTTCGTGGATGCCTCGGGTGCGATATTAGCTACTAAAAATTAAGATAATTTCATAACCATTAATACACTACTAATTTGTATCTAACTAATTGAATTTCTATTCAATTTTCTACTTTAATTTCAATTTAGTCTTAACTAAATTCACTTACTTTTCTATCTCAATTCATACTTTATTTCTACTCAAATTTCAGCCAAACTTAGACATAACTATCTAAATTTCATCATAAAACCCTAATTTTAAAATTCTTGCAATTTAGTCCCTACTATGTAAAACTAATAGCTTCTTTTACAATTTAATCCTTTAACCAATTCTAACTTAAAATTCACTCAATTAAACCCCTAATTCAACAAATTGTTCAACATGAATCATGTTCAGAAACCTAAGAACTTCCAAAACTTCAACTTAATTTCAACAAAACTTTGTTCTACAGCTTCTAAAACATCAAAATTAAATAAAAAGGACTTAATTGACTTACCAAATTAAACTCCAAGCTTTAAAACCTCAATTTCTCCTTTTTTTTCTTTTCTTTCTTTCTTTTTCCTGCTCTGTTTCGAATTAGCTTCTGTTTCTTTCTTCTTTCCTTCCTTATTTCATTTATTTCATTTATATTTTATTTATTCATTAGTTTAATAATAATTATATAATATTATAACAAATATCTATTTAATAAACAATATATGTATTACAAATGTACATTATCATCACCCTACACTTGTCTTGATTTAATTTAATTTATTTGTTTTATATAATTTAATAATTTAATATAATAAAAATCTATTTACTTAAGTAAAAAGTAATTAAATAATTTATTACAAATGTATAAATATATGCATTACACTTGTATAATTTAATCACCATACATTTGTCTTTATTTTAATTTAATTTATAATATAATATCAATTTAATAATATTAATATTAATATTAATAAATATCTAATATAAAACCATAATAATAAATAATGATAATAATAATTTAATATATTACTTATGCATTTGCCGCCTCATTCTTTGTTAATGGCTTAATTTTTATTTTAGTCCCTTTTATTTTCTTTCAAGCTATAATTAGACTTTTACCTTTTATTCAATTTAGTCTTTTTTCCTAATTACTCTTAATTAAGCTAAATTCACTTAATAAAAACCTAATTAGACACACCAGTAGACTCATAAATATTTTTAATAATTATTTATGAGTTCATACTAAGACGGAGGCCCGATAATGTACCTTTCCAGTGGCCGTGAATTTTGGGTCATTACAATAACCCCCAGCTCTTTGTTCTAGCTGGGTGAATCGGCCTCCTCAACAACCATTTTCCTATCCTTTGTGCTTTCCCTTTATTGAGCATTGTATCAACAATTGGTACGATGAATGTGAAAAACATTACTCCTCAATCCTAAAGTGGCACCTCAGTTGATAAAATCAACTAGGCCAATAACCTAGTTGACTAAGTCAACTCTTCCACTCCACTCAACACATTCGTCCTACCTGACTTAGGTATTTCTACTAGCTTGAACTCTGCACAGATCCCTCATTCTGCCTCTGTTATTGCTAGAGCTCACCTGCAGTATGCAAGCATTCTTCTCCCCACCTTAGAACAACTAGTGAAGGTAACACCCCTAACCCGTATCTGTCGCCGGATTAGGGTTACGAGGCATTACTGAACAAAACACAGTTCATCACGATCATTATAAACAATTCATGCATAAAGCCATATCAACTTCTTTATAAAACTTTTCAAACTCAAATAGCATTTATACACTAATTCATATAAGTCAAATTTGCACATATTTAAAACATATAGCCAATTAAGAACCAATCATGCTTTATTACTTATAATATTCGAATCGTACAAGTATCTCATTCATGATATTTGAATACCATTTTATAATCAAACTTTTTCATCTCATATACCAATCATAAATCGAGACATCTATTCTTATTAATCTGTCCCATTAACTATTAACCTAATACACCATAATTTATTACATAATATGACCGAATCAAATTTATGAAATACAACATTTCCAAGTCATTCCACAAAGCAAGTTATACATCAAAAATTAGGTCATTAATTAGCCACATCAATTAATCAAATTCACAAGGCATAGCATAGTCATCTCATAACTTAGCTTATAGGTACTTCTACATTAAAGCTAGAACATATTCATCAACTAAAATATATCACATATTATACTTCTAAAATGAGCTACATTCAAGGCCGATTATACATTATACCTATTATACTCAATGTCGAATTCGTTTAGCCAAACACCACATATATAAATACCATAAAATATACTTCCAAAATAAGCTTATAACATGAACGAATATACATATATTAACACCATGATCAAACATAACTGAAATCAAGCTTAGAAATCAAGTCATATAACTAAACGCCAAGCATAAACACATCAGAAATTATACTTCCATCAAAACTTAATATCAAGGCCGAATTCACATAAGCCCAAAATATCATGTTTTAGCCATTTTCACATGGCATATACAAAAATACATATATACATATCATTTGTAACAACTCAAAAGGTAATATAGCCTATACATGCCATAAACTTTAAGTTTAATCTAAAAAAGGTACCAAAATATTGATGATAGTGTGATGAGCTCTAGCGATGATCCCCGAGCACGTAACGAACACCCGAAGTAAATCTAAAACACGAGAGCAAACAAGAACCAAGTAAGCTTTAACAGCTTAGTAAGTTATAAGCAATTACAATACAACAGTACATAATTGTAACAGCCCAATTTTAAATAGTGTCGAAATAGTGATTCGAGATCATTAAATCTGACGAAAAGTTAGAAAATTTTGTTAATCGATAATTATAAGTTAAGTGTGATTTTAGAAATATTTTAAAATTAATGAATTTTGTGAACTGAAAGAATTAATGAGAAAAATTGGGCCAAAAACGAGGTATTGAGACCTCGAATTCATAAAGTGAGCCATAAATATTTTTAAAAATATTTATGGAGTGTCATTAAGCTATTATTAAACTTTCGTTAGAAAATTTTAACGTTTGGGTAGGAAATTAAATGAAAAGGACTAAACTGAAATAAAAGTAAAAGTTAAATTATAGATTAAAAGAAATTATGAAGGATCAAAATGGCAATTATACCATTTTGCATAGTTGAGGCTCTGAGATTTTTTTAAAAGTATATTATTATATTATATTATATTATTATATTATTATATTATTATATTATTATAATATTATATTATATAATTATCCAAAGAAAAAAAAAAGGGACTAGAAACAGAAACAAAACGAAGCAGAGAGCAGGGGAAGGAAAGAAAGAAGAAGAGAAGAGAAAGAAGAAAAAGGGGGAAAATTGGAAAATTTCCAAAATTTGCTAAATAAAAAGGGGATTAAATTGAAATATATGGAGAATTCTCTTCAATTCTTTTCATTTTCTTCAGCTGAAAAACAGTCATGGAAGAGTGTTCAAGTTGGTTTTCATACTCAAGCTTCATGTAAGTTTAATACTTGCTTTCTCCTTGAAATTTCTATGTTTTTGGACTTTCTACAATTGAGTCCAACTTATTAATTCATTAGTTTATGATTCTATGGTTAATTTTTAAATTTGATGTGGATTAGTGCTAAAAGAATATGATGAATAAATATTGATTTGAAGCATTAATTTTGTTATATGATGATTTTATCAAGTGAAATTGATGGAATTTGGTTTTAGGACCTAATTGTGAAATAGCTGAAATTAAGGCCTAGTGTTAAAATTCTGATTTTTAAAAGTTATGAAGTAGTTTAAAATGATAGAGAAAAGTATTAAATGAGAAAATTAGCTTAATTGAGGGGTTAATTGAGCAAGGATTGAATTGTATGAATTGTGGAATTAGGGACAAAATAGAAATCAACATGTTACACTAAAGCAGCTTTGGACAGCAGCAGTTGTCTAACTTTGAAAAATCACCAAAAATTGTATAAATAGAATTAGAAGTTTAGTGAGATATAGAATTAAAGCTTATTGAGTCTATTTTCATATAAAAGAAACAGAGAAAGCAAAGGAAGTCTACATTTTGAGATTTTTAAATTTTTGTAAGACTAGTTTAGAATAACTTCGTGATCCCCTATTCTTACTTTAGAAATTCACTAAGAATTGTATAAAAATAATTTGGGAACATATTTTATATGGTTAGATTCCTTAATGAGTCTAGTTTTATAAGAAATAAACCATAACATCATATGAATTCTATATAAGAAGATAATTAATTTTTAGTGAAGAAGGGTCGGAACTGCCAGACAGCAGAACAGGGGTGACTTTAAAGAATAAACTGTACTAATTGGCTAAATCAAAAATTCTGAAAATTTTATGGCAAGAATATATGTGAGTCTAGTTTCAGGAAAAATTAACGGTTCTTCATTTGGAGTTCTGTAGCTCTGGAAATAAATAATTTAGTGACTATAACTCAAATGGACAGTTTTGAATCTACTTATGAGTAATTAATGAAATTATTGATAATGTTACTTATAGCATGTTATATACATTAAGGAAGTGGAATGGAGAGGAGGAGGAGGAAAATATGTATGAATATTTAAGTAGTATGGCTAAATTGAAATGTTTTAGGCTCAGAGACTAAATTGAATAAAAGTAAAATTTTGTGTTTAATTTTGTAAAAATGTGGAAATAACCAATTTGCATGAAATGGATTATTTTATTATTTAAAATTGAAAAATTGAATGAAATTATTAATTTAGATTAAGATCAACTGAAAAATCAATGAAAATAAAAAATTTCCAAAGTGCCCCTGAATCTTGATATTTCGGCAAATTTAACTAGGTAAGTTCGTGTAACTTAATTATGTGATATAAGGAAATATAAGTTGATGGTACGTGAAATATTGATATGATGAATTAACTGTTTTATGTTTATGAAGAAACGGCAAGTGAATGATATTTATCATGAACATGAAAATATGTGATTATCTTTAATATGTTAATACAAGGTAATTAAGTATTATGAAACGAGTAATAAATTCAAGTAAGACATGACGAGAAAAATGAATATCTTTAACGGGCCATATGTTTGATTTTGATTGGTTTCAAATATAAATATTGAATTAAAATAAAATGTCTGATAAATAAATTTGTAATTCCGGTAATGCCTCGTACCCTATTCCGGCGTTGAATACGGGTAAGGGGTGTTACAATAATACTATCATATATAATAGGTCAATGTATTATAATGATCCTCAAGATTTATAATCATAATTATGAGTCATAACACCATTCATAGACTTTCGTATTTCATAACCTTAGGACCGAACACCACACATTCAATAATAGGTCCTCATTGATCTATAAACCACTTTATCAGCTCAAAACAAATACACACACATATATATAAATATACATCACATTTGCTTAATTTCATATGCATATATCACTTATCAATTTTAAATTTCTAATCCTTATAAATCACATATTGATATGCAAAATATCTAGTCTCAATTCAACCGCTAATACATACTTCACTATCCATATAGAATATATCATCACATACCTGCTCATTTTACTTCGCTTAATACTTCAAATAACCGATATCCTTGATGGATCATTAAACCTATACATTCAATGCCAAACCCTGTAACGTATCGTACACATAGTGTCGTCACATTAACATTTCGCACACTTAGTGCCAAATTCTCGTAACGTATCGCACACTTAGTGCCGTTACCTTTAATATCTCACACACTTAGTGCCAAATGACCGATTTCGCGCACATAGTGCTCGGTATTTACGTTCACAGACATAGTGCATTACTTGAAATTGTTATTCGTATAATTAAACACTTATACATAAGACCTAAACCTCAATTACTCATATATATATAAATTCGCCTATTTTATTTCTATGATCAACATCATATTCAATTATATCATTGCCATACATATGTATTACATTCGGTTATATCATTGACATATATGTATACATCACATTCGACCATAATTTCATCTCACAACCAATATCACATTCTGCAATGACAAATTGTACATATATACTTCTATAAAATACATGTACAACATTATAGATACAAATTCAATTTAACTCAATTGCTTAAAAACTTACCTCGAATATCGACGGACGTTATGTATCGGCTATTCAATTATTTTTGCTTTTCCCCGATCCGAGTCTGATTTCTTTTGTTCTTGATCTTAACCAACTGCCACAATGGCCGAATGCCCTAACTCTTTTCTCTTTTCTTTTCTGTTTCGTTATTCGGTCATGGAAAGAGAGAAATAAAACTATGGCTTTGTTTTTATGTTAATATAATATAATATAACATAACATTATTATATATTAATATAAATTTTAATTTATAACATTTAACATATAAAACATATAATAATGGCGTGTTGCCATCCACTATAGTATAAAAATGGTCCAATTGCAATATAAATCCTCCATATTAAAAAGACAACAACAATTAAGCACTTTCACAACTAACCATCAAATTTTTATTTTACGCGATTAAGCCCTTTTCTTTAATCGGACACTCAAACAACGAAATTAAAACACGAAAATTTAACACAAGCAAATTCACACACAGTAATCAAGCAAAATAATTTTAAAATATTTTTCAAACTCGAATTTATGGTCCCAAAACCACTATTCTGATTAGGGTCAAAATCGGGTTGTTACAGTGAGGGCCTTGAGAGACCCTCTAACCTCCAACCCTATCATCTCAACTACACCAACACGAATTGCTTTCCTAAACAACTCAATTTTCCCAGCAGCAACAATGCTCTAATCATAGCTTGGTTTGACTCTTCCTAGGCCTTTTGATAATGTAGATTGTTTATTGCAAGAAGTTGTAACATGTATCACAGTCGCACCCTCTCCCTTAAACACAACTCTCTTCCTGTTGGACCAAGGTTCTCATCAGCAAGCACCAAGTTCTCAACCTCGTGACTTAGAGGCCTAAGAGAAATTGTAACACCCCTTACCAGTGTTCGACGTTGGAACAGGGTACGAGGCATTACCGAAACAAAACACATATAGTCGTACTAAACTGAGACATAAAATTGATATCCAAATTTAAAAATTTTCAATTTTCATCACACACTCATTCAACCTAGTCATGCATGTCATAAATTGCATCATCATAAACACATATAACTTGATCAATAATAGCTAACATCTGTAACGACCCAAAATCCATGGGCACCGGAAAAGTGTGTTATCGGGCCTCTGTCTTAGTAAATCGAGTTAGTAAATAATTGTTAGGAGTAATTATGAGTCTAATAGTGTGCTTAATTAGATTTTTATTTAGTGAATTTAGCTTAATTTAAAGTATTTAGGAAAAAAATGATCAAATTGAATAAAGAGTAAAAGTCTAATTATAGATTAAAAGAAAGTAGAAAGGGCTAAAATAGCAATTAAGCCATTTAGCATAAGTTGAGGCGGCATATGAGATAAAAATCTAAGATTTTTACTTAGATTTTAAATTATAAAATATATATATTAGTAATAAATTATATTAAATTAATTTAAAATAATTATATTAATTGATATTATATTAAATAAACTAAATAAATGACAAATGTATGGTAAAAATTAAAGACAAGTGTAATAGTAATAATTATATAGGTACACTTGCAATAAAAAAATAAGCATTACTTAAATAATAAGTAAAATATATTTTTAATATATTACTATTATTATTAGTTAAAATAAAAGAAATAAAGTAAAGTAAGTAAAATAAAACAAACAAAATAAAAATATAAGGAGAAAGAACAGAAGCTTTCGAAACAGGGGAAAAGAAAGAAAGAAAGAAAAAGAAAAGGAAAAGGAAAAACTAATGTTTTAAAGCTTGGAGTTTAATTAGGTAAGTCAATCAACTTCTATTCTCTTAATTTTGATGTTTTAGAAGTTTTAAATCAAGATTTTGATGAAACTAAGTTGATATTTTGAGAGTTTATAAGTTTTCAAGTATAGTTGATGTTGAAGAAAAAGATGAATTAAGGATTAAATTGTAATGTAAGCTATAAATCTTGTGTTATAAGGATTAATTTAGAAGAAATTATAAATTAGAGTTTTATTATGAATATTAGATAGTCAAGTTGAATATGGAAGGAATTTAAGTAGAAAAAAAGCATGAATTAAGTTAAGAAAATTAGTAAACTTAATTAGGATTAAATTGTAAAATAAGTTATAAAATAAAAAGTTTTGAGACAGCAGCAGTAGAGTAACTTTGAAAAATCACCAAAAATGGTAGAAATGGAATTAGAAGTTGAGTGAGATATAAAATTAAAGATTATTGAGTCTATTTTCATATGAAAGAAACAGAGAAAGCAAAAAAATTCTTTATTTTGAGATATTTAGATTTTTGTGAGACTGGTTCAGAGTGATTTCGAGATCCTCTGTTCTAACTTGGAAAAATCATTAAAAATTTTACAAAATTAATTTTGGGACATAATTTATATGGTTAGATTCCTTAATGAGTATTTTTTAGAAGAAACAAACTAGAACATCATTTTAATTCTTTAAAAAAAGATAATTAAATTTTAGCAAAGAGTGGTCAGAACTATCAGACAACAGAACATGAGTGATTTTAAAGAATAATCTGTACTTATTGGCTAAATAAAAAATTCTAAAAATTTTATGGAAAAAATATGTGTGAGTCTAGTTTCATAGAAAATTTGAGGATCTTAATTTGGAATTCTGTAACTGAAGATATAAATAATTTAGTGACAATGACTCAGGTAGATAGCCTTGACAGAATATATAAGTTAATAGTAGAATTATATATTATGGATGTGGAATGAAATGGAAGAGTAGGAATTGAATAAAAATTTAATTAATTATTAAGTTAATGCTGAAATTAATAATGTAAATTGTTATTATTATTATTTTCATAGCTAATAAAGAACTCGAGGCATCGACACACAAAGGGAAGGAGAAGGTTATCGAGGAATAATCGAGCAAATTCGGGTTTGTATTACTATAATTCAAGTTATTTATTATTTAATGTTAAATTTAAATTATATGTGTGGTAAGTAAATAATAAGGTAAGTGACTTTATTGAATTGAATTTGACAAATTGAATTGATTGAGAAATATGTGTTAGTATTGAATTATATTGTGGTTGGTGATGGGAAAAGTGTAATTGATATTCAAATTGAATTTGTTATGAAAATGAAAATGAAATTGAGAATTGAAATACCCTATTAACTAGTCGGGCTAAGTCGGATATAATTGGCATGCCATAGGATTTGGAAGAGTACGGGATTTATCAGCTTTGTCGGTCAGGCACTTTATGTGTCGTATTTCAAGCACCTCGTGTGTCATATTAGGCACCTCTTGTGTCGTTTCAGACACTTATGTGTTGTATACTGATCAGGTACTATGTACCGCTTTAGGCACAATGTGCTGTATTGGTGTGTTTGGGTCGGAATCCGTGTATCCGCTAAAGTCCGAGTCTGTTAATAGGGGTAACTAAAGGAAAGGTTAAATTGAATAAAATGAAATAGTTGAACCATTGAAAGAAATGTGAAAATAGAATATGAATTGAAAAATGTGATTTGAATACGAGTATGAGAATGGTGTCGAGACCATCCTTAAAAAGGGGTTTTAAAAGCGGGAATCGACTTTAAAATATATGGAGTCGCCACCAATCTTTTTTTTTAGGTGTGATCGGGTCACCTATAAAAATATTTTGGTTTGCGAAATTCGAGAAAACGGGTTCGGGAGTCGGTTACGTGCAAGGAAGGGTTAGCACCCTTGCAACGCCCAAAGTTGGTACCAAATTGATTAATGTTGTCCTAATGTCGAAAACTTGAAAATATTTAGGGTGAAACTTTCAAAAAAATGGCTAATTGAATCAGGATTGAATCTCAAGATTAACTCGCTTCAAAGGAATAAAAGTATCACATCCAACACGTTAGGATGTAATACCCTTATATTTCGACACCGAGGACATCTTTGATCTTCAAAACATGTAAAAGAAAAGGATATTTGAGTATTTAGTTGGACAAAAAGATCGACACCCAGCACGTTAGGATGTAATTTTCCGGCCTTCTAAGCACACAAATATTACCTTTTTGTATGAAAATATCGAGTCGCGATTCAAAACCGTGATCCACATGAAGCGACAAAAATACGAAATCAACGACATTGGTAATAAAAGGTACAATAATTAAAAACATAAAAAGATAAAAGACGGCTTTGAAATAATAATAAAGGGGTTAGTAAAGATCAAGGTAATAAAAGGTACGTATACAATATGATAGCATAAATATAATAATAACAATAATAATAATGATAACAGTAAGAAAAATATAATAATAGTACGGACACAAGATATGTACAACATGCCAATATAACTATAATAATGATAATGAGATAATAATAGTGATAGAAAACCATATTATAATAATATGATAATAATATTATAGTAGTGAAAATAAAATAATAATAATGCAAAACGTATATGATATGACAATATAAATATAGTTATAACAATCATAATAATAAAGTTAGTTAAGTACTAATAAAATATGTACGAGAATATAGTAATAGTAATAATAATAACGATAATACATATAATAATGATGCATATAATAATAGTAGTAGTAATATAGTAATAATAATAAAATGATAGTGATACAAGATATATGTACAAGTAATAGTATAATAATAGTAATACAAGAAATAATATCATAAAAGAAAAATAAAATAAAAAATAATGATAATAATAATAATATAGTAATAATAGCAAAATAATAATGATGATACCAAATACGTATAATATAATATATAAATATAGTTATAATAATAATAGTAATCAAATGCTAATAATAATAATGACAACAATCATAATATTATTAATAACAATAATATAGTATTAATGATACAAAATAAAGTAAATAATAATAATTACAAAATATTAAAAGGGGATCAAATTGGATTAAAAAGGTGATTTTGGGGTCAATTTTGAAATAAAATAAAGAGGGAAGGGCCTATTCGAAATGCGCGCGGAAGAAAAGGGACCAAAAAGGAAATTATCCCTTAACTCCCATGCGCTGCGTTTAGTTCAGGACCAAATTGGAACAGAAACAAACACACTGGGGTAAATTTGAAAATAACAGAAACTTGATTAGAAAGGGGAGAAAACGCAGAAGGACCAAAAAGGCAATTAGCCCAATTGACGAAAACACGCAGATCCTAGGCGGGTCGGGTCAACACGCAGATCCTGGGGGCAAAACGATGTCGTTTTGGTGTTGAAAGGTAAGGACCAAAACGACGCCGTTTTGTAGTGTATATATATAGGAAAAATTAGGCCTAAACCTTTATTTCTCAACAGATTTTAAAAAAAAAACTTAACTCCTTTTTTTGTTTTCTCTGCAGGGGCAAGGAGGGACGATTTCCAGCGATCTACGCTGCAGCCGACGCCGCCGTGCGAGCGGTGGCCGGAAAAGGTAAATCTCACCCTCTTTTTTTGTTTTTTTTAAATATACGTATATATATGTATATGATTTTAGATGTAAAAAAAAAATGAAGAACTTTAATATATATATGTGGACAGATTCGAAAAGGAGGAAAGAATGAACCACCTTTTGCCAACTCCTCCGTTGTATTGATTTGTTGTTTTTTTTGAATCTGTTTCCTTTTGTTTTATTGATTGCCAGAAAAAAAAGATCCTTTCATACACCCTTGCTTTCGGGTTTTATAACCGAAAATAAAAATAAAAAATATGATATTCTGCCATTGTTGCCGTTTTGTCCTTATTTCCGCAAGAGTGGGGCGCAAGTGGGAGTGGAGCAAGCGGCCAGGGTCGGTGGCCGACAATGGTGGTGAGAACAGCGCTGGTAGGGCCATTGGAGGTATGCGGCGCAAAGGGCTAGGGTTTCAGAAACCCTAGCTAAAAATTTTAAGAGTTAGGGCCGATTAGATTGGGCCTATTGGGCTCTTTTCTTTGGATTTATTTATTTATTTATTTATTGGGCTTAGTTTGGTTTGTAACGGGCCCGGGCAGGTTTTGGGTATTACAGCTGCCCCTCTTTGCTCATTATCGTGTAACGAGAATAGAGCAAAGACATAAGGAAAGCCCAAATTTGCCCGGGTCCACTGAGTCGGGATTCTTCGGTGCCTCTATTCTTCATGCGGCTTCATTCCAGTCCACTATATCTTGTTGCTTCGGTCCACTTTTACTGTAACTCGGATATGATCATTGACTTCGATCTGCTTCTTTGTAACTTCGGGAATGCCAGGTTTGCTATCTTCAATCTACCCCACTGGGACTTCAAGGTGATAAGAATTCGGAAAGAAGGGACTCGTAATTTTGATCTTCTTACTGAAACTTCTTAGAAATGAAAGTTGGTCCTCAATATACTTAGAGAGGAGGGATTAGTAACTTAGACCCGCTTCCCTGAAACTTCGAGGTGATAAGAATTCAGAAAGAAGAGATCCGTAATTTCGATCTTCTAACTGAAACTTCTCGAAAAGGTTGATCCTCAATACACTCAGGGAGGAGGGATTAGTAGCTTCGTCTTACTTCCTTGTGATTTCAATGTGATAAGAATTCAGAAAGAAGAGATCCATAATTTTGATCTTCTGACTGAAACTTCTCGAAAAGGTTGATCCTCAATACACTCAGGGAGGAGGGATTAGTAACTTCAACCTGCTCCGCTGAAACTTCGAGGAAATAAATCTGAACTTTTCGATTTGCTTCCTTACTATCTTCAGGAAGACTTAAATCTTCAGTCTGCTCCGCTGCTATCTCGAGGGAACAAAATCTGAACTTTGATGTTGCTACTTTTCTTCGAGGAACCTGTCCTGTGGAATGTGCTTATGCTCATGCAAAGTATGAGGATGTTATGATCGAGATGACTCATATGCTCTTAACTGCATATGCCGAATGATGATTTTTCAGAATGCAAAAATGACTAGTATGCAATGATCGCGATGAATCAAATTGGCTGTGAATGACGTGAGAGTGACCTCTCTCTCTCCTCTCCCCCCCTTTTTTTTAGGGTATCCTTGCATCATGCTGTCCTCGTTTGGCCTGGAATTTGCCAAGCCTTTAAACCTGGTGAGTTCTAAACAATAGTTGTAACAGCCCGATTTTGAGCCTAGTCGGAATAGTGGTTTCGGGACCACAAATCTGATAAAAAAAAATTAAATTAATATTTTTATATTTTTATGATCTACAACTTTATGAAATGGTTTCGTAAAAATTTCGTTCGAAAATTTTGGTGTTTGAGCACTCAATTTAGTCAAAAGGACTAAATTATAAAAAGTGCAAAACTTGAGTTCTAGAAGCTAGAGGTATCTAATTGCTATAAAAGTTTATTATGATTAATTATTATGATTTATTGAGTGATTAAATACATGTGTTAGAGTATTGATAAGAAATTTTATTAATTTCATGCTTAAATTGCCTATTAGGACTTGTTTGCAAAAGTTGCTAAATAGGGGTTCTAATTTATAGAGTACTTGATTAAAATGGGGGTTTGAAGTAGGAGTCCTTAAATGGTAATTAGACCATTATATTTTCATGGACAAAAATGGACATATATAGGAAGAAAGAACCAAAGTTTTTAATGAAGGGTAATTTAGTCATTTGGTAATAAAATGAATTAAAAGGGAAAAAGATGGCAAAATATGCTCATCTTCTTCATTAGGCCGAATTTTCAAGTGTTCACCATAGCTAGGGTTTGTTTCAAGCTTCCAAGCTCCATAGTAAGTGATTCCAAGCCCCGTTTTTAATGTTCTTTACATTTTTGAAGCCCCGGTAGCTCGATTTAGCTTATTCTATTAATAATTTATTCTAGGGTTCATATTTAGAAAAATACCCATAGGTGAAATGTGTTTATTTTGATGTTTTATGATAGAATATGAAGTCTAAAATTATGTTAAACAACTTTTGCTTAGTGATTTTAAGTGAAAACGAGTAAAACGGCTTAATCGGTAAAAATACCTAATGTTCATAAGTGCAAGTTAGAGTGAGAATTTGATGTTGCCATAGAAGGGAAAAATGATCAGCATACCATAAAACATAAGAATAAGGGATAAAGTTTAATTTCCGAGCTTTGGGGCAAATGTGTAAATATGTAAAAGTTTAGGGGCAAAATTGTAATTTTGCCAAAGTTAAGAGTTAAGGACTGTTTTGATGTTTTGATGAATGTGAGTATTAAATAAGCTAAATTTTCTATTATAGATCAAGAAGAACGAAATCCAGAGTTAGATCGAGGAAAGAAAAGATAGAGGATTAAATCAATATAGTTGATCGTATTTCGTTTCGAGGTAAGTTTGCGAAGAAATAAATGCAATATTCTATTATTTTACATTTAATATTGTTAAATTCCAGCATTTACATATTTATTCTGTAAATTTATTATTTAAAGACTCAAGTATGAATTGACGGAAAAACTATCTCGTAAAGTTAGGTTGAACCTTAGGAATGTGTAGGATACAAATGTCATGACATTAGGGTTTAAGGAAATCATGTAAGACCATGTCAAGACATGGCATTGATATGTTACTATAAGGCAAAGGTCCCATGTAAGACCATGCCAAGGCATGGCATTGGTGAGTTCATAAGGCAAGGATACCACGTAAGACCATGTCAAGACATGGCAATGGTTAAGTTTCATAAGGAAAGGTACCCGCGTATCCTTAGTATTCCAAGTGGTTCAACGGGAAAATTCAAGGAGTATTCTAAAGTAAAGGTAAGGCAAGTTCAAGCTAAAATGGTAAGGTAAGATAAATTCATGTTAAAAGGTAAGGCAAGTATACAAGTTTTAAGTATATTGAGTAAAAGCTTAAGTGATCTTGACAAGAAAAATATAAGATAATTCACTAAGAATGTTGTTATCTATTTACATGTAAACTTACTAAGCTTTATGCTTACACCTATTCTTTTATTTTTTATAGTATTACAAGCCAACTCGGGGATCGAAAGGACGTCGGAGATCGTTACACACTATCAAAGGATTATATTGGTATTTTGTGACTTTAACATTTTAAGTTATGGCATGTATAGAGACTTAGCCATTTTATGTGTGTGACTTTATGATATGGTTTATTATGGACTTGTAAATGTTTGGTAATGATTAGCCATTAAAATGGTTAATTAAGAACATGCTTTGGAGGTTATGAAATGCCTAGTTGCTAGTTATTTTAAAGAAATTATGTAATTATATGCAGGGGAATAGTTGGACAGCAGCAGTGACGTGATTTTGAAAAATCACCAAAAATAGTAGAAGTTGAATTAGGCTGTGCATGAGATATATAATTAAAGCTTATTGAGTCTATTTTCATATGAAAGAAACAAGGAAAGCAAAGGAATTCTGTAATTTGAGATATTTATATTTTTGTAAGACTGGTTCAGAATAAATTTAGGTTCCCCTGTTCTGAATTTGAAAAATCATAAAAAAATGGAGAAAAATAATTAGGGGTTTAACTTTATATGTTTAGAATCCTGAATGAGTCTATTTTCAAATGAAATAAATAAGAAGGTCATATGAATTTTTTTACTAAGAGTAATTTGATTCGTAGTGAAGAGAGGTCAGAATAGTCAAATAGTAAAACAGGGGAAACTTTAAGAAAAATCTGGTATTGATTGACCATACCAAAAATTATGGAAAAATTACAGTAAGAAGGTATATGAGTCTAGTTTCAAGGAAAATTTACGGATCTAGATTTCAAGTTTCATAGCTCAAGTTATAATTAATTTAGTGAACATGACGCAGACGGACAGTTTCAATTTTTATACCCAGAACTAGTAAGTTAAGTCTAGTAATACCTCGTGCTCGACTCCGGCAACGGTCTCGGGTAAGGGGTGTTACATTTATTGGTATCAGAGCAAGGTTTAGTCGGTTCTCGGAATATTTAGTATGAGTAAGAGTCTATCTATACATGCCATACTTATATTTTGATGGTGTGACGACTCTTGACGATTTAAATTTTTTTTATATAGTTATGGATCCTGAACGAGTGGTGCAGATGATGTGAGAGTAGTGCACCCACTCCGCTGAAGGGACGGTGCCACAAGATAGTCGTGAAAGGCCCGTTACAGCTTAGTCGGGAGGAGGGGCTCGAGAAGCCTTCTTCCAAGCTTTGAATGAATGGTTTCTTTGAGTTCGTTCAGCACGAACCCGGCCGTTAGACCTCCCCCCCTCATGATCCACAGACCAACCATGTAGCTTCCCGATCCACAGACATATCGAAAGAGAGAAGCCACCCGTTGACAAGATCAGAAAACAAGGGGCTGAAGAGTTTGGGCTACCAAAGATGACGATGCAGAGAAAAAGTGAATTTTGGCTCGAAAATACTATTAGAGTTTTTGACGAGTTATCCCGCACACAGGAAGAGTGTATTAAATGTGTAGTGTCACTTCTTAGAGATTCAGCCTACCAGTGGTGGAAGACACTTGTATCAGTAGTACCGAAAGAAAGAGTTACTTGGGATTTCTTTCAGGAGGAGTTCCAGTAAAAAGTATATCATCAGAGGTTTATTGACCGTAAAAGAAAAGAGTTTCTTGAGTTAAAACAAGGTAAGATGATCAGAATCGACTATGAACGTGAATTTGTTCGACTCAAAGCAATTATGCTCGAGAGTGTGTGTCTACAGAGGCTATCATGTGCAAAAGATTTGAAGATGGGCTCAATGATGATATCCGACTGTCAGTTGGTGTTCTAGAGATAAAAGAGTTTGTTGCTTTAGTTGAACGAGCCTGTAAGGCGTAAGAGTTATTAAAAGAAAGGGTAAATCTGAAATTGAGATGCAAGACTCAAGAAAAGACAGATGAGCAAGTCATTTTGGTCTACATCCAAGAGGCCTAGAGAGTTTTCTACGAGATCTAATTTTTCACCGGGTATTCTAGCCGAACAGAGGTGGAAGATTTATGGATTCAAAAGCTCAAACCACTTCGATTGCGAGTGTTGGCGTATTCAACCCGATAGACCCGAGAGTGTCCTCAATGTGGTCGACGTCATCCAGTCAATGTCGAGCAACCGAGATTGGTTGTTTCCGATGTGGTGCACCGATCATTTCATTCGGAGTGTCCCGAAATGGTTAAAAGGGAAGTAATACCGAGTGCAAGATCAGGTAATGCCCCCGTTAGAGGCAGATATCAGAGAAACCCTGGAGTAGGGGCAGGTAGAGCTGCATTTAGAGATACAGCAACGAGATCAGATGTTAAAGCACCTGCAAGGACTTATGCTCTCCGTAATCGTGAAGAGGCATCCTCCCCCGATGTAATTACGGGTACATTTTCTCTTCATGATGTTAATGTTATTGCTTTGATTGATCCGGGTTCAACCCATTCCTATGTTTGCATGAAATTAATGCCTAGTATGAACATGTCCATAGAGCTTACGAAATTTGTGATTAAAGTATCAAATCCATTTGGTCAGCATGTGTTAGTAAACAAAGTATGTAAAAAATGCCCTTTGATGATTAGAGGTTACTGTTTTCCGGCTGATCTCATGCTATTGCCATTTGATGAGTTTGATGTGATTCTTGGTATGGATTGGTTAACTGCACATGATGCGATAGTGAATTGTGGAAAGAAATTCATTGAGTTGAAATGTGAAAATGGTGAAATCCTTGAGTTAATTCGGATGAGTCGAGATAGTGCAATTACCATGATTTCGATTATGTCCTTTCGTAAATGTTTGAGGAAAGGATGTGAAGCTTATCTTGCTTTTGTGTTGAATACTAAAGATCCGAGTTGAAAATTGAATCGATTGCTCTGTGGTAAAATGAGTTTTCGATGTGTTCGGAAGAATTACGTGTTTGCCTCCTATCGAGAAGTTGAGTTTGGTATTGAATTGATTCCGTGTACCACACCTATTTCTATTGCTCCTTATAGAATGGCTTCAATAGAATTAAAAGAATTGAAAGCTCACTCACAGGAATTAACTCGATAAAGGCTTTGTAAGACCTAGTTATTCACCATGGGGTGCACCAAAGATTATTTGTAAAAAAGAAGGACGGTTCAATGAGATTGTGCATAGACTATCTGGCAATTTTTAACAAGGTTACCATAAAGAATAAATATCCATTGCCTAGAATAGATGACTTGTTTGATCAATTGAAAGGAGCCACTTTGTGTTTTCTAAGATAGATTTGAGATCCGGATACTATCGATATGCGAGTTAAAGAGTCGATGTTCCAAAAAGCGCTTTTCGAACTAGATATGGTCACTATGAGTTTCTTGTGATGCCATTTGGCTTAACTAATGCTCCTGCCATTTTCATGGATTTAATGAACCGAATTTTCAGACTTTACTTGGACAAGTTTGTAGTTGTGTTCATCGATGACATCTTGATTTATTCTCATGATGAGACTGAGCATGCAGAGCATTTGAGAACAGTTTTACAGATTTTGAGAGATAAACAGCTTTATGCCAAATTTAGCAAAAGTGAGTTCTGGTTACGGGAAGTTTGTTTTCTTGGACATGTTGTCTCAGGTGAAGGTATTAAAGTTGATCCGAATAAGATTTCAGCCATTGTTGATTGGAAGCCTCCCAAGAATGTATCAGAGGTCAGAAGTTTTCTTGGTCTTGCCGGTTATTATAGACGATTTGTAGAGGGATTTTCCATGATAGCTACTCCGTTGACAAGATTGCTACAGAAAGATGTTAAGTTTGAATGGACTGAGAAGTGTCAGCAGAGTTTCGACAAGTTAAAGGTATTGTTGACTAAAGCTCCTGTCTTAGTACAACCAGAACCAGGTAAAGAGTTTGTGATTTACAGTGATGCATCCTTAAATGGACTAGGCTGTGTACTTATGCAAGAAGGAAGGGTAAATCGCTTATGCCTCAGGCAGTTAAAACCACATGAGAAAAATTATCCGACACATGATTTAGAGTTAATTGCTATTGTATTTGCATTAAAAATTTGGAGACATCACTTGTATGGTGAGAAATGCCGAATATTCACCGATCATAAAAGTTTGAAATACTTGATGACTCGAAAGATCCGAACTTAAGGCAAAGAAGATGGCTAGAGTTGATTAAAGATTATGAGCTAGTGATCGATTATCACCGGGTAAGGCAAACATTGTTCTTGATGCTTTGAAGCGAGAAAATCGTTATTTGCATTGAGAGCTTTGCACACTAGTTTGGACTTATCGGATGATGGTTCTATTTTAGTGAGTTGAGAGCTAAACCGAGCGTTTCTTAAAGAAATTTGTGAAGCTCGTATGAAGGATGATGATGAGTTGCAAGCCAAAAGAGTTCAGTGCGAGTCAGGTGTAGAGTCTGATTTTCAGATCGGTTCTGACGGTTGTTTGATGTTCAGAGACAGAGTATGTGTACCAAAGAATGATGAGCTTATTCAGAATATCTTACAGGAAGCACATAGCAGTTCCTTGTCTATTCACCCAGGTAGTACAAAGATGTATAATGATTTGAAGAAAATGTATTGGTGGAGAGGAATGAAAAGAGATATTTTAATTTGTTTCTAGATGCTTGATCATCACAACAGTAAAAGTGAACATCAGGTACCTTCAGGTTTATTGCAGCCTGTATTAGTTCCCGAGTGGAAATGGGACCGAGTTACTATGGATTTTGTGACGGGATTGCCTTTGACACTGAGAAAGAAAGATGCAGTATGGGTTGTGATTGATAAGCTAACGAAGTCAGCTCATTTTATTCCAGTACGTATGGATTATTCACTTGACAAGTTGGCTGAGTTGTATATTTCAGAGATAGTTAGACTACATGGAGTACCATTATCGATTATCTCAGATAGAGATTCGAGATTTACTTCACGGTTTTGGAAGAAATTACAGGAAGCTTTAGGTACAAAGTTGAGTTTTAGTACAGCTTTCCATCCTCAGACCGATGGTCAATCAGAAAGAGTTATTCAGGTACTCGAAGATATGCTTAGATGTTGCGTATTGGAATTTCAAGGTAGTTGGGAGAAATATTTGCCGTTAATAGAGTTTGCCTACAATAATAGTTATCAATCGAGTCTGAAGATGGCACCTTATGAAGCTTTGTATGGACGTAAATGTCGCACACCTTTGTATTGGGATGAGCTTAAGGAAAATCAGATTTACGGGGTTGATCTAGTCAAAGAAACAGAAGAGAAAGTAAAAGTCATCAGAGATTGCTTGAAAGCAGCTTCAGATAGACAGAAATCCTATGCAGATTTGAAAAGAAAAGAAATTGAATTTCAAGTTGGTGACAGGGTATTCTTGAAAGTATCCTTGGAAGAAAGTTCTCGATTTGGCAAGAAAGGCAAATTAGGTCCTCTCGTTCATTGGGCGTATGAGGTTATCGAAAGGATTGGACCGATGGCATATCGGCTAGCTTTACCAAAGCAGAATTAGAAAGAATTCATAATGTATTTCATGTGTCAATGTTGCGACGCTTATCGCTCGATCCTTCACATGTGATTTCTCCGACAGAGATTGAGATTCAACCGGATATGACATATGATGAGAACCGATTAAGATTTTGGCTCGAGAGGTTAAGCAGTTAAGAAATAAAAAGTATAGCTTTAGTGAAAGTGTTGTGGCAAAGACATGGAGTAGAAGAGGCTACGTGGGAACCAGAGGAAGCCATGAGAAAACAGTACCCAAACCTCTTTTCGGTAAGATTTTTGGGGACAAAAATCCCAAAAAAGGGGAGAGTTGTAATGACCAGATTTTGAGCCTAGTCGGAATAGTGGTTTTTGGGACCACAAATCTGATAAAAAAATTAAATTAATATTTTTATATTTTTATGATCTACAACTTTATGAAATGGTTTCGTAAAAATTTAGTTCGAAAATTTTGGTGTTTGAGCACTCAATTTAGTCAAAAGGACTAAATTATAAAAAGTGCAAAACTTGAGTTCTAGAAGCTAGAGGTATCTAATTGCTATAAAAGTTTATTATGATTAATTATTATGATTTATTGAGTGATTAAATACATGTGTTAGAGTATTGATAAGAAATTTTATTAATTTCATGCTTAAATTGCCTATTAGGACTTGTTTGCAAAAGTTGCTAAATAGGGGTTCTAATTTATAGAGTACTTGATTAAATGGGGGTTTGAAGTAGGAGTCCTTAAATGGTAATTAGACCATTATATTTTCATGGACAAAAATGGACATATATAGGAAGAAAGAACCAAAGTTTTTAATGAAGGGTAATTTAGTCATTTGGTAAGAAAAATGAATTAAAAGGGAAAAGATGGCAAAATATGCTCATCTTCTTCATTAGGCCGAATTTTCAAGTGTTCACCATAGCTAGGGTTTGTTTCAAGCTTCCAAGCTCCATAGTAAGTGATTCCAAGCCCGTTTTAATGTTCTTTACATTTTTGAAGCCCCAGTAGCTCGATTTAGCTTATTCTATTAATAATTTATTCTAGGGTTCATATTTAGAAAAATACCCATAGGTGAAATGTGTTTATTTTGATGTTTTATGATAGAATATGAAGTCTAAAATTATGTTAAACAACTTTTGCTTAGTGATTTTAAGTGAAAAGCAGAGTAAAGCGGCTTAATCGGTAAAAATACCTAATGTTCATAAGTGCAAGTTAGAGTGAGAATTTGATGTTGCCATAGAAGGGAAAAATGATCAGCATACCATAAAACATAAGAATAAGGGATAAAGTTTAATTTCCGAGCTTTGGGGCAAATGTGTAAATATGTAAAAGTTTAGGGGCAAAATTGTAATTTTGCCAAAGTTAAGAGTTAAGGACTGTTTTGATGTTTTGATGAATGTGAGTATTAAATAAGCTAAATTTTCTATTATAGATCAAGAAAGAACGAAATCAGAGTTAGATCGAGGAAAGAAAAAGATAGAGGATTAAATCAATATAGTTGATCGTATTTTCGTTTAGAGAGGTAAGTTTGCGATAAATAAATGCAATATTCTATTATTTTACATTTAATATTGTTAAATTCCAGCATTTACATATTTATTCTGTAAATTTATTATTTAAAGACTCAAGTATGAATTGACGGAAAAACTATCTCGAGAAAGTTAGGTTGAACCTTAGGAATGTGTAGGATACAAATGTCATGACATTAGGGTTTAAGGAAATCATGTAAGACCATGTCAAGACATGGCATTGATATGTTACTATAAGGCAAAGGTCCCATGTAAGACCATGCCAAGGCATGGCATTGGTGAGTTCATAAGGCAAGGATACCACGTAAGACCATGTCAAGACATGGCAATGGTTAAGTTTCATAAGGAAAGGTACCCGCGTATCCTTAGTATTCCAAGTGGTTCAACGGGAAAATTCAAGGAGTATTCTAAAGTAAAGGTAAGGCAAGTTCAAGCTAAAATGGTAAGGTAAGATAAATTCATGTTAAAAGGTAAGGCAAGTATACAAGTTTTAAGTATATTGAGTAAAAGCTTAAGTGATCTTGACAAGAAAAATATAAGATAATTCACTAAGAATGTTGTTATCTATTTACATGTAAACTTACTAAGCTTTATGCTTACACCTATTCTTTATTTTTTTATAGTATTACAAGCCAACTCGGGGATCGAAAGGACGTCGGAGATCGTTACACACTATCAAAGGATTATATTGGTATTTTGTGACTTTAACATTTTAAGTTATGGCATGTATAGAGACTTAGCCATTTTATGTGTGTGACTTTATGATATGGTTTATTATGGACTTGTAAATGTTTGGTAATGATTAGCCATTAAAATGGTTAATTAAGAACATGCTTTGGAGGTTATGAAATGCCTAGTTGCTAGTTATTTTAAAGAAATTATGTAATTATATGCAGGGGAATAGTTGGACAGCAGCAGTGACGTGATTTTGAAAAATCACCAAAAATAGTAGAAGTTGAATTAGGCTGTGCATGAGATATATAATTAAAGCTTATTGAGTCTATTTTCATATGAAAGAAACAAGGAAAGCAAAGGAATTCTGTAATTTGAGATATTTATATTTTTGTAAGACTGGTTCAGAATAAATTTAGGTTCCCCTGTTCTGAATTTGAAAAATCATAAAAAAATGGAGAAAAATAATTAGGGGTTTAACTTTATATGTTTAGAATCCTGAATGAGTCTATTTTCAAATGAAATAAATAAGAAGGTCATATGAATTTTTTTACTAAGAGTAATTTGATTCGTAGTGAAGAGAGGTCAGAATAGTCAAATAGTAAAACAGGGGAAACTTTAAGAAAAATCTGGTATTGATTGACCATACCAAAAATTATGGAAAAATTACAGTAAGAAGGTATATGAGTCTAGTTTCAAGGAAAATTTACGGATCTAGATTTCAAGTTTCATAGCTCAAGTTATAATTAATTTAGTGAACATGACGCAGACGGACAGTTTCAATTTTTATACCCAGAACTAGTAAGTTAAGTCTAGTAATACCTCGTGCTCGACTCAAACAGCGGTCTCGGGTAAAGGGTGTTACATTTATTGGTATCAGAGCAAGGTTTAGTCGGTTCTCGGAATATTTAGTATGAGTAAGAGTCTATCTATACATGCCATACTTATATTTTGATGGTGTGGCGACTCTTGACGATTTAAATTTTTTTTATATAGTTATGGATCCTGAACGAGCTAGTGCAGATGATGTAGAGAGTAGTGCACCCACTCCCGCTGAAGGGACGGTGCCACAAGATAGTCGTGAAAGGCCCGTTACAGTTAGTCAGGGAGGAGGGGCTCGAGAAGCCTTCTTCCAAGCTTTGAATGAATGGTTTGCTGAGTTCGTTCGTACGAACCCGGCCGTTAGACCTCCACCCCCTCATGATCCACAGACCAACCATGTAGCTTCCCGATCCACGAGATACTGATCGAAGAAGAGAAGCCACCCGTTGACAAGATCAGAAAACAAGGGGCTGAAGAGTTTCGGCTACCAAAGATGACGATGCGAGAAAAGCTGAATTTTGGCTCGAAAATACTATTAGAGTTTTTGACGAGTTATCCTGCACACCGGAAGAGTGTATTAAATGTGTAGTGTCACTTCTTAGAGATTCAGCCTACCAGTGGTGGAAGACACTTGTATCAGTAGTACCGAAAGAAAGAGTTACTTGGGATTTCTTTCAGGAGGAGTTCCGTAAAAAGTATATCAGTCAGAGGTTTATTGACCAGAAAAGAAAAGAGTTTCTTGAGTTAAAACAAGGTAAGATGACTGTAACCGACTATGAACGTGAATTTGTTCGACTCAGCAATTATGCTCGAGAGTGTGTGTCTACAGAGGCTATCATGTGCAAAAGATTTGAAGATGGGCTCAATGATGATATCCGACTGTCAGTTGGTGTTCTAGAGATAAAAGAGTTTGTTGCTTTAGTTGAACGAGCCTGTAAGGCAGAAGAGTTATTAAAAAGAAAGGGTAAATCTGAAATTGAGATGCAAGACTCGAAGAAAAGACAGATGAGCAAGTCATTTCAGTCTACATCCAAGAGGCCTAGAGAGTTTTCTACGAGATCTAATTTTTCAGCTGGGTATTCTAGCCGGAACAGAGGTGGAAGATTTATGGATTCAAAAGCTCAAACCACTTCGATTGCGAGTGTTGGCAGTATTCAACCTTGATAGACCCGAGTGTCCTCAATGTGGTCGACGTCATCCAGTCAATGTCGAGCAACTGAGATTGGTTGTTTCCGATGTGGTGCACCGAATCATTTCATTCGGAGTGTCCGAAATGGTTAAAAGGAAGTAATACCGAGTGCAAGATCGGTAATGCCCCGTTAGAGGCGAGATATCGAGAGAAACCCCGAGGTAGGGGCGGTAGAGTTGCATTTAGAGATACAGCAACGAGATCAGATGTTAAAGCACCTGCAAGGACTTATGCTCTCCGTAATCGTGAAGAGGCATCCTCCCCCGATGTAATTACGGGTACATTTTCTCTTCATGATGTTAATGTTATTGCTTTGATTGATCGGGTTCAACCCATTCCTATGTTTGCATGAAATTAATGCCTAGTATGAACATGTCCATAGAGCTTACGAAATTTGTGATTAAAGTATCAAATCCATTTGGTCAGCATGTGTTAGTAAACAAAGTATGTAAAAATGCCCTTTGATGATTAGAGGTTATTGTTTTCCGGCTGATCTCATGCTATTGCCATTTGATGAGTTTGATGTGATTCTTGGTATGGATTGGTTAACTGCACATGATGCGATAGTGAATTGTGGAAAGAAATTCATTGAGTTGAAATGTGAAAATGGTGAAATCCTTCGAGTTAATTGGATGAGTCGAGATAGTGCAATTACCATGATTTCGATTATGTATGCCTTCGAGAAATGTTTGAGGAAAGGATGTGAAGCTTATCTTGCTTTTGTGTTGAATACTAAAGATCCAGAGTTGAAAATTGAATCAGTGCCTGTGGTAAATGAGTTTTCTGATGTGTTCCCGGAAGAATTACCAGGTTTGCCTCCTATCAGAGAAGTTGAGTTTGGTATTGAATTGATTCCAGGTACCACACCTATTTCTATTGCTCCTTATAGAATGGCTTCAATAGAATTAAAAGAATTGAAAGCTCATTCTGAGAATTAAGCGATAAAGGCTTTGTAAGACCTAGTTATTCACCATGGGGTGCACCAGTATTATTTGTAAAAAAGAAGGACGGTTCAATGAGATTGTGCATAGACTATCGGCAGCTTAACAAGGTTACCATAAAGAATAAATATCCATTGCCTAGAATAGATGACTTGTTTGATCAATTGAAAGGAGCCACTGTGTTTTCTAAAATAGATTTGAGATCCGGATACTATCGATTGCGAGTTAAAGAGTCGAGATGTTCCAAAAAGCGCTTTACCGAACTAGATATGGTCACTATGAGTTTCTTGTGATGCCATTTGGCTTAACTAATGCTCCTGCCATTTTCATGGATTTAATGAACCGAATTTTCAGACTTTACTTGGACAAGTTTGTAGTTGTGTTCATCGATGACATCTTGATTTATTCTCATGATGAGACTGAGCATGCAGAGCATTTGAGAAACGCTTTTCTGATTTTGAGAGAAATGACTTTATGCCAAATTTAGCAAAAGTGAGTTCTGGTTACGGGAAGTTTGTTTTCTTGGACATGTTGTCTCAGGTGAAGGTATTAAAGTTGATCCGAATAAGATTTCAGCCATTGTTGATTGGAAGCCTCCCAGGAATGTATCGGAGGTCGAGAAGTTTTCTTGGTCTTTGCGGTTATTATAGGACGATTTGTAGAGGATTTTCCATGATAGCTACTCCGTTGACAAGATTGCTCTGAGAAAGATGTTAAGTTTGAATGGACCGAGAAGTGTCGCAGAGTTTCGACAAGTTAAAGGTATTGTTGACTAAAGCTCTGTCTTAGTACAACGAGAACCGAGTAAAGAGTTTGTGATTTCTGATGATGCATCCTTAAATGGACTAATTTGTGTACTTATGCAAGAAGGAAGGGTAATCGCTTATGCCTGCAGACAGTTAAAACCACATGAGAAAAATTATCCGACACATGATTTAGAGTTATTTGCTATTGTATTTGCATTAAAAATTTGGAGACATCACTTGTATGGTGAGAAATGCCGAATATTCACCGATCATAAAAGTTTGAAATACTTGATGACTCGAAAGATCCGAACTTAAGGCAAAGAAGATGGCTAGAGTTGATTAAAGATTATGAGCTAGTGATCGATTATCACCGGGTAAGGCAAACATTGTTCTTGATGCTTTGAGCAGAAAAATCGTTATTTGCATTGAGAGCTTTGCACACTAGTTTGGACTTATCGGATGATGGTTCTATTTTAGTGAGTTGAGAGCTAAACCGAGCGTTTCTTAAAGAAATTTGTGAAGCTCGAGAAGGATGATGTGAGTTGCAAGCCAAAAGAGTTCAAAGTCTGAGTCAGTGTAGAGTCCGATTTTCAGATCGGTTCGACGGTTGTTTGATGTTCAGAGAGCAGTATGTGTACCAAAGAATGATGAGCTTATTCGAGAATATCTTACGGGAAGCACATAGCAGTTCCTTGTCTATTCACCAGAGTAGTACAAAGATGTATAATGATTTGAAGAAAATGTATTGGTGGAGAGGAATGAAAAGAGATATTTGAGAATTTGTTTCTAGATGCTTGATCATCATCAGCGGTAAAAGTGAACATCAGTACCTTCGGGTTTATTGCATACTGTATTAGTTCCCAGTGGAAATGGGACCGAGTTACTATGGATTTTGTGACGGGATTGCCTTTGACACGAGAAAGAAAGATGCAGTATGGGTTGTGATTGATAAGCTAACGAAGTCAGCTCATTTTATTCCAGTACGTATGGATTATTCACTTGACAAGTTGGCTGAGTTGTATATTTGAGAGATAGTTAGACTACATGGAGTACCATTATCGATTATCTCGGAGATAGAGATTCGAGATTTTACTTCGCGGTTTTGGAAGAAATTACAGGAAGCTTTAGGTACAAAGTTGAGTTTTAGTACAGCTTTCCATCCTCAGACCGATGGTCAATCAGAAAGAGTTATTCAGGTACTCGAAGATATGCTTAGATGTTGCGTATTGGAATTTCAAGGTAGTTGGGAGAAATATTTGCCGTTAATAGAGTTTGCCTACAATAATAGTTATCAATCGAGTCTGAAGATGGCACCTTATGAAGCTTTGTATGGACGTAAATGTCGCACACCTTTGTATTGGAATGAGCTTAAGGAAAATCAGATTCTGGGGTTGATCTAGTCAAAGAAACAGAAGAGAAAGTAAAAGTCATCGAGATTGCTTGAAAGCAGCTTCAGATAGACAGAAATCCTATGCAGATTTGAAAAGAAAAGAAATTGAATTTCAAGTTGGTGGTGTGGTATTCTTGAAAGTATCCCCTTGGAAGAAAGTTCTCGATTTGGCAAGAAAGGCAAATTAGGTCCTCGTTTCATTGGGCCGTATGAGGTTATCGAAAGGATTGGACGATGGCATATCGGCTTAGCTTTTAAAGAGAATTAGAAAGAATTCATAATGTATTTCATGTGTCAATGTTGCGACGCTTATCGTTTCGATCCTTCACATGTGATTTCTCGACAGAGATTGAGATTCAATAGGATATGACATATGATGAGGAACCGATTAAGATTTTGGCTCGAGAGGTTAAGCAGTTAAGAAATAAAAGTATAGCTTTAGTGAAAGTGTTGTGGCAAAGACATGGAGTAGAAGAGGCTACGTGGGAACCAGAGGAAGCCATGAGAAAACAAGTACCCAAACCTCTTTTCGGTAAGATTTTGGGGACAAAAATCCCAAAGGGGGGAGAGTTGTAATGACCGATTTTGAGCCTAGTCGGAATAGTGGTTTTGGGACCACAAATCTGATAAAAAAATTAAATTAATATTTTTATATTTTTATGATCTACAACTTTATGAAATGGTTTCAGTAAAAATTTTGTTCGAAAATTTTGGTGTTTGAGCACTCAATTTAGTCAAAAGGACTAAATTATAAAAAGTGCAAAACTTGAGTTCTAGAAGCTAGAGGTATCTAATTGCTATAAAAGTTTATTATGATTAATTATTATGATTTATTGAGTGATTAAATACATGTGTTAGAGTATTGATAAGAAATTTTATTAATTTCATGCTTAAATTGCCTATTAGGACTTGTTTGCAAAAGTTGCTAAATAGGGTTCTAATTTATAGAGTACTTGATTAAAATGGGGGTTTGAAGTAGGAGTCCTTAAATGGTAATTAGACCATTATATTTTCATGGACAAAAATGGACATATATAGGAAGAAAGAACCAAAGTTTTTAATGAAGGGTAATTTAGTCATTTGGTAAGAAAAATGAATTAAAAGGGAAAAAGATGGCAAAATATGCTCATCTTCTTCATTAGGCCGAATTTTCAAGTGTTCACCATAGCTAGGGTTTGTTTCAAGCTTCCAAGCTCCATAGTAAGTGATTCCAAGCCCCGTTTTTAATGTTCTTTACATTTTTGAAGCCCCGGTAGCTCGATTTAGCTTATTCTATTAATAATTTATTCTAGGGTTCATATTTAGAAAAATACCCATAGGTGAAATGTGTTTATTTTGATGTTTTATGATAGAATATGAAGTCTAAAATTATGTTAAACAACTTTTGCTTAGTGATTTTAAGTGAAAACGAGTAAAACGGCTTAATCGGTAAAAATACCTAATGTTCATAAGTGCAAGTTAGAGTGAGAATTTGATGTTGCCATAGAAGGAAAAATGATCAGCATACCATAAAACATAAGAATAAGGGATAAAGTTTAATTTCCGAGCTTTGGGGCAAATGTGTAAATATGTAAAGTTTAGGGGCAAAATTGTAATTTTGCCAAAGTTAAGAGTTAAGGACTGTTTTGATGTTTTGATGAATGTGAGTATTAAATAAGCTAAATTTTCTATTATAGATCAAGAAGAACGAAATCGAGTTAGATCGAGGAAAGAAAAAGATAGAGGATTAAATCAATATAGTTGATCGTATTTCGTTTCGAGGTAAGTTTGCGATAAATAAATGCAATATTCTATTATTTTACATTTAATATTGTTAAATTCCAGCATTTACATATTTATTCTGTAAATTTATTATTTAAAGACTCAAGTATGAATTGTGGAAAAACTATCTCGAAAGTTAGGTTGAACCTTAGGAATGTGTAGGATACAAATGTCATGACATTAGGGTTTAAGGAAATCATGTAAGACCATGTCAAGACATGGCATTGATATGTTACTATAAGGCAAAGGTCCCATGTAAGACCATGCCAAGGCATGGCATTGGTGAGTTCATAAGGCAAGGATACCACGTAAGACCATGTCAAGACATGGCAATGGTTAAGTTTCATAAGGAAAGGTACCCGCGTATCCTTAGTATTCCAAGTGGTTCAACGGGAAAATTCAAGGAGTATTCTAAAGTAAAGGTAAGGCAAGTTCAAGCTAAAATGGTAAGGTAAGATAAATTCATGTTAAAAGGTAAGGCAAGTATACAAGTTTTAAGTATATTGAGTAAAAGCTTAAGTGATCTTGACAAGAAAAATATAAGATAATTCACTAAGAATGTTGTTATCTATTTACATGTAAACTTACTAAGCTTTATGCTTACACCTATTCTTTATTTTTTATAGTATTACAAGCCAACTCGGGGATCGAAAGGGACGTCGGAGATCGTTACACACTATCAAAGGATTATATTGGTATTTTGTGACTTTAACATTTTAAGTTATGGCATGTATAGAGACTTAGCCATTTTATGTGTGTGACTTTATGATATGGTTTATTATGGACTTGTAAATGTTTGGTAATGATTAGCCATTAAAATGGTTAATTAAGAACATGCTTTGGAGGTTATGAAATGCCTAGTTGCTAGTTATTTTAAAGAAATTATGTAATTATATGCAGGGGAATAGTTGGACAGCAGCAGTGACGTGATTTTGAAAAATCACCAAAAATAGTAGAAGTTGAATTAGGCTGTGCATGAGATATATAATTAAAGCTTATTGAGTCTATTTTCATATGAAAGAAACAAGGAAAGCAAAGGAATTCTGTAATTTGAGATATTTATATTTTTGTAAGACTGGTTCAGAATAAATTTAGGTTCCCCTGTTCTGAATTTGAAAAATCATAAAAAATGGAGAAAAATAATTAGGGGTTTAACTTTATATGTTTAGAATCCTGAATGAGTCTATTTTCAAATGAAATAAATAAGAAGGTCATATGAATTTTTTTACTAAGAGTAATTTGATTCGTAGTGAAGAGAGGTCAGAATAGTCAAATAGTAAAACAGGGGAAACTTTAAGAAAAATCTGGTATTGATTGACCATACCAAAAATTATGGAAAAATTACAGTAAGAAGGTATATGAGTCTAGTTTCAAGGAAAATTTACGGATCTAGATTTCAAGTTTCATAGCTCAAGTTATAATTAATTTAGTGAACATGACGCAGACGGACAGTTTCAATTTTTATACCCAGAACTAGTAAGTTAAGTCTAGTAATACCTCGTGCTCGACTCCGGCAACGGTCTCGGGTAAGGGGTGTTACAATAGTCCTGTTTACGGTTCATGTATTATTTAGAAACTTCTAGAGTAATGTGCAGAACTTCTTTCATGAAAGTATTATTAGTCTAAATAATGTTTTACTTGAAAAAGATCATGATGATGAAGCAGAAATTCATTGGGAGCGTAGCTTGGGCCAAACAAGTTAATCAAAACAAGAAGATGCAGTGAAGAAGAGGGTTTATTTAGACTGTATTTTCAAAAGACAAAGATAGCAAGCCCGAAATGGGTAAAATAGAAATTAGGTGCCCCAGATATCACAGTTTGAGCTTCTCTGCCTGAGCTTCTGGAAGACCATTTCGAGTTCGATATGTGTTTAGGAGATCTTAAGTATTTCGTCGATGCATCCAGACACAACCTCCCCCTTTCTCGTCAAGCGGGATTCTTCCATCATGATTTGAGCCGCCTTTTAGGTTTTCAACCCAAATCCCATTAGATCTCAAAACGCTTATTGCCCTCGGTTTTTTTTAAGGTCTTAAAGCGCCCTTTGCTGGACTTCGACTTTGGCGTCTCTCCCCCTCTTCAAGTATAGTACTTTTTAACAGAGTCCGAATTTACGGGATTGGGCAAGTTTTTCCCATCCATTTCGGACAGGATCAATGCTCCTCCAGAGAAAGCCTTTTTCACCACGTAAGGTCCTTCCCAATTTGGCATCCATTTTCCTCTGAAATCCTTTTGTATAGGGAGAATCTTGAAAAGACTAAGTCTCCCTCGTGAAATTCTCTTGGGCGCACCTTTTTATCATAAGCCCGCATCATTCTCTTTTGATACATCTGGCCATGACGAATGGCCTTTAACCTCTTCTCCTCAATCAAGTTCAGCTGATCGTATCGAGACAGGATCCATTCTGCTTCATCTAAGTTTAGCCCTGACAAGATTCGAAGGGAAGGAATTTCAACTTCGATTGGTAATACCGCTTCCATTCCATAAACTAATAAAAAAGGAGTTGCCCCGGTGGATGTCCTGACTGATGTTCGATAAGCGTAAAGAGCAAAGGGTAATTTTTCATGCCAATCTTTATAGGTTTCGGCCATCTTCCCCACAATTCTCTTAATGTTCTTATTGGCCGCTTCCACTGTACCATTCATCTTTGGACGATATGGCGATGAATTGTGGTGTTTAATCTTAAATTGACTGCAGACCTCCACGATTTCGCTGTTATTTAAGTTTAGGGCATTGTCAGAAATGATCCTCTCGGGCATCCTGTATCGACAAATGATTTCCTTTTTTAGGAATCTACTGACCGCCGCCTTGGTAACACTGGCGTATGAAGTAGCCTCCACCCATTTGGTGAAGTAATCAATGACCATGAAAATGAATCGATACCCGTTTGAAGCTTTTGGCGAAATCGGTTCGATGACATCCATGCCCCACATGGAGAAAGGCCAAGGGGAAGTCATAACATGCAACGGCAAGGGAGGTACATGAATTTTGTCCCCGTATATCTGACATTTGTGACATGTTTTAGCATACTTGATACAATCCCCTTCCATAGTAGACCAATAATATCCGAATCTAATGATTTGTCTAGCCATTGTGAAGCCATTACCATGTGTTCCGCAAACACCCTCGTGGACTTCCTCCAAAATTGTCTTAGCTTCCATTGCGTCAACACATCTCAACAGTACTTGATCCTTCCTTCTTTTATATAGTACCTCCCCATCCAGGACATAATCACAGGCTAACCTTCTCAGTGTCTTCTTTTTATTCTCGGTCGCTTGTTTGGGATATTCGCGATTTCTCACATATCGCAGTATATCTTGGTACCAGGGGTGATCATCCTTTTCTTCTTCCTCTATGCTGCAACAATAAGCTGAGGCCTCGTAATTACTCATTTGAATGGGCTTTACATCTTCCTGCTTACTCACCTTAATCATGGAAGCCAAAGTAGCCAAAGCATCTGTCATCTAGTTTTCTTCTCGTGGGAGGTAACTAAAAGTGATATCATCAAACTCCTCAATTAATCTCAAGACTATCTTTCGACAATTGATCAATTTGGGGTCTCTGGTCTCCCATTTGCCTTTCAGTTGGTAGATCACTAGTGCAGAATCTCCATATACCTCCAGTACCCTAATTTTGCGTTCTATGGCAGCACGGAGTCCCATGATACATGCTTCGTATTCTACCATATTGTTTGTACAATCAAAATCCAACTTGCATGTGAATGGGTGGTAATCTCCATTTGGGGATACCAAGACTGCCCCAATCCCATTTCCAACAGCATTTGATGCTCCATCGAAATTCAGTTTCCAAAGGCAATCTTTTGCGGTGTTTTCTTCGGTAGCTGCCACGTACATTAGATCCTCTTTGGGAAAGTCAAAGTTTAACGGCTCATAATCTTCTAAAGCTCTGCTAGCTAGGAAATCGGCTATTGCGCTCCCTTTTACAGCTTTCTGACTCACGTAAACAATATCAAATTCAGACAACAGAATTTGCCATCTAGCCATCCTTCCATTTAAGGCGGTTGTCTCCATCATATACTTTAGATGGTCTAATCTCGAGATCAACCAGGTCGTATGATACAGCATGTATTGTCTCAATCTCCGAGTTGTCCAAATCAACGCACAACATAGTTTCTCAATTGACGGATATCTCATTTTGCACTCAGTGAATTTCTTACTGAGGTAGTATATCGCTTTCTCTTTCTTTCCTGAATCATCATGCTGATCTAGCACACATCCCATAGAGTGATTAAGCACCGTCAGATATAGGATCAATGGCTTATCTGGGTGTGGGGGTGACAGTACTAGAGGGTTGGACAGGTATTGTTTAACCCTATCGAAAGCTTTCTGACATTCATCATTCCATACGCCTGGATTATGTTTCTTCAAAAGACGAAATATGGGATCACATTTCTCGGTTAACTGTGAAGTAAACTGAGCAATGTAATTTAGTCTTCCGAGGAAACCTCTAACTTCTTTTTAAGTGCACGGTGGAGGCAATTCTTGTATAGCCCGGACCTTGTCCGAGTCAATCTCGATCCCATTCTGACTGACTATGAAGCCGAACAATTTGCCAGATCTAGCTCCAAAAGTACATTTCGTAGGATTGAGTCTCAGTTGGAATTTCCTCAACCTCAGGAACAGTTTCTTCAAAACTTGGATATGTTCTTCTTTCGTTCTAGACTTTGCAATCATGTCATCCACATAAACCTCAATCTCTTTATGCATCATATCATGGAACAAGGTCACCATGGCCCTTTGGTATGTAGCTCCTACGTTTTTTAACCCGAACAGCATTACTTTGTAACAGAACGTACCCCACAATGTTATGAAGGTAGTTTTTCCCATATTTTCAGGATGCATTTTTATCTGATTGTACCCAAAGAAACCATCCATGAAGGAAAACAATGAAAAGCCTGCTGTATTGTCTACTAGAGTATCAATATGAGGCAAAGGAAAGTTATCATTTGGGCTAGCCTTATTTAGGTCTCTATAATCCACGCACATTCGTACCTTCCCATCTTTTTTAGGGACAGGCACGATGTTAGCCACCCATTCTGAATATTTGATCTCTTGCAAGAATCCAGCGTCAAACTGCTTTTGGACTTCTTCTTTTATTTTCAGCACGATATCTGGTCTCATCCTTCGGAGCTTCTGTTGAACTGGCTTGTGATGCCTTCTTATGGGTAAGCGGTGTACTGCAATGTCAGTACTTAAACTAGGCATATCATCATACGACCATGCGAAGACATCTTTGAATTCCTGCAACAGCTTGATAAGATTCTGCCTTGTTCCTTCGGCTATACATGTTTTGATATTTACTGCTTTCCCTGCCTTTAACATTACAGTCTCTACTATTTTCTTATGAGGCCGAATTTGTTTCTCTTCTTGCTCTACCATTCTTAACAAGTTGAGAGATAAGTCACTGTCTGTGTCATCTTCGAAATCCTGTAATTTTTCTAAACATATGTCTTGCTCAAAAGGATACTCTGAGCTCATGGCAGCGTCGCCCAAGCCATTGATATCCAAGGACCTGTTGCAGTTCAAGAGAATACGGATAAAATGAATGAATTCGTGAATGGATATTTGAATGTATAACAATGACAAAAGAAGAATCAGAAAATAAAGAAAAGAATGGAAGAAGGTTTGTTTCAAATGATGGTGAAAATGCACTTTATTGATATAATAATGCTTGAACATGAGCCCATTTCATAAAAGAAATTTTGTTGCTCTTGGGCTTAAAGCAATAAGTGCATTCTGGACATTACTCTAAATAAGCTTTAAATACTACAAGAATCTCCTCCGTAGTCCACTTGTTTAAAATGTTTCTTAGTTCGTAAGGCTGAATGTCTGATAGTATTCCTTCTTCTACTGCCCATTCAGATATGGCGTTAATGCAGACATTACCTATCATTACTACGATATCCTTTCCCTTCTATGTCTTTGGTTCAGAGTGAATTATCCCTCCTGACACAAAGGTTTCGGATATGTGTGGGATTATCATGGGTTCCCACTGAATTTCTTTTCCATTCAGACAAGCGCGTCTTCTTTCTTGCCTCTTCTCCAACTCTTTCCTTTTTTGTTTCGCGTCTGGCCTAAATCTTAAACCAAAGCGATCTTGTTTTTCTCTCAATATTGGGGTCACAGCCATCCCTTGAAGACACTTTCCAAGTCCTCTTCCCGGTAAAGCACCTCTCTCCACGGTCATTTTCAATCCCATTTTTGTGGTTTTGGAGATTCTTGGTTTCTGGATTTTGTTTTCTTCCGTAATAGATGTCGCATTCACGAACTCGAGAGATTGGAAGGAGCATTCAGCTGTTTCATCGTTTATCTCCAGGTATGGCATATCGCTAGTTACAACTGCAATAATGTCCTCCTCAGCTTTTATCGTTATCAGTCGACCATCAACCACCAACTTCACTTTCTGGTGTAATGATGAAGGCATTGCCCCTGACGAATGTATCCATGGTCTCCCTAATAAGCAGCTATAGGAAGGTCCAATGTCCATCACCAAAAAATTTACCTCGTAAGTAGCTGGGCCAATTAGTAAATGTATCTCAATTCTTCCCATGACTCTTCTTTGGGTGCCATCAAACGCCTTTACTATGCTCTGACACTCTTTCATATGCGAATTATCCACTGGTAGCCTGTCTAACGCAGACCCGTTGTCTATCAAGACACCTGACAGTATGTGCCCTTTGCACCTGGCGGTAATGTGCAAAGCCTTATTGGATCCTCTGCCGCCTGGTGGTATCTCGTCGTCATTGAAAAAGATGAAGTTGTCGGCACTTATATGACTGACCAATTGATCCAATTTACTAACTGAGATGTTACTTGGGACGTGGGTCTCGTTCAAGACTTTCATCAACGCGTTCCTGTGTACCTCCGAATTCTGAAGCAAAGCCAACACAGATATGCTCACCGGTTGCTTGTGCAATTGTTCTACTACACAATATTCACTGTGTTTCAAGAATTTCAGGAACTCTTTGGCTTCTTCTTCTATCACTGCCTCTTTGACTTTTGGTGCAGGCTCGACTGTCTCGACTGTCTTTCCTTTCTCCTGTTCTACCATTGGAGTTTTCTCTTTTGTCGAATCATAGCGTCTCCCGCTACGAGTATGAAAAGCTTTATCTAGATCTTCCTTCGAAGTACTAGCCGAATTCTTCTTCTTTCCTGGGACTGCTACGTTGCATTCATAGTTCCAGGGAACTTCCTTACTGTCTTTATAAGCAAAGGCAGCGGGCCTTCATATTATTACTTTTGGCGCTACCTGTATTTTCGCCTCATTTCTTTTGGGGCGCGAAATAATGATCATCGAAAGATTGAATTTCAAACTCTTTACCGTTGACTCTGACGCGCATATACTCCTCTCCTCTGTGCATTCGTCATAAAATTCTATTTCTTTATTGTTCATTAAATTTTGCACCAAAGTTCTAAACTCCCTGCAGTTTTAAATCTCGTGTCCCGATTTCTGATGATACTCACAATAATTTGTCAGCATTCCCTGACTCTTTCCCTCAATGATCAGTCCCTGTTTGGCCATTTCTCTCCAAACCACTCTTAAAGGGGTCTTAACCTCCTCGATATTTGCCTTAATTCTTTTCTCCGAACTTTCGCTAATTGCGTTGACCCCGCTATTAGCATGATTAGGTAAAGGATTTGTCGCATTTGGCATGACTCCACAACACCCATATTGATAAACTTCTCCATCAATTTCTTAAAGGTAAGGCAATTCTCTATTGAATGCCCCGTGATTCCTGCATGGTATTCACATTGTGCATTCGGGTCATACCACTTGGGATACAGAGGCTGCATTAGTTTTAGATGATATGGGGACACAATATGCTAATTGAATAGGGTTTGATACATCTCCTTGTACGTCATTGGAATCAACGTGAATTGGAGTTTCTCATTATTCTGTCGTATGGTGTCAGGTTCTTTCTTGGACGATCCTTGCTCCCCCATGGTCACTGCTTTCGGCTGATTAATAGTGATTGACTTCGGGTACCCTATGCTCGCGTTATTCACCTCACTTTCTTTCTTCTTTGAAGGCATTCTTCTGGTACTTTCCCCCGTCTCAATCTTCCCGCTTTTTATAATATTCTTGATCATTTCTCCGGTCATCACAATGTCCGAAAAGCCCTTGGTTGCACTTCCTATCATATGCATGAGAATGGGGCTTTCAGTGTTTGGATGAAGAGCATCGTACTGCTCTAGGAATGCTTGTGCCAAATCTGCCCATGAACCAATTTTGGCGCGACTCAACTGGTTGTACCATCTGGCCGCAGCTCCCACCAGGCTATCTTGGAGACAATGAATTAGCAGTGGGTCATTATTAGTGTATCCGGTCATCCTTCTATAAAACATAGTGATATGGGCCTCTGGGCAACTTATTCCATTGTATTTCTCGAACTCAGGCATCTTAAAATTGAATGGAAGCACCAAGTCAGGGACCAAGCTTAAATCATTGGCATTGATTTTATGACGTTTACCGACATTTTCTATAGCTTTAAATTTCTCCTCTAACAATTTATCTTTATACTCTAACTGCTTTGGTAATTCCACTTTTGCCCTTTCAGCTATCTCATCCAAGTCAGGGACATTGGGATTGATTGGACTTTCTTCCGAATTGGTACCCGAACCAGTTGGGAGGTGTGTCGGTATTGCAGTACCAGCCTGATATTGCGGCCTGATAGTGATAGAGGCCCTTTGAGGATACACATTAGGCGGCGTTTGGGTGTTCAACGGGGTAAGAGCAGGGCTATCATTGTCGTTCCCCGAGCTAGCAGCAATGCCCTTTTCCTTCCCACGTTCTTTAGTCATCAACTACACCAGCTAGTTTATCATGTTATTCTGGGATTCTTGTATCCGCTCCATCATGTCCTGCTGGCTTTTGGCCAACTGTTCCTGTAGCTGCGTGTTTGTTCTTTTATTTGATCCTGCATTTCTTTTTGCATTTGCTCTAGTCTTTCCATTCTTTGATCCATATCTTTGGTTTTCTTTCTTATGCCGTAAGGATGTGTCTCTGATAGGGTTTTGTTGGTTTCCAGGGTGCTGAAATAATTTTTTTTTTTTATTAGCATCTTTTAATGACCCCTAATGCATATGTATGGAATGAAGATAAATGCATGCAGAAAAGGTGTCGATTCTGATTCAATTCCATATAGGAAACTTTATTTTGAAAACAAAGCTCTTTGCATAGAATAGATTACAAATACGGCCTTGCTCTGCCCCCTAAAGCTTTAATCTTCGTAAGTAGAGAAGCTAATTCTCGTCCCTGATCCGACCGTGTCTCGAACTGCATGTTCTGTACATCAGCTTGTATGGTTAGGGTCTGTAAATATTTAGCTATCTCTCGTATTTGGGTTATAGCTTCCCCCATGAGGTAATCTCTATCTCTGACTTGATTGCGGGAATAGTGCATGTAACATGTAACACCCCTAACCCCGAACCATCGCCGGAACAGGGTTACGAAGCATTACCGGACATATCAGACAATTTGCAAATATAAATTTTGTTTAATATAAATTTCAGTGACATTTCGCTTATTAATATATAAAACCCCTGTAAAATAAATCGTATTCATTTCAATAAACAACCAATTTAACCAATTCATTTGATAAATTCATTTTCTATTCTAAATACCTTCTAATCAAACTCAATCAATATAATATCAACTTAAATTTATCAAAATATTAGTTAGATTAAAATAAATATACTCCTTTCATTATAATTTTTAAACTTGTAATACTAACATTTTTAACCATTTACATTCAAAACATAATAACATTTAAACACAACCTACGTACATGCCACATTATAAAAGGAAATATACATCACCAAAGGTTTCTTTGAAGTCGGTCCGCGGCCGGATCTTTGGTTCGAGATTTGACTTCTACAACCAGCGTACGGAAGCAACCGTCTGTTGAGTATACATATACTCAAAGTGGTATTACCATAATTCAAATTATAAACATAATAATCATATCATTAAATCATATAACTTTAATTTAACTAACCCAATTCAAACATAAGTTTATCATTCTCAATATATTCATACAATTCAAATTTAGCTATTTAACAATTGAAATAATACACAATCATGTTGAGCCATTATCCATTTCTTGAACCAATGGTTCATACTTTCTTTTCTCATGCTCATATTTCAATCACATTTTTCAGTTCATGTTCTATTTTCGCATTTCTTCCAATGGCTCAACCATTTCATTTTATTCAATTTAACCTTTTCTTTATTTACCCCTATTAATGAGACTCGGACCTTAACGGATACACGGATTCCAACCCAACACTCGAAGACGGCACAATGTGCCTTAACGGTAACAAAGATATCGACACACAAAGTGTCGAATCGTAATGATAACAATATCGTATTCAACACACAAAGTCTTTGAACTCAGTAACGGTAATGATAACGATATCGACACACAAAGTGTCGAATCGTAATGAATAACGATAATGATGATGAGTCGCACGCGTAAGTGCTCGATCGATAAGCCGGCAAAATCCCGTACTCTTCCATGTCCTATGGCATGCCAATTATATCCGACTCGCCCGACTAGTTAATAGGGTATTTGGTTCTCAATTTCATTTTCATTTTCATAATAAATTCAATTTCAATATTAATTACACTTTTCCATATCAATCCGGATACAATTCAATTTCAATAAAAACACTTACCTTATAATTTACTTACCATATCCATAAATTAATCTAATATTTAATGAATAAATAAATAGCTTGAATTATAGTAATACAAACCCGAATTTGCTTGATTATTCCTCGGTAACCTTCTCCTTTCCTTTATGGGTTGATGCCTCGAGTTCCTTTTTAGCTACGAAAATAATAATTTACATTATTAATTACAACATTAAATTACAATAAATAATTGAATTTTATTCAATTTCTACTCTTCCTCTTCATTCCACATCTTTTATACACAATTCTATTATTTACTTATAAGTTCTTTCTAGGCTGTCTACCTGAGTCATTGTCACTAAATCATCTATATCTGGAGCTACGGAACTCCAAATTAAGATCCGTAAATTTTTCCCAAAACTAGACTCATATATATTTTTACTGTAAATTTTTCAGAATTTTTGGTATGGCCAATCAATACCAGATTATTCTTAAAGTTTCCCCTGTTTCACTGTCCAACTGCTCTGACCTCTCTTCACTACGAATTAAATTACTCTTTGTACAGAATTTAGATGGCCTCCTTGTTTAGCTCATTTGAAACTAGACTCATTAAGGAATTTAACCATATAAATTATGTTCCAAAATCATTTTTATACAATTTTTAATTATTTTTACAAGTCAGAACAGGGGATCTCGAAATCACCCTGAACCAGTTTCACTAAAATTTAAATATCTCACAATACAGAACTTATTTGCTATCTCTGTTTCTTTCATATGAAAATAGACTCAATAAGCTTTAATTTCATATCTCACTCAACTTCTAATTCCATTTCTACGAATTTTGGTGAATTTTCAAAGTTACTCTACTGCTGCTGTCTTAAATCTGTTTTCTTATGACTTATTTTGCAATTAAATCCTAGTTAAGTTTACTTATTTTCTTAACTTAATTCATGCTTGATTCTACTTAAATTCCTTCCATATTCAACTTGATTATAAAATTTTCAAAATAAACCCTAATTTATAATTTCTTCCAAATCAATCCCTATAATACAAAACTTATAGCTTACTTTACAATTTAATCCTTTTACTAACTCTAACTTAAATTTCATTCAATTTAACCCCTTGTTCATCTTTTTCTTTAACATAAACTATACTTAAAAACCAATAAACTCTCAAAATATCAACTTAGTTTCATCAAAATCTTGCTTTAAAGCTTCTAAAACATCAAAATTAAAAGAATAGGACTTGATTGACTTACCTTTTAAAGTTTAAAACCTTGAATCTTTAGTTTTTCCTTTTTCCTTCTTTTTCTTCTTTCTTTCCTGCTTGTTTCGTATGCTCTCTGTTCTTTTCTGTTCTTCTTTGTTTCTTTTTTATTATTTCATTTACTATTTACTTTATTATATAATATAATATTATATTAATATAATTATTTAATAATATTAATAATATATTTTAACACATAAAATCTCAGATTTTTTTAAGCTTATGCCGCCTCAACTTATGCTAAATGGCATAATTGCCATTTTGGTCCTTTTTATTTTCTTTTAATCTACAATTAGACTTTTACTCCTTATTCAATTTGATCCTTTTTCCTAATTACTCTCAATTAAGCTAAATTCACTAAATAAAAATCTAATTAAGCACACTACTAGACTCATAATTACTCCTAATGATTATTTACTAACTCGATTTACTAAGACGGAGGCCCGATAACACATTTTTTTTTTCTGGTGCCCACGAATTTCGGGTCGTTACATTTCTCCCCCCTTAATAAATTTCGTCCTCGAAATTTACCTGAGAATAGGTGAGGATACTGCGCTCTCATAGTTTCTTCAGGTTCCCAAGTTGCTTCTTCTACATTATGGCTTCTCCACAATACTTTTACCAAAGGGACTCGTTTGTTTCTTAATTCTTTCACTTCTCGAGCTAGTATTTGAACCGGTTCTTCTTCATATGACAAATCCGGTCTAATCTCAATGTCTTCAGTAGAAATAATATGAGATGGATCCGATCGATACCTTCGTAGCATGGAAACATGAAAAACATTATGAATTTTTACGTAATTAGGAGGTAAAGCTAATCGATAGGCAACCGGTCCGATTCTTTCAATTACTTCATATGGCCCAATGTAACGAGGACTTAATTTTCCCTTGCGACCAAATCTCAAAATTTTCTTCCAAGGTGATACTTTTAAAAACACTTTATCACCCACAGAATACTCTATATCTCGTCCGCTTTAGATCTGCATAAGACTTTTGTCCGTCAAAAGCTACTTTCAACTGTCTTTGATCTTTTAACTACTTCTTACGTCTCCGAATTAATTCCGGTCCAACAATCTTTTTCTCATTCAACTCTGTCCAACATACGGTGATCGACATCTTCGACCATATAATGCTTCATATGGAGCCATTTGAATACTAGATTGATAACTATTATTATAAACAAATTCAGCTAATGGCAAGTATCGTTCCCAACTTTGATTCAAAGTCAATAATGCAAGCCCAAGCATGTCTTCTAAAATTTGAATTACCCGTTACGATTGTCCGTCGGTTTGTGGATGAAATGCGATTACTAAAATTAAGCCGAGTACCCAAAGAATCATGTAAGCGCTTCCAAAATCTCGATGTAAATCGTGGATCTCGATCGGAAATTATAGATCTTTGGAATGCAATGCGATCTCACAATTTCTCGGGATATATACTTCAGCAAGCTTCGTAAAGACCAATCGACCCCGATCGCTATGAAATGAGCGGACTTAGTAAGTCGATCAACTATCACCCAAATGGCATTCTTTTTGCTCTCTCGGCGTTGGCAACCAGTAACAAAATCCATAGTAATACTATCCCATTTCCATTCGGGAATACTAATAGATCGGAGTAACCACGTTTGCGATTGCGATGTTCGCCTTTACTCGTTGGCAAGTCAAACATTTCTTGACATATTCAACTATATCTTTCTTCATTCTGGCCACCAATAGTGCTCCTTAAATTACGATACATTTTTGTTCCACCGGATGCAACGCAAAAAGTACCATCGTGTGCTTCTTGAAGAATCATCTTCTTTAATTCAGAAGTAGTTGGAACACAAATCCGATTTTGAAACCTCAAACAATTATGTTCATCAATACTAAAATTTTCGACTGTACCATTCTGAACCATTTCTCTTTTCTTTAATAATTTGACATCTTCCATCCCGAATTTTGCTTTAATCGCTCTAACATCATTAAGCTTAACCTTTAACTCAGCTAACAAGCTTCCATCATCATTAACACTAAGCCGAGCAAACATTGCTCGTAATTCAATCGCAGCTTTCCTGCTCAATGCATCAGCTACCACATTTGCTTTTCCTGGATGATAATCTATAACACAATCATAATCTTTTAGAAGCTCGATCCACCGTCTTTGCCTTAAATTTAAATCTTTCGTGATGTGCAGATATTTGAGACTTTTATGATCGTGTAAATGTAACATTTCTCGCCATAAAGATAATGTCTCCAAATCTTTAAAGCAAAAATTCTATGACTAGCTCCAAGTCATGTGTCGGGTAATTACGTTCATGCGGCTTCAATCTGTCTAGATGCATATGCAATAACCTTTCCATTTTGCATCAATACACAACCCAAACCACTCAAAGAAGCATCATTGTACACAATAAAATCTTTCTCGACTCTGGTAATGTTAATACCGGTGCCTCATCAACATTTGCTTCAAAGTCTCAAAACTATTCTCGCACGCGATCATCCCGGATAAAGGAACATTCTTCTCGTAGTAGTTTAGTCATCGGCATTGCTATTTTCGAGAATCCATTTACAAATCTTCGATAATATCCGGTAAACCGAGAAAACTACGTACCTCGGACACATTCTTTGGCGCTTTCCATGAACAATTGCTTCGATCTTCTTGGGTCAACTCTAATCCCATCAGTGAGATACCACATGTCCTAAAAATACCACTTTGGACAACGAATTCACATTTACTTAATTTCCCATACAACCTGCTTTTTTCATGAGAATCAGTAAAACCTTTGAAGATCTTGATCATGTTACGCCTCTGTTTTTGAATATACCAATATATCATCAATAAAAACCACCACAAACCGATCTAGATAAATTTGGAAAATGCGATTCATCAAATCCATAAAAGTAATTTGGAGCATTGGTCAATCCAAACGGCATCACCAAAAATTCATAATGGCCATAACGAGTACGGAAGGCGGTCTTAGGCACATCACTTTCCTTCACCTTGGTGATAATACCGGATCTCAAATCAATTTTAGAAAATATCGAAGCTCCCTTAAGGTGATCAAACAAGTCGTCTATACGAGGCAAAGGATACGGTTCTTGATTGTCACTTTGTTCAAGCTATCGATAATCAATGCACAACCGCATAGAACCATCTTTCTTTTTAACAAACAATACCTGGAGCTCCCAAGGTGAAATACTCGGTCGGATAAATCCTCGATCTAATAAATCTTGTAATCGCACCTTCAACTCTTTCAATTCGATGGCGACATTGATGCGGAGGTATAGAAATTGGTCTTTGTGCACTGGATACACATCAATAGCAAATTCAACCTCTCTATCGGTGGTAAACCCGGTAGTTCTTCCGGAAATACATCTCGAAACTCATATCTACGCCCTAATCGTTTGCATTGGCTTATTTGAATCGGAATTAATAACATATGCCAAATCATTTGAACAACCTCTTTGTAATAACTTGTTAGCTTTAGTATTTGAAATGATACGTGTCGAACCATCGTACGGATGCCATTCACTTCAATTCTGTCTCCATTTTTACGCTGAATACTAAACCTCTTTTTATAGCAATCCAAAACTACCCCATGTTGGATAACCAATCCATACCCAAAATGATATCAAAATCGCCAAAAGGCATGATCGGCAAATCCACAGAAACATTTTATCATGTATTATTAACGGGCACCTCCCGGCATACTGCGTCTACTAACACTTTGTTTGTCCCAAAGGGCTAGACACCTCTATGAAAACTCTAGACATTTCAGATTCTAACTTCCCCGATTCAACTAATTTTAAATTAATATATGAATGTGATGAACCCGGGTCAATTAAAGCATAAATAGGCTCAGAATACAATAAAAATATACCTGTCACCACATCGTGAGCATTGCCTTCTTCACGGGTCCGAACTACGTATGCTCTGGCTGGTGCTCTAGCCTCTGACTGTTGTGTAGCTATATCACTGCCTCTACTAGCTCCTCCTCTCCTCGAAACAAAACCTCCTCTAGACATTCCTCTACCTCTGGCAGTCGATACTGATCTCTGAGATGTGGTAGGTGTACTACTCTGAGTTTTCGAACAATCTTTAATAAAGTGTTCAGTAGAGCCACAACGAAAACATCCTCCAATTTTCTTCCAGCATTCACCAAAATGTCTTTTTCCACAATAGTTACATTCAGGATATTCATTTTCCCGGGGTGGAGCTTTTACACTACCGGTGGAAATAGTAATCTGTTTTCCTCTGTTTTAGTCACCTCTATCAGATCGAAAGCTTGATCTCCAACCACCTCTGAATTCTCTAGATCTTTTTGGTAGTGGATTTGAACTAGTTGCTCCTACTCGTTTCCTGGTCAATCCAACTGTTTCTGACTTTTTATCAAGTCCCAAGACTTGCTCTATCATTTTGGCCCGTTCGATCAAATCAACAAATTCAGTAATTCGCTGGGACACTAATTGTAGTTTTATTTCATCTCTTAATCCCCGTAAAAACCGTTTACAACTATCACCTCTGTTGGAATATATTACGAAGCATACCGCTCAATCTAGTAAACTCTCGATCATAATCCAATCTTCGACATATTACCTGTTTCAACATTAAAAACTCTTGCTTTTTCTCTTCAATATACATTTCCCAATATACTTCTTTTGAAATTCTTTTGAAACAAAAATCGAGTTACCCGATCATCCCAGTAAATGTCTAACAATGATTCCCACCAGAGATATGCTTCCCCTTGTAACAATGATACGGCACATATCGAGATTCTCTCGGGGTGCAATCTAATTGTTGCAAAACTCTTTTTGTTGATTCTATCCAATTCTCAGCAATAGACGGATCAAGACCTCTTAGTCCCGAAAACTCCGTGGCACCATATTTTCTTAACTCTTTAATCGGGGCCCGTCTAACCGTAGGTACTTGATGTAAGCAGTCTGACGCTGCTACATGTTGCAATGCATCGGCTATAGCTCTTAACTTGATTGTGAGTTATCTCTTTCTCTTCTTACATTAGGAGGTTGGTTATTTAACGGATTTACTGATGAGGTGTAACAGATTCAGTTTCTTCAATTTCTCGATTTCCAGTATGCATTTCCTGTTCAACATCATACATTCTTTCGTCTGACATTTTATCTATAAAACAAAATCAAATAAATATATATCAGCATCCAAAAACCCGACTCAGCTTCGACTCAATAGTGGCATGTACTTCTAGACTCACTTTCGAGCCCGATTTGGCCGAGAATCGACTAAACACGATAGCTCGATACCAATAAATGTAACACCCTAACCCGAACCATCGCGGAACAGGGTTACGAAGCATTCTAGGACATATCGGACAATTTGCAAATATAAATTTTGTTTAATATAAATTTCGTGACATTTACGCTTATTAATATATAAAACCCCAGTAAAATAAATCGTATTCATTTCAATAAACAACCAATTTAACCAATTCATTTGATAAATTCATTTTCTATTCTAAATACCTTCTAATCAAACTCAATCAATATAATATCAACTTAAATTTATCAAAATATTAGTTAGATTAAAATAAATATACTCCTTTCATTATAATTTTTAAACTTGTAATACTAACATTTTTAACCATTTACATTCAAAACATAATAACATTTAAACACAACCTACGTACATGCCACATTATAAAAAGGAAATATACATCACCAAAGGTTTCTTTGAAGTCGGAGTGCGGCCGGATCTTTGGTTCGAGATTTGACTTCTACAACCGCACGCACGGAAGAAGCCGTCTGCGAGTATACATATACTCGAGTGGTATTACCATAATTCAAATTATAAACATAATAATCATATCATTAAATCATATAACTTTAATTTAACTAACCCAATTCAAACATAAGTTTATCATTCTCAATATATTCATACAATTCAAATTTAGCTATTTAACAATTGAAATAATACACAATCATGTTGAGCCATTATCCATTTCTTGAACCAATGGTTCATACTTTCTTTTCTCATGCTCATATTTCAATCACATTTTTCAGTTCATGTTCTATTTTCGCATTTCTTCCAATGGCTCAACCATTTCATTTTATTCAATTTAACCTTTTCTTTATTTACCCTATTAATGGACTCGGACCTTAACGGATACACGGATTCCAACCCAACACTCCGAAGACGGCACAATGTGCCTTAACGGTAGCGATATGATATCGACACACAAAGTGTCGAATCGGTAATGATAACAATATCGATATTCAACACACAAAGTGTTTGAACAGTAAATGTAATATGATAACGATATCACGACACACAAAGTGTCGAATCGCAATATGAAGAATAAGATAATGATGAGTCGCACGTAAGTGCTACGATCGCGAAGCGGCAAAAATCCGTGCTCTTCCATGTCCTATGGCATGCCAATTATATCCGACTCACCCGACTAGTTAATAGGGTATTTAGTTCTCAATTTCATTTTCATTTTCATAATAAATTCAATTTCAATATTAATTACACTTTTCCATATCAATCCGGATACAATTCAATTTCAATAAAAACACTTACCTTATAATTTACTTACCATATCCATAAATTAATCTAATATTTAATGAATAAATAAATAGCTTGAATTATAGTAATACAAACCCGAATTTGCTTGATTATTCCTCGGTAACCTTCTCCTTTCCTTTATGGGTTGATGCCTCGAGTTCCTTTTTAGCTACGAAAATAATAATTTACATTATTAATTACAACATTAAATTACAATAAATAATTGAATTTTATTCAATTTCTACTCTTCCTCTTCATTCCACATCTTTTATACACAATTCTATTATTTACTTATAAGTTCTTTCTAGGCTGTCTACCTGAGTCATTGTCACTAAATCATCTATATCTGGAGCTACGGAACTCCAAATTAAGATCCGTAAATTTTTCCCAAAACTAGACTCATATATATTTTTACTGTAAATTTTTCAGAATTTTTGGTATGGCCAATCAATACCAGATTATTCTTAAAGTTTCCCCTGTTTCACTGTCCAACTGCTCTGACCTCTCTTCACTACGAATTAAATTACTCTTTGTACAGAATTTAGATGGCCTCCTTGTTTAGCTCATTTGAAACTAGACTCATTAAGGAATTTAACCATATAAATTATGTTCCAAAATAATTTTTATACAATTTTTAATTATTTTTACAAGTCAGAACAGGGGATCTCGAAATCACCCTGAACCAGTTTCACTAAAATTTAAATATCTCACAATACAGAACTTATTTGCTATCTCTGTTTCTTTCATATGAAAATAGACTCAATAAGCTTTAATTTCATATCTCACTCAACTTCTAATTCCATTTCTACGATTTTTGGTGAATTTTCAAAGTTACTCTACTGCTGCTGTCTTAAATCTGTTTTCTTATGACTTATTTTGCAATTAAATCCTAGTTAAGTTTACTTATTTTCTTAACTTAATTCATGCTTGATTCTACTTAAATTCCTTCCATATTCAACTTGATTATAAAATTTTCAAAATAAACCCTAATTTATAATTTCTTCCAAATCAATCCCTATAATACAAAACTTATAGCTTACTTTACAATTTAATCCTTTTACTAACTCTAACTTAAATTTCATTCAATTTAACCCCTTGTTCATCTTTTTCTTTAACATAAACTATACTTAAAAACCAATAAACTCTCAAAATATCAACTTAGTTTCATCAAAATCTTGCTTTAAAGCTTCTAAAACATCAAAATTAAAAGAATAGGACTTGATTGACTTACCTTTTAAAGTTTAAAACCTTGAATCTTTAGTTTTTCCTTTTTCCTTCTTTTTCTTCTTTCTTTCCTGCTTGTTTCGTATGCTCTCTGTTCTTTTCTGTTCTTCTTTGTTTCTTTTTATTATTTCATTTACTATTTACTTTATTATATAATATAATATTATATTAATATAATTATTTAATAATATTAATAATATATTTTAACACATAAAATCTCAGATTTTTTTAAGCTTATGCCGCCTCAACTTATGCTAAATGGCATAATTGCCATTTTGGTCCTTTTTATTTTCTTTTAATCTACAATTAGACTTTTACTCCTTATTCAATTTGATCCTTTTTCCTAATTACTCTCAATTAAGCTAAATTCACTAAATAAAAATCTAATTAAGCACACTACTAGACTCATAATTACTCCTAATGATTATTTACTAACTCGATTTACTAAGACGGAGGCCCGATAACACATTTTTTTTTTTTCTGGTGCCCACGAATTTCGGGTCGTTACATAACACCCCAAACCCGGTCAATGTGCCATGACCGAATCTGGCATGCCACGAAGGAAAATGTTTCAAAAAAAACGAGTTAACGATTAAATTTTAGTGAAAAACTTTTTGTTGTTCTAAGTTTGTAGAAAATTAAGTTGAAAACTGATAAATTACTTTGAAATTTCGTAATCAAATCTTTAAAACTTAGTTGTAGCTTAGATTTGAAAATCCTTTTATGAATTAAAGAGAAATTAAAGCGATAAGGTTGTAAACCGTATTTAATAGAAATTTGGAAACTTGAGTTTTGGAAAATAGTATGAGTTATCGAAAACATTAAAAAAAGTTAAATGTTACCAAATGATTTATGTTACCCGATGGTAATGGTTTGAAATCTTTTGCGTTTTGTATTTTAGAAAACTTTGTGCACATACCATTAATTCAACCATATAATTTGTAAGCCATATTTAAATCAAATTCAAAGCATATAAATAATCCAAAACATAATTAAAGAGGCCTTATTACAAACCCAAAAATAAGACAAAAACCAAATTAAAATAAAGTAAAGTACCCCAAATCGTAGTTCATGTAAAATCAAATTTTATTGCATGGCCTCCTCGAGTTCATCCGGCTCCTCATCCGCGAATTTTACGCATCACCTGAAAAAGTAAGGGAGAAGGTGAGTCACCAAGACTCAGTGCAAAATCCCTCTCCCGGGTAAATGCCACGTACTTACACAAATTATAACCAAGCAATATATATATTTATATATAATGCACCCAACCTAGCCATCCATAACTCCTCTTCTACCCCGTGTGGTACCAAACCACTGGTGACCCAAAGTCACGATAATCAATATTGTGATACCAAATCAATGATGACTCAAAGTAACAAATAATCAAGTTGTGGGGCCAACCCACTTGTGATACCAAATCACTGGCGACGATCCCAATATCTCAAAAGTGGGGCCAACCCACGGTGGTATTAAACCACAGGGATGAGTCGCTATGAGGTGCCAAACCTCTGGTGTCCCAAAGACACAAATGTGATAGCAAATCACTGATGACCAAAGTCACAAATAATCAAGTTGTGGGGCCAACCCACTTGTGATACCAAATCACTGGCGACAATCCCATATCTCAAAAGTGAGGCCAACCCACGGTGGTATTAAACCACAGGGACGAGTCACTATGAGGTGCCAAACCTCTGGTGTCCCAAAGACACGATATCAATCTTCCCCCTCCTCTCTTACTGCCCATACCAATGCAATAGAGAACCAAATCATGTCAATACACTTTAATATGAGTCACATAACAAAGATATCATAAATCGTAGATCATGATTTCAATCCACATGTATTAACAACATATAGAAACGGACTTACCCGAATCCTCATTCATACCATCATGGTATCATACCAAGATCTCATCGTTTTTCCCACTTTGATAATATGATTAGTAAATTAATATTATAAATACATATACATAACTGAGTTATAAAGTGTGTAAGATACACACCTTTCACCAATGCAAATACTAACTTCCGAAGATCCGATCTACCGCACTAGATCACCTTGTCCTACAATCGGCCAATACTTAGATTATAAACAAAGGCCATTCAGCTATACCACTAAATCCCAATGAGTTATCGCTTGAAATACCAAGTCTTACCTAAAAGCTTACCCAAAACGATTGACAAAGAAACAGGCTTAGATTGATTGCTTCCAACGTTCCGAGGAGCCTAAAAGAAATCGGTTTCTAAGAATGATTAGAACCTTGCAACAATTTCCCAAAGATTCGGCCTTTGTCCACAAGAAAACGACATAGAAAAGAGAAAGAAATGAAGGAAAAACGGCCATGAACACTTACCCTTTTCCAAAACTGATTGAAGAATACCCAAAATAAATGCCTACCCTTGATGATATTCGGCCAAAATAATACAATAAGGGAGTGGGAAGTTTCAGCAATATGGTTATGAAAGAAGAAAGATATGTGTATAAAAAGTATGGAAGTATGTGAGTAGAAAAGAGAGTAAAAATGAGAGGGAGAGGATTCGGTTTAATCAACAATGGAAGAAAGAAAAGAGAGAGTTTGGAGAAGAGAGAGATTCGGCCAAAAGAAAGAAAAAGAATAAGAGAGAAAATGGGATTAAGAGATTCGGCCAACACCTATTTTACCAAAGAAGAAAAGTGCACAAAAATGCACAAAGTTCAAAAGTAGTTTCGGTTTCAAAAGGACAAATGAAAGAAAGAAAATGGTATTTGGTTCAAACAAAATGAGGCTAAAACCAAAAGCAAGTTTGCACCAAAAGCACAATACACATTCGGCCAAGGTGGGAGTTTTTGGAGAGAAAGAAAAACAAATGCCAAAAGATGCACAAATGCAAAAGTTGGCCAACTATCCCCCCCAAACCACCTAACAACATTCAGCCACCCCCCTAGCCACACATGCCGTCCACATACATGCACTAAAGGCCTTGAAAAAGTTTCCAAAACATCTTCCTTAAGCCAAGCCTTATGTCCCCCCATCCTTCCATAACCTTAAGATTCTTTTCCCAAAGTTCAAACTTTCCTAAACCAACATTCAACTTACCAAAAATTTTAAAGTCCAACCTTCTATATGTAAAGCTTGACCGTCCATCAATGCTAGGATAAAAAATAAAGTCTTTAAAATGTTAATCATGCTACTCGATCCAATTTCCTCAAGCAACCTTTCAAGCTCCTTATCCACTATGCCACTAACTTCATATGTGCTTTAATTTAACACTTAAATTAACTTAAGTGTCAAGCTCACTTAATCCACTTCACTAAATTTTCAATACTAAAAATTATTCTAGCTTAGCTAATAATTCCAAGCCTTCACACAAATATACTAAGCACACAATAAAGATCATATCCGAACTAACACAAGTAACAAGATGATACTCTAATATTTTTAGGATGTTACAGTGCAACTCCATTTCTATTCGCTCTTCGTTTAACTCTAGAGCCTTGATATGGTCTTGGCATTTTAGCAAGGTCATTTCCAACTCTTCAATCTTTCTTTCCATCTCTTCTATCCCGCTCAGACTCGCTTTTAACTCTTTTACCAAGCTACGGTTTTGATGATAATTAAATGACCTTTCTAACTTTGCCACTCTAGACTTCAATTCGTTTTTTTTATTCTGGCTTTCTAACATCCGCCTCTCTAGACTCTCCTTCTAGGCTTTCATTTCTTAAAATTTCCTTTCCCATTGCTCGGTCTTACTTCTTTCTTCCTACAACTCTTGTCTCCATTGATCTGAAGTTTTTCCTAACCCCACGGTTCTCATTGAGAGGCGCATCTTCTTGTAGTCCTTCTTTAAGCTATTTAGATCTTCCTCAGTTTCACTTTTCCTTTTTCTTAACTCTTCCACTTCTACTTTTCGTGCCTCCACGTCCCATTTCAAATGCATTTTTCCTCCTCTGATTGTTCGATCTTCTTCCTGAGTTCTAAACTTTGCTCCACAAAATCTTGCCTTACAATTTCTAGCTCAGTTGGAACTATTCGCAGGCGTTCTTCCGTTGACTGAACGTCACTGAAAGTTGGACCCGAAATATTATCATTAGTTTTTTTACTCAGCCACGCTTCATACTCAGCAGTCACCATTTTACCCACGTTTATTCTCTTCATCCGATGTGTTTGTTTCCAAGCGTTCGCGACTTCCTTAATCTTCTTCTTGTAGCTTTCTCCAGAAATAAGAGAATTCTCTCTGGCCCAAACCATATGTTGCTGGTACAAACTGCTTACACTTATATTGTCTTGTTTCCAGTAGAGGGGCATATCCGACGGCTCCCCAAATTTCGGGTAAAGGGACCCAATTAAAATCTCTGCATCTATAAAGTATCTCTTCAGGTATCATCCATGGAGCTTTCCACTCAATGTCTTCTTCTTGAAGATTCTGAAAAATCGTCATCCATCCTTCTTCGGTTATATCTTCTCGTCTTGACACGGCTATTTCCTCCTTTAACGGTGAATAGTCCTTACGAAAGGGTCGATAAGAGACTTTATCCATCTTCCAAAAATGGGCGTGAAACCATACAGTCAATAACTGTGCACATCCAATAAACCTCCCCTCTTCTATTCTGCAGCATGCGTTTAATGATCTGAAAGTTTCCGCCAGGATTGCTGGGACGGGTGTAACTTGCTTATCCAACCGGTCAAGTAAATCTACAACTACTTCGTCTATGTGTCTTAGGGTTTTGGGGAAAATAACTAACCCATAGATGCTTAAGGCAAAGTATCAACCTTCCTTTTCACATCCGGGTGCGTCAAAATCAGATCCCTTAAATTTGCCCAAGGGATACATCTCCCCTCACCTTTCTGTTGAATTCTAGCTAAGATCCACTGTTCGCTCATTCCAGTAATCTTCATCAATTTCTTAGCAAAAGGAGGAATATAAGCAGGCCTAATATAAACCTTATCAGCTTGTACCTTGGGACAACGAAGTAATGTGGTATACTCTTCTATGGTCGGTACCAAATCTACTTTCCCGAAACTGAAACAACTGTATGCAGAATTCTAAAATTGAACCATAGCCCGAAACATGTGTTTATCTATCTTGACATTGAGTAAGTAAGAGATATCACCATAACTGTGGTAGAACGTTTGTTTAGCCTCACATTTCCAATGAGTCCAGATGTCGCGTAACTCTTGCAGCTCGTTTTGCGTCACGCTAATACGGGTGAAGTCCCACAGCTCTGACGCGTAACCTTCAACTAAGCTGTCTCCTTTTTCCAACTACAACTTTTCTGACCATACGCATACGGTCGCATTGTCTTCTACTCTATCAAGAAAATCGCTGTCCATAGCAAACTTCCTATTTTAGCAATCGAACAGAAACCGACACCTCTTTTAATATAGAATGACATGCAAACAACAATGAATTGAATCAAGTCAGCATCACATAATCAGAGTAAGTAGAATATCATCAAACATTTACAAGGCAACGTTAAAACTTCGGCATTTTACCTAGGGTAGGCTCTTAGGTTTTACTATATGTAGTTCGGCTCTACAGAGGGGTACCTGAACCAGTCGATTCCTCAATCCTCACCCATTATAGGCTCATACGGACCGAGTTCAGCTCAGGGGGATACATTTCTCTATGGCCATGCGGAGGTGAAAACCTCACGAAGCGCATAGGTACGGATGTATCCCGAAAGCAATCCACTAGCCCATGCGGAGGTGAAAACCTCACGAAAGCTTAGTTTCTTGCTCCCACTTAAGGGTGTGACCAACGGTCATGCAATGCGATGCCAAAGTATTTCATGCGACTTGACATTATAACACAATCAAAGGCTTCAAATAACTGATTTTCCCAAAACAATTTTCCAAGTTTTCGATCAAAAGGACAACAATTAATCAATTTATGGCCTGATCCTCAAAGTCCCCAGTGGAGTCGCCAAGCTGTCGAGACCATCCTTAAAAAGGGGTTTTAAAAGCGGGAATCGACTTTAAAATATATGGAGTCGCCACCAATCATTTTTTTTTAGGTGTGATCGGGTCACCTATAAAAATATTTTGGTTTACGAAATTCGAGAAAAAGGTTCGGGAGTCGGTTACGTGCAAGGAAGGGTTAGCACCCTTGCAACGCCCAAAGTTGGTACCAAATTGATTAATGTTGTCCTAATGTCGAAAACTTGAAAATATTTAGGGTGAAACTTTCAAAAAAACGGCTAATTGAATCAGGATTGAATCTCAAGATTAACTCGCTTCAAAGGAATAAAAGTATCACATCCAACACGTCAGGATGTAATACCCTTATATTTCGACATCAAGGACATCTTTGATCTTCAAAACATGTAAAAGAAAAGGATATTTGAGTATTTAGTTGGACGAAAAGATCGACACCCAGCACGTTAGGATGTAATTTTTCGGCCTTCTAAGCACACAAATATTACCTTTTTGTATGAAAATATCGATTCGCGATTCAAAACCGTGATCCACATGAAGCGACAAAAATACGAAATCAACGACATTGGTAATAAAAGGTACAATAATTAAAAACATAAAAAGATAAAAGACGGCTTTGAAATAATAATAAAGGGGTTAGAAGGGGTTAGTAAAGATCAAGGTAATAAAAGGTATGTATACAATATGATAGCATAAATATAATAATAACAATAATAATGATAATAGTAAGAAAAAGATAATAATAGTACGGACACAAGATATGTACAACATGCCAATATAACTATAATAATGATAATGAGATAATAATAGTGATAGAAAACCATAATATAATAATAATATGATAATAATATTATAGTAGTGAAAATAAAATAATAATAATGCAAAACGTATATGATATGATAATATAAATATAGTTATAACAATCATAATAATAAAGTTAGTTAAGTACTAATAAAATATGTACGAGAATATAGTAATAGTAATAATAATAACGATAATACATATAATAATGATGCATATAATAATAGTAGTAGTAATATAGTAATAACAATAAAATGATAGTGATACAAGATATATGTACAAGTAATAGTATAATAATAGTAATGCAAGAAATAATATCATAAAAGAAAAATAAAATAAAAAATAATGATAATAATATAGTAATAATAGTAAAATAATAATGATGATACCAAATACGTATAATATAATATATAAATATAGTTATAATAATAATAGTAATCAAATGCTAATAATAATAATAATGACAACAATCATAATATTATTAATAACAATAATATAGTATTAATGATACAAAATAAAGTAAATAATAATAATAATTACAAAATATTAAAAGGGGATCAAATTGGATTAAAAAGGTGATTTTGGGGTCAATTTTGAAATAAAATAAAGAGGGGAGGGCCTATTCGAAATGCGCGCGGAAGAAAGGGGACCAAAAGGAAATTATCCCTTAACTCTCATGCGCTGCGTTTAGTTCAGGACCAAATTGGAACAGAAACAAACACACTGGGGTAAATTTGAAAATAACAGAAACTTGATTAGAAAGGGGAGAAAATGAAGAAGGACCAAAAGGGCAATTAGCCCAATTGACGAAAACACGCGGATCTTAGGCGGGTCAGGTCAACAGAGGATCCTGGGGGCGAAACGACGTCGTTTTGGTGTTGAAAGGCAATGACCAAAACGACGCCGTTTTGTAGTGTATATATATAGGAAAAATTAGGCCTAAACCTTTATTTCTCAACAGATATAAAAAAAAAACTTAACTCCTTTTTTTGTTTTCTCTGCAGGGGCAAGGAGGGACGATTTCTAGCGATCTACGCTGCCGCCGATGTCGCCGAGCGGTGGCCGAAAAAGGTAAATCTCACCCTCTTTTTTTGTTTTTTTTTTAAATATACGTATATATATGTATATGATTTTAGATGTAAAAAAAATGAAGAACTTTAATATATATATATATGTGGACAGATTCGAAAAGGAGGAAAGAATGAACCACCTTTTGCCAACTCCTCCGTTGTATTGATTTGTTGTTTTTTTTTTAATCTGTTTCCTTTTGTTTTATTGATTGCCAGAAAAAAAAGATCCTTTCATACACCCTTGCTTTCGGGTTTTATAACCGAAAATAAAAATAAAAAATACAATATTCTGCCATTGTTGTCATTTTGTCCTTATTTTCGCAGGAGTGGGGCGCAAGTGGGAGTGGAGCACGCGGCCAGGGTCGGTGGCCGACAATGGTGGTGAGAACGGCGCTGGTAGGGCCATTGGAGGCATGCGGCGCAAAGGGCTAGGGTTTCAGAAACCTTAGCTAAAAATTTTAAGAGTTAGGGCCGATTATATTGGGCCTATTGGGCTCTTTTCTTTGGATTTTTATTTATTTATTTATTGGGTTTAGTTTGGTTTGTAACGGGCCCGGGCAGGTTTTGGGTATTACAAATGGAAAGCATGAACCATTGGTTCATGAGATGGGTAATGGCTCAACATGAATGTGTATTATTTCAATTGTTGAATAGCTAAAATTGAATTGTATGAATATATTGAGAATGACAAACTTATATTTGATTTAGTTTAGTAAAATTAAAGTTATATGATTTAATGATATAATTATTATGATTATAATTTGAATTATGGTAATACCACTGAGTATATGTATACTCAGTGTGCGGTTGTTTCCGTGCGCAGATTAATAGGTGTTCAAAGTCCTGGTTCAGCATTCAAGGCTATCCCGACTCCAGCACAAAACTCGGTGATTTATTCTTCTTTTGGTAAAAGTGGCATGTACATAGGTGTTGTTTTGGTCACTTTAAAATGTTACATGACTTTTGTTGTACAGAATGATATTTGGTATTTTGGTGTTTAAAACTAATGAAATGCTATGAAATTTTATATGATATACATGATATAATTGGTACTAAAAATTTAGAATGAAATAAATAAAATTATAAGTTAAATTTTATTAGTAAAATAAATGCTTATAGAATAAAATTATAAAATTAATGTTATAGATATAATTTAAATGCGATTAAATATGAAATTTGTATTGGTTGAATTGTTGGATTTTGGTTTGGTTGCGATTTGAAACTTGCAGGGAAGGTTAAATATTTATAAAGGGGTTATATTGAATTTTTTTTAATAAAAATAAAAATGAATGAAGTCAATTAACAACATATTTTTAAATGAATTTATAATCATATTATAATATGATTATTTTTTTTAAGAATTATTTGTAAATAGTCTGATATGTCCGGTAATGCCTCGTAACCCTGTTCCGGCGACGGTATAGGGTTAAGGGGTGTTACAACATCAATGGCCTTATACAAAATGAACTATCAAATAACATAGGCCATTATTTTAGGTCAAATCAATTATGACACATAACAAAACAACCAAGTCCTCTATACATGTCATAATTCAAAATATTGATTTCAAAGTACCAAAAGATTGTTGATAGTGTGGATGAATATCCGACAATCTCCGAATCCCGAGCTAGCTTGGTGACACTATAAAACAAGGGAAAAGAGAAGAGAGTAAGCATATAGCTTAGTAAGTAAGTATGTAAATAATAAATAATTTACTAACATGCCTTTAACAATTCTCATAATATGTTCTCAAGATAATGCAATCATAATTACACGTAGTTCTACCATTTACTCATATTCATCTTAAGCTGTCTATTCGAGTCACAGTCACTAAATTATTTATATCTCGATCTACAGAACTCCAAATTAAGATCCGTTAATTTTTCCTGCAACTAGACTCACATATATTCTTACCATAAAATTTTCATAATTTTTGGTTTATCCAATAAGTACAGTTTATTTTTTAAAGTATCCCCTGTTCTGTTGTATGACAGTTTCGATATTTATCCACTAAAAATTAATTATCTCATTGTACAGAACTTGAATGACGTTACCGTTTGTTTATCTTGAAAATATGCTCATTGAAAATTTAAGGATATAAATTTTATCCTATGATTATTTTTTTACAATTTTTAATGATTTTCCAAAGTCAGAACAGGGGATTCCAACATCATTCTGACCCTGTCTCACAAAAATTCAAATATCACAAATATGAAATTCTTTTATTTACACCGTTTCTTTTATGTGAAAATAGACTAATTCATCTTTAATTTCATATCTTATTCAACCTCTAATTAGATTTCCACCATTTTTGGTGATTTTTCAAAGTCACACAACTGCTGTTGTCCAAAAATGTTTTGTTGCTAAATTTTCTCTTTCATAATTTCACTTATTCCATTTCATCTTACCTAAGGTTCGATCAAATATCGAGTACATTTTTCATAAATTTTCACACTTATACCTACACTTATTCATCACATAATCATATTCAGTTACACTTAGTCCTTACATGATCACACGTATTTTCACTTAGTAAATTTCCCGTTGAACTCATCGGAATAATAACAGATACATGGTGGCCTGCACATAGTACCACCCTTGTAGCCGAAGCTATCTGGTGCACATAGTAGCCTGCACTTAGTACTACACATATGACCAAAACCATCACTTACACATAGTGGCCTGCACTTAGTACCACACATGTGATCAAAATTATCGGGTACGCATAGTAGCCTGCACTTAGTACTACACATGCGACCTATCCGTCTGATACACATAGTAGCCTGCACTTAGTACTACACACGTGACCTAAAACCATCTTGTGGCTCTCTTGTACACATAGTGGCCTGCACTTAGTACCACACATGTGATCTAGCTACCTCATTTGTATCTTTTCCATTTCGAAGGTTCAACCAGGAATTCTCACTTTTCATCATTTTACCAATTCATCCATAATCAATCACAATTCATAATTTACATAAAATAATTACTCCATATTCAACCATATCTCATATAATATAACAAAATATTAAAACATAAATAAAAACAATGTATTATTTACATACAAACTTACCTCGGTGCAAAATATGACCAATTTGTAATTTAGTTCACAACCTTTTCTTTTTCCCGATCAAGGTCAATTCCTCGTCTTTCTTGATAATCGAGCTTAGAAGCTTGAAAAACCCTAGCTATGTCTTCCTCATGTGAATTTTAGCCAAGTGATTGAAGATGAGAAAAAATTGGCTTTTAATTTTGTTTTTAATTCAGTTTAATCACCAATCACCAAATGACTAAAATGCCCTTAACTTAAAAATATTTTATTTCACCTATTTGATGTCTATTTTTGTCTAGCAAGTTAACAATGGTCTAGTTACCTTTTAAGGACCTCCAATTTAAAATTTAATAGCAATTAGGCACCTCTAGCTTCTAGAATTCAAGTTTTGCACTTTTTACAATTTAGTCCTTTTGACTAAATTGAGTGCTCAAACATCAAAATTTTCGAATGAAATTTTCACGAAATCATTCATAAAGCCAAAGACCATAAAAATATAAGAATATTAAAATTTTCCTTGTCGGATTTGTGGTCCCGAAACCACTATTCTGACTAGGCCCAAAATCGGGCTGTTACAGAAATTACAGCATCGGGAAGAGCAATTCTCTTAGCAAGAGTGTCTCTTCAAAGAGAAACATTGTATCATTGGTTAAAGGGACGCTCAAAATGAGTAGCTTATTACAAAGCTGATAGTTGTACGGGAGGTCCTGAGGTGAGAAAATTTGGAGCATCCGGAGGAGAAGGCTCAATCCACACTCCGAGGGGGTAATGATCGTGACAAATTGGAAGGTCTCTGTATGCACAATGCTGACCTCCCAGTGGCATCCTAACGCTCTCAAGGAACAATAATATCTCCATGGAAGAACAACTCAAGGCTTTCAAAGTAGAGCAAATGCAATAAGCAAACGAAGGAAGATGAGCCGAATTTGTCTAGAATTACTCTAATGAACCGTTGGTACCCAAAATTCTAGAAAACCACATCTCCAACTCCTTCAAGTTCCCAACGTTATTGTACAACAAATTTAGGGATTTGAAAGACCACCTTGTCTGGTACAACAACCATATGAACATATTAAGGGCTTCTGATGGAGTGAAGTGCAAAGCCTTCTCCATGACCCTTTCGTAGATGGCTTGATAATGGTACTTATTGCTACCTTGGGGGTCAATCCATTCATTTGATCAGTTGATTGAACTGTTTTTGAGTTGTTTTTTGGCTAATAAAACGCTCTAGCAATTCTTAACGTAATGACCATCTGGCAAGGAGTGAATGAGTCCCTTCACGATTATGTTAAAAGATTTAGTGTAACAAGATTATGAAGGAAGTCACAAATAAGTGGGCAATCCAAGTATTAATTGTGGGTACCTCGCACTAGCATCTCATGTGCATTATCATATGAAATATTCCAACCAAACTCTCTGATCTTTACAAAATGGTGTACAAATTCTCGGAAGGAGATGAGGTAGAAAACTGAACTATAAAAAAAAGAAATAAGAGTTTTTGATTGGTGCTGATGGTCAAGGGCTAATATAAATTTTTTATTTTAGGGATGAAATTGAATAAGAAAAATTTAAGGGATTAAAACATAAATTTATAATGTATTAATTTATAATTTCTTCATTTTTGAATGAATTAAACATAAATCATTTTTATGGATCAAAATTAATTTTACCATAAACTAAATTTTAATTTGATCATTTAATAAGGACTTATATGGTAATTTTTTTCATTTGAGCAGGAGGGGGCAATGTCCTTGCCTCCTTAAATTCGTCTTTCTAGTCAGTACTATAACTCAAATGAAACTTTTTGAATAATTCAATAATTATTTTATATTTTTCAAAATTAAATGACTAAAATATAAATTTACTAATGATTTAATAATTTTCAATATAATTTACCTTAAATTCTATCCTCTCAAGGCTATTGTCCACAAAGCTTAGCCCCTGCAAGCGACCCTCGAGGACCACCAACTTGATCGTAACATGTTTCTCTTAGTTTCCGAAAACGAAAGGGACACGTTGACTAAAGGTTGAAGTTAATAGTGATAAACCTCTTCGTTGATGTATGCTGCCTGTTGTGAAGATCCATCAAACCTTGAAGATCCATTTACTAATTTCCTATTCATTGCTAGTTAGGATAAAAAATCGAGAGAAATTTTTTTTTTCTGAAAAAAGCATATTAATTTAAACTTACATTTCTCTCAATTTTTTTTTCATTTTAGTATTTTAATTTAAAATAATATATTTCCAGCCAAATACACTTTTGAATTATCTAAATTCTATGAACATTACTCCTCCTAATTGAGAGCCCAAAATTATACAAATTTTCTCATATTAATATTTAAACTTTTTTATCCAATATTGATACTCAAATTATGAATCCGTTATAGCTTTTTATAAAAAATATTCAATAATACCGCACAAAAGACATTGACGCATATAGCCAATGGGAACATGACAAATGTTGATGTGACATCCTTTAAAAACATTTTAAATATTAAAAATAACATATAAAACTTAAAATATATATTAAAGAATACATAAAATTTATAAAAAAATATATATAACTTACATAAAATAAAATATTGTAAAACTAGTAAAGCTAATAAAGAACTTGAGTGCTTCACTCTATAAGTAATACTATGATTTTGTATTCTCAAGGCTCATATTTTGCAATAATTTCTAAACTAGGTCATCAAGAATATTGAAACATACATAGAGCATTGTTGTCTGTTGAGGGGACAAAAACAATTATACTCCCATTGTATGATGATATTGATAACCAATAATGATTCTGGAACCCCAACAATGATGCTTGAGAAAATATCCTAATAAACCATTTAACCATTTCTCATGGGGGTGGTGACACTAGACATCATAGAAGCACTGGTTCTAAGTGAATATCGAAGGTGCATGTGGCTACTCATAATTACTAATGGAATTGCTTTGGTATCAAAAGCATATATCATTGGCCAATGCAAAAAATGCTTAGCAGCAAGAATATGTAATGCTCAAATATTTGAAATGCTGTCCAATGAAGAATTTTTAGCATAAAGAAGAAGTGCCATAACAAATGAGTTCCAAATCCATGATAAAGGAGCAACAATAAGATCCAAAAAGCATAAAAACAGATCAAACTTTCTTCTAGTCCATTCAAATAAAACTAAAACAGTCATCTTTTGGCCCACTGTTTATTTCGCATTGTTGAATGAACAACGAGAAATACATGTTCATATGCATATGTAATGTAGAACAAAAAAGGAGGCGTTTACCGCACTGGTTGCTGATTATAATGGTTCTTCTCTTTCTTCTTTGCAGCAGCAAGCCTTGCACTCCTTGCAGCAGCCTCTTGTGCAGCAGCTTTTGCAGCTGCATCCATCTCTTTACTGGATTTCTTCTTCTTCATAGATGCCATCTTCCTTAGCCGCTCTTTCACATCAACAGCTGATGCATCCTCCTCATTCTGTTCAGTTCCAGCAGCTTCATCTGGCCCATTGGTGGCATCTGTACTAGTCAGCTGATCCTGTGATTCTTTACCCTCCTTCGATTTATCCTTCTTTTTCTTCTTCTTGGCACTTTTAGACTCCCCTGGAGGATTTTCCTTCTTTTCTCCCTCTCCATCTTTCTTTTCTTGTGCAACATCTGCAGTATAAGAGATAACAACCAAGCTTAGAAGAGACTTCCTTTATGTAGATATTTGAGCAAAGAAATTGTTCTGGACTAGAAATGCCATCTTCATACGTGCACAGGCTTATTTACAGACAAGCAAACAACATATAACCTTAAAAATGATAACATGTAAATATAAAAAGGTTGTGTGCATGCTTGCACTTGAGAGAAAATTTTCAGATTTTCAAACTTGGACTCACAAACAGCTTTAAGGTTGTTATGCATTGTGTCCCAAGAGACAACTTGAATCATCAACTACTGTTGTCGCAACAAAACCATCTAAGATTTGATTCTACTGTTATCGGAACTTAAAAAAAGCAATACATAACAAAAATACCGACTTTCCACAAAAACTAGGGGCAAAATGTTGCACTAAGTTGGTTAAAATTACCACGCGACTCATCCTGGCCATTGCTCTCCTTCTGTGTTACTCCAAAATCAGCAAGAAGAGCCTCCAGCTCAGCAAGCTCCTTTTTCTTCCTCTCTTTCTTTGAAAGTTGTCTTTCTGGCTCCTTAGGTGGGAGAGGAACTTCAGGAACCTTTTTTGGCAAAGGCTCAGGATGTACTGGAACCTCTGGTTCATGATCATGATCTTCCTCTATATCATCATCACCTTCATCTAAAATATCTTCTTCACTCTCACTATCCTGTCATCCCAGATCAATTAAAATTTAATGAGACATAGCTTGTCCAAAGCAAACTAATTTCCGACTTTCATCCTGTATCAACTATAGTCATCCAATCATACAGGATAAATGATTTATGCTCGAGGGATTCATCTTTTTGACAGAGTAACGAAAGAACAAATGGACCTGAGACTTGGGAGGGCCCAGAAGAAAACCAAGCTGGCTCTTTGCCAGTAACTGTAGTCACAATGTTATATCTTATACGCTATTCACTTATTCTCCAAGACAATTAATCCAATTGTTTTTTTTTCCCACTTCTTCTTCAGCCTTAGATTGCAAGAAGCATAAAAATGAATTTCCACTTAGAAGAGAGAACTAAAATAAAATCCGACATCTTAATGATTTATGCTTTTAAGAGACAAGACTACAATAAACCTTTAAAGTACTAGAACTAAACCACAGGAATGAAAAGATACACCAATATTCCTATATATTTTGTTGACAAACAAAGAGGAAGTAAAATCCATGTCAAACAATAATGCAGGAGTGTGAAAGTAAATTGGGTTTCCTTGAAAAAATAATACTATAACAAAAAAAATCCAGATTTTGGGAAGCTTTTAGCAAAGTGATCGTCAAGTGCTGGGAGCACTATACTACTAAATAAATTCCATTAAATTAGAAATATATATATAGAAGAAAAACCAAAGCTAAGATAAACCACTCATGATTTCAATAATATCATAATAAAATATGAAAGAACAAGAAGAAAAACACCTCATCCATGGAGAAAGAAAAAAAATAATATCTTTTCACCTTAGCTAATAAAATAGCTTTCTTAGTAATACAATCAGAAAAATTAGCATCCTAAAGATAAATAGATGTCCAAAGTCTTCACTATGAACTTGCATGATTTTAATCCACTTCCGGTAAAAAAAGACCTTAAGTAGCATCTATCAGCTAGTATATTTCATAATCTCCTGAAATTCAGTAGAACCTTTTGATAATAATTTCTATAGAAACATTCTCATATGAATTACTATCACCATAAATACCTCCAATTTAACATCCAATTTAACTATGACATATGAGAACCCAAACATCTCAACCTCAAGCCGAACTCCATAGACAAATATGCTAACAGTTTAAGCCATAAAGCCATTGGTCCAACTATAGGATGTTTAAGGTTCATTTTCCAATCATTGGCCAAGAGGCTTCCTTTGCACAATTTACCATCGCATAATCATCCTCAACCATTGAAATTATAACAAAATAAAATCAACTAAAACTTCACAAAATTACACTAACTGATTTCATAGCAGTCAATTAGAAGAAGAAAAAAATGATCGTTTAACCAGTAAGTCAATTCACCTCTTCGTTGACAGTCTTATCTTCATGAGACGGCTCGGAGGATCCCCAAACCGACTGAGGAGGAGCGGTTGTAGCATAATAATCATCATCGTCATCAACATCGGCCCATGATTTGACATTAAGCGGTGCCGGAGCCCAAAAGACCTGCGGTTCAGGTTCTTTTTGCAGTTGTGATTGCTGAGACTTAGAAGAAGACTTTTTAGAAGAACCTCGGTCCTTATCAGACTTCTTCTTCTTCCGTAGAGTTTCAAGAGCCGCAAACACGTTGGTGTTGTTGATCACCATAGATCCTTCGTCTCTCCTGCTTCCTCCTCCCACCATCTCTCCCTATTCCCTCAAAATCAAATAACAAAAAACAGTCCAATCGACAAATATACGAATCTTCGAAAAAAAAAGTACTAAAAAAACGAAGATCGAGATGCTAAAAACGAGATTTGTTTTTTTAAATTAGTGTGAGATGACGAGATGATTGTTTAGGGTATGCTGAAAAAGGAAGTGATCGTATATAAGAGAGGTGAGTATGTTTCTGGTGAAAAAAAGCTTAGGGTTTGAAATGAAGCGTGTTTGTTTGCCGAGTGTTAGGAGCTAAGGCCGTGGGGTAGGGTTAGGTTATACTGGGAGTGGAGGAGATAACGTTAAATGGTTAAATGGGTAATAATAATGTGATGAAATTGGGGAGGATGATGTATGTGGATGAGGGCAAGATGGACGAAATCAAAATAATGTGGTATTTTAAACCCACAAATGGCAAACCACAATCTATCTGATTACAATTATAATTTCTGGAAATTTCAATGCGTGGTAAAAGTCTTCAACCACGTTTGTTCGCGTTCGCACAAAACAAATGTAATTTCCCCCTTTTGTTTGTTTGTAACATATGAAAATGAGATTTCTCTTGCTTAAATTATGATAGTTATCGATTTAATTTTTAAAATTTAATTTCTGTGGAATTGTGATAATTACCGACCTAATTTTTACATTTTAGTTTAATCAATACTTTTTGAATTTTAAATTATAATATTTAAAATTATGAAGAGAATTTGTTTCAACAAAATAAAATTGACTTGTTTTATTTTTAGTAATTTATGAGCTTATATATACAAAACTCACACTAAATATATTAATACTTTAAATAAGGTAAAAATATTACTAAATCAAATTATATTTTATCTATCTACTAAAAAAATGAACAAAATAATATATACTAGATCAAAAAATAAATTTTGTTCATTTTTATTATTAAAAACTAATTCCTAAATATCCTTATAAAATATAAGTAACACCCAACATGTAATTGCTTAATCATTTCATCAGTCATTTTTAACAGTAAAAATAAATAAAACTTTTTATCTATTGTACTTTTTTTTGAGTAAAAAGACAATATAATATAACTTTTAATACAAGTACTACCATCATACTTTTACCCTTTAAAAATTACTATTCTATCAATAAAATCTCATTAAAGATTAAGTCATTTTAGAAACATTTGATAAAAGAAACATCATAGGATTCTGACAGGTCTCAACGAACCCCAGGCTCTTTCACTTTAATTACAAGGCATATTGAAAACGCTAAGTGGAGGAATTTTTATTCCTTTAACCAAGGAAAACCATACGAATGCAGAGCAAAATAAAGTGAATCACAATGTCAAAGCAAGCAAATCCAAGTTTAAGTTGCTACATATATATATATCATCAAACATTGTAAAAGCAAGGGAGAATAATAGTAAGCAAATTGGGAGCAATTTTGTCTGAATAAAACTCCCCGCAATAATTAATTTGAATTTAAAAAAAAAAGGGGGGGGGGGGAATAGTTTCTGCCACTCTCATTGTTTCCAATTTACAGGTACCCCCTACATACACATCAGGCAGGGTGAAAAAAACTTTGATGCACAACTGGGTATTGTGGCTTAAACCAAAAAGGATAGTGTTATAATATTATATATATAGCAGTAAGAAAAGGCAGATAGGGCAGGCACTATCATTTTCTCTCTCTTTTCAACCAACCATCTCACTTTACAATTGACTACGACTATGCCACAAAGAATAGGAAAACCATCAGGAAAAATATCAATACAAAAAATATCTTCATCATCAACCACCTGTTTGACGATATGCTGTTTAGGTACTTGAGCAATTGTCCTTGTGCTCCCTCCACGTTCGCTAAGGTGTCGTCCATGTTTTCATCAATCCTGACAACAAAACATCACCGCGGTCCAGTAGTCCATATATCAGTTACAAGATGAATGCTAAGGGAAAATATCAATACATTGAACAAAATCTTCTCAAATTTTCCCAAATACCAAACCATGATGCACACCGATAACTAAGAGTAGATAGAAGGACATCTGGCATAATAACCCAGAAAACTACATTAATAATACTGAATATAATTTTGAATACCAGGATGATAACCACCATTTATCTTTGATTATTGAATTCTATCATTGCTTCTAACACAACCATGCAATTACATGAAACTCTACTAAGTTTAAGTGCATGAGATTTTTCATAGCCTTAATAAACTATTTGGTCAAACTTCACTTGTAAGACAAATAATTAGCTTAGTCAAATTAATCAATGACCATACTGTTGCTATAACATTAACAGAATACAGCACGCCATGACATAGAACACCTTACATAGCAAGTGATAATTTAGCAATAAAATACATTCACATGCTCAAAAAAAAGAAGAAACCTGATAGCTATTTCTCCTTGTTGAGAAACCAGAGTAGCTAGCTGGTTGAAAATGGTGCCTAGCTCATGAATTGTAGATTCTACATTTTGAAGAGCTTCAGCTCTGCTCTGCATGTAACTGTCTTGTTGTGGAACCATTTGTTGCTGCTGCTGCTGGAGCAATGGCTGACTCTCACCATCCATCTGCTTTCTGTATAATTAAGAACCAAAAATGAAGTTCATAAGTGTCTAGAATTTCAAGTTGAGATAGTTTCATATAAGAAATTAAAACCAACTAGAATAAAACAGAATCAGTGAACAATGGTTGGTTCAAAAGAACTAGAAAAAAGAAAGGAAAACAAATAAAAGAAGATTGTGAAGAATAAAAACAGATGTAACATCACAAGCACATGCAATACTAGAATTTTGTGCTGTTATGGTCGCAAGTTATGGATCAAACCATTGGACGAGTAACACAAAAATCAAATCCAAGAAAGAGACCTTTTCCCTTATTTGATTCCTTGTGGAACTCTAAGGGAATTGCCTACCTTGGAACTCTAAGGGAGTTGCCCCTCTTTTAACTTACTGGAACTTTCAGCTTGTTTTATTCAAAAATAATTAACTCTTAAATAGAGGTTCACAATTTAGGAAACAAGATGCAAAACCTTAATTTCATATTCTAATAAGGAAAACAAAAATATGACAGCAAAGTAAATTAATTAGGATAGTTTCATTTAAACTTCCAAGGAAAATCTAGGAAATAAAATCATAATGAAATCCCAACAAAATCAGAATCCAAATCAAATCCCCTAACACTAAAATAGTACAAGAGCGATTTTAAGAAATGTTCCAAGAATATTCAATAAGAAATTATAATTAAATAGACTAAGAATTTCCCAACTAAAATTCTAGACTTCTGAGTGCTAGAATATTTTCCCCAATTAATCAGTCAAGGGTACGTATCTTGTGAAATAATGGGGGTAAATTTACCTCGGAAACAATTGTGATGAAGATTTATTGCCATTGGCCCATTGAGGAAGGTTGTTTGAAGCTCCAGCTGCTGATTTGATGGCCAAAGGGCGCTGCCGTACAAAAGGATTTGGAGAATCTTTCGAAGCATTGGATGAAAATAACTGTCTTCTGTTCTCATGAACTTTTAAATTCTGTACAAGGCAATTCAACAAACATCAATTGCCAATGACAAACTAAACGAGCAAATAGAGAAAAACTAAGCCTTACCTCTGTTCGCATGGTGAGGACATCTTTGAACTCTTTCGTTGCACTCATCAAGCGATTCTTCAAGTCATCAACAACTGTGGTTGAATGACTAGATGTGTCACTGGAGATACCACCTTCATTCCTAGAATTGCAGAAAAGCTGAAGGTCTACCACAGCAGAATTAAGTGTAGTGATATCCTGCTTGATAACTGCAGTGAGCTCCTGGATTTCCTTTGTAGGGTCATCGAAAACTGAAGTCCTCTTAGCCACTGGAAAAGCAAGCAAAACAGAGGATAAGAACGACATAGTGAATGAATAATATGTGGGATCATAGTAACTATGATAACAACAAACATCAATGACAAAGTCCTATCAATACCTAGTCTGTTTGTCTCCTATTATAGCTGTCATTGACAGTTGTGCACACTGGATTTCATCAAGTTCAACTACAACATCAGTATAATTTAAACCACGACAAACCAAGGTGGGGAAATTTCCTACTTCAATTCTGATGGTCAAGTCATATATTTTGTTAATTCAATTCCTACCAAACCACGGGGAAGAAAAAAGGAAGAGAGGGGCAGAGATGGAGGAGCATAGTTCTGAAAACTACAGCATATAAACCTCTATTTATTGTGCATTTCTTTAAAGAAATATAGATAATTGTAAATGAAACTGATATAAGCACTAACATTTTGCTAACTTCGAAAGCTTCTGCGAAGTCTGATGAATTCCAAATCCAATCTTAGAAGCCTTCCTATTAAACTCCGATTGATGCGCAACCATAGATCTCTTTTCCTCCGCTCTCGACGTACTACTACTCAGCCCATTTTGGCCCTGCCCAGACGAGATTGACTTCCTTAACCTATCTGCTACGCTCTGAAATTCTTGCGTCCGATCTCTAAATGATGATTGTGCCACTTTTGCACGCATCTTTTCTTTTCTTTTCTTTTTGGTTAACCTCCTCGGTCTTAAAATCGAAACTCCCAAAATTGAAAATCCCTAAACTAACATTCGATTCCCAATAATTCTTCGATTCCCTTTGCAACTAAAAAAGTAGAAAAATATTGACGGAGATTCTTACTTGAAACGGAGAGATCTGGAACCCAGACCCTAATATACCAGATCGACCTTAATTTGAAATAAAACGAAATTGAAGAATAAATTTTCGACAAATGAATAAATTGAAGAGTCAGATCCAGATCAAGATCCAATGTGCTTATAATTTGCGACAAGTGAACTTGTTTTTTTATCACGAGAATTCGATTGGCAGGAGAAACTGAAACCAAGGAACTTTTTTCTCCTCGAAGGAACGTTGCTAATATGCTGTTTGCTTAACGTTCCATTGTTGTCATTTAGCTTATGAATGGACTCAAAATGTTTGTAGGATTATGTCTGACGGCAAAACAAAAGTATCGTGTCCCACATCAGAAGGAAATATTATGTGCCCCTTGTTTTTAAACATGTAGTGTAAGTTTTCCTAGGGGGTGAAAATTAAGGAGGAGGATTGTAACACAAAATCCTTTCCGAGATATTTCTTTGTGGTAAAAAAAAAACCACCTAGTGCTTTGATTGGGTGTGATATTTAAGATATATTAAAAGGCATCTGATTAAATAAATTTATATATTAATAAATAAATTTTTTTTTTATTTTGAATTGCATTATATTTTAGATATTAAGTTTTCATTAACAAAAAATATATATTCCTTTACTTTTAAATAAAATTTTTAATTATTTATATAATAAATAAATTAATATTTCATCCATAAAATTTTATAAATAATATATTTACGTAGTCAAATATAACATATTGTATCTACAAGTTATTATGGTCAATTTATTAACTATAAAGTAAAGAAAAAAAATTAAATATTAAAATATTTAATTTGTAATATATCAATTTTTTATAGTTTGTACAAATTTTTAATGATGATTAGAACTTTTTAAGTATTATATTTGAATTGTCAAAATAATTTATGTATTTTTAATAGTTATTATTTTAAAATTATGTTGTTTTACGTTAAGTACATAAAATAAAACTATATTATACATTAATATGATACACATGCCTTAATTATGGATTCAAATTTTTTTAGTATTATTCAAAAAAATATTGATCTATAATTTTTAATTATATTTAACAATTCAAATATTTTACACTAATTATAATAATTAAAATACATTATTTGAAAAACTAAACATGTAAAAATACATATAAAACATGTGATATTAGAAACTAACATATAAAAATAAAAAATCAAAACTACTACTGCATCATGTTTAACCAAGATTTTATACTTATTTTGTAGTTAAATAAATCCTTAAATCTGTAATTTTACCTGTTAAAAGTTTTTAATATTCATAGATTAAAAGAGTTTTGATCCATACATTTGAGTGCCTAGTAAAAGATGTAAACTAAAATTTTATACCTAACCCATCACATAATTGATCGGGCCTTGATTAGCTCGGTTTATTATTATTATTATTATTATTATTATTTAATTTCCCAATTTATTTGATAAATTTAGTGTGTGTATTTTTTTTTTTACTTCTTTACACTTATATCCTGATTTTTTTTACTTATATCCTGTATTTATTACCATTATCAAACTTACTATTATTTTCTAAAAGTACTTAACTTCTTTATGTACAATATTAACAACTCATATCATAATTCTTATTTGGATTTTTTTTGTTTTATCTCTATTCCCTTAAATCTTATCACAAACACTGTAAGTGGATCTCGTTTTTATTACACGAGTCATAACATTATTCACTTTTCTCAACTATGCATTATCACTATGTTGAAGTCTTTCATTTCACTTCTATTATCACTTAATTATATCATTTATTTACAGATTTCATTTAATTTTCTTTTAAAGACAAACAATGATTGTCTAATTATGGATCGGACTAAACGCTCTAAGTTCAACACTCTTGGAAATCTACTAGCCTGATCATTGTCAATAAATTCCTCGAGGTAATTGTTTTAATCAAAGTTTGCCTCTTTCACCTCAAGACTCGCAATTTTCCATTTTCAATTTTTACTTATTTGTTTCGTTCTTTAAGATCCAATTACTGTTTATTTACCTAGACCAAAAAATTACTAATTAATATTCACAGTTTGTTTATTTTCTATCCTTCATGTTAAAATATTGTTATATTATTAATTTGATATATTTATGTTTTAAATTTAGTTTTACTTACAATTTAATATTTTTAAAATTTAATATTATACATATTTCATATGTTATTATGATTAATTAATTTCAAATCATACCTTCCATTATTTATTGTATATTAATTTTAGACATATGTTCTAAATCCATGATTTCTACTTTTTACCAATTCTAATTATAAAACAATAAAACATTTAAATAAAAAGATTACTTTATAAGAAAAATAAAGAAATAGTAAAGAGGAATGTGGTGTGAACAAAATTCAACGGCTCAAAAAGGGTCGCCTAACCGTTTTTCCCGGCAACTTTCTCTCTTTTTGTTAGTTTGATTGCTTAATTCAATCATCTTCTCATTTCCTTGCTTTCCCTCCCTTCTCTCGCTAACAATGAAGTTGCAAATGTTTGTTTCCTGAGAAAAAAAAATAATTTCCTCAATTTACCAAATGGACCTATCAAGCTTGAAACATGTTGTTTTCTATCCAAACGATTGCACGTATTTCTAGTGATTTGGGATTCTGATTCCTTCTGGATGAAGAAGGGTAAATTTTTTGTTTCTTTTTTGTGAAAAAAATGGGCGATAAAAAGAAATTAAAGGATGATGAGAAAATCGAGAAGTCGATTCGAGCTCTTCTCAAACTTCCCGAGAATAAAAGATGCATTAATTGCAATCTTTTGGTACGCTTTACCTTTTCTCTTGTTTTTCTTAGACAATGCATTTGAAATTTTGTTTTTATCAAAAGCATTGCATTTAATATTCTTTAAATTGAAGTATAAACTTTGAATAATTTTTTTCTGGCAGGGTCCCCAATATGTTTGTACCACTTTCTCCACTTTTGTTTGCACCACCTGTAGCGGAATACAGTAAGTTCTAGTAATTTCATTTTTGAGATCTAATCGCAATAATAATGAGGTCTAGCGCACTTCATTTTTGACTGTAAGCGTTTTTTAAATTATTTCAGTCGGGAATTCACTCATAGGGTGAAATCTGTATCAATGGCTAAATTTACTGAAGAAGAAGTGAATGCTCTTCGAGAAGGAGGAAATGAGGTCCGTGATGAACAATCATTACTGATATCTTTGCTTCCGGTTTCTTATTGCTAACTTGTTTCTCGTGGCAGAGAGCAAGACAAATTTACTTCAAGGCATGGGATCCTCAACGCAATTCTTACCCTGATGCCAGGTAATCAAGCATCTTTTTCCTTTAAATTTTTTTATGCCTCATTAGAAATATGCCTTGATGCATCTATATTTGCTTTCAGTAATCTTCATATGCTCCGAAAGTTCATCAAGCATGTCTATGTGGATAGGAGATACACTGGTGAGAGGAGTGAAAGGCTTCCAAGTCTGGAAGTGGTAATGTTTCTGGTTAACCACCCACACACCTATATATACATATATTGTACACATAAATTTTATATTTCATGTGACTGATGGCTTAGTCAATAATTTTTTTGGTGCTCTCAATCAAATGCCACTCCAATGTTTTTACTCTTAATAGGTTCCTGTACGTATTATACAGGGATACAGGACGGAATCCCCAGAAATCAAGAGGGTCATTGTGTTCACTGGTAGAACCAAAAGTCCACTTTATGGTAATAGGCATGAATGGAGCTCTAATGAAGGATTTAGTCCTGCTGGAAGAAGTGGTGCTGTTAGGGGTTTCTATAATGAGTCAATAAATTCTAGATATGAAGGTTCCCCTAGAAACCATCGGCACATTGAGATTATTGATCACAGGCGCCGACGTGATGGCCCTGGAAGTGCCATACAAAAAGATAACCCCAACATTCGAAAGAGAGAACCTGTGACACGAAGCATGTCATCTAGCAACCTATCGGATAGGTCTGCACCTCCAGTGGTGCGCCCCATTAGAGATATTTTGGGGGAGAATGCTCCTGCCTTGAAGGTGGGTGAACATTCAAAAGAAAATACTGGAAAGGATACTGTTGCTAAAAACCAGGTGAGGTTGCTACATCTTCAAGTAGTATGACTCTAAAAGGATTTTATGTGTGTATTCGAACCATTTATTTAGTATTTGAATGCTTAATACATATAAATAGATTTGTGAATGAACTGACTTCATAGAATGAGATTTTGATTGTGCCCACGGGAAGCTGTGGATGACTCTTTCTTGTAGTTTAGCAGTTTGAAAACTTTGTCACTTGCTTTTAGTAGTTTGGCAGATTTCCGTACCGTGTTACTATTCCTTGTGGCGCTTCAGTACACTCTTTGCACTTATGTTGTTAGTTTTTCACTTTGCAGAAGATTTCACCACCTAGTGGTATTGAAAGTTTGATTGATTTCAGTATGGATTCTGAGCCGTCTAATGCTGCGGCAACACCAAATATGCAGCAAGTGCCGCCATCAAGCAAAGGTGGTAACCAGTCATCAGATGAACTCTCTTCAAAGGGAAAAGCACCTCCGGCCTCCTATGCAAATCCTTTGGATCTTTTACTATTTGATCTTGCAGCTCCCTCTGCGGTACCTGTTGATAATGTCTCAGCAGTACCGGGCACCTCAGGTGCTCCATCAACTGCATCTGGACAGAACACTTCATTAAACAGTATTTCTCCAGCAGCACCTGAAGGACGGCTTTTCACTTTGACAAGTTCCAGCAGCTCTTCACCAGTTCCACCGGCAGTCAATGTCCCACAAGTACAATCTCCTCACGGGCATGTCTTTCCCAGCATGCAAAAACATCAGTCTTCCCTTTTCCCTGCTTCTGATAATAGCTTTTTTACTGAACAAAGTACTCAAACAACTGAAGCATCGAATAGCCAGGTTATCATTGGAATTGATTAGAAGTTGTTGGAAACTAAATAGACCTGAAAAACATAACCGTACTTTAATAAAATATGGTGTGAACTTCATTTCACTTGCTAACTCTGTTGCTTCTTGTTATTATTTGCAGCCCGGTACATCGTTGTTGATGCATAATGCTCAACCCTCTTCCAATTCATCTACAGAACAATCGTCAGAAGCCACCTCCAAATCAACTGAAGAGACAAAGTCTGGCGGAAGAAAGGAACTTCCGCAGGTGATGGTTGTCTTCAATTGTGTAAGATGTTTATGAATTCTCTTAACAGTTTATGCTGCCCTTCTAGCAGGATCTCTTTGCTACAAGCTATGGATCTGCCCCTGCTGCAGTTCCGGGTTGGCAAACTGGTCTACCACATGGAGCTGCGTTTGGTTTGCAGTTTTATCCTAATGCAATGGTATCCTGTGCATAGAAATTTTCAATTCTGTAACTTCTATGCTAATTCTTGCTTGATATTTGGAATGGTTAAACTTTATGTATATGTTCTCAGCATTCAGCAGCATTTTCAAGCATTTCAAAGGCAAATCCATTTGATCTTAGTGGCGATACGACTCCAGCACAAGCACCACAAGTAGGCACCTAATTTGTCATTGCTTTTTTACTCTCAAATCTTTTAAAATACAAAAAAAAAAAAAAAAAATTGACTTTTCTAAATTCAGTTGATAATTATCATTTTACGAATGACGTTTTTATGTCAAAATTCTTTTTGAGGTTTCAAGAGTTTTTATTCTTGTTCTGATACACCGACATGGCTTCCATATCTCCAAAGTATTCATATCTTTTGTATCTATGAACTTGCTCTAACTTCAAAACGAACATGGCTTAATTGTTGATTGTTTTGTAGTTTCCTCAGATGACATCTATTCTTGGGACCCTCCCTAGCATCCAAGATCCTACTGCTTTGTCTCCCAAACCCAGTACTGATGCCCCATCCCATTCATCGCATTTTGCGTCCATGATGACGCCAGAATCACCTTCCACATTGGCTATGCCTTCTAGTAAATTCACTTCTCTTCTAATCATGCTAAATGTTCATACTAATGTAATTTTTCTCATGCTTACAAGGCGTTTATGATCCTAGGTGCATACATGGGGAGTCAATCACACAGTGGTTTTCCATCTCCCAGGTTACATTTCATTCTGGTAGTCTTCTATTATTTAGCATCGATCACATAGTATTAAGACAGTCTTAAAAGTATGCCGATGTAAATGGTATGGTCTAAAAGTGACATGGCTGGACACAAAAACTTTGCAGGCACATTTCATTCTGGTAGTCTTCTATTATTTAGCATCGATCACATAGTATTAAGACAGTCTTAAAAGTATGCCGATGTAAATGGTATGGTCTAAAAGTGACATGGCTGGACACAAAAACTTTGCAGGCACATATAGTAGTGTTTTCCTTCAACTAGCATGCATTTTAAGCTTAAAAACAATGGTTTGTTCTAACTTTCATGAAAATAGAAAACAAGTTAAGATTTTGAATCACAATTGCAGACCACAAGGTATAGGTGGTTTCGGCAGTGATGAACGCAACCTGGGTTTCTTAAATGCAACTCAGAGTCCTGCAGGTGGACAACCAGCATCTAATCCTCCCAACTCTTTTCCTACAATGGGACCAAATCCATTTGGATAAAGGAAAAAAAAAAAGATATCCAGTCATACTCCCATTACTTTTGGTTTGAACCTCTGAAGATCCTAAAGCAAAAGTGAAGTTCTTTTTATGGTTGGAAATCGGAAACAGAAAAGCCGCATGACTGACTGACTGACTAACTGACTGATGATGTCTTCTGACTTTTGTGCATCTTTGACACAGAATTACAGTATCAAAGACGATCCAATAGTAAAGCATGAAAAGTCACGATTCTGGAGGCAATAGAATCCTCCCAGTAAATTTCTCATAGCCATTATTTATTTTCTTTCTTCCCGGTTGGTTCAATCTCCTTTCATTGTCGTTTTTCTTTGTTCATCTGTTGTAGTCGCACCATTTTATAATGACTGTAATACTGTAAGAGATTATTTCTACATCCCCATACACATCAAATATGCTGAACCTTTCTTGCTATGATCTCCTCTTAGGGTATTGCATTGCATGCATGAGTTGATTGCTAACTTTATGAACTTTGTCATGTACATTACTTGATATTCAGTTTACTCAATTAAGCAATTTAACCTATGAGTTGCGAATTTTTTTTTTCTTTTTTTTTTCTTTGCCATGATTAAGCAATACATAACCTTCCATTTTTGTAAACTTACCCTTCAAGCAACCATTATACTAAAGCTAACTGGCACCTTTATAAATTGAAATTTCCGGATCCTGACAAGTAGTATTTCAGCTTCAATAACTGTATCAAGTATATAGCGTAGGTAGCACAAACAAAGTTACTGGTACAGCTCAAATCGGATTATGCATCATAGATTCATCAACATCTGATAAAGAACTAAGCAATAATGTGGAGAAATTTTTTATGTTACATTCACTAAAGTTACCTAACAAAACAAAACCTCAAAGTATCAAGTAACAGGCGATTGACTAACGTAAAGGGGTTGAATTCTTTTGTCACGAGCTTCTTCAATTACGATAGGTGCCGATTTTTTCATATTTGGAAAGGTATCTTCAATCCAGCTTTACCGAAGAGAATAAATAATGCACAAACCAGAAAGATGAAAGGAATCCGACTGTGCCTGTCGCAAACATGATTGCTAGAACCATGAAGAGAGCATACCCCAAGTAGAGAGTGGCGGACACAGGTCCACTCAAACTCTTAAGATCAAATACGAGATAGTTAATGGAGTACAAGAAGATGTAGATTGGAACTGAACCGGAAGCAAAGAAAGATTTCCGCCACCATTTCCGGTCCTCCACACAGAGATGCATGCAAGTTAACCCCAAATACATTTCAGCGCAACCACAACAAGCAGGATTAGAACAATGAGCAGAGAGCCAAAGACATAGTAAACTCGCCCCATACAGATGCTAGACATGGTGAAGAAAAGCTCAATGAAAAGTGTACCAAATGGTAGAGTCCCAGCACCAAGAATTAACAACCAGGATGGGTAATTCTGAACTGGAATTTCCCGAGGGATCTGGTTGGTTCGAACAGGGTATTCGATATGTGGTGCCTTAGCCCCAAAGTATCCACCAACTAGGTGAGTGGAACTGAGATGCAGAACCAAAGCAGAAGTAGAATAACAAAGAGAGAAAACGGAATAGTTCCTGTGCTGTGACTTCCCCGCAACAGGAAATTTAAAGTGGTCAGTATCAAAAAGGCAATGCCAGGGAAGAAACACGCAGCCTTCCAAGCGACGGAAGCCCATGCCCTGTGATCGCCACAGCCAATTGTTCTCCAAAGACGAACTGAAACATTACCAGCTGTAATACCAAGAATAAGGTAGAAAAATAGCATACCTGTAATAAGAGTTCCACGGGATGCTGGTGACATAAATCCAAGAGCAGCAAATAATATTGTCACAACTGCCATCCCAAGGATCTGAACTCCATCCCCAACCATAATACACAAGAGAGCAGGGTTGGATGGGGCACGGAAAACATCCCTGACAACTAGCTTCCACCCAGCTAACTCCTCAGTCATCTGTGCTTGGGCCTCCTTGTCAAGCTCCTCATATCGGGTAAGATCGCGCCTGACAGTCCTTAAGAATATCACAAGTACAATACGAGCAAGGAAAGTGATCACCATAAGAGAATTCAAGATTGAGAGAACCAATGGACTTTGGATCCGTCCTCCTCCAAATAAGCATCCCAACGAGACGACCACTTGATACCAATCTCCTCGAAAGCAACCTCATAGGTGTCAGGTGAAGACAATTGGCTCACCTTCCTTGATGGGCGTTGATACAGTAGTTGAGTCGCATTAAATCGGAGATGGGTACTTTTCATACATTTCAAGTTCTTAACCAAGTTACCATTATGCGCGACACCGCAAGGAACAACCTCAAAACCAACAACCATCTATCCAGGCACATCCGATCCCCCATTGCCAATACCGGGCATAACCTCGGCATCCCCGGTCCCCCTCATACGAGCCACATTCGTTTCCTCATACTTATGAACAAGCACCTTAAATTTCAAATGATTAAACACATAATAGGCGTCCTGTATGTTAACCCAGCAGGGTATTCTGTCCACCTCAGCATAAAACCCTCTTTCTTAGTATATCTTATTGCAAGCAAATTGTCGATAATCAAGTTAACCTGATACATCTCATCAATCCTCTCCTTCATCAACTTAAAATCATCAGCTGATAACTTATTGGATTGACTTAAAATCATCAGCTGATAACTTATTGGATTGACACAAGAAGATCTCAGTCTCAATAGTATACATCTTAAACCTATAGGGTGAGTTCTCAATCCGGTCTCCCATGAGAAGCTCACCAAGATTTTCAGCACTATCCTTAACACCCTTCTTAGGCTTACAAAAGGGTAAACTGTAATAGCTAAATGACATTTCAGTGTCGATGGAAGTTAAGGAATTCACTTTGACAGACAAATAGCACCCGATTACATGTTTGTGAGGGTAACTACCAGGCAGATAAAACCCATATCCAGATTGAAATATCAAACAAATTGCCAATACCCAGACCGCAAAATTACCCATTAATTCCATTTTGTTTTTTTTATCAGATCAGGAAAACCCTAGATCGAGAAATGAGGTTATCCGATACTTTTTAGTTTTTAAGGTATGTATCTAGTGGTTAATATTTTTTTTATATGTATCTAGTGGTTAATATTTTTTTTAGGTTTTTTTTTTATGAATCACAAGAGTAAGTTAAAATTTTAACAGCAATACAATTAGCACGGTTCAAATTCAAGTCGTACGTTAAAATTTTAACAGCAATACAATTAGCATGGTTTAAATTCAAGTCGTACTTGGTATGATAAATACAATATTTTAGTTCATTAAATAATAATTTGATAAAATTTTAATTGTTAAATTAAAATTAATTATTATATATTTATAACACCATATAAAACATCATATATGTTATATTATTTATAACACCATAAAAAACATTATATAAGTTTAAATCCTAAAATTGTGGCTTATTAAATTAGGTGTTGTTAAATTTATTTTAAAAAAGAAGCAACATACACGTTTTGATGCCAGATATTTTATTGTGTTATTAGGTAATGCAATAAAAACCATTTAAAAGGAAGTTACATGTGAATGGATTTGGCACCCCTTTTCTTTTCTTCTTTTTTGACTTCTGTCCACATGGGAATAGCAAGCACAAAAAACAAGAGCAATTCACAAAAACCATGCCAAATATCAGCCTTCAGTTACGATCCTAAACTAAAAATGTATAAATGTTATTACAGTTATGTGATTGGATTAGATCTCAAGTTTTCAATAATAAAATATTATTAAAAAGAATAATTATGAATTTGAAAAAAATTATAAATTATAAATTATAAAATGAATCTATAAAATATCTTGAATTCATTAAATATGTATATTATGTTTACGAAATACACATAAATCGATGATATTTTATACATTATATGTACTTTGAAAAAATTACACATGATCACCCTATCATGTGCATGTATAAAAGATTAATTTATCAAATCTATAAGAGACATCGTACATATAATATGTTCACGTGTAATTCTCATTTTATGCAATGTATAATTTCATATATTAATACTCCAATATCTATCTGATGCAAGAAATAAATAGTATGGACGAACTAAGGCATTCGAAATAAATAAACTAGCATATTAGTAAGATTCTAATAGAATTGAATATGTAACTACTTTATTAGATTACTGAAAACAATGTAAAACTAGTAATAGGTGCAGGAATATATAATTCAAATGAAAAACAAAATACAAGCCATTAAGTGACTTGAATAAAGAGAAGCAATGACCATAATTTGGTTGAATGTAAGTCCCTGTTTTATCCTTGAGCTGTGGAGAAGCTTTGATATAAAATAAGAATAACTTGTTCTTTTAAAGAGGCCAAGCATAGAGTGAAGGGGAAGGCATCACACGGCGGACGTTTAAGTTCAGCATTCAACATATCCGAGCATTGCAATGACACCAAGTTGCCGGATTTATAGTAATAGCAGAAGATAAGATTCGGAGTCCAAATGATAATACCGTCATCGAAAACGGGATCAAAAGCTAAAGGCTTGAATTTTGCATTCATGGCTGGAAACATGGTCCTCAAATCAACCAGATTAGGATGCTTGATCAATGCCTCTAAGCTAACACAATGCATCAAAATCCATTCACGAGTATGTGCAAACTGAAGGCGTTCCCCACATGAACCAATACACCCTTTTCTTCTTCCAAGCCTTATCACGCTATGTTCTCTATCAGGGAGCTTAACATGGTCACAAACACATCAACATTAGCATCTTCAATGGCGGTATCGACATAATCTAAATACCTTTTTGTTCAAGTAAACGAATCTTTTATCTAAACTAATGGAATTATCATCATCATTAACTTGGTCCTTCACTTTGCCGATGTATTTCACTTTGCGTTTAAGCCATATACCATTACATGAATAGAAAATGTACAGAATACCTTTGTGTTTGGGGAAGTTAAAGATTTAAAAAAAAAATGCAGTTTTTTTGCCTGGTTTCCAATACCTAATATCTACTGCAAGAACAGAAAAACCCCGAATGCCCTTACTCAAAGGGATGAGGAGAGTGTTCTTGGTACCCGGATTCCACAAAGTATACTTATCTCCAGAGGGATGTTGGAAGAGCATTAAACCATCCCGAGAGTCGAGCAAACAATGATGAACAACTATTACATACCAAGCACAATAGCATTGCATTATAATCTTAGGACACAGACAACAAACAACAAAGCTCTTAAACCCATGCCAATCGAATTCAGACACAATAATATTAGTACATTTATCAAAATTATAAATAATGGACCTATTCTAAATTTTTTTGACATTACTATATAATATATTTCATTTAAATTGCAATTTAAATTTATACAATTTTGTTGATCCATAAAACTATTGCTACATTTGTTTGACATTACTAAATGCATTTCATTTAAATTGCAATTCAAATTAATACAATTTTGTTAAGTTTAACTGAAAAGAAATTTAATTTTTACAGAAATAGTTTTATTAAAAATTTAAAAAATAAGCATAAACCAATTAAATTTTTAGAATATAAAATTTATGGAAAAGTTGAATTAGGTAACACATGATAATTCTTATAATTTTAAAATTTGTAAAGTAGATAAGAAAATATTTATTGTGTAGCATTAAACATGAGGGGTGTCATCCCTCACTCAAAAGAGAAAGATATTTCAAATATAAATAAAAAGAAATGGTCTCTTAGTCATATATATCGTTCCACTTGTAGCGTAGAATTTTATCATTGGATGCTTGTTGTGACCCCAAAATTTGATTTTCGTAAGAGGGGCAAGCTGTGTCAGCATCAACTATTTTAAAGTTTCAAACAGATTCAAACTTACAGATTTTTTCAATTTTTAAATTATTATTTTTAGTCAATATACTTTTATAAATAATAACCCTCCATTTATTGAATTTTAGACCAATTGCATTTCTTTTTTTTCTAATTAAAGCTAAAATTGGTACTTCTATTTAAAATATAAAAAAAATATTATATACTTCTAAAACATAACGATGAAATTGAAAAAAAAAAACCTTATATATTAAGGATTAAAAAATTATTTTATCTTTGACATCATTAATTTTAATAATAAAATTTAAAAAAATCAAAATTTTTAAATAAAAAATATAGAAATTCAATATTTTAAAATTAAAATTTCAATTTCAAACAAATACAAGGATCTCTAACTTTTCTTCATTTTTATAAAAAGAAAATACAATTAGCAAATTATGATAAATTTTAATGAATTTTTAGTAAAAAAGGGTTTATACCCTATAAGTTTGGATTATACCCAAACATGACTTTTACTCTTTTTTTTCTATGATTATGCTAATTCATTTTAGTATGGTATTATTGTTATTGTTGTGGTGGTTGAGAAATAAGTTTTTAAATATATATATATAATTATTTTTAGAAAATGTTTTTATGACAAAAATCTTCTATCTACCATTGTTTTTACAATTAAAAAAAATATTTGAATAGCCAAAAATACTATTAAACACACTTTTTATTGAAATTAATTTACTTTTGAATGACTTTGCAAGTATGGATTAGGTTAAAATTGAGAATAAATGAAAAATTGAATGTTAAACAAAAGTTTAATATTTGTGTTTGAGGCAGTATAATTTAATATTGACTCAACTGTGCATAAAACCTGCTCATTATCCCTGTCAGCAAGTAAAAGCATATCATAAACTTCGAAATGTAATTTTTCTATCGAATACCAATTTTCTGATTAAAGAAAATTGTTGGAATCAATAATCAAAATTTGGCATCTTTCTCCAAAATAAATGGTAGAATACAAAGTTAGGTGAGAATTTATAAGAAAAATATATATCATAAATGCAAGCAAACCAATAGTGACCTAGAGAAGTAGACAATCCTTTCATCAAATACCAGTTGTACCCACTTCTTCATGAGCTTTACATTGGAAGAGCATTGCTACTTTAGCATTGTTTTTTGAAAAATAAAAGGATTATTTTAATATATTAAATATTAAATATTTTTAAGCAATTAATATTAATTCTTTGTAAAATTCAAATTGAATATATAATTTATATATTTTCAATAAAATTTAATGACAGAAATAATTTTATATTTAAATTAAATATTATATAAATTATATTGAATTATATATAAAAGTTAAAATTTAAAAATGTTTTTTCTAGAAAGTAAATTTATCTGTTTAATATTAATTTGTTTTTTACTCAAAAACACTTTTCGAATCTATTGAACAAAGAATAATAGTAAACAAAGCATTAAATTATTTCTCGTAAAAGTATGACTTTTAACTATTTTTCTTCACTTAAAATTCAAAATGCATAAAAAAATTCACTGGCTCACACCTTCATAGTTCATACCATCATTTGTTTTTAATGAATAGGGAGGAAATAGATTAAGAGGTAAAAATGACGAAGCAGAAGAGACAAAAGGCAACCAAATTAACCAACAAAGGGTACGTATAGAATTAATCTCAAACGTCAATGGTTGTCCCCCTCCTGTTCCTGCATCATCATCATCATGATGGATCCCTTGGCCCTTTGTCTTTTCATTACACAATCTTCCAACAACCGCGCTTTCCTATTTTTTTTTCATTTTCTCTTATTTTATTTCTTCTTCAAAACTCTTCTTCTTTCATCTCTCTCCCCCTTATCTTCTTCTTTGCTAAAGACCATCGAACCCTTCCCTCTCTTTCCAGTTTTCCGATCAACACAACATGGCTTTCGATGGTTTTGTCTCCGACAACACCAAAGACATGCAAACCCTTGCTCTAAACGAACCACCGCCATCAGCTGCTGACATCGATCATTGGGAAAGAGCTAAATGCAAGGCCGAGATAATGGGGCACCCTATGTACGACCAGTTGCTGGAAGCTCATGTCGCCTGTCTACGTGTTGCTACGCCTGTTGACCAGCTCGCTCAGATCGATGCTCAGTTAGCTAGGTCCCAAGATTTGTTGGCTAAGTACTCCTCGGCCGCTGCTGCCGCCGGTTCTGCTGAAGAAGAACTCGATCACTTCATGGTAACCCTTTTCTCTCCTCGTTTCGTGATCTGGGTCATTTGTGTTTTGTTCAGGTCTTGATTATCTTTCGTTTTTGGGTAATCGTTGACCAACTGGTTTTAGGTTTTAACTCTTTGTTTAGTTATAAATTTATAATCCATTGGTTAGACTGAATTTGTTTTTTGTGTTGATTATCATTTAAACAATAGTTAGATCTTTACTACCGAGGGTTTTAATTATTTTGCAACAATATGTGACTATTTTAGGAAAGGATTTCTCTTCAAGCTAAAGTTGTTTGTTCTTTTAGCTTATATACACATCATTGGTGGTACTCAAAAACAGCTTAAAACTTTTAATCTAACCCTTTTGCCTTTTTTGGTTTTCTGTATGATAATTTAGTGAAAGAAAAGGGTAGAGAGAGAGAGAGAGAGAGAGGAGAGGAGTTTATAGATGTTTTATGTTAGGATCAGTATTTTATATGTCAGCTAATAGAAAATGAAAAATTAAAAAGGCTTAAGGAAAGTTTGTTCAAAAAAAAAAAAAAAAAAAACCGAGTGTCTTAATGAAAGGATACTCTACTTGAAGGTGTGCCTTATGAAGTGAACCAGTACGAATTTTTGTGCCACCATAAGAGAAATGATCATTTTCCTAAGTAATGGGACTTTTGAAATGTTTTTCCTAAACAAATTGCTTAAAGGACCAATTTTTCACATTTTTTTAAGATTGTATGTCTGCAACTGTGAATTAGACCTAATTTTTTCCCCTTTTTATATCATTTGGAATCATAAAATGCTGTTGGAGATAGCTGGAAGCATGATCTTGCTTTCAACTCCTGATGATGTAAACTAGACCTAATTTCTCTGTCCAAGCTTCTATATGTCTCATATGTTCTTATGGATAGCAGATATCCTCTCTATGTTACCATTATGTATGAAGGTTAAGCTAAACAAATAAGTAACATGGCAAAGATTAATTGTTGTAATTAGGCATGAAGAAGTTACCTGGCCATACAAAGTACTATTCCAACAAGCTAGCTTTAGAATTCTTGTAAAATTGATGTTCATTTTCTTTATATTGTTCAGAAAATTGGAAGTGTTAACGTGGTATAGATACTTGATGCTGAGCAAAGAAAGTTTCAACCATAACAAACATTTATAGTTAGGTATGCTAGGTTGATTTCACACTGTTCATATATGAAAAAATAGGCATGATACTAGTTTAAACTCGAGGGAAGTTCAGGAAAGAGGCATTTAATTAAGAACTGCCATTATTTTCAAGAAAAGCTGAATATGGCATATGCTCCTTTAGAATTTTTTAAAGATTTCTGATATAAACCATACTATATGTAATCATTGGCATCTTTTCCATTTGAGTATTCTCTTTTTACTTTGGTATAGGCAAATTATGTTCTATTGCTTGGTTTCTTCAAAGACCAATTGCAACAACATGTTCGTGTTCATGCAATGGAAGCAGTTATGGCTTGCTGGGATCTTGAGCAATCACTTCAAAGTTTAACAGGTCAATCCTTCTCCCAGCTGGAAACAATTTCGAATAACATAGCTCCCTGTTTTGCCTTTCTTTTACCAACCTAGACAACATGACTAATGTAGAGCAATGCTAATCGCTATGATCTTGTCATATTAATTCAATTGAAACCGGGAAAACGTGTATGCATAAGTCGTAATAATGAACTTATCCTTTCCCTGTTTATTTTGATTGTTTTGGAAAACTTATGAGCTAAATTAGAAAGCATGGAACAGGTGTATCTCCAGGTGAAGGCACTGGTGCAACCATGTCTGATGATGAAGATGAAGTTGTCGATAGTGATACCAGCTTGTTTGATGGAAGTTTTGATGGGATTGACAGCATGGGGTTTGGCCCCCTCGTCCCATCCGAGACTGAGAGATCACTAATGGAGCGTGTTAGGCAAGAACTGAAGCACGAGCTGAAACAGGTATACGATTATTCGAACTTCATAGGAAAATGACTTGACATACACGCTACAGCTAAATTTGCTTCGGTCTTTCAGGGTTACAAGGAGAAAATTGTGGACATTAGAGAGGAAATTCTACGTAAGAGACGAGCTGGAAAGCTACCAGGCGATACGACCTTGTTTTTAAAAGCTTGGTGGCAGTCACATTCCAAATGGCCTTACCCAACTGTGAGTGTGATGTGTTTCCCTGGTAGTTCTGAACATCAAAATATGTTGCTTCCGACATTTTTATGACAAAAAGTGTTTTCAGGAAGAAGACAAAGCAAAATTAGTACAAGAAACAGGATTGCAGTTAAAGCAGATTAACAACTGGTTTATAAACCAGAGAAAAAGGAATTGGCATAGTAACCCCTCTACCTCTCTGAAGAGCAAACGTAAGAGGTAGGCTGCATACGTCGTGTTTATGTTCCTCGATCGAGATCAACTTTTCTCGAAAACCATTGGCCACTTTTGCTTGGGAAAGAAGTACGACAGGTTAAACCTGCAATGACCACTTATTGTAAATTAAGAAAAAAAAAAAAAAAAAGAACCCTTAGTAGAAACTCCATGTTGCGCTGTTGACCTGTTCATTGCAGTGGGAATTTGAGCTTGAATCAGTTCTAGTCTGAGTAATCTGGTGATAGTTAATGATATCTGTATAACAACTATGTTGCTTTAAATCCCTAACCTAGAGTAAATATGAGCTTAGTTGGATGTTTGCTGTAATTTTTCTGGGCTCATGCTTTTACATCTGCGAACAATAATGGCTTTTTAAGTCATGGGTTTATAATGTAAATTTATCTACTTGTTTATATATAAAACTAGTTTGTACCTGTGAAGTCGTTTATATAATGTAATGATGTTTCCAGCTGCTAAGATTAATGTCTACAATTTGCTGTGAGAAAACACCGTTTTGATTGACCAAAATTACGAAAGCTTGCTAATAAAAAAGCAAGTATTATATGGGAGAGTATTTGATGCATTACACGCGTGTAATAATATGATATTTTATTATTAAATAAAACAAAAATTGTATAAGATTTATAGAAAAATATTAATAATTTTATTGAAACGTAATTAAATAATAAATAATTAACTATGTTAAAATCTTAAATTCGAGACTTATATCTTAAACTTTAAACACTAAATTTTAAATTCTTAAATCAACATTCGATCTGAGATTTATTAATATTTAATTATACTTCAATAAAGTTATTAGTATTTATTTATAAATCATCTATTATTTTTTATTTTATTTAATGATATCTCATATTATTATTCATTGATAATGCATGATATCTATTCACCGCCGGTCTATTAAATATTATTTTTTATTACATAAGAAATAATATAATTTTTTAGCCCTTAAATCTGGTTGTACTTCTCTTTTTTCACTTTGGCTCATGAATTTAACAATTAATCCACTTTTATGTTTACTTAAAAAATATAAAAATTTGATAATATGACATTTTAATAATACAGTATAATCTTAAAAGTTTAATTTAACCACTTTATTTGAACCGTTATATCCATCCGTTTTTGATCCATCTTAGTCACATCATCAAAATATTGACATAATTCAAATTAAGGGAGAAAAAAATTTCTATCTGCCAAGTTCAAAGATTGAAGTGAAAAAAAATATACAATTATCAAAGTGAACCTAACTGTAAAATTTGAGGACTAAAAATTATATTATCCCCATACATTACAATTAAATTCTTATGCCAGAAACATTTTAATTTAATTAAACAATAATGAATTATTTAAGAAAATATGATAACTTATAAAAGTAATATAAATGAATGAATTAGCAATAGGAAGCAAAAAGAACAACTCAACCCTGTTAGGTTGAAAGTTGACAAAAACAATAGTATGATTTTAACAAAATTGCCTGGCGAATACAAGTTGCATATAAACACAAACTTCAATCAGACGGAAACGTCTAATGTCGACACGATCAAGCAAATATAATTTCTATATATGTAAAAAGAACAAGAAAAAAAAAAAAAAACATAGTTCCCTTTCTTTCCTTGTGCTGTGTACATTCATGCCAAGCAGCAGCACATTTGCGAACACCCTATTATTCCTCCAACTGCCATGCACAATGCAAAGGAAACAAGAGATGCCAACAATAACCAGATTGTCCAAAATCATTTTGAAAATTGAGGGTTGAGTTTTCTGCTTTCTTTATTTTTGTGGGATTTGCCCCTTTGGTTGAATTTTTGCTGCCATTGACCGTAACTCATTTGCTATCTCGGTGAAACTCGGTCTCTCTGGTGGCTCGGATGACCAGCATCTCTCCATCAATGATCTCCATTCTGGGTCACAGCCTTCTGGAACCGGTGGTCGTAGTGTATTACTTACAATACCACCTGAAAAGAATTCATTTCCATGCTCAGAAGCTTGAAATGAAAAGGTTCAAATAATCGAATTCACAATTACATTTATAAATAATGAAATTACCAATAATAGCCCCGTAATGCAAGTCGGCATATGGTTCTTCTCCAGTGAGAAGCTCCCACATAACAATACCGAATGAGAAGACATCAACCTATATTAGAGGGAATAACAATGATTATATACGACATAAAATGGTAGAGGGCACTAAACTGTGAAGAATGTGCAAATTACAAACCTTCTCCGAGACAAGACTGCTACTGCCGTTCAGAAGCTCTGGTGCCATCCAAGGAAGGGTTCCACGGACACCACCTGAGATAAGGGTTTGACATTTCACCTTAGATAGGCCCAAATCTCCAACCTGGTACCAAAAAAAATGAAATTGAAATAATCATTAAAACCAATAAGCAAATCGAAGAGAACTTTTAGGTATTAAGTAAAGAGAAACAATCTATGACAGTAACCTATTAAAGTGTGGTGTGTCATGCAATTACCCATTAGTCAGCATCAGCCTGAGCTAGCTACTGTTCTCAACAGTTGATCAAACAGACAAATAATATACCACAAAACATAATTTTAGTTTAAGACAGTCAAGGTCTGCAACTTGAGATTAAATGGGATGTGCATATAAGTACTCTTTGCACGATTGAAGGTTTAATAATTCCATAACAATAACTTTAAATGTCACTTCCTTATTCATATCATCAGAAATTACTCTTAAAGAGCTCAGGAATACCAAACATTCCCTGCAAAAACCTCAAGACAATTATGCAAACAAAAAGTACTCAAAGAAAGCATACTTGTCCAATTAATATCCAATGTGAATCTATAGATATGACAATTTCATCTTAGGATGTTTGGAATAAATAATCAAATCTTTGCCACCAAAGAGTTGGCACCAGAATGGATTGCAAGCAAAACTCAGGCCTGAGCACTAACCTTGCATATTGGACGGTGAGGATCTCGAAGATTGACAAGTAAATTGTCACTCTTCAAATCAAAGTGCACTATATTCTTTCCATGCAGATATTCCATTCCAAAGGCAACATCCATGGCAATCAAAAGTCGCTTACGCTTATCAAGATTCCTGGCAATAGCAAGCCATCCAATATTATTTATAACCAGAAAGATTATAGGAAAGGTTATACAGTATAGCAAACAAAACAAAAACTTTTAGTACTTCTCATTCTTCTGTAAAGCAGTTCGTAAGGAACCATTAACCATAAATTCTGTCACTGTTGCCACAGAGCCACCAGGACCATCGAGAACAACACCATAGAATGCCACAACATTGGGATGATGCAAGTCAGCAAGCTTAATTGCCTCATTCCAGAAATCATCAATCTAGTCAAATGAATTCACCACAGTACAAGCTGTTAGCAAGTGAAATTACAAAGTGGAACTAATATGTAGAAATAGGAAATTGCAAAGAGAGCCAAACCATGCGCTCTTGTTCAGAAGGTTTCCCTGCAAAACATCTATCATTGATCCGTTTGATTGCAACATCAGTACCTCGCCACTTCCCATGATAAACAGTACCGAAGGTGCCAGAACCTAGTTCTCGCAGCTCTTCAAGGTCAATGTTTTTTATAATCTGAAAATGAATATAATTAAATTTATGAGCGAAAGGAGTTAACAAAAAAAACAAACATCACATGAAAGCAATGATTCAACCTGCAAGCAACCGATGCCATCTGAAACTCGAAAGCCAAAATTTGTTCTGTCTGGTTGTTTGGTCTTGATTTCCTGAGTTAAGAAAAGGAAAAAAAATAAAATAAAATAAAAAAAGATGTTCAATGAATACATCTGCAGAAGGCAGCCACAATTTTTTTTAGAGAAGGAAATGGGGAAAGGGGGGGGGCGATGAGGACAATGGGCATACAGATAGAGAATGAAGAGATGCACACCTCAAATTTAGCTTTATGTTGCATTTCAATGTTTCTAGTTGAACCATCTATCTCTTGATTGCCCTCAAAACCAGATGCATCAGTTGCTGCTGGTATGTCAGGAGTGGAAGGGGTAGATGACTGGAAAACAGAAGCAGCTACTCCCTCAGCAACAGCTTGTAGTTCTTTCTTGATGAGTTCCTCAGCTGAGCCATTTGCAGTGAAGGAAACAAGAAGAAACATTTAGTCCCTGCATAAAGCGGTAAATGCCAATGTTTGTTGCAAACAGCAATCAAATACCTCACCTTTTGTGGACTGTTTTTGGTCTGAAATGAAATCCTTGTTTAAATGGTTTAATGGCTGGTAAACATCATCTTCCAATTGAGCTTTAGATTCCCCACTAATCACTGCCTGGTTCTCTCCAAAAGGGTCTCTGATAGGTAATCCTTCTCTCTGTGTTTGAATTTTGTTAGGTCTAGGAGGAGGAAATTGAGCATCTTGCCGTAAATTCCAAGGATCTTGATTGCTAAAGAGTGAATCTGAGGAATCCAAGACATCACCACCTCTATTAGATGGTGAAAAGGAAGATTGGGTATTAGCATTCAAAGGAGCAGCTTCAGTGTCATTTAGTACAATCTTCTGCTGAGTCCATGAAACGTCATCCAATTTATGTGCCGATTGAAGACCAGAAAATGGAGGGTTCCCATATTGAACTTCGAGGGAATCCAAGTTTTGAGCTCCAACTTTGGGTTGTGAATGTGTCACTACATTATCCAAAATAACCATCTCACTGGAGTCTATTGGTTTGTTAAAGATATTATCCAAAGGCACCTCTCTCCCTGCTATTTGTGGAGATCTCTCATCCAAGACATCTTTTCTGGTTTTGTAAACAGGTGAATTACCCTGCTCATTGCTTATGCGAAGAGCATCCATCATCCCATTAATTGGGATCAGACGGTTAGGGTCTACAATATCCATTTTGGAGACAACAGGAATATTGACATGATATTCTCTGGAGGCTTCAGGCACTTGCTGTTCAGAAGCTTGAATGCCAATTGCCCCAGGATGTGGAACATCCTGTTTAAGCTGGTATTGAGTCGGCGAAACATACCGTGATTGTAATTCACCTGCCATACCCATTAAACCCTGACTTGCTGGAATTCTAGGATGATCAGAATTATCAGTTCTACATTCACTTTGTGCATCAAGACCTTGAGAGAATCCAACTGCCTCTGAATGAAGTCCTCCAACTTGGTGATCAACATGACCAAGCTGTCGAAACCCAGCTCCTTGTTCAGCAATGCCATCCCCTAATGCTCCAGATACCACAACCCTGTTTACTGGTGAAATTTTCATACCATCTTCCGGATGCAGACTATGATAAGTTGAATTCGTATTAACCAGAAGTGTTCCACTGCTATTTCTTGTATCCTTTACCAAAGGATCAGAATGTGCATGAGGCAATGCCTTCTGACACATACAGCAGTCTTCAAGCCTTGAGATCTTCTCAGGAGTAGTTGCTTGGTGCTGAGGCAAGGATCCATCTGACAAGAGAACATGCTCAGTTTGTGGAATACGATGCCAGGCATAACCTCCTCCAACCAGTGCGGATGGAATCTGGGCTTGATAAAAATTCTGGTTCTGTTCAACAGGAAGCTGAACTATCTTTGTACCAAAAGCACTTTCACAAGGATGACTCTCCAATGGAATTTGTTTGGGTTGCAACAGTGGCTGAACCACTGCTGGTCTAATACCAGCATGGGAAGCGGAGGGAGTCATTGTCATGTGCAAAGCAGGAATGAACTGATGAGTGGTAGCATTATCACGAAAATGATGTTGATTGAATACAGAATCAGTATTGCCCACCAACTGGGGACTTGAGTACCCCACTTGAGGTGCAAGATGCACATAATCAGAACGGTTCATAACATCATGGCGAGGATCAATATATGTAGATGCATAGTGTACCGGCAAATCATATCTCACTTGCTGCGGTGCTGAAGTGAGGGGCATCGACCTCTCTAACTCAACCTCAGGTTGAGAAGACAATGTTTGTGGAGGAGCAGATTTAACCACTGGAATTCCTAAATGAACAGCAGAAGCATCTGGATAAGCAGCAACAGGATTAGGATCTGGAGCCGTCATTTTTGGACCAGTATCATGAGAAGTAGCTGAATTCCCTCCTGGTGACAAGATGTTTGACGGTGGAGGCCCCCCAACATCAGCCTGACCAGCACCAATGCTATCAACAGCCTCAGTCCCACTAACATCAGAATTCCGTGTTGAAGCAAGACTTGCCATGCTCTCCTTCCGTGTGAAGCCACAAGAAGCTCCTTCCACAATTCCATTCACTGCCTCAACATATTTCTGCCCATTATCATTTAAATCCCCAAATTGAACCAAACCAGAAGGATCGAGCTCCGAAGCCGAAAACAAAAATACCCTTAATTTAGCTGAACCATCTGAAGACCTTTCAACCACTTTGTCATACTCATCCATCATATTATCAAGATCATCCAAGGAAGAAATGGACACCAATGCATCAAGATCCTCATCAGGAAGCTGGTACTTAATAACCACAGGTTGCCCATAAGCATCCACCATTTTTTGCACAAATTCATTAAAACTCACATCTCTCCGAAGACTAATAATCCTTGTCTGCCCCCCAACATATCGCAACACCCCATCACTAGGTCTAGGCAATATCTTTCCCCCAAAACTACACAAAATCTTAACCTTTTTTCCTGACACCGAATCACCCCCACCCTCATCACTCACCTGATCAGCCCCACTGCCGTTGCTTTTAAGTCCTAAATTTGGTTTATAAGTAAACCCACCTGACAATTCATTATTCAACTGATCAATCGCATTGCCACTACCCCTGTTTCCAATATTTGAACTCTGTCCAAAACCTGTTGACGCAATATCAGTACTCGCCTGATCACTCCCATTCCCACTATTTCTATTGCCCAAACTAGGACTACAACCATGCCCAGCTACCACATCATTACTGACCTGATCCACAGCATTACCAACTACCATATTGCTCAAATTGGGATTATAACTAAACCCAACAACCGGGTTTATACTTGGACGCCCCACTGGCACAGGCACATGCATAGGCATGGGCATGGGAGGCCTCCATGCAGGGGCACCCGGTGCCAGGGGCACTGCATTTGCATACCCTAAACCTACAAAACCAGCATTAGCCATAGTTGCTGGATAAAAAACAGGCATGGTACCAGGACTTCCAGGCTCCCGAGATGGGTTGGGAAAGAACCCTTCAATATTTCTACCACTGACATTACTAGTAGCTGCAATGCGGGGCTCTTCAATTACAGTTCTAGCTACATTCAACGGTCTTAGATCTTTTGGTATTGCGTTGTGATCAAATGCCATAATCTAGAACACAGGATTCAGCTAAATGGGATATAAACTTAGATTAGTGCAAATCAAGTGCGGAAGAGATAAACGTAGGGTTTTTGTTTCTGGGTTTTGTTTATTTCCTTAAAAACATACTAGAATTCACATAAAATCTCTGAGAAACAACAATAAAACCTCTTTTATATAAAAGGGTATTTTCTAAAAGCAAAAAACAGAGCTAAAAAAAAAAAAAAGAGAAAATATTAAAAAAAATGAAGACTAATAAGTACCAGATTCAAGGGTGAGAGAGAGAGAGAGTTATGGGAGTAGAAGAGACAGAGAAACTGGGTCGGCGGTGGTGCTGGGCCGCCTTTGATTCAGGGCATTTTCAGCGCTTTCGATTAATCGGTTAACTCTCCTTTTGTCTCTCAGCTTCCTATCTACCTCTCTCTCTCCCAGGAAATCCAGTCTTCTGGGTTTTATTTTGTTTTGAAAAGAAAATTCACCACGGGCCTTTGTTGTTGTTGTTTTTTTCCCTTTTCTGGGGGTTTTGATTTTCTCGAGAAAACCAAGGGGATTGAAACTGACTGGCAGTGACCTATTCTTTCTTTTTTTTTTTTCCCTTCAAGTTGCGAGGGGTAACGAAAGAGGGAAAACAGAGATAAGGGGTGACGGCACGTGGATTGTTTCATGCAAATTTTCGGTCAAAATCGTAGGATGATTTTGATTTATGAGAATAAAAGATAGTGACAAGTTCAATTTCTCTATTCTAGATTTTGGTGGTGGGCTCTGCCTCTTGATCCATTTTCTTCCCTCCGACTTTTTTAATTTAAACATGGTTGATTTTTTTTATATTAAAACATAATTACATCAATCATCTAAATATATTTCCATTTAAAATTTTAACAAATTTAAGTATAGTTGATACATAATTTATATATTATAAAATTTGAATTTAAAATATTAAAATCTCATTTTTATAGTTAAATTACAATTTTATTAACTAAGTTTTTTTTTAAGTTATTAATTAAGTCTTTAACTTGTAGAGAATAGTGATTAAATTTTTTTATTAGATATCCCTTTGATACAATTCAAATCGTGTAATCTCCATCCTATCTTAATATTATATAAAAAAATTATTAACTAAAATATCTCAAAAATGTCAATTCTTAAATATAAATGAGTATTAAATATTAAATATTGTATAAATAAATTTATCATATTTTCTTATGGTATCCAATTTTACAAATAAATATAAATATATATTTTTTGATATGATCATAAAACATTATCCCTCAAATCTTTGAAAAATCCACCCAACCCTCCTATGCAACCTGGGCTAAAATCTATAGATATTATTACGTGGCAAATTCATACTATTAACTACTTTTCTTTTCATTTTTTTGGATTAAAAATGTTTGATGACTATTTCTATTTCACTAATAAAATATAATCAAAGCTTAGGATTTAATTCAAATTTCTTCACCCACATACTTTTTAATTTCAATAGTTAAATTTAATCTTGTCTTCTATGTCCAAGAGAAAGAGAATAATATATTTTATTACTTACGAAAAGAATTTTCAATTTACTTTTTAATTTCTAAATATGTTTTTTATTCTTAAAACATTTTACCAAAAAAAAGCAAAAATTAAATGATAGAAAGACCAATGGACCACAGAGGTTCAATGCGAATAAATATAAAATCGGCTTTAATTATATAAACCTTAGCCAACTTTTTGTAATATATAATTGACTGTTGATATTTACATTATAAGTAAGGGAAAAAAATCTTTTATAATAAAAATTGTTAATTGTTAATTTAAATTTCTGATATGTTTTAAACTGTTGAGTTATTTTGTGAAATAAATTTAATCCTATATATATTTATATTTAAATCATATATAATATTAATCCACTAGACAGACCAAACGAGATGTTGGGGGATGCAACAACAATTCCAGCTTTTCAGTTGTTTATTTTCATTTGACTAAAGCCATTAATTATGGAATTGGCTGTGGTTATTATTTTATATGTACTTTGGGGAACAGTTTATTTTTTTATTTTTTTGAGGAAAATGGTGGACAGTTTGTTAGTTGAAGCTCTTTTCTGTATTACTTCTTGGAGTTATTTTATGTAATTAATAATAAAAATTTTAATTTTACAAATAAATTACAGAACATCACATATTCTTTTCATGTTTAGGATCATCTCTATTAATTATTTCTTAAACTTTTTAATCAATTTTAATTAATTACTTAGCAATAAAATAACAATTATAAGTAAAAAAATGTAATGAAAAAGTACTGCAGCACATGCATTTTATTATTATTTAAATTTGGAGATTGGAAAAAAAAATCATACCTAAAAGGTTGTTTTCCGCGGGGAAACCGCGTCTGTTATTATCAAATAAAATTATATTTAAAATAAAGATAAAAGACAAAGACACGATAAAAATAATAATAACTACTCCTATATGCAAATCCACTTTGAATAAGATAAGGTTGCTCGACTTTATTGATGCAAAGTTTTCAACACTTGTCTTTTTGTCTTTCTTAGCATATAATTCAACATATAAATTATATTTAATATATTTAAAAATATATAAATATTTCTCATTAATTATTAGACCATGAATTCATTAAAAATATAAGCTTTTATATATTTTTTAAAATTTTAATTGTTTGAAAAAATAATTTAGTAAAACTCAACGTACAGTTAAAAATGACGTGGGAGTTGCAATTTCATGTTACACTTCAATGTTGATAATTAATAAGATAATAAAAATAATAGACTAAAGATATAAAATAAAATAAAGTATATAATAAACTAAAAAGTAATGAAAGAAAGCTCAACCATGTGTAAGACGACGATTAAAAATTAAAAAAATAAAAAACAGAATAAATAAAGATATTATTACAGGTAGAATGACAATACCTGAATTACTTTTTCATTACCGTGTTAATCTCGTCGATGATAGACAAATCATGAATAAATGGACCGAAGGCGATATTAGTTAGTAAATCTAACGATATTGATTGAGATCGCACATATAATATATGGTTTTTTTTATGTATTAGATATTAAATGTATGTAAAAGTTTGGTTTGGAATGTCTTTCACTAGTTTTGGTGGGACATAAAGTGCTTCCTAGAAAATGCGCTAGAATCAATGAAAGATTTGAAACTTCACACGTTTATGCCATCGTTTCAGTCTATCACACTGACACTGTGATGTACATTGGTCTCATGTTTGTTTGCCCTACATTATCCAATTCTTACGTCACTGGAAGAACAAAGGATTATTTGATTTAAAATGATGAAATTTTGCTACCAGTCCTAATAAGAATAATGTTAGTTTAATGATGGAAATTTGCTGCTAGTCCTATACAAGAATTTTGTTTGTTAGTTTACTGTTAGTTAGTCAGCTAAAATAGCTTAGTTTTAACTAACTCCATGCAAGTTAATCTATCTTGAGTGTTTCTTTATCCATAAAAAAATTTTGATATAAGAAGAGGTTACAAATAAAAGGAGTACTTTTTTGTACAACTCTAATACAAACCTGTAACATCCCGAATTAGGGGTCTCTTGCAATTTTACAATTCTCAAGTGTTAAAAGAAATTTTGACGCGCTTATGTCGTGAGTGAAGCAGTGGCAGAGTGGCTGAAGGCTTGGGGTGTCTTCAGCAGGTCATGAGTTCGAAACCCATATGGGACACTTAAATGCGTGAAATCAAGCAAGATGGGTTGTTTTGTTTTAGTACTTATTTTATTCTAAATGTTGTTGGAAAGTATGGAGTGAATTTCCCTTATTTTATTAGGAGTATGGGATGTCATTATTGTTTTTTTTATATAATCATTATTATTTTATGTATAATGGGGGAGTAATGGAGGAGGGATTAAACAATGTCTATGGGAAATTGATGATGGAATGAAGCATGCGTTGGGGATTTTATTGTTAGTTGATTTATTTATTTTATTTTAGTTATTGAAGGATGGAAAGTTAATAAACAATGTTATTATTTGATGATGGAAATATGGGCAAGACTTTTATTAATTTTATTCTTAGGAACGTGGGGTAAAGTGATGGGGAAATGGATTATAGTATTGTTTGGTGCATGGGATAATGGGTTTGTTGTTATTTACTTATTATTATTTTATTTATTATGGGAAGATGGAGCAAGTGATGGGCATTTTATTAATTGATGTTGGTAATGGGAAATTTTAATAAACAATATTTTTTTTTGGTATTGAAGCATGTAAAGTGATGTTGGAACTTAGCAATAGAGAAAGCATGACCGTGGGTAGCATGCTTTGGGGGTTGGACGGCCTTGTGTTTTGGGAAAGCTTCATTGAAACTTTTGTTTTGTTCCTTGACATTGTTGTCTTGGCCAAAAATGGGAGAGGGAGAGAGGTTGAGCTGCAGTTTAGAAGGAATTGCAAAAGAGGATGGCCGGCCATTTGTTGGCTAAACATGCAAAAATTCATTTCTTTCTTCCCATTTTGAAAGCATAGCCGAAATTCATGCTTGTTTTTCTTTCTTTCCATTGTGTTCTTAGTGAAATAGGGACACTCTTGGGGCATCCATAATAAGTCTTTGGAGTGGGGAATAAACATTAGTTTATTTTTTTATGTTGAAGAGGTGATAATGGAGTAAGTGGGATATCGCAAAAGGATAATGAATGTTTTTGTTTTATTCATTTAAATTTGTGGCCTAGAGTAAATTAAGGAAATTGTTGAGTTTTAAACTCTTGAGGAAGAGTGGACGACAAGTATAGGGGTTAGTGCCGAATTTTCTTAGCCTTTTCTTCATGATTTTCGGCTAGTGCATCCTTTAGATTTTTCTTCTTCATTTCCTCTCAAACGGAAACCCCATCTCCTTTTTTTTTTTTTCCCATTATTTCTTCCTCTAGCCGAACCTATTCTTTACCCGGAGGACGAAGTTCTTTTTCCCATTTGGTGTAGTCTTGGCCGAATATCAATCAAAGGTGACCTCTCTAGTCTTTTTCTCCAATCGGTTCATAAGGTGCTCCGGGATTTTGAGATCTTCAAAACCAAGCCTTCTTTCATTATCAATCGGTTGATTCGGGTATCGTGTGCCGTGGTTAGTACTCAAAAGCGTGTAGGGCAAAGAAGGCTAGTGTAGCCGATTTGGTTCTTCGGGATTCGTGGCTTTCGATTGGTATCGGTGTGTGTACATACACACTTTATAACTAATTAATGTGCTAAGTATTTTGTGCATGTGAAATCGGATTTGTGTAGATTCGGATTTAATACCATAAATGGTATAAGTAAGATTTGAGTAAGTCCTTGTTGTTACAAGCTTACTTTCTTTATGATGCTTTTGGGAAGCATGACATATTTATTATATGTGGCATATGATATTTGACTAATGATAAATTCAGTATATGTTATTAAATAAACCTATTGGCATGATATCTTTAAATGCATATCACCGATTGATGTGGGATTAAGCGAGCGGGGGAAGTAATATTGTGTCGACGGACACCAGTGTTTTGGTAACACATTGTGACTACGGTCACCGAGGTTTGGTACCTCCGGAGGTTTGGCACCTCATAGTGACTTGTCCCGTGGTTTATACCACCGTGGGTTGGCCCCTTTTTGAGATATGGGATAAATGCGCGGTGATTTGGTATCACACGATGGGTTGGCCCCATCATCTATTCTCCGTGACCTCGGTCACCAATGTTTTGGTAACACAATTGTGTCTTGGACACCGAGTGATTTGGTATCACATTTGTGACTATATGTCACCGGTGGTTTGGCACCACCGGTGGTTTGGTACCACGGGGTAGAAAAAGGTGTTTGGATGGTTAGGTTGGGTGCATCTTAAACTTATGCATGATAATTGGTTATGATTTGTGTATGTTGTTGCACTAAACCGGGGAAGGGTTACACATTGAGTCTTGGTGACTCACCTTCTCCTTTAATTTTTCTGGTGATTCGTAGATCGCGGGTGAGAGCCGGATGGACTCGAGGTGGCCATGTAGTGGAGACTTTTAATAAATGAATTTTGGATTTTTATCTATTTTTCCTTTGGGTTTATGTTGCTTATTTGTAATAAGGCCTCCTAGGATTACTTTATTATTGTTGCATGTTTGAATGTTTGTTTCAAACTATTTGATGATGTTTAAACGGATGCACATTTTTTTTTTTAAACGCAAAATAAAAAAAAATGTTTTTAAAGTACCATCGGGTACATTTGAATCTGTAACAACTTGACTAATATATTTTCAAACAACACTGTCTAGTGTTTTCTCCTCAACTGTTTAAAAATAAGTCAACATCTTTTATCAAATTTTAAATCGGTTTTAAAATGGTTTTCAAAAAGTTTTCTCTGTAGCAAACCAAATTCGGTCATAATGTTTGGGCCGGGTTTGGGGTGTTACAAAATTGGTATCAGAGCCCAATTCAAAGCTCGGCTGTGGGGGCCCAAGGCCCAAAAATGTTTTTGGTAGGCCTATTTAAAATATTTTGGTTTTGAATAAGCATGGCACCGAGTCTCCGGCACCAATCCGCCCAGGTAAGTAATCTCTAAATAGTGTAAAAAAAAAAAAATCGATTTATTACGAAAATACCCCTGTAGGAAAATGATGAAAATACCCTTGGGATAGAAAACATGATGAAACGTCAGGAGAGTGAATAAGTATGGAAGGTATTAGGGAATGGTTGTTCTTCTCTCTATGAACTAGGATAGAGGACTTAAAAATTTGATTGATCGAAATTATCTCTATTAAACTCTTCATAAAATTTCTTCGCGGGTAATCAAGTGAAATATGTACTAATCCATAAAAATCTCCTAATCATTAAAGCGCGATAGTTAGAATGAGCTCTAGAGGGCGTGGGCCGTCGTGGACGCGGAAAGGGCAGGATGATCGTGTCGAACCCGTTAGACGGTCAAGGGTCCGATAATGAGATACCACCACCGCCACCACCACCCCCAACTTTTGGAGCCGGGAGCGAGGATCGGACGGGAGGTGAGGCGATGCTCGCAAGTCGTGTTGCGAGTCCTTGAGATGGTGGTGGGGCTAGTGGGGGTATGGGAGCTCGGAAGTGCACTGCGGCGACTCCAATCCAACCGAGCCGAGGTATTCCGGAGGTGTGTCGGGCGTGGCACCCGGTGTAGCGGAATATTGGTTAGAAATCGACCGAGAGGATCATGGACGATCTCGATTTAACTAATGAGGAGAAGCTCAAAGGAGCGAGTGTCGCTTTTGAAGGATGAAGCATATCGGTGGTGGCTCACGGTTCGAGATGGTGCCACGGCGCAGATGATCTTACGTGGGATTACTTCAAAGCCGCCGCACCGAGAAGAAAGTATGTGGGCACCGCCTACACCGATGCTCGAGAGGAAAACTTTTCAGGATTGGTACAAGGAACTAAGTCGAGTGTCGGAATATGAGGCGGAATTTTTAAGGCTAAGCAGATATGCTAAGGGTATCGTAGCTACCGAACATGAGCGTTGTGTCCGCTTTGAGGACTCGGGCTTAGAGATGACTTGAGGTTCTTTGATTGCTCGCAGCGAGTTCGTGAATTTTCGTCCCTAGTGGAAAAGGCTAAGGTAGCCGAAGGGATCAAAGAGTCTGTGAGACAGAGTTATGACAAAAATAAACTGAAAAGAGGTTTTGGGCCATCTGGATCAAGTAATAATGCATGCAAAACAGGGCAAGCGAGAATGGGCGAATCGGAAGGAAAACCCATGACTACTAATCGAGACGCGCAGCGATGTAATCGTTGTGGGAAGTCACATTGGGGAGGTTGTTGGACCGGGAAAGAGGATGCTTTGAATGTGGATCTTTGGATCATCGTGTAAAGGATTATCTCGGAAGTTGGCAAGGAATCACCGGAAGGTCGAACCGTGCTCGGGTTAGGAATGTGGGACCACCACGGAGGGTCGTGGTAATGATAGAGAGGCAATGGTCCTAATCGAGGGCGCGAATTCGAGGCGAGTGCAGCAACACGAAGCTAGGCGGCACTGGCTTGGTCTCACGCAGCAAAGCGCGCGCGAGGAGGTGACGACCGGACGTCATAACCCGATGCGTTCTAATTTTTGGTCTTCCTTATGTTGCATTAATTGATGTGGGTTCAACGCACTCATACGTCGCTAGTAGTGTGGTAGAGACTATGAACCTAGACTTTGAGATCGCTTACAGGGAGATGACCGTAATTAGCCCTTTAGGTCACTCTGTAGTTGTAAACAAGCTTTATAAAGATGTACCCCTAGAACTCCAAGGGGTAGTGTTTGTGGCTGATCTAATGGAACTGCCGTTTGGGGAGTTCGATTTGATCCTTGGAATGGACTGGTTGGTTAAGTATCAGGCAAAGTTGGATTGCGCTGCTAAGCGCATGGTTCTAAAGACGGTTAAGGGTGATGAAGTGGTCATGATAGGTAATAGAAGAGAATATCTATCCAATATAGTGTCTGCTTTGAAGGCTGAGAAGATGGTCAAGAAAGGTTGTGAGGCATTTTTGATTCAAATCTGTGCCCTGGAGGCTAATGAGTCAGCAGTTGAGAAGGTTCGGACTGTAGGAGAATTCGCCGATGTGTTTCCAGAAGAACTTCCGGTCCACCTCCGGATCGGAAGTTGAATTCGATATAGACTTATTACCCGAACGACACACGTGTTCATAATAGCACCTACCGAATGGCACCAAAGGAGTTGGTGGAGCTGAAGGCTCAAATTCAGGAGCTCTTGGATAGAGGGTTTATTCGACCAAGTATATCTCCGTGGGGAGCACCTGTGCTGTTTGTCAAGAAGAAAGACGGGTCAATGCGGATGTGTATCGACTACCGTCAGCTAAACAAGTTAACGATCAAAAACAAGTATCCGTTGCCTCGGATTGATGACTTGTTTGACCAACTGAAAGGTGCATCGGTGTTTTCGAAGATAGATCTTAGGTCAGGTTATCATCAACTTAAGGTGAAGGAGGTAGATGTGCACAAGACGGCATTTCGTACTCGGTATGGACATTATGAGTTCCTAGTGATGCCGTTTGGGTTGACCAACGCGCCGGCAGCATTCATGGACTTAATGAATAGAGTGTTTCAGCAGTACTTGGATCAATTTGTCGTGGTGTTTATAGACGACATATTGGTTTACTCAAAGTCGGAGGAGGAGCATGATAGGCATTTGCGTATAGTCCTACAAGTATTAAGGGAGAAACAGTTATATGCCAAATTCAGTAAGTGCGAATTTTGGCTAAGGGAGGTGGCTTTCTTAGGTCACATAGTATCCGCTGAAGGGATTAGAGTGGACCCTCGCAAGGTTGAAGCAGTGTTGGATTGGAAACCGCCTAGATCAGTGGCAGAAATTCGAAGTTTTCTGGGTCTAGCAGGGTACTATCGAAGATTTGTGGAAGGATTCTCTTTAATCGCAGCGCCGTTGACTAAGTTATTAAGAAAAGGAGTCCCATTTGTTTGGTCAGAGAAACAGCAAGAAAGTTTTGACAAGTTAAGGAAAATTCGACTAAGCTCCGGTTTGAGTGTACACTGAGGCGGGGAAGTTGTTCACGGTTTCATCGCGATGCGCCCCATACTTGGTTTAGGATGTGTGTTGATGCGGGGAAGGAAAGGTAGTGGCCTATGCATCCCGTCGCCTAAGACGCGCATGAGGTTAACTATCCGACTCACGACTTGGAGTTAGCTGCGGTAGTTTTCGCTTTGAAAATATGGAGGCATTACTTGTATGGGAAAAGTCGATAGTCTACACGGATCACAAAAGTTTGAGGTATCTCTTGACTCGTAAGGACTTAAATTTGAGGCAACGCCGATGGATTGAACTGTTGAAGGACTACGATCGTTCAATTGAGTACCATCCGAGCAAAGCTAACGTGGTCGACGCGTTAAGTCGGAAGGTCGAAGCGGACTTAAGGCGATGTTTGCTCACCTCGGTTTATACGACGATGGAAGTCTTTTGGCGAGAGCCGCAAGTTAAGCCAACTTGGATCGAGGAAGTTAAGGAAAAACAGTTGTTAGATGACAGTTTGAATGCGCGGAGGTTGCAAGTTCAAGATGGTGGTTTGGAAGGGTATAGTTTGTCTGGTGACGGTGTACTATGTTTTCAAGGACGAACTTGTATGCCAAAGGATGTGGAATTAAGGCAAAGGATTTCGGGATGCACATAGCAGCCCATACGCCATGCATCCCGGAGGTAGCAAGATGTATGGAGATTTGCGAGAAACAGCTCAGTGGCGGGGTTGAAGCGTGAGGTAATCGAATTTGTGGGAAAGTGTATGGCGTGTCGTGAGTTAAGCGGAGCACCGGTTGCCATCGGGTTACTACAACCAGTGAAGATCCTCGGTGGAAATGGGAGAGGATCACTATGGATTTCGTCGATGGGCTACCCTCACGCCCAAAGAAGAAAGGAGGATTGTGTGGGTGATTGTGGACCGTCGACTAAATCGACCCACTTCATACCGGTGAGAATGGATTATCCCCTTCAGAGGCTAGCAAAGTTGTATGTGGCTGAGATAGTAAGATTGCATGGTGTACCAGTATCAATCATCTCAGACAGGGATCCCAGATTTACGTCAAGGTTTTGGAAAGCGTTGCATCAGGCTTTAGGTACACGATTGGATTTCAGTACAGCATTCCATCCACAGTCTGACGGGCAGTCGGAAAGGGTCATACAGATTCTAGAAGATATGCTAAGAGGTTGCGTTTTGGATTTCAGTGGTAGTTGGGAAGAGTATCTACCGTTAACAGAATTCGCTTATAACAATAGTTATCAAGCGAGCATCCAAATGGCACCATATGAAGCATTGTATGGACGAAGATGCCGTACTCCTACGTGTTGGACGGAGTTGGGTGAACGACAAGTTTTAGGTCCAGAGTTGGTAACAGAGACTGAAGAGAAAGTGAAGTTGATTCGGGCTCGTCTCAAGGAAGCGGCGGATAGGCAGAAGTCCTACGCTGATCTTAAGCGCAAGGATATGGAGTATGCAGTAGGAGATAAAGTTTTTCTGAAAGTGTCACCTTGGAAAAAGGTATTAAGATTTGGGCAAAAAGGGAAGCTAAGCCCAAGGTTCATAGGCCCTTATACAGTAGTAAAGCGAGTGGGACCGGTAGCTTATCAGCTCGAACTGCCGGCAGAGTTGAGTCAGATTCATGACGTCTTTCATGTGTCGATGCTTAGACGGTATCGGTCAGATCAATCACACGTTGTGCCAATGGCGGAGATTGAGGTAAACTCGGACTTGTCTTTTGAGGAAGAGCCGGTACAGATTTTGGACCGAGATGTCAAGGTTCTACGTAGGAAGTCAGTACCTTTGGTGAAAGTACTATGGCGGAACCATGGTGTAGAAGAAGCTACGTGGGAACCCGAGGACGTGATGCGGCAGCAATACCCCCAACTCTTCTAACCCAGGTAATTTCGAGGACGAAATTATTTTAAGGGGGGTAGAACTGTAACATCCCGAATTAGGGGTCTCTTGCAATTTTACAATTCTCAAGTGTTAAAAGAAATTTTGACGCGCTTATGTCGTGAGTGAAGCAGTGGCAGAGTGGCTGAAGGCTTGGGGTGTCTTCAGCAGGTCATGAGTTCGAAACCCATATGGGACACTTAAATGCGTGAAATCAAGCAAGATGGGTTGTTTTGTTTTAGTACTTATTTTATTCTAAATGTTGTTGGAAAGTATGGAGTGAATTTCCCTTATTTTATTAGGAGTATGGGATGTCATTATTGTTTTTTTTATATAATCATTATTATTTTATGTATAATGGGGGAGTAATGGAGGAGGGATTAAACAATGTCTATGGGAAATTGATGATGGAATGAAGCATGCGTTGGGGATTTTATTGTTAGTTGATTTATTTATTTTATTTTAGTTATTGAAGGATGGAAAGTTAATAAACAATGTTATTATTTGATGATGGAAATATGGGCAAGACTTTTATTAATTTTATTCTTAGGAACGTGGGGTAAAGTGATGGGGAAATGGATTATAGTATTGTTTGGTGCATGGGATAATGGGTTTGTTGTTATTTACTTATTATTATTTTATTTATTATGGGAAGATGGAGCAAGTGATGGGCATTTTATTAATTGATGTTGGTAATGGGAAATTTTAATAAACAATATTTTTTTGGTATTGAAGCATGTAAAGTGATGTTGGAACTTAGCAATAGAGAAAGCATGACCGTGGGTAGCATGCTTTGGGGTTGGACGGCCTTGTGTTTGGGGAAAGCTTGGCTGAAACTTTTGTTTTGTTCCTTGACATTGTTGTCTTGGCCAAAAATGGGAGAGGGAGAAAGGTTGAGCTGCAGTTTAGAAGGAATTGCAAAAGAGGATGGCGGCCATTTGTTGGCTAAACATGCAAAAATTCATTTCTTTCTTCCCATTTTGAAAGCATAGCCGAAATTCATGCTTGTTTTTCTTTCTTTCCATTGTGTTCTTAGCCAAAAATAGGGACACTCTTGGGGCATCCATAAGTCTTTGGAGTGGGGAATAAACATTAGTTTATTTTTTTATGTTGAAGAGGTGATAATGGAGTAAGTGGGATATCGCAAGGGATAATGAATGTTTTTGTTTTATTCATTTAAATTTGTGGCCTAGAGTAAATTAAGGAAATTGTTGAGTTTTAAACTCTTCAAGGAAGAGTGGACGACAAGTATAGGGGTTAGTGCCGAATTTTCTTAGCCTTTTCTTCATGATTTTCGGCTAGTGCATCCTTTAGATTTTTTTTCTTCTTCATTTCCTCTCAAACGGAAACCCCATCTCCTTTTTTTTCCCATTATTTCTTCCTCTAGCCGAACCTATTCTTTACACGGAGGACGAAGTTCTTTTTCCCATTTGGTGTAGTCTTGGCGAATATCAATCAAAGGTGACCTCCTCTAGTCTTTTCTCCAATCGGTTCATAAGGTGCTCCGGGATTTTGAGATCTTCAAAACCAAGCCTTCTTTCATTATCAATCGGTTGATTCGGGTATCGTGTGCCGTGGTTAGTACTCAAAAGCGTGTAGGGCAAAGAAGGCTAGTGTAGCCGATTTGGTTCTTGGGATTCGGGGCTTTCGATTGGTATCGGTGTGTGTACATACACACTTTATAACTAATTAATGTGCTAAGTATTTTGTGCATGTGAAATCGGATTTGTGTAGATTCGGATTTAATACCATAAATGGTATAAGTAAGGATTCAGGTAAGTCCTTGTTGTTACAAGCTTACTTTCTTTATGATGCTTTTGGGAAGCATGACATATTTATTATATGTGGCATATGATATTTGACTAATGATAAATTCAAAGTATATGTTATTAAATAAACCTATTGGCATGATATCTTTAAATGCATATCACCGATTGATGTGGGATTAAACGAGCGGAGGAAGTAATATTGTGTCGACGGACACCGATGTTTTGGTAACACATTGTGACTACGGTCACAGAGGTTTGGTACCTCCGGAGGTTTGGCACCTCATAGTGACTTGTCCCGTGGTTTATACCACCGTGGGTTGGCCCCACTTTTGAGATATGGGATAAATGCGCTGATTTGGTATCACACGATGGGTTGGCCCCATCATCTATTACGTGACCTCGGTCACCAATGTTTTGGTAACACAATTGTGTCTTGGACACCAAATGATTTGGTATCACATTTGTGACTATATGTCACCAGTGGTTTGGCACCACCAGTGGTTTGGTACCACACGGGGTAGAAAAAGGTGTTTGGATGGTTAGGTTGGGTGCATCTTAAACTTATGCATGATAATTGGTTATGATTTGTGTATGTTGTTGCACTAAACCGGGGAAGGGTTACACATTGAGTCTTGGTGACTCACCTTCTCCTTTAATTTTTCAGGTGATTCGTAGATCGCGGGTGAGGAGCCGGATGGACTCGAGGTGGCCATGTAGTGGAGACTTTTTAATAAATGAATTTTGGATTTTTATCTATTTTTCCTTTGGGTTTATGTTGCTTATTTGTAATAAGGCCTCCTAGGATTACTTTATTATTGTTGCATGTTTGAATGTTTGTTTCAAACTATTTGATGATGTTTAAACGGATGCACATGTTTTTTTTTTTAAACGCAAAATAAAAAAAAAATGTTTTTAAAGTACCATCGGGTACATTTGAATCTGTAACAACTTGACTAATATATTTTCAAACAACACTGTCTAGTGTTTTCTCCTCAACTGTTTAAAAATAAGTCAACATCTTTTATCAAATTTTAAATCGGTTTTAAAATGGTTTTCAAAAAGTTTTCTCTGTAGCAAACCAAATTCGGTCATAATGTTTGGGCCGGGTTTGGGGTGTTACAAAACCTATAGAAAATTTTTTATTTACGTCATTTAAAATTTTAAATTAATAAAGATATTTAATCTTTTAAATATTATAAAGATAAAAGACTACTAAAATAGTAAAATTATATTTTTATTATCGTAAAAATTTATAATTTAATTTTGGCCTCTCCTAAAAAAAAATTCTAATTTCGTCCCTGATAGGAAGTGAATACATTTATCAATAAGTCATAATTTGAGTTTCAAAATAATCAAAGTTTGTTATCATAAAAGTACAAACATTAAAATTAACCAAATTAGAATATAATAATTAAATACGTAGCAAATTTTGAAAATGAAATCTATCCTCTACAACGTTTACTACAAAATTATATCTACGGTCTATTTTTTTATTTTTACAATAAAACAAATATATATCATGTTGGATAGAATTAGAATGTTAAAAAAATTCAATTGAATATTAATATTTTTAGTAATTTAATTTTTTAAGCACGTTTGATAATTAATCATAAAATTACTAGATAGAATTTTATTTTCTAATAAGAGTAAAAAATGATAAGTAGGATTATTTTATTTTATTTACAATTATAGTATCATTTTATCAAACAATTTAATTATATTTAATTTTATATAAAATATTGAACATATTTTATAACTTAATTGTAACACTAAAATTTTCAATAATTACTTTTTTTAATTTATCACACAAATTACATAAAAAAATATCAGATTGCATTGGTGAATGGAAACCAGAACCTAAATTGAATTAACAAATATAATGAAATTATTATATACAAATAAATTTAACAAAAATAAAACACAAAAAATTCAACACAAGAAAACACAATAACCCGTCAAAGGCCTAAGCACATTGCTTTTTTCCTTTTTACGTGTAAGCCATGATTTCTCTTGAAGTAGCAGCCGAAGGAGATCGTGGCAACCTAGATGTAAAATTTCTGTTAGGAAACTCATCAATTTCACTATCTCCACCTCCATTATCGAAATTCAAAGCATAACTCGATGGATTGTATCGAAAATCTATTGAGCGTCGTCTGCTGTGAACAAAATTATAATTATGACTATGACTATGACTACGACGGTGATTAGGAAAATCATCTCCAATGCGAGTAATCAAATTACGACATTTATGTTTAAAAGTTTTAGGACTTGAAATAGGAGTTGAGTGTGGAATAATTGGCACACTTGAGACTTGTTGATTGTGATTATGGTGATTGTGGTGACGGAGCCATTGAAGAGAAGATTTTAACTTTTGCTTTAAAGATGGATAAATTGATTCGTTTTCGTTGGTCATTATTTTATTTTATATTTTTTTCACTTTTCTTACTATAAAAGAAAGAGAAACTCTTATTTATATATTTTTCAAAATTGTGGAAATTGAAATAGTGTAGGGATAAGATAAAATTACCAAAAATTGTATGAATCCTACGTAAATAAAGGAACAATTAAGAGGTTATTATTTGGAGAGTTAAAAACTAATGTTTTCTGTAATTTTAGGGGAAAATTCAGTGTAGATTAAAGATTTTATTGTTTTTGTGATCTTGTAAATTTGTTGATTGCATGGATTTTTTCTGCTTATATTTCTTTATTTAAATATATTATATTTAGCTTGAAATTCGATTTCTATAACTAATATGATTTTGCAGTTAAATAATAAATATTTTTATTTTTCCATTTTAAGCACAATCATAAAAATAAAAATATATATAAAGAATAGTTTATTATTTAAATTAATAGTAAAGTTTAAAAAGAAGTAATGAGAGATTTATTTAAAAAATAGAGATACTTTTAAGAGTAATTTAAATTATATTATTGATATTACATAACAAATCTAAGTCTTTTTAAAATATTATTTATTAATATATATAAACTCGGATAAATAAATAAAATATCCAATGATAATATAAAATTATCATTTTTATTATTATCACAAATCTTCCGCTTTTTTTCTGTCAAGAAAAGCGATTACGTCTACCGGCTGCTGAAAACAGGCTTATCAAGCTGCAGTCTGACCAATAATTTAAATATAAATATTATTAATGATCATTTTTAATTAAAAAATCAATGATAATTTTTTAAGTCTAACTGAATGGCTATTCTGTTATACAAAGAGATTATCGTATTACTAATCATCTAAATCAACCCAAAATCAGTCGTGATAATGAAAAGGAATTAAATTCAAGGATAAGATATGTATTTAAATTTAAATACAATAGTAACAATGAATTACGAAATAAAATAATCAAATGTATATCTAATCAACAATTAAAATCTATTAAAACTATTTATATTAGATTATAATAATTAAAAATTTTAAAAATTTATTTATACTAAAATAAATAATTAAAAATATAAATAAAATAAAATAAAAACCTTTAGATCGAGTTCGAGTGAATTCGCTCGATCTTTTGATGGCAAATGTATCTTATTTTATTTAAATGTAATAAAAATTTTTATTTTAAATAGTAGATGTGGACAATCGGAATCGCATATTAATTTATATAATTTTATTTTATGGTTTGACATTAAATATATGTTGCATGTGGATGGCCTTTACCTGGCTAGGAACCATTTTAAATAACTGGAAACCGACAAAATATATGGAATAAAAGCTTATTAGTTCAAACCAGAAAGCCAAACTTGAAAATAAAATTTGTTCAAACTCAATTTATTTACAGCCATATTCGAAAACTTGATATTTAAAGTCTCAGATAAGGAGTTATGGCTCTTATTTATTGGAATACTGTTAAAGCATTCAAGCAACTGCTTCAGCAGCATTGGAGACTTTCTGGAGGACAAATATAGGATCTCCCACTTTAACCAGCTTTGCCTTCCCTTCTGTCAAACTTTCCTTGCAAACCATGTTCTGCCCGAAATAGATCTGCAAGATCATAGAACGTACTCAAAACGGATCGTTTGCAGGTGAGAGGGCATTACAGCAAAAAAATGTTCCGAATTTTCATCTTAGTGGTCTTACCTTTCCTTGTTGTTTCTTGTCCGGTCGCAAGACCTTATCCGACCTGTATTTCATAAGAGTTTCATTCGGCTCTGGACCAGCAATCGCGGTTTCTTGATTGATTGTAGGCACCTGAATAATGCACCATCATCTTTTTAAACATTAACATGCTTAAGCATATGATATATAGTTATTAATATCGTAAGATACTCGATATGTATAGTTCAATACAATTCGATTCACAGTCAAAATCACTAGGTATCTACATAGAGACCTGGTTTTTAGCATTGAATACCTTGAAATCCATTGCAGTTGACAATATTCTTAAGATAAAAGTACTTCTCGTAATATAAGCAGAAAATGCAGAAAGGGTAGCTTTTATACCTTACAGCGGGAGCATAGTCTCACAACTTGAAATGAAAATTGGCTTATTTTAATCTCAGTCCATAGGTCTTCGGAGAACGGTTCACAGCCGTCAACAAGGATGCTATAATGAGCACGAAAAATTATGTAATAAAGTTGTAAATAATACAGAAAAAGAGTAAAGCAGAGGTGATTAAACTTTTAAACAAATGTTTTCCATTGGAAATAACATGAGAGAATATTGAAATTTAGAGGATTAATTGGATCCTGATGAAAGGACATGCTAAATAAAAACCAAGAGACGTGGTATGAGCCTGAGAAAGGGGCGAAAAAAGTACTTGGGTCTGAAACGGTTCATGGGTACAGGCTCCTTCAGAAGCTTGTTCAGTTCGTCCAAAGATCCCTGCAAGCATTTGTACTTATAACATCAAGTTTGAGCTTTGTTAATTTATATTGATATCATCATCAGTTATGAATAAAAAAACATTGTTTCCAAAACTAACCTGAGATGCTAACATGAAAGGGAACATGTCAGAAAACATTATGGAATACCCTTGAGCATACACAGGATCCACAGGCCTAGTTTCTGATGCTGCATTTATTAAATAATGTTGTAACCAAATTGTTAGCCATATAAATTTGAGACTTAAAAACTATCTTAATATGCAAAGCTATCACAACATGGCTGTAGCATTTATATAGTTAATTGAAATCAAACCAACCTGCATTAAAACGAACCACCCTACTGGGTTTCCCGAGATAATTTGTAAACCATTTTGAAGCCTCATCACCCTCATCTAATGCAGAGCCGGACCACTCCCAAACTGAAACACCATCAGACACTTTTGGTGGTTTGCAAAGAGAAATCTTGAGTAAATCCATTCCAGGTGCTTTTATTTCTGCGAATGAAAGTATATAATGGTCACGACTCATGAAAAATAAAAGGAAATCACAATTTAAATGCTTTAGACAATTTGCCTGCATATAACAAATAACTCGTACTAAGATTTCTACTATCAGAGATTTGATTGTTTGTCTCATACAAATAATTTTGCCATGTAAAAACACACTATTCTGTTTAATATGAGCATTATATAATGCAATATCTGCAGTAACTAAGTTGTCTTAAAGATTAATGAGGTACAGATAATGATGAGTTGGTTTACCCAAATAGGAGGTCTTGGTAGGTTCCCAGCCCTCTGAAAAGGCCTCAGCTGGCAGGTTCACCTCAACTAGAGCAAGCTTTGGTTCAACCCTTTGAGTATATGCCCTCCCTCTCTGATTCACAACAAGCCATTGCCGATCCCATCGAAACCCTGTACATGCATCAACAGAGGAACATAAGAAATAAATCAGCCATGCTTGCAAGTTAGCCATGGAGAATAAATTGAACAAATTGACAGATTGTTGAGGCAATTGGATACGGCAAATCAAGATAACTAAACTGTTTAAGAAAATCAAGAATAATTCCCAAAATTACATAAAAAAAGTGATCCAAGATAACAAGCACTGTAGCTATCACTTAATCATATTTCTAATGTTATTTGGGTTAAGCTAATGAACCAGTGACAAGATAGAAAACTATGACTGGGAGTGAGGTTAAATTTTTTGGAAATAGCACAAAAAAAAAAAAAAGCAATAAAAAGTAAAACCAAATTTTCCTTGTAAGTATTAAAGCTGGAGTTGCAGAGAAATACATTAAGACAGTGTTAGCAAATGAAGTGCAGGTGAAAACACCATAATATAAGAACAACAAGGCTAAAAATTGAAAAATATAAAGAACAGAAATAACCCACAGCGGGACCTTGAAGAGATGGAAAAAAAAGAAGTACCAGTAGGAGTGAGGGGTGCATGTGGAACAGAAATTCCACGGCAAGATTTTACGGGATAGATAAAGATTGATGATATCTTAGCATCAGCAACAGTAGCAGCAGCAGATGATGCATCAGTCTTCTCCATGCCTCTTTCTTCTTTCGGACAAAGAGATAACCTTGAGTTCCCAAGCAAAGACAGGTAGTCTGTATGTTTAAGTCGTCTTCTTAAAAACCACTGTCTTTGAACCCGATTCCCTATCAAACCACATGAATTTCATTTCTTTTACATGGAAACTTCCAAACTGAATTTGGATTTTTGCACAATGGGATCAGAACGGTGGACCGCCCTCTATACAAAGTGGCCCTGCCTCCAGGCCCACACCCTTTTCTAACATACGTTACTATTTTCTTTTTCCTTTTCGGTTACAATTTCCAAAAAGGCAATCCGATTGTAACCCCCATTTTATTTTAAAATATGCTTTTACCTCTTTCATATTTATTCATTCTTTTTTATTTTTAAATTTTTAATTTTTTATTTTAAAATTTATTGGGGTGATATTTTAAAATAAAATAAATAATTAGTGGTTATATAATAAAAAATAACATTATAAACTTGAATTTAACTAAAGATTTTTAATTGTATTCACAATTGTAATTAGGTTTTAAATCTAAGAAATAGAAAAATTAAATTCCAAATCTACATATTTTAATCTCACTAAAAATAAGGTTAATTAATACTTCAACACAAAAATAAAAAAAGGTTAATTTTGTCCTACCAAACATTTTTTACTTTTCAAGAAAGCGACTTTTTAAGGAAAAAAATCCCATTACTTGTGGGAAATAACTCAGTTACATTCGAAAGAAATAAACTAATTCTTGTTAAATTTATTGAAAAATGATAACATTCCATCGTATCAAACATCTTATAAGAGTTCAATGGTAAACTGTCTAAAATCCAATCGAGTTAAAAACTAATCTAAAACAATATACGCTCTTGATAGATGTCCAATGCCTCGATAACCTTCTCGATGAATAGTTTCCGGTGCAATCTGTACCTGAATATGTAAAAAGGTAAGAGAGGCTTCAACTCGGACTGTAATTAAGAATTAAAACTTAATGCATGAGAGGAAAAGGTATGTTATGTCAGAATCACATACTTGATTGCTGTTTCAAGTGTCCTCCTTGCTTCTGGCATAGAATCTGTAGTTGTAAAATGAATCAAAATCAAATATATCAGACCATGGCTCATGTTCTAGTTGATAAGTAGCAGATTTTTTTAAAATTTACAGTAATAAACAATAGAAGTTGTTCATAGTGCCAGTTTAAATGGTAAAAGTACTATGGACGGTTCTAGGAGTCAAATTGCATTTTGCCCCCTCTACTAAAAAAATGGGCAAAATAATCCCTGCATATTAAATCAAAGAGTGAATTGGTCATTTCAGTTAAAATTTTTATTCATTTATATTATTAAAAACTGACGTAACTGACAGAATAACCAGGCTGTGACACATGATGTGCCATATTTACCTCATGCTAATCTACAAGACTAGTTTTTAACTGTAAGAATGAATAGAATTCTTAATAGAAGTATCAATTTGCTTTTTGATTTAACCTACAAGGATTAATTTGTTTATTTTTAGTAGAGAGGGCAAAATGTAATCCAACTCCTAATACTAGGGCCTCCATTAGACTTTTACCTAGTTTAAACTGTACTTCAACCATGAAATTATCTTAGCATTTTATGTTTGAAGGAATTAGGACTCTGCAAGCTTTAAGACTACCGACCAACCAGTTCAATTCTGTTGGTAACCTGAGCATTTAACCTAATTTTAGATCGTGTAGGAAAGAATGTTAATTCTATCCACTAAGATAGATAAAATGTTCACCTAGTAATTTTTGGTCTTGTGCGGAAGTTGTAGGAAACTGTGCAAGCATCTGCTGACATTCTTCTTGTAACTCCTTCACAGCTTTCCTTTCCATGCTAGGGATCAGCGGAACATCGCCATCTGACCATGTGGGCAATGTTCTTGCAGCAGCTATGACTGCCCCGTCAACAAAATTATCTCCTTTATCTGCTAACTGACCTGAAAGTTTTGTGAATATAAGGTGCTGAATTTTGTAGAAAATATTACCATTATCATTTGAGAAGTTCTGAAAAGTTAAAACTACTCATACTGTTATGATAATACTCTCCAGGGAGACCAGATATATTGAAGACTGACAAGAAAGAGTCCAAGTGAACATGTGCATTGCCGGAGAATGGTATTGAATCCCAAGGATTCTGCAATGTTCAGGCCTCGACTAAGTCAGGTTAAAAAAAACAGAAGATTTAAATATTATATTGAGGATTAAGGCTTTGCTTGGTAGGCTGAAAAGAAAATTGGAAAGATGGAAAACTGAAGGGGTAGAAAACTAGAAGGATAGAAAATATAATTTTTCTTTCATAATCTCTTCATTTTCTCTCCTCTCATTTTTTCAATTTGGAAGGATTGGTTTTTATGCGATAGAAAATGGTCATCCCTCCCATTTTCTTTCCTCTCACTTTTCTTCCTAACCAAGCACACTCAAAATTTATTTTCCTTCCACTTTTCCACTCCCTCCTCCATCACTCCACTTTTGCACCTAACCAAGCACACCCTAAAAGTTGAAGCTAATTACCACAGATGATGAGAATCCATATCGTTGCATGAGCATCTGATTTTGCTGTCCATTCATGTAATTGATGGTCATCTGTTAACATTATGGAATTGTAGATACATATCCCATAATGTAAATAAAAAACACGTAGGATCTAACATGGTTGATGGCTTTAAAAGGCAAACAGCAAAGACAACACAAAGCAGGCTAAACTTTATTACAAACTAAATGCTCCAATAGCTACAAAGAGACCAAAAAACCTACAAATAAATGATGGTTGGACCTCCCCTTGATGTTGAAAATTCACTTGAACAACATTAGAATTTAAAGAGAATATGGAATAACAATACCTCCTCTCCTTTTCTAATCCTCTGTCCAGCATTTATCATCACCTCAACCATGCGATCCTTAAAACGCCAATGGAGAAAACAGTTTGGCTGAAATGAATGATTTAGCATGTCTGTGGTGACAAATGGATACGCATCAAAAAGCATACTAAAATATTAGATAAGTAAGAGAAATAATAACTTAAAGGAAATATGATGGCAGTCAATTTGTAGATAAGGCAGGGAGGTATTAGTGATGCCAAAACAGGCCAAAGATCTGGTCGAAAAAGACAATAAATGAAGGAGAAACCGTTGAAAGGAATGGTCTATAAGAAAAACAAAAAATCTTATCAACCCCTGCATTACTTTTAACTTTTTGACCAGCCATCATAGACAAGAAGGCATAGAAATGAAAAATATAGGAGCCCTGTGCAGCAAGATCACCAGACCAGCATAGGGAATTAGCATATTTGCATCTTGAACTAGTGCACCGATCCTAACTTGCATGTTAATGCATCGTGACTGTGCAACGCTAACAGCCCAAATGAATCTCTCAGGATCACGAGCAAGGCGCTTTATTTTCAGAGGAACACCAGAATGCTGAGTGAGGTTAAGCACACAAACAAGTTATATTAGAGTGAGCAAGAACTTCTTTGAAGAAATGAGAGGTAAAATGTTTAGTGTCATAATGATAGACGGGTTGCTTATACCCAGTTCTTTTCCCAAAATTCTAAGGCTCTTAATTGTTGATTTTTCATAGTTGAAGCAAGATCAGGATCCTGCAGCTGTGAGAGGTCGTCCTGCAATGATTGAGCAAGCTGTGAGTACAACAAGTTGCTTCCCACATAGTTACTCTTAGAATTATGCTAAAATCCCAATCCTTTGCCATTTAACAACCATGACCAATGCTTTAATGCTATCATTAAGATATATCACTCCCACCATTAAGTCATCAAAGACAAAAACTGTAATTTAGCAAAACATAGAAGGGAAATCAAAATAAAGTAAAAAGCAAGAAAATACACACACCTCAGTAGCAAGAAGCAAGCTGGTGCACTCATCAGCACTAGGTAAGAAGTCTCCATATAGTTGCCAAAAGTTATCCTCCTTATCAAATGCATACAAGAGAAGGCATGCCAATCTCAGATCCCAATCTGTCTGCCAAGAAAGACGCCATGAATTACATTGAAGAACAGCGCAATTATTGTTATAGTACAAATCAAATAGTGTGCTAGTGAATTCACCAAATTTGAACAATAATGCAGAAAACTTGAAATGATAATTTAAGTCTTTCATACAAAGGAAAATTCGAATTACCTCAGGACTGGTTGAGTTTATGATATCAAATATGGGATGACCTAGTGGCACTATATCCGGGAAGAACATCCATGGCAACTTCTGCCTTATTGTCAACATCAATTCCAAAGGTATTTCCATAATCACCTGTTCAGTCAAGCATTGAAAGCATAGTTACCAACACACACAAAGATATCATAGCAAGAGAATATACGGTAGAAAAGAGTTACAGTGAGAATTTAGAAGCAAATGACAAAAGTGAAACAGACTCTAGCACGACGAAGAGGTTCAACATCTTTGGAGGCATAGACTCCAAAACCATCAGGACCTTCCTTAAACTCAATTCCATAAGCTCTCATACTTCGAACATAACCTATCTTGTAGAAATCAGGGTCCGCAGGCTCCAACTATAAAGAAAAACAAAAGCAACTGAATGATTTTAAAAACCCAAAACGGAAAAAAAAAAAGTAATAGGAAGAGTGAATTGATAAGCCATGAGCATATACCTGAGAAGCAGATTCTTGAACTGGGGTAGGCTGAAAGAGTGGAAACGAAGGAGTTTCAACCGAAGCATTAATGGGTCTCAAACGATACTTGGTCGCTGGTGCTGGTGACCACCCATGACTATGAAAATGAGTACGACGATATTCTCTTTCTGGGCGAGGATAGATGAAGCACCCACTGACATGATGAAGGGAAACAAATGAGGCCGCCATTGGACTTTGGAGACTACAGGAAAGTGAGTCTATTGGAGTTCAAAATGGAACCATGGTTGCATCACTGGCACTGTATTACTCCGGTACTGATAATTTCCTTTCGTTGTTAGGACAAGAAGATCAATTCTAACTCTTAAAAACTCAAAAAGAAAAAGCCATTACAAAACGTTATCCGCTCGCAACCAGACTCCAGGCCAGAACAGCATAGTGCGAAGGGGTGGCACAAATGGTAGCCCAGCCCATCATAGCCAGCCTCAGTCACGCATGGCCCATCCTGTCTGTTAACTTGAATCTTCAAAAGGCCTGATTTTCGTTTCTTACAAGCTTTGATCCATTTTTCTTTTAACAGAAAAAATGGGATATTTTCTATCGATTTTTAGAAATCCAATACAATAAAGGCCGTATAATTGTTGTCTAAAATAAAGTATTAAAGTATTTTTTTTTATTAATTATCTTCAAATTTGACAGTTAGTTCATTTATAAAAACTAACCCTATTAAATATAATATTTTATTTCCATTGTTAATTGAGGGTGTATGGGAATTTAGGGGGTTTAATGTGAATGTATTCTGTCTGATCATATAATGTTATAAAATTATAAGATTTTAATTTATTTCTGTCACTCGTTACCTAGAACAGCACTTGATGAAGATAATTAATCATCAAAGCATTATGTCGTACATGGATAAGCAATTGATAAACAATTTCCTTACGCTTAAAAGCCTTCTGCAGTTCATCGAGAAAACTACATGGATTTCATTTTAGGTGAAAACCTAGCAGTAAGTCAAACGCGGCTCAGACTTGTAGTTGAGGAAAATTTTCCTTCATGGTTAAGATTAAGTGATCTATATACTTGGCGCACTTACATGTATAAATTCACAAGTTCATTCGTAAGGAGTTACGACTAGCTATAAGGTGAATATTGAAAAGAAGAAAAATGCATCATCCTCCACCACTTGCAGACGCCCATCATCCTCACCAATCCCACCACCTGCAATCGCCACCCCATGCTTTGGCTCCAGGTCCACCACATACTAATCACCCTCATTTAGATCATGCTCCTCCTCCAAGGCCAGGTCTTCATGCACCACCACTAGGACCAAGTCATCCTCTGGGTTCAGTACACGAGCATCTTCATCCAGGCTATGCTCCTCCTCCAAGGCCAAGTCCTCAAGCGCCACCACCAGGACCTGCTCATCCTCTGAGTCCACCACATGCTGAGCATCCTCCTCCAAGGCCAAGTCTCTATGCGCCACCACCAAGACCAGGTCATCCTCCAGGTCCACTACATGAGCATCCTCCAAGTCCACCACATGTTGAGCATCCTCCTCCAAGGCTAGATCCCCATGCGCCACCGTTAGGACCAGGTCATTCACCACATAATGATCATCTTCATCCGGACCATGCTCCTCCTCCAGGGCCAGGTCCCCATGTGCCACCACCAAGACCTGGACATCCTCCAGGTGCGTCACATTCTGAGCATTCTCATCCAGGCCATGCTCCTCCTCCAGGACCAAGTCCCCATGCGCCACCACCAGAACCAGGTCATCTTCCAAGTCAACCACATATTGGTCATCCTCATCCAGGCCACGCTCCTCCACCAAGGCCAGGTCCCCATGCACCATTACCACGTCTAGGTCATCCTCCTGAGCCACACAAGCCTCGTCCATGACACCACACTGCATATCCAATACAATGTGAACCTTGGCTTGGTACTTGAGTGACTCTTTCACCATTTTCGTGTTATTTATGTAATAAATTGATAGAAACTGTTTCTACTAAAATCATTTAATAAAATAAAGTAGCATGTTTGATATATTTTCTAGGTTATGGAGGATAAGACTTATATATATATATTAAAGAGATACTACCTTTCGTTGTAGACATATAATAAACATTTGAAGAATAAAATGAAATCAATTGAAAGATAAATGATAATTTAATGAATTAACATTAAGAGAATTATCTAAAAAAAATGAACATTAACATAATAAAATGAAATAAATTAAAATAAGAAAACATGAATGTAGATGAGACTTGTGTATGGAAGGAAATAAGATAAATTGCCAAAATTAACTTAAGTGTAGTAAAAAAGAAAATGTCAACATATTGTCACTGTTAGAATCAAAACGACTAGTTTCAATCTGAAGGTAGTAATGGATAGATATAAATAAAATCAACTTTTATATCAATACGATTTTTCTATCAATTCATTAAAATTTAAATTTTGCACTATCATCATTAATTTATTATTTTTAAATTTCAAAATTAGTTTGTGATCGTTGTAAAGAGGATCAAACAACAAAAGCAACCTTAAATTCCTTGAAACACTGTAACAGTTGAGGGAGAACAGAAATTCAAAGCGAAAGGAGAAAGCATCATACCTCTGAAGTCAATATATTAGCTTAGAACAATGAACAATTAAACACATTGCAAACGGAAACCATAAAAATACAAAAATAATTAGCAACCGGCAGCCCAGCCCATAATAGCCAGCCTCAGTCACGCTTACCCCATCCTATCTGTTAGCTTTTACGTCGAAATGGCCCGACTTGTGTTTCATCCAAACTTCTATCAATTGAGAAAAAATTGAGATAATTTCTATAGAAATTCTTATAAAATTTCAGCAAATGTTTGTTAGTATTACTAAAAATAATAAACTCTTTTAAAATCTTAGATGTTGATGGTCTAATTCGAGTAAATTTTAACTTGGCATTATTTGTATGGTTATAGCTGTCCAAAAAAATTATTTTAAAGTTTAATTAATTGCAATGAAAATAAAGATAAGATTCACAGGATGCTACTGGGCAACTATTTAAATTAGTAAAATTCATTTGAACTCGATTGAGTTTTAGCTTGATTGGCATTGGTGTCAGTGTAGGAGAACGTGGGTTTGAGTGTGTTAAAACTTATTATCCTCCTATTTAAAGGTTGAATATGGACTAAGGGTAATTTTAGACATTATATCAAAAAAGCAAATATAATACAAACTAATGTTAGGAAAAAAAAAAAAAAACCTCATTTAAAACAATTGAGTCGCTAAAGTTATTCTACTGGGCTAAGAATATGAATGAGTTATATAATTACTAAACTTATTATACTTTTTAAAATTTTAAACATTCACTCCTAACTACAATAATTATTGTTAAATTCATTAATTATAATGTCGTATATTTCTATAACTATTTGTAACAGCCAGATTTAGACCCTAGTTAGAACAGTAGTTTTGGGACCACAAATTCGAGTCAAAAAAATATTTTAATATTATTTTCTGTGTTTACAGCATGATATGTGATATGTGTGAAAATTTCGTGTGAAAATTTTATCTATTGGTTAGTTAATTTGATAAAAAGGACTAAATCGCATAAAATGTAAAAGTGGCTTTCTAATTGTTAAAGGTGTTTAATGGCTATTAAATGGAAATGTGGAGTACTTGCATGTCAATTATACCATTTATAATAGTGGTGGACAATATTGGACAAGGTTGAGTGAATTTTCATATTATTTCATTAAGGTTAATTTGGTAAAAAGCAAAATAACATGAAATAAAATAAAACAAAAATTAAAATGGCCATGCATTCATCTTTCTTGGCCGAAACTTTAGAAGAAAATAAAGCTTTGAAAGCTTTGAATATTCAGCACCTTTGGAAGCTTGATTCGGGTATGTGTTTTGCTCGGTTTTTAGTAATTTTTACGTTTTTGAGATCGTTGCTTTGTGTTTTAGCTAGCCCATGCTTGAATTTTTGAATTGGTTGTATATTTTGTGATTTTCCATTGAAGAGAGCTTGTTCTTTTTGCTATTTGATGATGAAAAATAAATATATGTTATTAGATTATCAAGTTTAATTAAGTGATTTTTAGTAAAAATGCCTATTTGGGATTAAATTATGAATTTTGTAAGTTGAGGGGTCAAAATGTAAAATAAATGAAAGAAATGGACTGCTAGGGACCTTAGTGAAATTCGGCCAAGCATGGGTATGGTGAAATTTTGAATATTTTGTGTTTTGTGAAATAGGGACCAAACTGTGAAAAATTTGAAATGTTATGGGAAAAAGTGTAATTTGCCCATTTAGTGTTTTTGGATAAATTTGAATGAATACATGATTAAATAAGTCAAATTTGTATTAATTTAGATCATGAAAAGAGGAAATCAGATTTGGATCGGGAGAAATCTAAAGTTGTTGAATAGTCGCTCCGGTTTGTTCGTCTTTGTCCGAGGTAAGTTCATAAGTAAATAAATGTCATTAATTTCAAATGTATATGAATTATATGTGTTGAATTGAATTATTAAATATAATTGTGTATATGCAGAATTTGATATAAGCAATGGAGAATTAATTACGAGCTTGAATCGATCGAAATACGACGTCCGAAAGCCCCATACGAACCTTGGGAATAGTTAGGATACATATATCATGACATAGGATTCCGACATGTGATTTTGTGTAAGACCACGTCTGGGAAGTTGGCATCGACTTGAGATTTACGTGTAAAACCATGTCTAGGACATCGGCGTCGTATATGGTTTTGTGTAAGACCCTGTCTGGGACAGTGGCATCGATATTTGATTAAATGTAAGACCATGTCTGGGACATTGGCATTGTACGAGCTTTCCGAGTATCCTATTTGATTCCGAACTGTTCAACGGGCAATGATATAGCAAAACCGAATGTGAGTTCGAAAACACATTACAAAATAGGGAAGAAGGGCTTTGTTATATTCGACCATTACAAGCCTTGATTTAAGGTATGTTTTCGATCGGTTTTTGATAATTTTTACGTTTTTGCCATCGTTGCTTTGTATACTTCAAAACCCATGCTTCAATTTTGAGAATTGATGATGTTTGTGAAATGAGACTTTGATGAACTCATGTGATTTGTGACGTTTAATAGTGAAATATGAAAGATATGTATTTGATGAACATGTTTTGTTCTTGAAATTTTTGATGAATTTAGCTAATTAGGGCTAAATTGAGAAAATAGAAATTTGAGGGACTAAATTGTAAATTTGATGAAAATATGGGCTTGTATGTGATGTATGAACATTCGGCTAAGCATGAGTATGTAATAATTTTGTGAATTTGATGTTTTGAGAAAAATGGACTAATTATGCAAATGTGAGGGTCAATTTGTAAATAGCCCTAAATGTGTGTCTTTGGATTGAATTGAATAAGTTAGTGAATAAAAGGGTTAATTCTGAATATGTATAGATCAAGAACCGAGGAAAACGGACTTAGTCGCGGGAAAACGAAAATATTCGAGTAGCCGTTTCCGTTTCTGTTAAATCTAATCTGAGGTAAGTCATTATGCAAATAAACGTATTCGTATGAAATTATGTATGTTCTTATGACTATTGTTATCGATGAATACTTATGTTATGATCTGTTCATGAATTCCAAGATAAGGATTACTTAGTGACAATGTCCGAGAAGTCCCGTACGAACCTAGGAATAGATAGGATTAGCTATGTCATGACATAGGTATCTGTTCTGTTTTTATCATGTAAGACCATGTCTGGGACGTTGGCGTTGATTTGAGATTACGTGTAAGATCACATCTGGGACGTTGGCATCGATATGATCTTTAAGTGTAAGACCACGTCTTAGACGTTGGCATCGATTTGATCTTTACGTGTAAGACCATGTCTGGACATCGGCATCGTATTGATTCGTGTAAGACCCTGTCTGGGACAGTGGAATCGATATCTGAGTGCATATAAGACCTCGTCTGGGACGTTGGCATTGTACGACTAGTCCGAGCTTTATGAGTATCCTACTAGATTCCTTACGGTTCAACGGGCAAGTCTGTGATATGAATGGCTATGCAAATAGTGAATCCATTTCAGGTACGTTGATTTATACACTAAGTGTGTAAATAAGGTAAGTATCTATGTGATCTTACTATGATGATTATGTATATTGAGATAACATTATCATACGTGATAGTAAGCTTGAAAGAGCTTTGTACATATAAGACTTTTAAATTGATGAATGTGGCAAATATGGCCAAGTACATGAACTAAAGCATATATGTGATAGTTTGTTAAGTAATTAAGATGTGCCAATATACCTATGTGCATATATGCCTTTTATGTTAAGTTTATTTGTATTGTGACTTACTAAGCTTTTGGAAAGCTTACTCTGTGTGTGTGCTTTCTCTGTTTTATAGGTCGTCAAAGCTACTGAAGGCTCGTGACCGTCAAGGATCGTCATCACACTACTAAACTCATTTTGGTACATTTTGGAAATGTATATAGCTAGATATGGCATGTATAGGCTAGTATTTGATATAAGTTTGTTATATGAACTTTGCCATGTGATTTGGCTAGTTATGAATTGAGAATTTGCTTAAATGAATGTGATATCTGTGAAGTATGTTTTGGCATGCTTAGTTAATTCATGAAACGATCAATTTTTGATTAAGCAAATGAATGAATTATACTTGTGATGAGATTGGTCTTGTAATTTGGATGGTTATTTTGTTATGTTCTTGGTTGTCAAATAGGCATGAGATATCTTAATGAATTTGCTTGTAGGTAAGACCCTTGTGGGTGGCATTTTGGCCTTGTAAATGACCTATTTTACCACACGGTTGTGGCACATGGGCGTGCCTAGTGACCGTGGGGCTAAGTCAGTAGCTAGCATAAGAGTACATGGCCTTGGCACACGGACTTGTCTAGTAGCCGTGTGATTTTTGACAGGACCGACCACGGCCAAAGTACACGGACGTACTTGGTGGCCGTGGAGCAAAGGTCAGTTTTGACCACGGGGAGGACACACAGGTGTGTCTAGCAACCGTGGGAGGCACACAGCCTGCCCACACGGGCGTGTAACCCCTGAAACTTAGAAAAGTTTTAAAATTTTCGAGAATTTTGTATGTGATCCGATTTAGTCCTGACTCGGTTTATAGCATGTTTTAGGTCTCGATGACCTACTAAGGGGACATTATGGTTAAGGTTAATATTCAATTGTATGACATTTCTGTAAACGTTTCCGATCTGTTCGGTAACACCTTTAACCCTAGTCCGACGACAGATACGGGTTAGGGGTGTTACAACATGTACATAGGATGTATATAAAGGTTATTATGTTTTGAATATAAATGGTTAAAAATGTTAGAATTACAAGTCTAAGAGTTATAATGAAAGAAGTTTATCCATTTCAATTTAATTAGTACATTGATAAATTTAAATTGATATTATATTGATTGAGTTTGATTAGAAGGTATTTAAAATAGAAAATGAGTATGTGAAATGAATTGGTTGAATTGATTATGTTTGAAATGAATATGGTTTTAATTGCAGGGGGTTTTATGTGAAAATAAGCAAAAATGCCGTCGAAATTTATAAAAAAAAAATCTTTTACTAATTATTTAAGCATATGTTTATTTTTATTACAAGTGTACCTATATAATCTTTCCCTTACATTTGTCATCTATTTAGTTTATTTAATATAATATAAATTAATAATAATTTAATTAATAAATATCTTTTACTTAAAATTTAAGAAAATATACAATTATATTACAAATGTACAAATACATATATTACACATGTATTTTATCATATCCATACAATTGGCATATTTTGATTTATTTAACAATATAATATTATTATAATTTAATTATCATAAATTCATATAATATAAATTATATTCAAATATCATTAGTTATATAATTAAAACAAATAAAATCTTAAGGTATGGTTTATTATTGATTTACATTTTGACACTAATTTGTTTATGTATTAGTTTGGGAAATGACAATGATGAGCTGTTATATTTGGTTGATGTAAGTTGAGTACATGAAAATGAAACATGATTATTTTAAGAGTTCAAATGACATGTTATTTAGTTAATATGTTCGGCTAATAGACATATAAAATATATGTGATATGATATGTTTCATGTTAATGAGTTCAGTAAAATGATTAAATAAATATTATTGATATGTTTAATTTCTAAAGCATGATTAGTATATGTTTTATAAGTGGTAAAAATCATATTGGTTTTTGTTTGGTTAAATAATGCAAATGTGTGAATATTATAAGTTGAGAACTTTATGGTTTAAATTAATATGGTCTTACGCGCATAGTCTTGTTTAAATTAATATGGTTTGGATTGGTTTTTTTTTTGTTTTTGTTTTTGTTGAGCATGCTGATTAGGTATGTTTTGAAATGTCTTTGATGTTTAAAAACGACTAAAAATATTATAGTGGATTGCGCATGAAATAGTAATGTACATGATTATATTTGATTAATTAATAATGATTAAAAATGTCTCATGTATGAATGTTTTATAAGACATATGTGGTAAGTTTTGATACATATTAGTTGAATTGAAATTTTGATTTGACAAAAGATAATGATATTGATATGGTTAAATTTTATAGCATGGATTTTTTTTTTTTGTAAAATGTTTAATAATGTATGTTTAATTTATATTGGTCATGTGCTTTGTATATGCAGACTTGACTTATATGGATGAGTGATTGGTTACTAATTGAGTACAAAATTATTATAAAGAAGTCGATTTAATTTTGTGCATGATTTGTAGTAAGTGATTGTGATGAATTGTGCTTATGTTTAGTAATGACTTGTAACCCTAATTCGGCGACGGATACGGGCTAGGGGAGTTAAACTATTATATAAAAATAACAAACTAACGTGATATTTAATGACTATTTTTCGTCAATATTGAAATTTCAAATATTTAAAAAAATATATATAAGAGCTAAAAATAATTAAATTAGAGTTGATTGAGTTTTAATTTGTTAGCTTTGACCTTGTTACCAATACATAGATTTAAGTTTGAGCGCGTTAAAGTATGCTTATTTCCTTATTTAAAGGTTGAGAAAAATGTTATAGTTATAAGCATTTTATAAAAAATAATTTAGAGTTTTTTTTTTTTTACAATGACACATATGAACAAATAAAACTAAAATTAATAATTAAATTATAAGGAATTAAATAAACAATTTACGGATAGTAGAGGGAGATTAAAAACATTTTCCTGTCACTCATTTTTTTTATAGCAGCAGTTGATGAAGATAATGTTATACTGAAAGGTGTCATCAAAGCATTGCATCGTACATACAACCAAAAAAACAAATGACTTTCTGCTGTCTACTTTTTTGATCATCCAGAGACCTCCATGAATGTTTTTTTGGTGAAAACCTACCACCAGCAGCAAATCAAACTTGGCTTTGACTTGTAGTTAAAAAGTAAAGTCCTTCATGGATAAGTTTTTTTTTTTTTTTTTTTTTTTTTTTTTTTGGGGCAGCACTTACAAGTATAAATTCACAACTTCCCTTGTAACACAATCTAGCTAGCTACAACGTGAAATTTGAAAAGAAGAGAGAAAAAATGCATAATCCACCACCACCAGACCCCCACCATCCTCACCATCCCCACCACCCACATCCGGAACCCCATGCTCCGCCTCCAGGTCCGCCACATGCTGATCATCCTCCTCCAGGCCATGCTCCTCCTCCTGGACCAGGCCCCCATGCGCCACCGCCAGGACCAGGTGGTCCAGGTCATCATCCCGAGCCACACAAGCCTCGACCATGATCCTTATACCGTGTATCCAATATTATGGTAAGCTTAGGCTGGGTACCGGACTTATATAACTATCACCTACTTGGTGTTAGGCTTTATGTAATAAATTAAGAAAACCTATTTCTACTATAATAATAATAAAGTAGCACGTTTGATGTAATTTCTACATTATGGAGGCCATGGCTTATATGGGCACTTTTATTTTTGCATAATTTGTCATGAGCATGTCTAATGCTATATATATATATATATGAGGATTAATTTGTCTTAAATTGCTCTTTTTCTTTTTACTGTATGGCTGATTATCAATTTTATTTCTTTTGCGTTTAAAAAAAATACCACCTGCACATCAAATAATAATGTTAAATTAATAATTGTGATTAAAGGGGAGGATATAACCAACTAGCCCATCTGGGTTTACGTTCGTAATTGGGCTTGGCTTATTTATTACTAATAGATCGGCTCTTGTATCCACTAATACAAGTTAGGATTCGGCTTAATCTTTGAAGTAATTAAAAAATTTTCCTTCTTTTTCTAACATATATACATATAAATATGTAAAAAAGAATCCTATGAATTTTTTAGAATTTACATGCGAATTGAAAATATGATAAAATTTATAGTAAAAAAATACTTATAAAATTAGAAAATATTGAAAACTGTGCATCAAACAATTAAACAAATATTGTAAGAAGATAATAGTTAATGTACATCTCAAATTTATATATTTATTTAATGCATCAAAAGAATATTAAAATATGAAGGTATGGAACAAAAAATGCTGTCTAGCGTCGTGAGTGGTGAGTATGCTCTCTTTCTTTGTATGAAAGTGCAAGTTTTTTGGTTCCTTTCCTTCTATCTCTTTTCTGTATGTTGGGTTTTGTTTTTAGGCCAAGTGCCAAATAAGTGAATGTTAAACTTAGAAAGAAAGAAAGAGAAAATATAACCAAAGAAACACGGTGCGCCTAATTTTATTCTATATTTTTGAAAACAAATAAAATGTATATTTTCTATCAATCAATGGAATTAGACCCTCATCACTCTGATAACAAAAACACCATGTACAATTTTATTTAAAAATTTGACCAATTAAAAACTCCTTATATGTTTTATTATTTTAAGATTCTTTTGTAATTTTAAAAATACAACTCTTAATTAAAATTTTTAAAAAAATGTTATAAAAATCAATATTACTAACACGCAAGAAATGCTTTATGGACAACTTGGCACAAGTATAGGCCAACAAAACAGATTCCTTGTCATTTTCAACCTTACGTAAGTTATTTATGGTCAGTCATTTTTAACTAATTAATTTGGAAATAGCTTTTACTTTCTTTCTTTTTCTTTTATTCTTTTTAACTTTTGCCCTTCAGATTGCTTCAAATAAAAGGAAGAGAAAAACATATTAAATCTTGCAAAAGAATTAAGCTACTCTTTAGAGTCACATATGTTTTGAGGCTCAAATTGTTGCACCCAATCAAATTAAATATAGTATTAGTATCTCATAGCTAAAGATTGTTGTCATACCTTGAGATCAATGCATCTCACTTAATTAATACATTATTTTTCAATAGTTGTTCTAAATACATTTGAATTATGGGCAGTCATATAATATTAAAAAAATTTAATAAGAACCAACGTTGAGTGATAAATTTAATACTATGTTATACGTTGTAACATTTAAAAGTCAAGTGAGCATTAATTTAATTGGCATTATTACTATTACAACAATTAGGCAATGTACATTTGACAAAAATATTATTATTGAAGGTCACTTCGACATTATATCATGTACTAAAAAAAACTTAAAAACTAAGTGAATTTTAATTTAGTTAATACCATTGTTTAGAATATACATTTGAACATGTAGAAAACAGAGTCTAATAATGCAAGTAAAATCTATTTTTTAAATCAAACCTCACGCGGATAAATGAGAGAAGAGAAAGACCCTAACACGTAATTTTGTCATAATCTCCTACTGTAGATCCGAACGGTGATGTACACTTGAAGGCGACGCGGGTGATGAACGGCAGCATAGAAAGAAGATGAAAGGCGGTGGATAAGATTCATACTGTAGCGAGAAAGAAAAGTGGAGGAAGCAATATTGTGGGGTCAGCTTTTGGTTTATTTAATTTCCATTGTTGGTAATAAGATTCTTGAGATTTAAGAATACAGAAAAGCCAAGTATGATGGGCTAAGAAAAGAACCTACCTTTTGGTTAGTGACCATTCCTACAAAGACAACTATCTCCATAGTCCATACCAAACATTGAACCTTCTAACATAAAATATATTCAAAACAGATTTTTTTCTTTTAATCTCTCAAGATATTCTCTTTTTCTTTATTTAATTTTTGTATCACTCCCTTTATGGGAAAAAAAGCAAATTAAAGAGAAAATCCAACGTCATTTTCTTTGCATCATCATCATCTTTTCCCTATCTTATTCCTTGTCTTGTAATTAAACACTTGGGATTATCGCTGCCTAAAAAAACATCATTTTCAATTTTATTTTTTTCATAATTCTACCACCATTAAAATTAAACAAATCCCTTGATTTAACATGTTCACTTTGTTTATGATCATCATTAATTTTGCATTAAAAAACAAATCTCACGTTTATATCTTTTTCCTGGAACTTCTTCTTCTTCCACTTTCCTAGCAAACACGCATGAATTTCATAGTGAGAAAAGAAAATAAATTAACATTTAACATCATATTATATTTAAGTTCAAGATGGACTCTGCAGAATATATATTATATTTAAATGGAGAAAATAGGGTGAGACAGGTCAATATTAGAGGGAGGACATTTCCTGTGCCGTTGATAGTGATGGCAACATTTGAAAAGGAGAAAAGGGTTTATGGGAAAACGAAAGCGTTAAGAGAAAACACAACCATTTGCAACGGAACTGATTTTCAGCCACGCTTTCATAAGAAAAATCTGGAATTCTTATTTCAGTCACATTATAATTATTATATTATAATAATAATTAGAAAGAAGGTGTTTTTATTTTTATTTTTATTTTTTAAAAGAAAAAAAGTCACAGCCAATCCAATTATATACTCTCAAAGAATCTTCTCCCCACTCCATAATTTTCTTTTGATTCTCTCTTTTCTCTATTTGTGTCTAGTTTTCCTCCTGTTACTTTGGATACGCTTACCATTTCTTTTCCTTTCCTTTATTATCATCAATAGTACCATGTGTGTTGAAGATATAGAACAGGTCAGCCAAGAGATGGAGGATCTTGATGATGGCAGTGCCAACAAAAAGCCTTGGCCTTTACTTTCTAGGGGTGATTTCTTGAGTACCCAGATGGAGAATTGGGTTCACAAAGACTCTCCCTTTCCCCTGGCCGTGGTAGCTGGCAGCAAAAGAGTAAGTACCCAAACTTCATTTCCTGCATCATTTTTGCTTTTGATAAGACAGTTTCTTATGATTATGTTTTGGGTATTTCTTGTTTTTGTTAATCCTTTGCTTCAAGTTGAGAAATTTGTCCCAGAAAATGTGCTTTTGGCTGCACTAAGCTTTATGGAAAATAGCCAATTTTTTTGTACCTTCTTCCCTGTATATGTGCACTTTTCATGTTTTGATGGATTACAAAAGTTGCATCAGCTACTTATATTCAGTTTTGGTCAGGTTGATGATCAATCATGTTTGTATATATTCACTTACATTCAGCTTCTGACTGTGTTGGAAGTGGATTCTGATTAGGTTAGGAGAGACAGGAACTGACATCGTTCTAAACATTGAATATAACACAATAGTGGGGTTGTGATCAATAGTATATAAACTTTGATATTCAGGGTCTAACTATCAATATAGTTGAAGAATTTTCACAAGTTAGCTTTATATTTTGTAGGGTTTTGCAATTAGCACCAGATAGTGTTGTCTTTTTTTTATAGAATTGGTATTCATGATATGACATTGCTATTCTTTGTTTAAGGCTATATTCTTCTTTTATTCAGTTGTATCTGGATAGGAGTAGGTTCGGTTATTACCATTGACAACGCTTCTGCTGTTTCTTTTATGGTATTTCACTAATTGTCTTGTTTCTCATTTGTGTTTCATTCAGCTGGAAAGTATTTCTGAGGAAACAGTTGCCACAGACAAAAAACATGACCTGTTGACAAATTTTATTCCCACTCTTCGGTCGGGAGAGTGGTCTGACATTGGTGGTCGTTCTTATATGGAGGATACTCATGTATGCATTGCAGACTTAGCTAAGAATTTTGGTCGAAATTTAATGAGTGAAGATACTGTTTCCTTCTATGGTGTAAGTTTGCAAACAATCCTTTTTCTCTCTAAGATGCTGTCCTGTTAAACTTTCAAATTTATCTACCTCTAATCTGTTCTCAAGTATTTGCAATTTATTTTAGGATATGGAGCTAGAACCTTTGTGCTGTCCATCAACTAACCGAATTCAAAAAACAAATAAACTGTCATCTCTGAAGTCATATTTTCTTCCCTAATTTTAAACTATGGTTTCCAGATGCTCATAAAATGTTTGAACCTCTTGCTTCCAACAAAAGGATTGAAAGTTACTGCTATGAACTTAGTTTCCAATGAAGCCTTGGCATCATTGGCAAAGGCTGAGGCCCTGGGACCTGTAGTGCCTAAGCCTGAGTCCTACCATGTGAAATTTATGATTCAGTGCTTGTAATGATTGATTCTGATTGGAACTGTTGATATAGTTAGTTGTAGCTCTACTGTAAGCAAGGACGGTAAATTTGATGCAGAGTTGTTTATTTTCTATTTAATTGCAAAAACCTGTTCATTTAGAAGCTCATAAGCATTCTCTTTTTCGACATAAAAAAGAACAGGTTTTTGATGGGCACGGGGGCAAGGATGCATCTCAATTTGTCTGTGATCATTTGCCTAGAGTTATTGTTGAGGATGCTGATTTTCCCTTAGATATAGAGAAAGCAGTCACCAGGTCATTCATGGAGACGGATGCTGCATTTGCAAAGTCATGCTCTGTTGAGTCTGCTCTGGCTTCTGGCACTACTGCTCTCACTGCTATGATATTTGGGAGGTAAGCACTCCTGAAGCTTTTCTTGTTGGCCTTATCGTGCTTTTATCTTGCTTCAAAAGAGATCAAACCAAGATAGACGTTGAGGGAGGTGAGATTACACAATTCAACGCATGCGAGTTTGGAAAAGTGAATCGATAGTCTGGACATTTTTGTAATTTGTTTTCTCTATATGTTTAAATCAGCATGTAAGGTTTTTGCTTTGCCTGAAAGGGATGATCTTAATCTTTTACAGGTCATTACTTGTTGCAAATGCTGGGGATTCTAGGGCTGTACTATCACGGTGCGGGACAGCTATAGAGATGTCAAAGGATCATAGGCCCTGTTGCATGAAAGAAAGGAGACGAATTGAGTCTCTGGGTGGATTCATTGATGATGGTTATCTTAACGGTCAACTAGGTGTCACTCGGGCATTAGGCAATTGGCACCTCGAAGGCATGAAAGAAATGGGCGAGAGAATTGGACCCCTAAGTGCTGAACCAGAACTCAAAATGATAACATTGACCAAGGAAGATGAGTTTTTGATCATCGGGAGTGATGGAATATGGGACGTTTTTACCAGCCAAAATGCCGTAGATTTCACAAGGAGGCGACTCCAAGAGCACAATGATGTCAAGTTATGCTGCAAAGAAATGGTTGGCGAAGCAATAAAACGAGGAGCAACAGACAATTTAACAGTTGTTTTAGTGAGTTTCCACTTGGAGCCACCTCTCCCTTCTATCATACAACGGGCAAGATTCAGGCGAAGCATTTCTGCCGAAGGGCTTCAAAGTCTCAAATGCCTCTTAGAAGGATAAGTTCTATATGTCCGTTCATTGTTCAATACGCAGTTTACAAAAGAGAAAACTAGGTATGAATTATGATCTTCTTGTGCATATACATTCATCAAGCAACCGAAACCCAAAAGAATCGAATTATGGTTCATAATTTGATAGATTTTAGATTCTATTTCCCTGCTTCCTACTGAAGCTGTAGGATAATTCGAGGAACAGAATTGATTTGTATATCTGTGCACTGTTCATTGTAAACAGAAACAATTGTGTTAAATATAGACATTTTGTAAGCTGGTTTGCGTTTTTGCTTTGGGGCCAATAACTACTATGCAAATTATATGGGAAACAACTCAATATGTACAGCCATCAATGGTCGCAGCAGTGAACCGAAAAATAGTGTCCCGATAGACCATCACCTAGCGAGAAAGCATTTACTCATCTGCATGGTCCACTCAAATCTTGGTTCTCGAGGCCACAACATGTGAGCCCACATGTAAGAGTGACCACTGACCATTCGAACACTATAATCAATAAGTGAAACATGGTGGGTCTAGCCCAAAATCCATGGGGTGGGTCATTAACTGAGAGAAGAAAAGAAAACAACACACAAAGGGTCTATTTTACAGATAAGGCTCGACTCCCATACCTACTTTCATTTAAAGACTTGGCCTTCTTTAAATTTTCGTTCTTAGGTCCCCCATTTCTGCACTTTTATTAAATTCTGTCGACATCCCATTTTTTTTTATATCACTTGTTAAGATCTAAGACCAATATCCTATTAATGCATGTCTGCCAAAATTTAAATCCATAGTTTTTCCTTTGTTACTTGTTAAGTTTCTGTGCATCATTACTCAATAACCAAAAGTAATGGTTTAACAAATAAGTATGATAATTAGTTATAGAATATTTATATATACAAAAAAAGCTCATTCTCTCTAACCCTAAAAAAACTGCAGCATTCCTGGAAAGCTGTCAAATTTCCCATTCCTTTAAATTATTCTTTCCTGGAAAACTTTTGCTTCTTTTTTTGATATTGTCTTTGATTTTTTTTTCCCACCTACACATTCTTAGTTGTGTATTGGAGGTTTTCTCTTGGCTGGTGAATAGTCCATTTCAGCTATCTCCATAATGTCCGCGTATTGGTCCTGTTGTTCGGAACTTGTCGGCGAACTAACAGAAACTTTCTCTTGCTTTTCACCATTTTCTTGGTTTCCTGATTTGACTCTTGTAGTAGGGTTAGCTTTCTTACAATCTCCACCATCTTCGCTCTGTAAAAGCACATAGTGTCAACATAATATATATCTAAACTCAAAACCCTATATATATATATATATATAAAGTTATACCTTTGAACTGGTGGAAGATGCTGTGGTAGTTGCAGTAGTAGTTGCTGTAAGAAGTTTCCTACTGTTTCCTGCAAAAAAAAAAAAAAATGAAGGTGAAAAGGAAAAATCTGGTTTAGTGCATGTCAGTTGGATCTTTCACAAAATGCCCCCATAAATAAAAATTCAACTCAAAGGGAACAAAGCTTTTTTTTTTTTTTTTTTTTTTTTTGTAAGAACGTAGCGAGAGACTTGGTTCTTATGAGATTCTTTTAAGGAATAATGATACTATCTAACCCTAGTAATTAAAAGATATTGAAGAAAACTGATCCTAAGGGAGGGTAATGCTTCCTAGGTCCACAGTAATCTTATTGAATGCATGGTAACCAGTGCCACAATAATCTTCTTTGTACTTCTACATTGCCCTTGTTTGCAGAAAATGACATCTCCCATAACTCCATTGCTTATTTTCATCAAAGCTTCTTCCTGCATTACAAAAAACCACAACAGTAGGTTTAAGACTTTAATATTGTGGAAAGGAAATTATATTGAACTGAATGCATGAAAAAAAAAGAAAATGGTTACTAACATGAAATTTAAGATCATGTTCTGATGATTTAAAACTTCCCTCCAATCGAATCCCTTCAAGAGAAAAAGGAAACATGTCAGAAATTTAATGTTATGTAATAGCAACACAGAAACAGGAGACTCTGTTGTGTAATTACTGAGAAAAACACTATTGGAAATTTACCTTCAACACTATAAAGGAAAATGAACAACACCAGAAAACAGACTACTTCTAAACCGGAAGGCCTCATTTGCAGGAAACTTTTTTTTTTTTTTGTAGAATTGCAGAGAAATTGTTAAGAAATATGAAGGAAAGAAAATTATGATTCAGATTATGGGTTTTTCCCCCCTTTGTATTAAGAAAAAGGAATTTTGAATGCAAATTATGCAAATTTTCCTGATGAATTTCTATTGCTTGGAACTGCCTGCCTTTATATATACTACAACATTGCCGTTTAGGACCCACATAAAAAATAATAATGTTTTTTTTTTTTTCCAATTCCTTTGCTTTTGTGTTGAAAATTACTGACTTTTACCCTTTTATCTGTCTCCAACATAGAATTAATTATAGAAAATGACAGATTATTTTGGGTACCCCCAATACCACATTGTTCAATTATGGATTGTGTGTGTGGGTCTTGTTTAGAGTAGACTTTAACCATGGGACTCCTATAAGCCTTTAAGGGGACAGATGTTGTATTTTTATGTGCCAAAATGACACCCAAGACTTTTAGGAGAACCAAGAAGGTGATTTTAATATAATATAACTAGTAATTTGTTGTATGTATTAAATTATATTAAATTATTTTTTAAATTTCTTTTATAAACTTTATGAATATAAAAATAAAAAATAATAATATATAGGTTTAATTTTAAAAATATGATAATTAATATTATATTGAATCTAAATAAATAATATTTTGAAATTATTTTTAAAATATAAATATCATAATAATGGGATGTGTGAAATTTTGTTTTAATATATACTAACTTAATTTATAATTATTTATTATTGAATATAGATTGTTAATTAAATGTATATATTGTGACCGCTTAATAATTTATTGTAATATTATATAGATTTTAATTGTAATAGTATATTTAATTTGTAAAGATAGTGATAAACTTAAAATTATTTTTTCAAACCTTACTATATAAAAAGGCGGCGGAGTTTATGTTATAAGTTTCTCCACTATAAATGATTACTTTCTATCTTCGTCACAAATCAATTTCTAACTTAAGAAACAATTTAATATATATAAAAATAACTTAAAAAACCCATAATTTTAAAATTGTATGCAGTGATTATAATATATATATAAAAATAACTTAAAAAATCCTTTGATAAAGAGAAATAGGAAGGAATTTTAGAGATTTATGAGAATAAAAAAAATGAAATATAATTATTAGACAAATGATAGTGTAGCAAGTTGATTGAAAATATTGTGTCATTACATTTTAAGCTCTGGTGTCACCTCTTTAGGTAAAGTCAGCTTTTGACAAAAGCTATAAAAGGAGGGGTGGAATGGTGAGGACATTCCATTTTAAATGAGTGATCAAATCAAATATATATGTGTGAAAATTGATTAGTCAATAATTTAACTGTGATTATATAAAGTAAAGGTCGTACGAAACATCTTTTTGAAAATATAAAAGCGTGAGAATAGATTCTTTTTATTTTTAAAAATGTAATAACTACAAGTCCATACTTTTAAATTACTGTTTGATGTACAAATATTTATAAATTTGTCAGATTGGGACTTCTCCATCTAATCTATAACTTCTCTTTACTCTCATTTTCATCCCATCCCATGAGTATTTACAATAAGCAGGAAAGAATAATAAAGGAATATATATATATATATTAAATTGAGTATTCATGATAATATTTTTAAACATTTCTTAACAAAATTGATGTTTGATTAATTTATAACATCAATTTAAATTATAGTATATATACAATAATATATATATGTGCACTGTAGTTTTATCCCAGTAGTGGCCACCATACTGATATACTGAGATTTTCATTGATATGTATTCTGGATAACTTGCTATTTTATTGCTTTTATAAAATACATATTGTATGTATATTGCACATTTTGTGATCAACAACTTGCCTATATAAAATATTGCAAATCAAAGGGACGGCCTAACAAAAGGTTTTGAAAAATATAAAATTTAATATATTTCACATTTTATGTTAAATATTGATCTAGTCTTGGTCTTGGTTTGATTTTTTTTATTTGAAATATACTAATAATGGAAATACATAAAATGATTTTTTTATTTAAAATCATCTCAATTAAATATTAAAAATATCAAATTTTGTTAACAATTTAAAGCAGCAAATGCTTAAATTTTTGTGTTAGACATCTCAATCAAGTTCTATCTTAAATAGTTAGTATGCTTTGATTGTTAAAAAATAATAATCATATTTTAAATCAAAATTAAGATTTAATTGTTTTTTACATAATTACTAATATAAAATAGTATAAAAAAATGCCGATGTGATTGAAAGATTGACATGTAACATTTAAAATTTAAATGTTTGTGTAAAAAGTCTTAAATATAATATAAAACAACACATAATAATTTTTACTTTTATGAATAATGTAGTAATAAAATAGTGAATAGGACAAATAGAAATGAAGGATTCAATCTCGGGAAAAAGTAGAGATTGATGAAGTACAATATAATAAAAAAATCTATCAAGAATAAGATTTATTTACAGCTTTATTAAATTCAAAGTTGATTGATCTAACTTAAATTTATTTTCAACAAAAATAATATATTTATTTATAATTGATAAAAATCATAATTTTTCGATTGAATGAAGGGAATTTAATTAGATGTTGCATCAGTTAGCATGGGAAATGGGAGGGAGACAAGGTGGGCCAAGTCCCACGTGTCACAAGAAACAATGGGATTTAATGTGAGGGTGACAGAGACGGGTTAAAATCACCCACCTTGAGTCACCAAACTGCCTTACGTTGACACGGAAGTCTTGTCTCTAGCATCCCAACGGTGCAACCACTCCACGCGGAGCTCTGTAATGGTGGGACCACAATGGATTACATGGCAGGTGATTTAGCCACGTAGGCATACCCAGTTCACGTGGCATGTTCTTACTTTGCCCAACACCAAAACAACTCCGAAACTAGTGTGTATAACACCTGCCCGACTTTCATCAGTTAAAAGTCAAATTTCTTAGGCCGCATTTCATTTTTCAGCAAAGAAAATCGTATTTAAACAAATATTTATTCGAGAGCGTTTTTCTAAATCACATTTAGACTTGTCCAGTTTATATTTTTTTTTTTTGTCAAAATGATAATTCAGAATAATTCATATTTATTTTTTGGACCAGAATAATTTATGTTTATTTAAATTCTAATAACATGTTATATCTTTACTAATGTTCTTTTGCGCATGCTATTATTCTTTTTATTCGACGTTTAGAATTCACAGCGTTGAGTGTGAAGACCATTCAATTAGATATTTTAATAAAACAAATACTTGCGTTTGGTCTAACTACTGTATTTGTTCAAAATCGTCATAGTTACTTGTATCTTATTATTCTCTTTGAACCTTTCAAATTTAATTAATTATATTGGAATGTGTACATTAGCTTATATTAAATGGAGTTAATTTCGGCTTCTTTTGTTTTGTTGGACGACAGTAAAAGTAATAATAGCATAATTTCAAATTTTCAGTGGAAGTTATTGTCACTTGAGGCTGCTTCTGGGACAATTGACATGAAAAAAAGGAGTAAATTGATTCAAGTAATGGGGACTTGAACCATAATACAGAGTAGAAATGAAATGGAAGGAAAGCAAATGAGGAAGAGAATTGAGCCGACAAAACGACATCACATGTTTCAGGGACTCGTTGGAAGATATTGGACCGCATATACATGTACATATTCAGATGTTATTGTTCCTTGTTCTTACACTTTGTGGTCTGGTTTGCCACCCAACAAACAATTATCCTTAATCCTCCTCAACTATTTTCATAGTTATTTCCTACATCTACTAATCCAACATAAATGCTTCCTTCCTATCTTTTTACTCAACAAACTGTATGTTTGCACTAAAAATTTCTCTTCCCCAAACCTTTTAACTGTAAATTTCATGTAATTATCATATAAGTTATTACTTTTTATTATCTTCTGTCAAATATCCTCTCTCAGTTTTACTCCCAATTATTTTTGTATAATTATTCTCTTAATAATTTCTTCTTCAAAATCTAATATTATTACAACCATTGCAACTTTCATTGTTTCTACTATTTATCACTTCCATCACCAGTGGTGGAGCCAAGCGGCAGGCAGGGACCCGGTTTCCTAAAATGGAAAATTTTTTATTTGAACCCTTTATAATTTATAAAATTTTAAATTAGTAAGGGCATAATTACACTTTAACCTCCTATTATTATAACCCAAAAAATATTTTCTAACTCTGCCACTGTCCATCACCATTACTTATTTTTCAATGTCTGCTCTTAATCATCTTCTCTAGCATCTCTTGAGGGCACTTTATTTTATTGGTTTATAACTTTGAAGAAAAAAACCGTCTGCGCATCCCAAACTTAACCCATTTAATTTAATTCATCCGATGAAGAAGCTCGCTCATCGACAAACCATAATTGCAACTCAACCTCTTTTTCCTTTCGTCCAAAAAGACAACAAAAATTCAACGAATCCGTAGCTATTTGGCGACAGTGTCTCGCCATTCAAAAGCATTGCAACAAAAGCAATCTTTCTTCCATGTTTTAATTCAATTCATCAATCTCTCATGTCCCTATAATATATATGTATCGGTTTCTTGTTCCTCTCTACGCCTTCCCATACCTAATGTTTCCCCATGCATGATCACATGTTTTGTCCTGCATTAATTCTCACATGGGGCGGCGTGACCCCCCCTGCCTAGCTACCCCTTATATGCGAGCCCATCTTTCTTGACCTTGTTACTCATACGGTGTGAGAGCTCCGAGGAAGGTTTGCCGATCAATACACCGACCACCGACACAATCCATTTGCTTTATACATGGCCTTTGTTGGAACACAATGACTCTTCCTTTTCGGTTTTGTAAAGAGAATTGAACTTCCAAATTTTGTTTCATTAGACTATAATATATGAACTATCGATTGATTTATATATTATTTTATGGGAAGAATTGCGATCGCATGCAAATTTACTTTATTTTCGTATAATTTGGGAGAGGTTAATTGCATGGTTATATTCAGTTGATGATTTTTTTCCTGCTTTTTTTACATTTCGTGTGTGAAAAGGTGAGTTCGAATCATATAAAAAAAAGAATGAAAGTGATATAAGTTCCAAGAAGCCGACCATTTTTTACAATAATCCTCTACTGGGATCGATGTTGTCTAAATTTTTGTCCAAGAGAAATGTAGTTTCAAACCTTCAATCGTATTAATGGAAAAATAAATTTCCATTCAACTAGGCAAGTGGGCTATTTAGCGTTTCAATTAAGTTTTTTAAAAAGTGACAAGTATAGTTATAGGCAAGTGGGGTATTTAGGTTTTCACTTGATTTATTTTTTATTTATAGAAGATAACCACATAGAAATAAAAAAATAATAATAATCATTTAAAATTAGGATAATGATAATATTTAATTTTTTTTTTTTGAAAGTTTCAGGTATTCGAATCTTTTGTCCAACGACATAATTTTCAATCTTGATCTATATGCTCTTTTCTTTTACCCTTTTGCTCAAATGTATATATTCTTGAATCTTGATATAACTCCAACAATTTATCTTTTTCAGATGAGACAACACCAGTTCTTACTCACCAAAGCCAATCAATTGGTTTTCTTTATTATCAACCAATCATTGGCTTCTATTTATTAGTTCAAAGCGGTGAGGTTCGTGCCTTCTTATATTGGTAGCCAGTTGATAGACATTGCCTAATAAATGTTAAACCATATTTTGAATTCAGTTTTACGTTGTTGTAACTCACAACAAGAGTTTGTCATTGCAACGTCCTCAGGTGACCATTAACTGTTTTGCCTTTTTTTGTTATCGTCAATCCAAAATTGTTGCTCAACCGACTATTAATCTTGCAGCGGTGTAATAATGTAGTTTTAGATTCGAAACATTCAAATAAATTAAATATTATCATTGTTGTAATTTTAAATTGTTTTTGAATTATTATTTTATTTAATTTTTTTAACAATTTGAATTTTTATGTGCTCAACTTTGGGAAGGTATAATGCCTAGGTGTGATATTGGGGGAAAACCTTATAATTGGAGAAGGGAAATCAGCTGGTTGTCGAAGAAAACTACTAGGAAAAGCCTAAAGGCTGAGCTAGGAAGATGCCTGACAATGATATAGTAAATTGGGAGATAGTAATAAGGATTGAGATATAAGAAAAGCCTAAGTGCTAAGCTACGAAGATGCCTAAATGACAAGGATCGAGTTTTAGGAAGAATAAAGCAAAGCCTTATACCAAACATGCTATATAGATCATATAGTATCCACTTACAGGAATGTGGAGATAGGAGTTTAGGTGGCTGCTTTTGACACTTATTTTTCTATTTTTGGGTTAAATTATTTTTTGTGTTTAAATTTTATTAAGTTAGGTTTTCAATTTCACAACTATTCTCACATTAGAGTTTGAATTTATTTTATCTAAGTTAAGCTTTGAACTTGACAATTGTTTTCATATTGGAGTCTGAATATTTTTTTTCTAAATCAGTATTTGATGTTTTCTTGAAAACCTTAAAATTCACACCAATTTGTTCAAGCCTTAATATAAGTACAATTATCAAGTTCAGAGATCAACTTGGACAAAAAAAATTAAACCTTAATATAAAAACTATTATCAAATTTAGGTATTAACTTGAAAAAAAATAATAATTTAAGTCTCAATATCAAAATATTTGCTAAATCTAAGTTCAAATAGTGATTTAACCATTCCATTTTATTGGTTGTTGATTGCTCAGTTAATTTGCTTACTTATATGATGTATTCTAGTTTTTTGTAGAATAAAATGCATTGTTATAAAAAAAATTATAATGAAAATTAAATTATTACGATACATGAACGAATTAATGATTTAAAAATGTTCGAATTTAGATCAGAATAAATTTAGATATAATATATACATATTGAAAATTTAAAATAAAATAAAATTAAAAAAGAATTTATATAATATTTATAAAAAAAAAAATGAGAGTCGAATATAAAATTTCAAACTGACTTTTGCAGGAATTGAACCTCTAGGCTTGTTCTGCAACTGTTTGTTTGGTTAATGGTAATCTTTAACTGATTATAAATGGATAAAAGTTACATCCTAACTTCAAACAAATAACATGTTGAATTTTAAATGAAAAATTGGGAATAGCATGGATTCCCAAAAGATTGGTAATTTTTTTAGTTGTATTATTTTTTAGAGAACGCCATTCCTGTTCAGGCCTGGTCCAAAACAATTTAAGTAAGCTTACACTAGATGAGTGGCTCGCTTTCAAGCCCATTACTTTTTTATGCTTTATTATATTAAGGCATAATCACAAAATTGATTCTTAATATTTATATTTTTTGTCAATTTGATACTTAATTTTTTAGTTAAAATTTACTCTCAATCTTTTAAATATAGTTGAATTTAACCATTAACATTTTTTTAATTTATATAAAATTATTTTTATATTTTTCTAATTTTGAATTATGTTATATATTTTTGAATTTTTTTAATTATTAATTTATTTTTTGAAATAACATATAAAACAAAATAATATTATGTCAGTATGAAGCACACATAAACTGGTACACAGATTTCCGCATTATCAAAATTTTAATATTTTAATCTATACTTTAATTAAAAAATAATTTGACTATTTTTTAAAAGATTAATAATTAATTTTAACTTAAAAATAATATTATTAAAATAATATATATATATATATATATATAAATACTAAAAGCTAAAATTATCATTACAACTTATGGAAAAAAACCAACGCAAATCATATATATTACCGGTAAAATCATAAATTAAGAACTAGACATCATCTCTGTTTCTTTATTTGGAGAGCTAAAAAATATTATATAAACGAATTCAAGGTGTTCAATCGAGTGGTGGTTGATCAATCAAGTCAAAAAGTTCATCTCCAATTCCAAACCCAAGCATCCTAGCCATGTCACTCGTCTTCAGTCGAGGTTTTGGAATGCCATGCTGTTTCAACCATGAGTATACTACGAACACCTTCTTCATTATGAACAATTCCAGTGCCTCTGGATTAAATACAACCCCCATTCTCATACTCATCTGCCATTAAAAAGAAATCCCAACATTATTAGGCTATGAAAAGCTCTCATTTCTCAATTCTATTACTGGATGGTAGTACCTGATGGGGGACTAACATGGCTGCATAACGGGCTAATTCCCCAGCTCGCCAGTCTAACAACACAGGGAGCCATGGATACACAGCATCAAGCCTTACAAACCATAGCCTTATATCAGGAAATTCTGACAATTCTCTTGGATCATGTGGATCATCTCTGGTATAATTTATTGTAAATCCAATTGTTTTTTCAAGATACTCTTTTGGTTCAGCTGTAAACATTAGTTCCATCAGTAATTAAACAACCTGATCCAAATAAAAGAAAAAGAATTGGAGTAAAAATACGATGGAATTCCTGGTATTATGAATTAGATTGATTTTTTTACTAAAGAAAAAAATAAATTAATCTCTGTATGTCAGATTAAAAAGTAAATTAATCTTTCTCTCAAAAATTTCATCAATTTCTACGACACACTATGCTATTCAATTATTACATCAATCACACTAGTTTTTTAATAATAAAAATAGAAGAAAATTTTAACTAAAAAAACGAATTTACTTTTTTTATCTAACATAAAAGAATTAATTTACTCATTTTTTTAGTTATAGAGTAAAATATAATCCAACTCTAAGTATAACATCTTTTATGTGATCCGTCTGTACCTGATAAAGGTGAAGTAATTCCGGTGGCACTTTGAAACGGGGACAAATCAAGCCGCCGTATAACATCATTATCAATAATCACTTCAAGTCGACCTTCACTAGGAGGCATTGGAGGCTCTGCTTGAGAGGAATCTGTGATGCAACAGTTTCATATATCAGATTAGACCCTGTTTTGCAGCTATCGTTTTACTCAAAGATTACGCTAAAAACTGGGCAAAAAATCAAAACCCACCACTGAAATTATATAATCTTAACATAAGACAAGAATTTGGCAATGAAATTCGGTTACTTACCATCCTCAACACCATACAAGGAGAGGTCAAAATTTCCAGAAGGATTGAAGGAAACTGAGGGTGCAAATTGTCCTCTTTGTCGAGTGAAGTGGGAAATAGGCAAATTAGGCATTAAAGCTGAGATGGGTTTGAATGAAATCCATGGGGATGAAGAGGGATTGTTGATGTTGTGTTTGAGGGAAGTAGAAAGGGGAAGTAAAGGATTAAGGGCAGTAGCCATGGACTGTGTTATCTTTATGGTCAAAATGCAGTTATTATAGTTTTGATTGTGTTATTTTGGTTTCAGATATTTTTATCTAAGTTATTACTTATGCTAGCGGCCATATGTTTTTTTGAAGCTCCATATCATATCCGTTGCGTGAGGTTTTTTGTAGGGTGCAGCTCGACCCTATCTGTTATTTACATGTTCCCCTTCTCTGCTTAAAATATATTGGAAGGGTATATCAATATTTTTATTCTTTTTAAAACAAAAATTACTTATTAACAATCCACTCCTCTTATAAAAAAAATATATTATGTAATACTCTTTTTTTTTTTCAAATCAAAATATCTTCCTACCTGGCAACATAAAAGCTAGCAAATTGGCATCCAGAAAACAACATGAACAGAATTTTTGTAGAATAAAAAAAAATTAATCTTTATAAATAATGAAAGTAAGTAATTAAAGATAATTAATTATAGAGACGTAATTTTGATAGGTATATTAATAAATATAATCTTAAATTTTACAAATTTTATCAATTTACTGAAGTTATATATATTATTTTAAATTTTATCATTTTTTAATTTTTTCTATTTTTTTTTTTTAGAATCAAGATTCATTAAATATAAGTATTGAATAAAATCATATACAATTACTGATTAAATTAAATTATTTCGATATTTTTGAGAAAAATTAATTTATTCAATATAAAAAAATTGGGAGTGAGGGTAGAGACGTTTTACCTTTATTTGGTGTGGGATGAAAATTAAGAGTTGATGTGGACAAATACTAGTCATAAATTAGAGTTGGCATATCAGCAATAGAGATTTTCCTCTTATATTTTAGTAGGGGAGAGTATCTCCTCTCCCATGGTTGCTGACGTTTCTGCCGCTAATTCCATAGGAATATTAAACACTAACCGACGAGCATATTACATAGCATTACCCAAAGCTCCAAACTTTTGCATAAACCACATTTCCGGAGAATCAGTGAGTCAACCTTTCCACTTTCCCTTCTCTTTAATGGCGATTGCTCCACCCTCCCTTCGCCCTCTTCACAAATCTCTGTTCCCGAAATACCCTTCTTTTTCTCATGATTCTCCGTTTCGTCCTTCCCTCCATTTTTCTTCTCGACCCTTCCGCCTCACCGTTCGGGCGAGCTCCGCTGTCGCTTTGGAACAGGTAAACTCCTCCATTTCAAAGTAATTGAAAGGTTCAGACTTCAGATTAATTATAAAAGTGAAAGTTTAATTTTTTTTTAATTACTCTTACATGTGTTGCAAATGCGATGCTTCTTTTAAGGTGATACTGAATTTATAGAATTCAGATGCTGTATCATAATGACTGCTTAACATGCATAACATAATTGTTCCATAGAAAATTCAGATGAATAAAAACTATGTTTTTTTTTTCAGGATTTAAGAACTCAGGCTACTCAGCAGAATCGAACAGTGGAAACTGAGTTGTTTTCTTGCCCTGTGTGCTATGAACCACTGATCAGAAAAGGCCCTCCTGGTTTAAACTTGTAAGTTGCAATATATATATATAGTAATTATACAAAGGTATTAATCTTTTGATCATGATAGTCTATGGCATCTAATTGATTTTCAAAACTTGTAGGGATGCTATCTATCGGTCTGGATTCAAGTGTAAGAAATGCAACAAGTCATACTCAAGTAAAGACATATTTCTGGACCTGACTGTCACTGCTGGATTGAGAAACTACACTGAAGTCAAACCTGTTAGGACAGAGCTATTCCGGTATGTATAGTTAACATACAGATATGGATTTACATTTGGTACCTTTAGACAGGGCTGATTGAGTGTTCTATGTTAGGATTTAAGTTAACACGTAATGGAAATTCCTGAATTACTATCTCTTTTGGAATCTGATTTAGCTAGATAGATTATCGGCATTTCGTGACTGAACCAATGAACTAGTGTTCAAATTACAAATATATCTGTGTAAAGGTATTGTTTTACTAGATCATGCTTTCATCTTTTCTAGGAGTCCTCTTGTATCGTTTCTCTATGAAAGAGGCTGGCGTCAAAATTTTAATCTCAGTGGCTTCCCTGGAGCTGATGAAGAGGTAAATCTTTTGCAGGTTTCATAGACCCCTTGTAGAATATTAATCTGTATGTATGCAAATATCGTTTTTTGGACCCCAATATGATTCTTCCTTCCAAGTGAGCTGATTTAATATATGCTGCAATATCACCAAAATCCTTATATTGTATGGCTTATTTGTTTAGTTTGTGACATTGCTATTCATGTCTAACTTTATGTTTTCAAAATAATGCAGTTCAGAATGGCTCAGGAGTACTTTAAACCTGCAGAAGGTGGCACTTTAGTGGATGTTAGCTGTGGAAGTGGTTTGTTTTCTCGAAAATTTGTCAAATCAGGGACATATTCTGGTGTTATTGCACTTGATTTTTCTGAAAACATGCTCCGGCAATGTAATGATTTCATTAAGCAAGATGCATCTCTTTTAGCTAGGTAATCATCTCTACCTCTTTAATTTTAAAAGTTGAAGCAGTCATTGCAAATACCAGTAGAGGTTTACATTTCTTCTCGTTCCAAGAGCTGATCGATAATTCATCGGAATTTGCAGCAATATTGCTCTTGTCAGGGCTGATGTTTCCAGGCTACCATTCTCGTCCGGTTCTATTGATGCTGTACATGCTGGTGCTGCCTTGCATTGCTGGCCATCTCCTTCCAATGCTGTAAGTATGATTAAATTCATGTCTCGTAGACTGAGCTACAAAATTCCTCTCAGCCTGAGTTTTAAGATGATAAAACATCTCGATAATGCAGTTTTTGACATAGCATGCTACTGCATTTCAACATCTCTCTGAGCTAAAAAAACTTCTTATATGGCCACTTGCTTTTATTATCTTCAGATTGCTGAAATTAGTCGTATATTGAGAAGTGGTGGAGTCTTTGTTGGAAGCACTTTTCTTCGTTATACTTCTTCTACTCCCTGGATAATACGACCTTTCAGAGAGGTACAGTGTTTCCGGTTGTGTTTTAAATTTTGGTACCGTGTATTAGATTGTTCTCCTTTTGTGTGGCAAACATGCTGATACCTAGAACAATTTAGCATTGGTTAACATTCTTATTTGTTGCAGAGGGTTATGCAAAGTTATAACTACCTCACAGAGGAGGAGATAGAAGAGGTATGCACAAATTCGGGTCTTACCAACTTTTTGAAGAAGGTTCAGAGATCTTTCATAATGTTTTCTGCTCAGAAACCTTGAAGTTGGGTTTGGATGTTTGATTTGTTTTAAAATATTATTTGGTTATACAGAAATCACTAAAAAGAAAACCTTGAAATAGATTATAATGTGGTAAAGATGGAATGTATAGTGCATGCTTAATTTCTTATTAATGCAAGTATTGCCTGATCGACCGATGGTTGTGTAAATGCTTTGAAATACTTGGTTAGTGCTCAATAATATTGAGTATATGATGACATTGTGGTGATCTAAATTAGATTTCTTACTGCATTTTCCCTTTTATTTGTTGCAAATGATTCGCCGAGATGGTTAAACATGAGTAACTCCTTGTTTTTGCTGTTACCTGCGATGTAAGCGTATCTTAATCGCGCTCGGGTGAGTTTTGAATACGGATATGTACTCAATTTTTTGAAGTTTTTCAGGGATCATTAATATACCCATGTTTAAAATGTAATGGATACGATTTTTTTTTAAGTATGAATCTGGATAATAAATTGGGAGTTATACCTAGGTTACAATGATAATAATCGTACATTGCTGATAAATATATAACAATGTGTAATATGTTCATAAATAAAACGTGAAATATCATTTTCTTTCATAGTGTACAAAGAAATTCAACATTTAAAAATAACTGTTTATAACTTTACCAACTCAGGCACCCTCAAAGAATATAGAATTAAAAAAATAATTTCAAAGTGTCAAATTAATAATTAAAATGTTATTACTTTGGTTGGTTTGTGGGTGTCGTAAAACATTTAGCAGACATTGGTCACGAGTTAACTTTTCAATTTTTAGCAGACGTTGAGTAACAAATAATTTATTATTCATACATTCTAAATCCTAAACTAGAATTTGATGCGAAACTAGGCATTCTATAGAATCTTTCATGTATATAGGGATTAAAGCGTAAGATTAGGGCTTTGAATTTGGTACAATTTTTTTTTTTCAAGTTAGACTCTCAATTTGTCAATTATTTGCACATTGGGTCCCGAATTTTAGAGTTTTTAAAGAATAACATGGACAAAAAAAAATTTAAGTCCCAATGTGGAAATAATTTCCAAGTTCAAGGCTCAATTTCGAAAAAATTCAAACCCCAATGTAAAAGCAATTATTAAGTTTTGGGCTTAACTTGAATAAAAAAGAGTTTAGACCTGAATGTCAAATTAGGCATTTCATAGAATCTTTCTTTTATATAGGGATTAAAGAGTATTTGACAATTTTTCTCACATTAGGACATGAAGTGTTTTTTTGTCCAAGTTAGCCCTTGAGCTTAGTAATTATTTTAACATTAGGGCTTGAACTTTTTTTTTCAAGTTAGCCCCTGAACTTTGACAATTGTTTCATTATTATTAGCTCAAACTTTAAGGGTTTTAAAGATTATCTTAAAAAAAAAAATTAAGCCTCAATATTAAAACAATTATAATTTCAAAGAAAATCGTAAGGCAGTGTAAGAATAATGGTTAAAATCAGGGTGATTTAAACAAAGAGTAAAAAGTTGAAAGATGAAATGCAAACAAGTAAACGGCTCACATTCACTTGCACAGTTGCATTCCACCTTTAGAAGGCTTTAAAAGAAAAAAAACTAGAGATTCCCGTACTTGTTGATCTGGCGTCATACCAACCTTAAAACAAATTACCAGTTGCAGTGAAAAAAACCCCAAAAGAAACAGTGCACGTGAGCCTAGGCTTTGGTAACAACGCAAAGCATACACAAACCATATAAAAACTAGATTATTAATACGAATCTTTTGCAAAGTAAAATAATTAACAAAAATTTCTAAATAAATCCCAATTTATATTATCTGACACAGAACAAAGTTGTTGTGATTGAGTCAGTCAGTCACACATGTAAGAAATATAAAGGGACAGCCGGTGAGAGAGACCCCCTCGTGCATCATTATCTTATTTTTAACTGCTTTGCCCTTTGACTACCCAATGGTGGAACCATTTTTTGTCAGTTTAAGACGCATTGGATCCCCTGCACGTGGGGAAGCATGCTGCCCTTTTCCCCTAATTTTGTTCTTTACTACAATTTATCCCATTGTCCAATGGGTTCAAGTTTGAATTTTTACCTAATAATAATAGTAATTTTAATTCTTCATTATATCAAAATATTATGTCTGAAATAGTTTACCTAATAAAATAATAACCACTTAGGATATTTTCACTAAGCTTTATTTGGTAATAATGATAAAATTTTTGGATTCGATTATTAAGGAATGCACGTGAATTCTTTTTCCCAATTTTTCAAATTTGAATCCATGGACGCTAGCCGAAAGTTCACTAATTTCATACAAAATTTGAAACTTTTACTTCCATAGTTTACAATTTTTACACAACAAAATATTTATTATTTTTTCCATCATTCTCTTTGTTCCTTTTGTGAAATTATAAATATTATATAAAGCTGTCGGATCTAATAACACCCAACTTTTTTTACCCTAAATCTTACTGAAAAAAGGATCGTTAATAACTTCTTAGGTTTCCCTTTTCTCAAGGAAAATTCTACTGTCATGAACAAATCAAATAATTTCTTTAATTTCTACCGATGTGAAGTTGGTTCGAGAAAATTCTTGTTATAATATAATTAATCTTTGTCTAATTTTATCATCAACTTATTTTAGACATTAATAAAATAAATTATAAAGTAGTTCATGAGATTTAATAAATAACAATTCAAGCCAGATGAAGCTAATCCAAATAATAAATAAAAGTGATTTATTAAACCCAACGGATAATTTATAATTATTTTTCCTTGCGTAGGCCTCCGGGTGAAAAATGAGACGACATGATATTGGTTTAATCATGGGATCATTAGCAGTAAAGAAGGATTAAATAAGTAATTGTGATTATTAGGAGTTCCAAATTAAAATGGAAGGGCAGAAGACAGAAATAATTGGGGCCGAAAATAGCAATCCCCTAGATCTGCGTTTGTTTGGAGCTTAAAGGCACAACAAATTAGGTCACCTCAAAATTAGTAAATTTAATTAATATATGCCTCAATTAATTAGCAAACTAATTACTTCTTTTTATTGAGTTATGTAATTTGTCGGTCGTTTGTTTGTTAGAAAAGCCACAATATGTATATTCGACAATTTAAATAAATGAGTTAATTCCACAAAACATCCTTAAATTATGATTTTCATATCCCTAAACTTCAAATCACTCTAGTTATATTCTTAAATTATTAACCTTATATTATTTCGGTTCTTTTGTTATTAAAATTGTTAATTTAACTATTAAATGATAGGTTAAATGTTATGTGATGTATTTAAAATGATTTTTTTAGTAAAATGAATATTGCAAAAATAGATGTTTTAAATCTTAATTTTAAGGTTTCCAAAACTTTTACAAGAGATATATTGTTTGCCCACTTTTTTAGTATTTTACTTTCAAAATTTATGCGATAACATTTTATTTCTTTTTTTTTTCATTTTAAGTTTGGACACTTAAGATTTGATATGTTACTTAACCGTTTTAATAATAAAAGGACCTAATTGTAAAACATCAATAGTTTAGAAATAAAATTAAAACATTTTGAAGTTATGGGCCAATTTACAAACGATAGTCATAGTTTGGGGTTGTCTACTGCAATTAACTCTAAACAAATTTATAAAATAAAAATTTACAAATTATCATATATTAAAGCATATTTTTAAAATTATTAATGAGGTATGTATATAAATTTATACGTATTGAATAAAAACTAGAGATGAGTGGAGTGGTTGAGGTGTTGAATTTTAGCATGTTTCAATCCCAAAAAACCGGGGGCTCCCTCATATACATGTCTGTTTCTTTTATTAGCTTTGTTCATTAGTTTGAGTTGAGTTATTGCTGTAATGAAGGGAAATGATAGCATCGCCCAACAAACATGTCTGTAATTTAATGTTATTATTTTAAGTAGTAAATTAATTTTTATATATACTGAATTACTGAGTTAGATTTTCGTACCCTTAAGATATGATCTGAGCATATGTATAAATTACTTGGCTTTGAATTCATACTAGGGATGTCAATACAGTTTGAAACAATGTAAAAAAAGAAAAAAAAAATTATAATAGGAAAATATGTCACCTTTTAAGAAAAAGGTACTTTTTTTCCTACTGCTTTGATGGGGTTCTTAAGATCAGATTTGTATTCCCTTACAAGTTGCAATTTTTATTAAGAATTAAGCTAAATGATAAATCAATAATTTCTTGATAATAGTGCTGCAAATATGAAGTTTTCCAAAGTCTGTTATTTTATCATGAATTATTACACTCTCAGTACAATAAGTGTTGGACTTGAAAAATTAATTATACCATAAATCTTAAAGGATTTCATTTTCAGTAAAGTGATGGACGATTACGAACTTTTGATGATTATTTTTAAAAAATTATTATTTTTATAAAATTTTGAACTTAAGTATTGAAATTATAAAAATTTTAAAAAAATCTAGAGATCATAATTGTCAATATTTTTCCAATCTCTTTAGAATGATAGTATGAATAAAAAACTTAGTTTTGTTAAAATTAATTTTAAAAAATAAATAAAATTGAATTCAAAACTAGCTTAGGTAGTTTAGCAATAAGGTGGTGTTAAGCCAAAGATGATGGAAAAAAAATTGTTAAAGGGGGGAGGGGTCTTAGATTCTATAATGGGAGACATGGAAACAGCACCCACGTTCTTCTGATCATATCTTACTTAACTTTCTTTTGTCTCTCTTCTTTTTTCCCGGTCTTCAATTCCTCCCCTCATAGCCATAGCCCATAGCCCATAGCCCATTTACTTCTTTCCCTCAACCTCCTTAAATACTCTTATTACACCATCTCTGTTAACTCCACTGTCTTGATAAACTACTGTCTCAACCACAACCATCTCTTCTTTACTACTTTTCGACTGTTTAATGATTATGATCATGGTTTGTCTTTATTTCTCTACCGAAATTCGATTTTTTTTATTGAAATAATTGGTATATTGATTTATTTCTTGTGTTATTTTAGGGAATTGAAAAGCCTGCATGGTTAGAAGGCATCTACACCCAGAAATTCTTCGTGGGGTGTTCGTACCATGAAACTGCAAAAAAGAATGAAAAGAACGTATATTGTTTGGATTGTTGTATAAGTATTTGCCCTCATTGCATATCCTCGCATAGTTTCCATAGGCTTCTTCAAGTTCGTCGCTATGTTTATCATGATGTTGTTAGATTGGAAGATCTTCAGAAGCTTATAGATTGCTCCAATGTTCAGGTTTGTAAATAGACAATTGATAGTTTGGTTTGGTTTTTTTTTTTTTTTTTTTTTTTTTTGTAGAATTCAGTTCATAATTCATGGCCTTTGATTGGATTAGGCTTATACCATAAACAGTGCAAAAGTAGTGTTCATAAAAAAAAGACCTCAAAATAGACAATTCAAAGGAGCTGGAAACTACTGTACTTCTTGTGACCGAAGTCTTCAAGAACCATTCATTCATTGTTCTCTGGGGTGCAAGGTATGCTTATGAATTATGATAAAACTAGGTTTTTCTTTTTTTTTTGTTTGTTTGTTTGAAGCTTAAAAGCTTAAAATTTGAACAGGTGGATTTTGTGTTGAAACACTACAAAGACTTGTCTCCATTCTTAAAGAAATGCAAGAAATTAACACTTAGCCCAGATTTCCTTATCCCACAAGACATGGGAGACGATGAAATAACGAACGGGACACCACGTTCAACAATAGCAGACGGTGATGAACCGATTATAAGCTGGTCTTCAGGGTCATCAGGTTCCGACAACATGAGCATGGCATACAGTTGTGATGAGATTGTAAGGAAGAAGAGAAATGGGTTATATGATCAAGACATGGCTAGTAGCATCATGAATAGAAGGAAAGGCATTCCCCATAGATCTCCACTATGTTAAGCCCAATTATAATAATACTAAAAGGTTTAATATTGATATTTTTGAGTGAATCATTAATTTTCAAAAGCTTTAAGCTCTGACTCTCTTTTCTTTTATCTATTTTAGTCACTTGGTCGGGGGGGTTTTGTCTTAATGGTATCACGTGATTCCTAATTCCAAGTTAACAGTTTGTACAGTTTTTGAGGCTCTTTTCTCCCATTTCTCATTAACCTTAATTACCATATACCTATGCTTTATTATTTATTTGGACAACTTCATTCTTAAGCTTTTTCTCCTTTTCCTCTAACTTTGTAACTCAATATTTGATGGGTTTTGTTTTTAGTCGTAACGACTTTGTGATTTGGTTAATTATAATTTAATGAATAAAAATAATCTATAAAATAAAAAAGTTAGAAATATCTTTTAATATGGCTATTTTAGATTTGGGCCTTTTAATTTTTAATTTTGATTTTAACAATTAGGATATGTAAATATAATATTATTATTTCGTATCTCGAAATTTGAGTATTAAACTTTGGTCATTTAAATTATAATTTATGGTTGTGTTACTAAATTACATCAAGTTGATAATAAATAAAATCTACGTCACCGCCCTGTTATTATTTTTTAATGAATCACAATAATTATTTTACATATATTTTATTTAAAATACTAATCATGAAGACAAATGTCTGGTTTTAAAGCTGTTAAAAGCAAATTTGAGTTAACTAGTTTGGGCCTACGTTAAGGCTCAAATAAGACCCAGAAATCAGTAGATTCCTCATGCTTTGCTATCTTATCTCACAAGTCATGCCTTCCCTTTTAGGCTTTATAGAATTTGGCCCACACAAAGTAGATTCGGATGTTTGTGTTTATCTATTTTAGGAAATCATATAAACATTGACAAAAGATAAAACCAAAATTTTGTGATATTTAAACCCTGATTATATAGATGAAACTTTTTTTCTTTTTCTTTTAATAATTTAACAAAATAATTCACACACAATTTTTATATCCCAAAACTCAAATTCGAAAATTTATAGTTTCATAACCTCAACTATTGTTAACAATGCGAAATTTTCATTGGTTACATAAAGCATTGTTTTAAATTTAATTTTCATATACTACTAATATTATTAACATTATTTTACATTTACATATTACACACAAGCATTGAATTAAACGAATAACATAATGTAAGTTAACTAATTAGAATAAATCTAATAAAACTGCTCACATATTAAATTTAGGTTTAGTATTCAGTACACTGGTAGTATATTTTTTATTCCACAAGTAATTTTAAAAATTTGTCATGTGTCTCTTTTTTTAATATTTATTTTATAAAATATTTTATCATACCACTATAAAACATTTGTCAATCCATGACCCTCATTGTGGAGTCTAAATACTTCAATGACAATATATCAAATATTTTCCCTTAAATTTAACTCAATTTTAAACATTCGAATTCCAATATCCATTCCATATTTCACCAAAGGGCAAGACAAGAAAACACAAATTATAGCATTTTAATATATTTTTTTTATGAATCAGAATCAGACATAATCATGTAGCCGTACCAATTAGATCGAAAAACATACGATACAATAATCGAAACAAATTATTAAATCGATTTTTGAGTAAACTACTTGAAATCAATTAAACCGATTTAAAAATATTCAATTAAATTTGTGAATGAGCCGAATTTTCTCTATTTTTTCAATTTTAATAAATATTTAATAAATTATTTAATTAAAAATCAAAACGTTTGTGGAAACCGATGTTACTATAAATCTTATCTGATTTAGAAAACCCTACTATTAGCTAGAAATCTATGCTCCCATCTTTGGATGGACATGGCAATAAATAAAATCAGGGCATTAAATTAAGATAGATAATGGACTATCTAATATTACAAGATTTGATGTTTAGCCATCATCAATCAATATAAAAGTTGGATGAATTAACCTATCATTTACTATATATATTTTTTTTCATGTGTTTTTATTGAAAGTTTATGTCAGCATTTATAAAAAAAATATTATATTTAATATTCAAACTTAAATCTCTTTTTAAAATCATTACTACTCATATTTATTCATCTTATCACCTACACCCTATAATTCTTCGAGTGTAAGTTAAAAATAGGTTCTTTTTTACATGCTTATCCGTAAGGAATTATTATATGAACTGACATTTTTGGGTCAAACATTGTTTCAAAGAAAATCATTTTTTTGATCATTACTCGAAGATAATAGTATGAATTACAAGTGTAAGTAAAATATTTGTCACCTTTTACACGCTTATCCGCAGGGAAGTCACATTTTTTTGGTCTTTTAACATTATTTCTAAGATAATAGTACTATTTTGTTTTAATTTTTCCAGTGGTTTTTTTTATCCAATACAATATTATCGAAACACTTCCAATTTGTTCTCTTTTTTATATTTAAAACCGGATTTTTTAAATTATATATATAATAGATTTAATTATATTAAATGAAAGATTTCATTTCATAATCAAATCAGTACAACAAAGGGACCTAAAGCCCGAGAGATAATGAGATCAAGCCTAAAGGCTAGGCCCAAGAGTTCAAACCAACAGAAACCCTAGCAACACACAGCATCTAGCCGTCGTTAGTTTTGGAGGACCAATTACAAGCACGACGGTGAAGGAGCCAAGGACGAAATGACCCTCCAATCAGTCGGCCATGAACAACCACCAGATAAACACGGGTGCGGCGACACCAACAGCCTTCGAAACTCACAAACGGCAGGAACTCCAGCAAACAACCGATGCCGGAAAAGGAAAACCCAACACTTCACAGATCTGAGGGAAGAAAGCATTAAAAGGGAACATCTAAGGCATAAACACCAACCACCATAGAGGTGAACGGGGAAAAAAAGGGACGGGGGCCGTTGGAGAACAAAGATGCCGCCGGCTAGGATCCCTTTTTTTTTTTAAATAAAATTTTTTATTTAGAGGGTTATAATTTATAAAATTTTAAATTAATAAAGATAAAATTATATTTTAATACAAAAATGAAATTTTGATTTAATCTATTAAAATTTATAAAAATATAAACTATTAAAATGATGAAATTATATTTTTAATTAATTTAATATTTTTTTAAAATATTTTTCAACGGGAAAAAAGGTAATAATTACAGTAAATTATATTTTTAAAATTTATTTACCATGTCATGATTTATACTTACTGAAAATTTTCGACCCATACATGAATTAAATAACCGGATCTTACCTTGAAACCAATATTGCAAGCACTAGATCGTGGTTGATTGTTGAGTTCAACTATTATAAAATGATTTTTTAAAAAACTTATAAAATTTTAAAAATAATAAACTCAAATAAATAATAATTACATAACTATTCATTATAATAATAAAAGATTTAATTGATTTTTCTGTCCAATTTTTAATTTAATTGACTCTATAATATTGATTGGATTGATGAACACTAATTATCAAATCAACTGTTAATCCATTTTGGATGAAATTTGGTAAAATTCAACATTTTACTTTGAAAATTGTCCTAAAAACCAAAAAAGTGTAGAAAAAGAAGGTAGCATGTCTTTATCAATGTGAGTATGATTAGGAATCCTTCCAGTGGTGGATTTGAATGTATAGCCAATTCTACCAAGTGACGAACTTTCGTTTCTTTAATTTCTTTCTTTGTAAGGTTTTTTAGGTGGCAAACAAAGCTAGACTTTTGAACTTATTGCTATGTATAATTATATACAACAAGTATTGCCCCCACATGACCGACCTTTTGGATAAGCAACCATATCAAGTTGAACTCAAATTCCATATCTTTGTCAATTTATTTAATTAGTATGACAGAAGAATCACTAACAAATAATAATACTAAGGGTATGTTTGGTTCACTGTAATGGAATAGAGCTGTAATTGAATAGAGTTGTAATGGAATAGAGCTGTAATAAGTAATTCAACTGTTTGGTTGAATGGAATGGAATATAGCTGTAATAGAATTCCTGTGTTTGGTTGAATGGAATGATGTTGTAATAGCAAAAGGAAAAGAACTAAAATTGTAACGACCCAAAATCCGTGGGCACCGAAAAAAATGTATTATCGGGTCTCCGTCTTAGTAAATTGAGTTAGTAAATAATTATTAGGAGTAATTATGAGTCTGATAGTGTGATTAATTAGATTTTTTATTTAGTAAATTTAGCTCAATTTAAAGTAATTAGGAAAAAGGATCAAATTGAATAAAGAGTGAAAGTCTAAATATAGATTAAAAGAAACAAAAAGGGCTAAAATGGCAATTAAGCCATTTAGAATAAGTTGAGGCGGCAAATGATGATAAAAATCTAAGATTTTTATTGTTTTATTATATTAAATTATAATGCATATCATTATTGTATAGTTTTATATTAGATATATATTATATTATTTTAATATAAAGTAGACAAGAACTAAAAAAAGAAGTAAAAGCAAAAGCTAAAAAAAAAAAAAAAAAGAAAGAAGAAAGTAGCAGAAATGCTGCTGAAATTTATGCAATAAAAATAAATTTTTGGAGTACTTAAACAAGTCCCGTTTACTTTTAATACATACTTTAGACTTCGAATGTAACACCCCTTACCCGTATTCGACACCGAAATAGGGTACGAGGCATTACCGGAATTACAAATTTATTTATCAAAAATTTTATATCATTTAACATTTATTTTTGAAACCCATCAAAATCAAACATATTATCCCTTAAAACATATTTATTTTTCTTATTTCATGACTTACTTGAATTTATTTTCGTCCTCAACATATTTAATTACCTTTTATTTACATATTACAGATAATCACATATTGACATGTCATGATAAATATCATTCTCTTGCCGTTTATTCATAAACATATATTAGTTAATTCATTATATCAATATTTCACGTGCTATCAACTTATATTTCCTTATATCACATATTTAAAGTTACATTTAACTTACAGCTAAATTTGCGAAATACCAAGATTCAAGGGCATTTTGGTAATTTCCCATTTTCATCGATTTTTCAACCGATCTTAATCTAATTAATAATTTCATTCAATTTTGCAATTTTAAATAATAAAATAATCCATTCCATGTAAATTGGTCATCTCCAACATTTATACAAAACTAATCATAAACTTTTACTTTTATTCAATTTAGTCCCTGAGCCTAAAACATTACAAATTAGCCATGCTAGCTGAATATTCATACATATTTTCCTCCTCCTCCTCTCCATTCCACATCCTTAATGTATATAGCATTCTATAAGTAACATTATCAATAATTTTCAACATTTACTTATGTGAATATTTAAGCTGTCCATGCGTGTCATAGTCACTAAATTATTTTTATCTGGAGCTACAGAACTCCAAATGAAGAACCGTTAATTTTTCTTGAAACTAGACTCATATATCTTTTTACTATAATTTTTCCAGAATTTTTGGTATGGCCAATCAATACCAGATTATTCTTAAAGTTTCCCCTGTTTTACTGTTTGACTGTTCTGACCTCTCTTCACTACGAATCAAATTACTCTTCATACAAAATTCATATGACCTTCTTGTTTATTTCATTTGAAAATAGACTCATTCAGGATTCTAAAAATATAAAGTTAAGCCCCTAATTATTTTTCTCCAATTTTTATGATTTTTCAAAGTCAGAACAGGGGATCCTGAAATCACCTGAACCAGTTTCACTAAAATTTAAATATCTCATAATACAGAACTTATTTGATTTCTCTATTTCTTTCATATGAAAGTAGACTCAATAAGCTTCAATTTCATATCTTACTCAGCTTCTAATTCCACTTCTACGATTTTTGGTGATTTTTCAAAGTTACTCTACTGCTGCTGTCCAAAACAGTTTTGTTATAGCTTATTTTACAATTAAATCCTTTACCCAATTCTAACTTCAAATTCTTTCAATTAAACCACTAATTCATCATTTTATTCATCATATGCTATATTCAACAGCTTTAAAACTTCAAAAACTTCAACTTAAATTCATCAAAACTTTGTTCTAAAACTTATAAAACATCAAAATTAAAAGAGAAGGACTAAATTAACTTACCAATTAAACTTCCAAGCTTCAAACCATCAATTTCTCCTTTTTCTTTCTTTCCCCTTTTTCTTCCCCTGCTTTCGTCTTGTTCTCTGTTTCATTTTCTGGTATTCTCTTTTACTTCTTTTGGTTTATATATATATAATATAATATAATAATATAATATAATATAATATAATATAATAATATACTTTTAAAAAATCTGAGATTTTCTTACGTTAACCGCCTCAACTTTGCAAAATGGTAAAATTACCATTTTGATCCTTCATAATTTCTTTTAATCTATAATTTAACTTTTACTTTCATTTCAGTTTAGTCCTTTTCATTTAATTTCCTACCCAAGCGTTAAAATTTTCTAACTTGAAAGTTTAATAATAACTTAATGACACTCCATAAATATTTTTAGAAATATTTATGGCTCACTTTATGAATTCGAGGTCTCAATACCTCGTTTTTGGCCCAATTTTTTTTCTAATTAATTCTTTCAGTTCACAAAATTCACTAATTTTAAAATATTTCTAAAATCACACTTAACTTATAACTATCGATTAACAAAATTTTCTAACTTTTCGTCAGATTTAGTGATCTCGAATCCTTTGTTCGACACTATTAAAATTGGGGTACATTACAATTCTTCCCCCCTAAAAAAATTTCGTCCTCGAAATTTCCTTATTATTTTGATCATGAACTTCGTTATTTCTATAATTCTATAGCTCCTTTGTGCACATATTTATCTGATTTATCATTTATATCCATTCCATATCCTTTCAGTTTGCAATTCATTTTTAATTCAATATTGCGAACATACCTTATAGCGAAAATTACTTACCTTTTTATAAGAGGCCCAATAGATTCAATAGAATACTTAAGATATATGAAACAAATATAGAAGTGTATTATTATTTACTATTAATCAGATAGCACTTGATGAGAACCAAAGTGTTATTATCAGAGAATGCGCTAAAGTTCCTTAATGGTATACCACTAATATCTTAGTAGATTTAATCTCATTTACTTGGGAAAATTACATTATACACGCATGTCACTTTTACAATTTTAACATAATGCTTTTACATATCATTTTTTTTTTTTTTTTTTTCCAATTTCACTTAAATGTATTCACAAATAAATTTAATTTCACTTCCTCTTCAATATACAATTCAATACTAATATTTATCCATCAGTTAATTCGGTTTCCATTTAATTCATCAATAACGCTTACCTCATACTTCACTTACTATACGCATAATTTAAATTTAACATTTAATATTAAATAGTAAACATCAAGCATGCAACAATATAAGTCATATGTGTTAATTTATACTTTAATTTCATACCTCAACAATAGCATTTCATCAAATAGCATCATATATCATCTATATTATTTTTAATCAATTCATAAACCTTTGGTTCAAGTTTTCAATCTCATATCTCAATTTCAATTTACATTTCAATTCCTAATTCCACTTTTCCATACTTTCAATAGTTTAACCGATCAAATTCAATCGATTTTTCTCATTTCGTTTATTCAATGATTTCAATAATAATAATTTGATATTTTAACAAATTTATGAACCTTAAGTTCATACTTCAATTCTCACATTTCAATTCGATTCACAATTCAACTCATAATTTCTTACTCATATTTTCAATAGTTCAATCGATCAAATTTATTTAGTTTTTCTCATTTTAGTTATTCACCCTATTAACAATCCGGACTTTTGACAGATACACAGATTCCAACCTAAACACACCAAGACGCGGCACATTGTGCCTTAACGGTACACAATATCACGACACACAAAGTGTCGAATCGATAATGATAATGATATGATGAGTCGGCATGTAAGTGCTCGATCGATAAGCGGCAAAAACTGCACGCACTCTTCCATATCCTATAGCATGCCAATTATATCCAATCTAGCCCGATAAGTTAATAGGGTATTCAAATCATCATTTCATTTTTTTTTCTATTTCAAATTCACTTTTCCATTTCCTAATCAGTATATAATTCAATGATTCACTTTGTTCTCATTTCACTTTCTTAGCCCAAAGTAGACTTTATAGAACACACACGGATATACTGAGCAGATCTGAGAGGTGCATTATGATGCACAAGTGAGCAGAGAGCACCAATGTGCTAATAATCGAGAGAAACCGGCGTGCTAATATCGGAGAGCACCAATGTGCTAATATCGGAGAGCACCAATGTGCTAATATCGAGAAACACCGGCGTGCTAATATCGGAGAGCACCAATGTGCTAATATCGAAGAGAGCACCAATGTGCTAATATCGAGAGCACCGGCGTGCTAATATCGGAGAGCACCAATGTGCTAATATCGAGAGCAGCAGCGGCGTGCTAATATCGGAGAGCACCAATGTGCTAATATCGAGAGAGCACTAACGTGCTAATGTTCCTTAATATCCCAAAGTAGTTCTAAATTTCGTCTACTTGGGCATTAAATTTGAATCTCATATATTTAAATAATTCACATAAATATTTCAAAAAGGATAAATAACAATAATTTAAAATTCTTGTAGTACTTACAACAAAAAGGTTGAAATGATATATGTTATTCTTCCTTCACTCCTTAACCTTCTCTTTTCCTTTTCCTTCAATTCGGTCCTCTCCTTTCTTTCTTAAATTGATTTCATATAAACATATAACATTTATATGTAAAAAGTAATCAAATAAACTTTCTATATTATTTAACAAAATAAGCATGTATAATATATTTTTATTCAATTCGTATTTTTAATTTATTGTCTAATCAAATTTAAAATCACTAATTACTTTTCAATCAATATACATTTCAATTACTCACATATTTTCTTTATTTAATTTAATTTGCCTTCAAATATTGAGATAATTCATAATTGATTCACGTAATTTAAATAACTTTCTAATTTCAGTTCATTCTACTTTCACTTCTTATTTCAACTGAGTTTCACGAGTATTGCAGTAATTCTTCATAGTTTAATGCAATACACATAACAATATTCAATAACTTCATGATTCAATTCAAGATACACAAAATAATATTCAAGTATTCCATAATTGATTCGAGATCGTTTCAACTTGATTACTCAATCTTAAATTTATCATTTTACTAAATACTTACCTTAAAATACTTACCACACATAATTAATAAATTACACATAATAATGATAAAGTTTAAATTATAATGATACAAATATCATCAAAGTCGGAACATATCACATTATCTCAAGTTATATATTAATAATAGCATATATTTCTAGACTTCACATATACTACATTTGGTCCGAGAACCGACTAAACCTAAGCTCGATACCACTAAATGTAACACCCTTACCCGTATTCGACACCGAAATAGGGTACGAGGCATTACCGGAATTACAAATTTATTTATCAAAAATTTTATATCATTTAACATTTATTTTTGAAACCCATCAAAATCAAACATATTATCCCTTAAAACATATTTATTTTTCTTATTTCATGACTTACTTGAATTTATTTCTCGTCTCAACATATTTAATTACCTTTTATTTACATATTATGAGATAATCACATATTGACATGTCATGATAAATATCATTCTCTTGCCGTTTATTCATAAACATATATTAGTTAATTCATTATATCAATATTTCACGTGCTATCAACTTATATTTCCTTATATCACATATTTAAAGTTACACGAACTTACCTAGCTAAATTTGCAGAAATACCAAGATTCAAGGGCATTTTGGTAATTTCCCATTTTCATCGATTTTTCAACCGATCTTAATCTAATTAATAATTTCATTCAATTTTGCAATTTTAAATAATAAAATAATCCATTCCATGTAAATTGGTCATCTCCAACATTTATACAAAACTAATCATAAACTTTTACTTTTATTCAATTTAGTCCCCTGAGCCTAAAACATTACAAATTAGCCATGCTAGCTGAATATTCATACATATTTTTCCTCCTCCTCCTCTCCATTCCACATCCTTAATGTATATAGCATTCTATAAGTAACATTATCAATAATTTTCAACATTTACTTATGTGAATATTTAAGCTGTCCATGCGTGTCATAGTCACTAAATTATTTTTATCTGGAGCTACAGAACTCCAAATGAAGAACCGTTAATTTTTCTTGAAACTAGACTCATATATCTTTTTACTATAATTTTTCCAGAATTTTTGGTATGGCCAATCAATACCAGATTATTCTTAAAGTTTCCCCTGTTTTACTGTTTGACTGTTCTGACCTCTCTTCACTACGAATCAAATTACTCTTCATACAAAATTCATATGACCTTCTTGTTTATTTCATTTGAAAATAGACTCATTCAGGATTCTAAAAATATAAAGTTAAGCCCCTAATTATTTTTCTCCAATTTTTATGATTTTTCAAAGTCAGAACAGGGGATCCGAAATCACCTGAACCAGTTTCACTAAAATTTAAATATCTCTCATAATACAGAACTTATTTGATTTCTCTATTTCTTTCATATGAAAGTAGACTCAATAAGCTTCAATTTCATATCTTACTCAGCTTCTAATTCCACTTCTACGATTTTTGGTGATTTTTCAAAGTTACTCTACTGCTGCTGTCCAAAACAGTTTTGTTATAGCTTATTTTACAATTAAATCCTTTACCCAATTCTAACTTCAAATTCTTTCAATTAAACCACTAATTCATCATTTTATTCATCATATGCTATATTCAACAGCTTTAAAACTTCAAAAACTTCAACTTAAATTCATCAAAACTTTGTTCTAAAACTTATAAAACATCAAAATTAAAAGAGAAGGACTAAATTAACTTACCAATTAAACTTCCAAGCTTCAAACCATCAATTTCTCCTTTTTCTTTCTTTCCCCTTTTTCTTCCCCTGCTTTCGTCTTGTTCTCTGTTTCATTTTCTGGTATTCTCTTTTACTTCTTTTGGTTTATATATATATAATAATATAATAATATAATATAATATAATATAATATAATAATATACTTTTAAAAAAATCTGAGATTTTCTTACGTTAACCGCCTCAACTTTGCAAAATGGTAAAATTACCATTTTGATCCTTCATAATTTCTTTTAATCTATAATTTAACTTTTACTTTCATTTCAGTTTAGTCCTTTTCATTTAATTTCCTACCCAAACGTTAAAATTTTCTAACGAAAGTTTAATAATAACTTAATGACACTCCATAAATATTTTTAGAAATATTTATGGCTCACTTTATGAATTCGAGGTCTCAATACCTCGTTTTTGGCCCAATTTTTTTTCTAATTAATTCTTTCAGTTCACAAAATTCACTAATTTTAAAATATTTCTAAAATCACACTTAACTTATAACTATCGATTAACAAAATTTTCTAACTTTTCGTCAGATTTAGTGATCTCGAATCACTGTTCCGACACTATTAAAATTGGGCTGTTACATCGAAAGTTCATTATAAGGACTTAGTTATTAGATTATACTATGAACGTTATTTTAATTTAGAAATATTTGTAAATTGTCCGATATGTCCGGTAATGCCTCGTAACCCTGTTCCGCGATGGTTTAGGGTTAAGGGGTGTTACAAAAATGACCAGAATACCCTTAGCAGAATTTCTTTTAGGTAGATGATTATTGTTATTGTTATTAAATTTTAATAAGATTATTATTGAAAGTAATTTAATAAAAATAATAAATAATTTAATCATATTTTAACATAATTATTATTAAATATAATTTAATAAAAAATAATCTAATAACATTCTTAATATAATTATTATATGAATTACAAAATCAAAATATATAATACTATAAAAATATATATAATCTATTTTATTATTTTTAAACTGCAATACATATTTAATGTGCTAAAATATCATTATTGAAACAAATACTTTAATTATTCTACAATAAAAAATATTAGAAGTAATAAATAACTTGAGAATTATATTTTGCATAAACATAATATTCATATATTAACAAAAGGTTACATGATTTCATTAGTTTATATGTCATAATCCATATGTTACAACATCAAAAAGTTACAACATTGTAATGACATATATCATGTCATTATACCGTCCCAAATATTACAAACACAAAAAGTTACCAAAATATCATCAATACAACTATGATTTTTAATGGTCAGCAAGAAATCTTCTGACCCATTCCAATCGTAAAGAAGAAGGTAAACTAAAGAAAATGAGCATTTGCGTTGGATGATCTGGAATTTTGCTCAATGCTCAAAAACGCTCATCCACAGTTAAACCTTCTATTTCACGTAATGTTGGATATAAATTTATAGCTTTTTCTTGGATGATCTGAAATTCTTCTGACTTTTGTTGAATTATCGCATCGGAGGCAATACTCCTACTGATTTTGTTCGCCAATGGCCCGCATGTTTTCCGCCAATAAAGTGGCAGCATCATGAAATGAAGAAGAAACATGATCACTTGAATCAGAATTCTTTTTTTTCTTCTTTGAAGATGTGGAACCCCCTTGGTTTTGTAACACCCCTAACCCCGAACCATCGCCGGAACAGGGTTACGAAGCATTACCGGACATATCAGACAATTTGCAAATATAAATTTTGTTTAATATAAATTTTGGCAGATTTTACGCTTATTAATATATAAAACCCTCTGTAAAATAAATCGTATTCATTTCAATAAACAACCAATTTAACCAATTCATTTGATAAATTCATTTTCTATTCTAAATACCTTCTAATCAAACTCAATCAATATAATATCAACTTAAATTTATCAAAATATTAGTTAGATTAAAATAAATATACTCCTTTCATTATAATTTTTTAAACTTGTAATACTAACATTTTTAACCATTTACATTCAAAACATAATAACATTTAAACACAACCTACGTACATGCCACATTATAAAAGGAAATATACATCACCAAAGGTTTCTTTGAAGTCGGGTCCGGCTTCGGATCTTTGGTTCGAGATTTGACTTTCTACAACTGCGCGCGGAAGCAGCAAATGCACACGAGTATACATATACTCAAGTGGTATTACCATAATTCAAATTATAAACATAATAATCATATCATTAAATCATATAACTTTAATTTAACTAACCCAATTCAAACATAAGTTTATCATTCTCAATATATTCATACAATTCAAATTTAGCTATTTAACAATTGAAATAATACACAATCATGTTGAGCCATTATCCATTTCTTGAACCAATGGTTCATACTTTCTTTTCTCATGCTCATATTTCAATCACATTTTTCAGTTCATGTTCTATTTTCGCATTTCTTCCAATGGCTCAACCATTTCATTTTATTCAATTTAACCTTTTCTTTATTTACCCCTATTAATATGACTCGGACCTTAACGGATACACGGATTCCAACCCAACACTCGAAGACGGCACAATGTGCCTTTACGGTAACGAGATATCGACACACAAAGTGTCGAATCGTAACAATGATAACAATATCGATATTCAACACACAAAAGTTTGAACTGTATGCGGTAATAGCGATAACGATATCGACACACAAAGTGTCGAATCGTAATGATAATGATGCATTGATGAGTCGACGCGTAAGTGCTCGATCGATGAAGCCGGCAAAATCCGTACTCTTCCATGTCCTATGGCATGCCAATTATATCCGACTCGGCCCGACTAGTTAATAGGGTATTTCAGATTCTCAATTTCATTTTCATTTTCATAATAAATTCAATTTCAATATTAATTACACTTTTCCATATCAAACCAGATACAATTCAATTTCAATAAAAACACTTACCTTATAATTTACTTACCATATCCATAAATTAATCTAATATTTAATGAATAAATAAATAGCTTGAATTATAGTAATACAAACCCGAATTTGCTTGATTATTCCTCGGTAACCTTCTCCTTTCCTTTATGGGTTGATGCCTCGAGTTCCTTTTTAGCTACGAAAATAATAATTTACATTATTAATTACAACATTAAATTACAATAAATAATTAAATTTTATTCAATTTCTACTCTTCCTCTTCATTCCACATCTTTTATACACAATTCTATTATTTACTTATAAGTTCTTTCTAGGCTGTCTACCTGAGTCATTGTCACTAAATCATCTATATCTGGAGCTACGGAACTCCAAATTAAGATCCGTAAATTTTTCCCGAAACTAGACTCATATATATTTTTACTGTAAATTTTTCAGAATTTTTGGTATGGCCAATCAATACCAGATTATTATTAAAGTTTCCCCTATTTCACTGTTCAACTGCTCTGACCTCTCTTCACTACGAATTAAATTACTCTTTGTACAGAATTTAGATGGCCTCCTTGTTTAGCTCATTTGAAACTAGACTCATTAAGGAATTTAACCATATAAATTATGTTCCAAAATCATTTTTATACAATTTTTAATTATTTTTACAAGTCAGAACAGGGGATCTCGAAATCACCCTGAACCAGTTTCACTAAAATTTAAATATCTCACAATACAGAACTTATTTGCTATCTCTGTTTCTTTCATATGAAAATAGACTCAATAAGCTTTAATTTCATATCTCACTCAACTTCTAATTCCATTTCTACGATTTTTGGTGAATTTTCAAAGTTACTCTACTGCTGCTGTCTTAAATCTGTTTTCTTATGACTTATTTTGCAATTAAATCCTAGTTAAGTTTACTTATTTTCTTAACTTAATTCATGCTTGATTCTACTTAAATTCCTTCCATATTCAACTTGATTACAAAATTTTCAAAATAAACCCTAATTTATAATTTCTTCCAAATCAATCCCTATAATACAAAACTTATAGCTTACTTTACAATTTAATCCTTTTACTAACTCTAACTTAAATTTTATTCAATTTAACCCCTTGTTCATCTTTTTCTTTAACATAAACTATACTTAAAAACCAATAAACTCTCAAAATATCAACTTAGTTTCATCAAAATCTTGCTTTAAAGCTTCTAAAACATCAAAATTAAAAGAATAGGACTTGATTGACTTACCTTTTAAAGTTTAAAACCTTGAATCTTTAGTTTTTTTTTTTCCTTCTTTTTCTTCTTTCTTTCCTGCTTGTTTCGTATGCTCTCTGTTCTTTTCTGTTCTTCTTTGTTTCTTTTTATTATTTCATTTACTATTTACTTTATTATATAATATTATATTATATTAATATAATTATTTAATAATATTAATAATATATTTTAACACATAAAATCTCAGATTTTTTTAAGCTTATGCCGCCTCAACTTATGCTAAATGGCATAATTGCCATTTTGGTCCTTTTTATTTTCTTTTAATCTACAATTAGACTTTTACTCCTTATTCAATTTGATCCTTTTTCCTAATTACTCTCAATTAAGCTAAATTCACTAAATAAAAATCTAATTAAGCACACTACTAGACTCATAATTACTCCTAATGATTATTTACTAACTCGATTTACTAAGACGGAGGCCCGATAACACTTTTTTTTTTTTTTTTTTGGTGCCCACGAATTTCGAGTCGTTACAGGTTTCTAGCTGGTTGCGATTCTGTAGCTGAAACATCCATGTCATCCAAAGAGATATTAGCTTCACATCTATAGAAATCGTTTCATTCTTCATGAATATTTATAGTAGCTACATCCTCAACATTTATTTCTTCAATGATATCAGCGGTTGTTTAAGCATATTTTCCAGTGGCTCGATCTTTTGCATAGATGGCAGTAAGTTGGTCGTAATAAGGAAAATTACGATGTTTGAATTGACCTGCTTCTTTATGACTCTATAAAAAAGAGGAATTCATATTAGTTATAAGTTTGGTGAAAATAAGATAATAAAGACTTGAAATAATTCTTACATTTATATATGAGTTCCACACCGCATCTTTAGCAACAACGAGCTGCCTATGCTCATCCCAACCAAAAGCGCTATTGTTTTTTCCATTAAGCATGTCATAAACGATTGACCAATCCCTTTTCAGTAGCCTAATCCTCGATTCAATATTAGGTTTAGCCTTCAACATTGCATTGGGTAAAATTTTTTCTAACATTTTTTCCAACTCATTTAAATAACTGGCTTTAAATCTCGTATCAGCATTAAAGGTTTCAACATTGTGCAAGTCGACCATACATGAAACTAACGCAGCATCTTCTTCTAGCACCCATTTCCTTTTGGTTCCTCGAGAACTTTAGGAAGAAACATTGGATTCTGAAAAACCTCACATAATTATCTTAAGAAAAAAAACAAATTAACATTTGACAGCATTAAGACATAATAGGTAGCTAGATTCTGTAATAATGGTAAGCTTGAAATTTTAATAATTGCAAAGGAAAAAAAACATAACTGTATATTGCAAATTATGTATCTTAAACTACAATCACACTTTTAAATCTAAAGCTGTTTATTCGAATACCCAAAAGAAAATAGGAAAACAAGTTTATAAACAAACAAACCACAATGTGGGAAAAAAAAAAGAACTCAAAATACAAACTGTAACTTACATTTGTAAATCTAAAATGTCAAATTTCATTCAACAAAATCAGCTCTTGGCTTAGCAAGTAATAATGTCTTGAACATTAGAAAAAAAATTAATTATTCTCATCTAATCTTGAAATACATCCACATCTAATCAGCTCTTGGCTTAGCAAATAATAATGTGCTCCTCAACTACACAACATATATACATAAAAGCAACCAACATGTGCTCCTCAACTACACAACATATATACATAAAAGAAAAAGCCATTTGTTGCTTATCAAAAACAACTAGTTCAATTTTCAGAAAAAGCAATCACTAACACTTGCATTATTAGAACACAAAACTCATAAGATCCCAAAAAACGCATCAAGACATCATTTATTACCAATCAGCAATTGCTCATTTTACCTCATTAATCGTAGGTGGTTTCACTGATTGGAGGCTATTCAGTGCAACTTTCTTGCAATTGCTGTATGAACACTGAAGTAATCAACTACTCCAGTAATCTCCCCTTAGTTAATTTATGACTGATATAATTTACACCTTATTACTAAAATGTTGATGGCATATCAAATCAATCAACATCTTTCAAGTAGTCATTGTGTTGGTGGGTGAGCAGGGTAAAGATTTGTGGATCATTTCACGTGTCATCATCTTTATAAGAAAGGATGAATATGGAGATAATCACTCCATAATGCTTGGCTTTGGAATGTATAGCTATGCAATTAAGAGAATACCATAACATGGCATTTAATGCAAAGTTTTACTTACATCAAAATGAAACTCTAATTCTAGAAATTTTATTAAAAATATTTACCTCCATCAAATGAATACAAATTGGACTCTGAATGTACCTAAACAAATTATGCATAACTAGTTTATATCTCTGAATAGTTCATAATTATAGAATGTGCCAGTCCATCATATCTATTCCCAATGAAAATTTCTTTTAGTTATCATAATATCTATTCTAGGTGAAGGAATAAAGAGCATGATTGGTCAACTAAACAAGTAAAAGATAAACTAGTCTATCACATGGACATGCACTAAGGGTTCCATGATTGACAGCACTAAGTTTCAAACTCAGACTTCTTGGGATGACTTTACTAGCAGTAGAGCAGAAATTTTTCATCCAGAGATTCCCATCAATATATTATTTGCGGAAAATGTATCATATGTCAAGAGTTTTTCAACACAACAGAAAACTAATATCAGAGTGATTGCAGAGAATATACTGATATTAACAAAAATGAGTAATGGAAAACATCAACTGAAAAAATGGGAATTGCATTACAGTGGAAAGATAAGAAAATTTCATCAGTGAGAAGCAACAAATACGTGTGAAATGGTAGGTTTTTCTTTTCATTTACATGCACCAAAAAACCAAAATACATTGGTGCTAAATGGTACAACCAAGATTATTCATTTTTCCAAATGGAGCGGAATAAACAAATAAGCATACAGCAAATCTCAAGCATTAGGGATTATGGCTGTGTTACGATATTAACAAGAGAGGAACTCAAAGTTGCATACAACCCAAATCATTTTCTGTAACACCCCTTACCCGTATTCGACACCGAAATAGGGTACGAGGCATTACCGGAATTACAAATTTATTTATCAAAAATTTTATATCATTTAACATTTATTTTTGAAACCAATCAAAAATCAAACATATTATCCCTTAAAACATATTTATTTTTCTTATTTCATGACTTACTTGAATTTATTTCTCGTCTCAACATATTTAATTACCTTTTATTTACATATTACAGATAATCACATATTGACATGTCATGATAAATATCATTCTCTTGCCGTTTATTCATAAACATATATTAGTTAATTCATTATATCAATATTTCACGTGCTATCAACTTATATTTCCTTATATCACATATTTAAAGTTACACGAACTTACCTGGCTAAATTTGCAGAAATACCAAGATTCAAGGGCATTTTGGTAATTTCCCATTTTCATCGATTTTTCAACCGATCTTAATCTAATTAATAATTTCATTCAATTTTGCAATTTTAAATAATAAAATAATCCATTCCATGTAAATTGGTCATGTCCAACATTTATACAAAACTAATCATAAACTTTTACTTTTATTCAATTTAGTCCATGGGCCTAAAACATTACAAATTAGCCATGCTAGCTGAATATTCATACATATTTTCCTCCTCCTCCTCTCCATTCCACATCCTTAATGTATATAACATGCTATAAGTAACATTGTAAATAAGTTCATTATTTACTCATAAGTATATTCAAAACTGCCCATTTGAGTCATAGTCACTAAATTATTTATTTCCAGAGCTACAGAACTCCAAATGAAGAACCGTGAATTTTTCCTAAAACTAGACTCACATATATTCTTGCCATAAAATTTTCAGAATTTTTGGTTTAGCCAATTAGTACAGTTTATTCTTTAAAGTCACCCCTGTTCTGCTGTCTGGCAGTTCCGACCCTTCTTCACTAAAAATTAATTATCTTTTTATATAGAATTCATATGATGTTATGGTTTATTTCTTATAAAACTAGACTCATTAAGGAATCTAACCATATAAATTATGTTCCCAAATTATTTTTATACAAATTTTAGTGAATTTCTAAAGTAAGAACAGGGGATCACGAAGTTGTTCTAAACCAGTCTTACAAAAATACAAATATCTCAAATTACAGAATTCCTTTGCTTTCTCTGTTTCTTTTATATGAAAATAGACTCAATAAGCTTTAATTCCATATCTCACTTGACTTCTAATTCTATTTATACAATTTTTGGTGATTTTTCAAAGTTAGACAACTGCTGCTGTCTAAAACTGCTTTAGTGTAACATGTTGATTTCTATTTTGTCCCTAATTCCACAATTCATACAATTCAGTCCTTGCTGAATTAACCCCTCAATTGAGTTAATTTTCTCATTTAATACTTTTATCTATCATTTTAAAACTCCTTCATAACCTTTGAAATTAGAATTTTAACACTAGGCCTTAATTTCAGCTATTTCACAATTAGGTCCTAAAACCAATTTCCATCAATTTCACTTGATTAAATCATCATATAACAAAATTAAAGCTTCAATTCAATATTTATTCATCATATTCTTCCAACACTAATCCACATAAACTTTAAAAATTTAGCCATAGAATCAAAAACTAATGAATTAATAAATTGGACCCAATTGTAAAAGTCCAAAACATAGAAATTTCAAGGAGAAAGCAAGAATTAAACTTACATGATGCTTGAGTATAAAAACTAGCTTGAACTCTCTCCCATGGCTATTTTTCAGCTGAAGAAAATAAAGAGAAATGAAGAGAATTCTCCATATATTTCAATTTGATCCCCTTTTTATTTAGCTAATTTTGAAAATTTTCCAATTTCCCCCTTTTTTTTCTTCTTTCTCTTCTCTTCTTCTTTCTTTCCTGCTCTCTGCTTCTTCGTTTGGGTTTCTGTTCTCTATTCTCTTCCCTTTTTTTTTTTTTTTTTTTTCTTTTGTTTGTATATATATAATAATATAATAATATAATAATATAATATTATAATAATATACCTTAAAAATCTCAGATTTTTCTTTGTTATGCCGCCTCAACTATACAAAATGGTATAATTTCCATTTTGATCCTTCATAATTTCTTTTAATCTATAATTTAACTTTTACTTTCATTTCAGTTTAGTCCTTTTCATTTAATTTCCTACCCAAACGTTAAAATTTTCTAACGAAAGTTTAATAATAACTTAATGACATTCCATAAATATTTTTGGAAATATTTATGGCTCACTTTATAAATTCGAGGTCTCAATACCTCGTTTTTGGCCTAATTTTTCTAATTAATTTCTTTGATTCACAAAATTCACTAATTTTAAAATATTTCTAAAATCACACTTAACTTATAATTATCGATTAACAAAATTTTCTAACTTTTCGCCAAATTTAGTGATCTCGAATCACTGTTCGACACTATTAAAATTGGGTGTTACAATTCTTCCTCTAAAAAAATTTCGTCCTCGAAATTTCCTTATTATTTTGATCATGAACTTCGTTATTTCTATAATTCTATAGCTCCTTTGTGCACATATTTATCTGATTTATCATTTATATCCATTCCATATCCTTTCAGATTGCAATTTATTTTTAATTCAATATTGCGAATATACCTTATAAATAAAATTACTTACCTTTTATAAGAGGCCCAATAGATTCAATAGAATACTTAAGATATATGAAACAAATATAGAAGTGTATTATTATTTACTATTAGTCGATAGCACTTGATGAGAACCAAAGTGTTATTATCAGAGAATGCGCTAAAGTTCCTTAATGGTATTCCACTAATATCTTAGTAGATTTAATCTCATTTACTTGGGAAAATTACATTATACACGCATGTCACTTTTACAATTTTAACATAATGCTTTTACATATCATTTTTTTTTTTTTTTTTTTTTTCCAATTTCACTTAAATGTATTCACAAATAAATTTAATTTCACTTCCTCTTCAATATACAATTCAATACTAATATTTATCCGTCGATTAATTCGGTTTCCATTTAATTCATCAATAACGCTTACCTCATACTTCACTTACTATACGCATAATTTAAATTTAACATTTAATATTAAATAGTAAACATCAAGCATGCAACAATATAAGTCATATGTGTTAATTTATACTTTAATTTCATACCTCAACAATAGCATTTCATCAAATAGCATCATATATCATCTATATTATTTTTAATCAATTCATAAACCTTTGGTTCAAGTTTTCAATCTCATATCTCAATTTCAATTTACATTTCAATTCCTAATTCCACTTTTCCATACTTTCAATAGTTTAACCGATCAAATTCAATCGATTTTTCTCATTTCGTTTATTCAATGATTTCAATAATAATAATTTGATATTTTAACAAATTTATGAACCTTAAGTTCATACTTCAATTCTCACATTTCAATTCGATTCACAATTCAACTCATAATTTCTTACTCATATTTTCAATAGTTCAATCGATCAAATTTATTTAGTTTTTCTCATTTTAGTTATTCACCCTATTAACAATCCGGACTTTGTGAGACACGGATTCCAACCCAAACACACCGAGACGGCACATTGTGCCTTAACGGTACACAATATACGACACACAAAGTGTCGAATCGGTAATGAATGAATGATATGAATGAGTCGGCATGTAAGTGCACGATCGCAAGCCGGCAAAAACACGCACTCTTCCATATCCTATAGCATGCCAATTATATCCGACTAGTCCGACAAGTTAATAGGAGATCAATTCTCATTTTAATTTCACTTAATATTCATATCTACCCCTATTAACAAGACTCGGACTTTGGCGGATACGCGATCCAACCAAACACACCAGATTGGCACCAGGTGCCTCATCGACTCAAGGTCGAAGAATCCTGAACACTTCCAATCCTATGGCATGCCATTTATATCCAATCTAGCCCGATAAGTTAATAGGGTATTCAAATCATCATTTCATTTTTATTTTTTTTCTATTTCGAATTCACTTTTCCATTCCCTAATCGGTATATAATTCAATGATTCACTTTGTTCTCATTTCACTTTCTTAGCCCAAAGTAGACTTTATAGAACACACCGGATATACGGAAGCAGTCTGAGAGGTGCATTATGATGCACAAGTGAACAGAGAGCACCAATGTGCTAATAATCGAGAGCACCAACGTGCTAATAATCGAGAGAACATCGACGCGTGCTAATATCGGAGAGCACCAATGTGCTAATATCGAGAAAGCACCGGCGTGCTAATATCGGAGAAGCACCAATGTGCTAATATCGGAGAGCACCAATGTGCTAATATCGAGAGCACCGACGTGCTAATATCGGAGAGCACCAATGTGCTAATATCGAGAGCACCGACGCGTGCTAATATCGGAGAGCACCAATGTGCTAATATCGAGAGCAGCGACGTGCTAATATCGGAGAGCACCAATGTGCTAATATCGAGAGCACTAACGTGCTAATGTTCCTTAATATCCCGGTAGTTCTAAATTTCGTCTACTTGGGCATTAAAGTGAATCTCATATATTTAAATAATTCACATAAATATTTCAAAAGGATAAATAACAATAATTTAAAATTCTTGTAGTACTTACAACAAAAAGGTTGAAATGATATATGTTATTCTTCCTTCACTCCTTAACCTTCTCTTTTCCTTTTCCTTCAATTCGGTCCTCTCCTTTCTTTCTCAAATTGATTTCATATAAACATATAACATTTATATGTAAAAAGTAATCAAATAAACTTTCTATATTATTTAACAAAATAAGCATGTATAATATATTTTTATTCAATTCGTATTTTTAATTTATTGTCTAATCAAATTTAAAATCACTAATTACTTTTCAATCAATATACATTTCAATTACTCACATATTTTCTTTATTTAATTTAATTTGCCTTCAAATATTCAAATAATTCATAATTCAGCACGTAATTTAAATAACTTTCTAATTTCAGATTCATTCTACTTTCACTTCTTATTTCAAACGGTTTCAAGAAGATTGCAGTAATTCTTCATATTTTGATGCAATACACATAACAATATTCAATAACTTCATGATTCAATTCAAGACACAAAATAATATTCAAGTATTCCATAATTTCAAGATCAATCTCAACTTCAAGTACTCAATCTTAAATTTATCATTTTACTAAATACTTACCTTAAAATACTTACCACACATAATTAATAAATTACACATAATAATGATAAAGTTTAAATTATAGTGATACAAATATCATCAAAGTCGGAACATATCACATTATCTTAAGTTATATATTAATAATGGCATATATTTCTAGACTTCACATATACTACATTTGGTCCGAGAACCGACTAAACCTAAGCTCGATACCACTAAATGTAACACCCTTACCCGTATTCGACATCGAAAAATAGGGTACGAGGCATTACAGGAATTACAAATTTATTTATCAAAAATTTTATATCATTTAACATTTATTTTTGAAACCAATCAAAAATCAAACATATTATCCCTTAAAACATATTTATTTTTCTTATTTCATGACTTACTTGAATTTATTTCTCGTCTCAACATATTTAATTACCTTTTATTTACATATTACGATAATCACATATTGACATGTCATGATAAATATCATTCTCTTGCCGTTTATTCATAAACATATATTAGTTAATTCATTATATCAATATTTCACGTGCTATCAACTTATATTTCCTTATATCACATATTTAAAGTTACACGAACTTACCTGGCTAAATTTGCAGAAATACCAAGATTCAAGGGCATTTTGGTAATTTCCCATTTTCATCGATTTTTCAACCGATCTTAATCTAATTAATAATTTCATTCAATTTTGCAATTTTAAATAATAAAATAATCCATTCCATGTAAATTGGTCATGTCCAACATTTATACAAAACTAATCATAAACTTTTACTTTTATTCAATTTAGTCCATGGGCCTAAAACATTACAAATTAGCCATGCTAGCTGAATATTCATACATATTTTTCCTCCTCCTCCTCTCCATTCCACATCCTTAATGTATATAACATGCTATAAGTAACATTGTAAATAAGTTCATTATTTACTCATAAGTATATTCAAAACTGCCCATTTGAGTCATAGTCACTAAATTATTTATTTCCAGAGCTACAGAACTCCAAATGAAGAACCGTGAATTTTTCCTAAAACTAGACTCACATATATTCTTGCCATAAAATTTTCAGAATTTTTGGTTTAGCCAATTAGTACAGTTTATTCTTTAAAGTCACCCCTGTTCTGCTGTCTGGCAGTTCCGACCCTTCTTCACTAAAAATTAATTATCTTTTTATATAGAATTCATATGATGTTATGGTTTATTTCTTATAAAACTAGACTCATTAAGGAATCTAACCATATAAATTATGTTCCCAAATTATTTTTATACAAATTTTAGTGAATTTCTAAAGTAAGAACAGGGGATCACGAAGTTGTTCTAAACCAGTCTTACAAAAATACAAATATCTCAAATTACAGAATTCCTTTGCTTTCTCTGTTTCTTTTATATGAAAATAGACTCAATAAGCTTTAATTCCATATCTCACTTGACTTCTAATTCTATTTATACAATTTTTGGTGATTTTTCAAAGTTAGACAACTGCTGCTGTCTAAAACTGCTTTAGTGTAACATGTTGATTTCTATTTTGTCCCTAATTCCACAATTCATACAATTCAGTCCTTGCTGAATTAACCCCTCAATTGAGTTAATTTTCTCATTTAATACTTTTATCTATCATTTTAAAACTCCTTCATAACCTTTGAAATTAGAATTTTAACACTAGGCCTTAATTTCAGCTATTTCACAATTAGGTCCTAAAACCAATTTCCATCAATTTCACTTGATTAAATCATCATATAACAAAATTAAAGCTTCAATTCAATATTTATTCATCATATTCTTCCAACACTAATCCACATAAACTTTAAAAATTTAGCCATAGAATCAAAAACTAATGAATTAATAAATTGGACCCAATTGTAAAAGTCCAAAACATAGAAATTTCAAGGAGAAAGCAAGAATTAAACTTACATGATGCTTGAGTATAAAAACTAGCTTGAACTCTCTCCCATGGCTATTTTTCAGCTGAAGAAAATAAAGAGAAATGAAGAGAATTCTCCATATATTTCAATTTGATCCCCTTTTTATTTAGCTAATTTTGAAAATTTTCCAATTTCCCCCCTTTTTCTTCTTTCTCTTCTCTTCTTCTTTCTTTCCTGCTCTCTGCTTCTTCGTTTGGGTTTCTGTTCTCTATTCTCTTCCCTTTTTTTTTTTTTTTTTTTTTTTTGTTTTTATATATATAATAATATAATAATATAATAATATAATATTATAATAATATACCTTAAAAATCTCAGATTTTTCTTTGTTATGCCGCCTCAACTATACAAAATGGTATAATTTCCATTTTGATCCTTCATAATTTCTTTTAATCTATAATTTAACTTTTACTTTCATTTCAGTTTAGTCCTTTTCATTTAATTTCCTACCCAAACGTTAAAATTTTCTAACGAAAGTTTAATAATAACTTAATGACATTCCATAAATATTTTTGGAAATATTTATGGCTCACTTTATAAATTCGAGGTCTCAATACCTCGTTTTTGGCCTAATTTTTCTAATTAATTCTTTTTGATTCACAAAATTCACTAATTTTAAAATATTTCTAAAATCACACTTAACTTATAATTATCGATTAACAAAATTTTCTAACTTTTCGCCAAATTTAGTGATCTCGAATCACTGTTCCGACACTATTAAAATTGGGCTGTTACATTTTCATTTTACTAGAGCTTCAAGGTTTCATCTCCACCACATCTCCAAAGCTTAGGTACAATGGATGACTTATCTTTCACATCAAAACCATGCAGCAACTTGAAACGCATACTTAAAATGTCATAACATAGATAGCATCAATATATTTATCCAATAAAGTGGTATGCAGTTAAGATTGATTAATTATTACTTAAAAGAATGATCTTACAGCGGAGATCTGACAAGAAATTATCTTACAGAAGGTGCATAAAAATGCAATGTGTATCGATATCTATGACATGTATACCCAACACACTATAGAGAAATAACTACAACCAAAATTTCTTATAGTTTTAACTAAAAGCCACCGAAGTTGGGCTATATTTAAAATCTCTTCAAAGAAGCAACAGCTGATCAATAGACCAAAATTTGGGTCATGACAAAAAGTTTTCCATGAAAGAGATGAACCTACAAATTTATCTTAATTAGAACATTAACATTCTTATGCTCCATTTGATTGTTGATTTTGTTACTTACATTTTACTTCTAAACAGAATAGAAAAAAAAAAAAAAAAACCACTAAGGCTATGTTAGGTTCATGCTTTTGCTTTTGCTTTTTGGCTTTTCTCAATAGAAATTGTAAAGCAAATGATAAAAAAAATAAATTGAAAACAAGAGACCAATGGCAAAAACCAAAGGCACCAAGAAAAGCCTGAAAGAGCATTTCGATACAAAGCTTTGTTGTAGTAATAATTAGCGATCAGGTTGTAATACAGTGGACCGACTTTGAGGTGTAGATAGATGGGATTTGGGGTGCTTAAAAGCTTTGTTCTAAAACCCAAAACAATTCAGTTAACAAATCAAACTCTAGAAACCCAGAAAAAAGAACACAAAAATTATGAGGATCTAATGAAGAAACCGAGAAGGATCAGAGTGAGACCGAAAAAGAACTTTAACTAACAAGTTCAGAGGAAAAAAAAAAGAATCAAAGGCCATCAGTTACCATATATAAGGAGGTTCAACGGGAGGAAGATGAAGATGGTGAATGAAGCTTGATTTGTAGTCGATTAAGGATCAAATTTCTATAGGGTTTACTTTGGGAAAAACGTTTAGGAAGAAATTGTCTATAAGTGTGAAAGTGAAAAGGACGAAGATGAAGATGAGAGACAGGAGGATATTTTGGTCCAAAATAGGGCAAAATGTTATTACCCGTTGCTTTGAATAGCTATTCTGACCCCAAGCCACTAAATTGCTGTTATAGGCCGTACTGTAATAGAAGCTGATTCTATTCAGCATGTAATAGCCATTACAGGCAACCAAACATGTGTTTAGGGTGGGCCCACGGAACATTATTCCTAAGTGGAGTTTATAATTGTTGAACAAAATTAATTAAACAACAGTCCAATAAAATCTTCATTCATAATTGTATTAGAAAATAATATAACCTAAAATCATTTTCACTCTAACATCCACTTGACTTGGGGTTTAAGACAAAACTGAATTCAAGACACTCAAACCCTTTCATTCAATCAAAATTCAACTAACCCTCAAATTTTAACTCTTAAAGTCATATTATTAGACGTAATAATATCCCTTTTCTCTTACGCACATTTTCTTCTTCTGGCAACCTTTCAAGTATTGGAAGAGAGATTTTATCTTCCTGAAATTTACTAAAGCAATGTCAAGTTTCAGGTGAGTAAGACCCTTGACCTGCAACACCACTCGCTCCATAACAATATATATACACACCTCTTTGTTATTACAAGAAATATAACACCTGAATTTGATGTTACATGTTTAGTAAGAAACAGTGCAAGATAGTTTTATATCTTATTACAAGATCTTTCACCAGGTTTATTTTGTCTGAAAAATCAAAATGAAATATATTAAATAGGAATTTTATTAGCTTCAATGTAAGAAAGGAACCCATAACTGCCATTGTATCACCATTATTGGAATTTTCTTTCTTTAGGTCCAATTTAAGGGGGACTACTTCGTAACAGCTGCGAATTGGAATAAGAGCAGTGTTCTGTCCTTCGTTGTCCAGCAGTCACCATTGAATAGACCTTTTTATTAGTTATTTTCAACTGATTCAACTCATTGAAAAGGAGATTTAAATTAAATAATTCATCTATTATAGACTAGTCTTGTTACCATTGAGTTGTATTTTTGTACTAAACTAAATATCAATGTAAGCAAAGGTTATTAGAATAAATTAAACAAGGTTTTTTTTTTTTTTTATTACATTTTTTACTTTTTGACATAATCTCAAATTCAATCCTTAAAGTTTTTATCTTTTGTCACTTTTACCTCATTTTTTTATTTTTTTAAATTAAATTTTACTCTCAACTTTTTAAAAAGAGCCAAATCATTTATTTTAATGGAAATTCTGAGTAAAATGTTAATGTTTTTAACAATATTAGCATGACAATCTGTCTGATAGTCCATATGTGCTTTAGACTAACATGACATTATTTGCCTTATAGGCCAACACAACAAATAATTTAAATATATAAAAATATTCATAAAAATTCAAATAAAAAAATAAGTTTAGAAAATTATCATGAAGTACATATGAATTGTCATGCGAGCTACCATATTTAAAATTTTAATACTTTAGTCGGTTTTTCTATTTTAAAAACAACAGTTTGACTATTTTTAGAAGGCCAATGGTCAAATTCAACTTATTTGAAAATATGGAGGGTAAGAAAAGAATAAGAGTCAAATTGATAAAAATTGTAAAAATTGTAAAAATTGAGGGCTAAATTTGCTATTATGTTTTTTTTTTTTTTTTTTTTTCTCAAAGCTATAAAACCCAGTATTCTGCAACATCCTCGGAGTTTGCCTCACAAGCGAAACCCAGCATCTAAACATCCACCCCCTCTTTTTCCATGGCCACCAAAACTGCATCATCATCAAGCTCAAAGTCACAAGCCCGTACATGCCTATGCTCCCCTACTACGCACCCAGGGTCCTTCAGGTGCAGCCTACACAGGAATTTCAACAAGCCACCGACTGGTCGGAGCAGGGCGGTTCGTATCGCACCGAATTCCTGGGAGTTAGCCCTGCAAGCCAAAGCAAATTCAATCAAGGCGTTGCTGCTCCAAATCATTAAACCATCGAGCCATGACTTGCAAAGGAGAAGGAATTTCCAGCCTAAGCCTTCCAGGTTTTGCATGTTGAACGGCAACAGAAACGGGTTCGGGGTGGCTGTTTCCTGATAATATATTGACCTCCCTTAGTGTTTTTTTAATGTATATATACGAGGAATTTATGTATATATAAAGGCATATATATGTGAAGAAATCTATTTTAGTTTCATTTACCAATACAGATCTTTCAATCAAATTTTCAGAAATTACTGGGAGAGTGACATATGATAGGAGTGTGTGAGATTTTTTTTAATTTTTTGTGTGTATATTTTTTAGCGTTTCAGTCTTTCAGACTTGAGATTTCTGTATAATTATTGTTCTTTATATGAATATATATATATATACACACACACATATATGTTTGATAAAAAAAATATAATTTAATTTCAAATTTGACTAATTTTTTAAGTACAGAGCAACTCAAAATAGAATAAAGATATATTAACGAGAAGATACAGCATACAAGAAAGATGATGTCTATGTATTATATTGAATACCCAAATATTGAGCTGATTCTATATCAACCATTTAAAAGCTTTGATTTTAGATTATCTGAGATTCAGTTTGATTGGAGATATTGCTGTATCGCCATCAATAGAGGTCCCCGCCTCCCCGGTGCAAAGGGATGCTTTTATTTATTCATACTCAAGGATATGTTTATTGTCTATATATTTAGGGTAATAGTCACTAAATTATTGATAATTTTTCATTTTAGTCACTTAACTAAAAAAAATTAGAATTTGGGCACTAAACCATTCAAAAGTTTTCATTTACTTCAATAGTTGCCAAAATCAACGCTATATAGCTTTCTCTATTTGCATTGTGTGCATCAGTCGAAAACATTCTTTCCACTTCTCTTCTATAGTTTATTCTTTTTATGAAATAACTTTGGATTTCATGAATTTACGAATTAAATTTCAAATCGCTTTTTTCTCTGGTCTCCAACCCTGACTGCCAGATCGACTTGGAATCTAATGTATGTTGTTTTACTCGCCGCTTAGAGCTCACTAGTAGAACTTTAAAAAAAAAAAAACTTAATAGCCTAGTGACTTAAATAAAATTTTTTGATTAGATCACTAACTTCAACGAAAACTTTCGAATAGTTTAATGACCAAATTGTAACTTTTTTAGTTAAGTGACCAAAACAAAAACTTACCCATAGTTTAGTGACTAATTGTGTAGTTTACCCATGTATTTAAGTAATTGGAAAAAAAATTATTTCATTTTGGTTAAAATAAGTCATAAGTCCCTTTACTCTTCATAAATTTGGAATTTAGTGTCTCTACTTTTAAAATTTTAAAATTCAAGTTCAATTGTTAACACAGTTAGAATCATTCAGATTCATTACAATACCATTTTTTAATTATATTATTACCAAGTGAGTATTCTTTTTATTTCAAAACGTCACACCAACAAATTTAACAAAAATAATAATAACAATTAAACATGAACTTTAAAATTAGAAAAATAAAGGAACTAAATTATTGTAAATAAAAGTATAGAAATGAATTCTAAATTTGTGAAGAAGAGAAGGTCCTACGACATATTTTTACCATTCATTTGCGTAGATATGATAAAAGAATAAATGTATACGTTTTCATTTCTTTTTTGGCCATTGATATGCTTCACAAATCTTTTCAGGTAGTGAAACAAGGAAGATAGAAATCAAGTTTTGATTCATACTAGATGAAGCTATTTCTAAATTTGAGTTACTCCCGATTTACGTTAATCAAGAATAAATTGGGGTTCTGGCAAAGCTGGATTTTAAAAGAGCCACTTAATGACATTTTCTAATGAAAAGTTTTGTTTTAGGATCTGCATAGCAGTGGGAGATAACTTCATCTTTTTCCATTACTAAACTAAATATCAATTATTTTTTAGTTTGCACCATCTAATCCTACCCTAAATGATATTTTTACATCGATTTCTAGTGTCATAAAATCTTGATTAATTTATGGTATTGAAAAATAAAACATTGATTTTTAAATGTTACGTAAATTATTCAAATACCAAAGTCAAGGTCAATGTGGCAAAAGAAGAGTGGACATATTAAATTTTCGAAAATTGGGTATCCTCCAAGACCGTGCCAAGTGCAAAGCAACAAACCACAAGAGTAAGAAACCTTGTGCTAAGCCTAAAGGGGTCAAAAGTCAAACCTTGAAAAAGCAAAGCTTATAGATTTGACCGAAGAAAACATCAGAGATGGCCCTAAGCTTCCCAACCTGTGGGCTTCCACACCATGTGGAGAAAGGAAAGGAATAAATTCATACAAACGTATTAAAAGCCGACACCTCCACCGCATTCCTTCTCCTCTATTGAATCTGAATTTGTCAAACCCCCAGCCCTGCGTCGAACCACAGCTATCTACCTTCTTTAATACAAAACCAAACCAAACCAAAAATGTCAATTTTAACTCCAACTTTCCAACCAATCTCACAATGGCCAAGTCTTCGTGACCATAGAACAGTGGCAATTGGCAAAAATACGGTTTTGTATTTATAGAATGGACTAATGTTATTTTTGTTGTAAAAGTAGTACGTAACAAATTCATAGAATGAAATTTCTTTCTTTTTTGCCTTTTTCGCTCCAACTACTTGCCATTTTAGGTCTTGGATTTAAAATTTATAGGGTCATTCCATCACTTCAATGTTAATTGCATTCGTCTTGGCAACGAAATTGCTTCCCTATTAAACTTCATCAAAGAGTGTTTGAATAAAAACCAATCTAGAAACCCATACTTGGACTCTCATTCATATATGAATTATAATTGATTCGAATCCCCTAGAAAACCATATCACTCTCAATTTTGTAGCATGTTTTCTTTTTATTTGTTTTGAAATTTTACGGTCATCTTTTAAGGAATTTTCCAATCAAATTACGATTCCATCATCAATATTCCCACACCAAAAATAAATCTTTGTATTCCAAAAACATCCACATGATTCATGCTTCATTTACATATATGCTTTGTCCACACTGCAAAATAAAGTTAATTTTGACAATCCTAAATTCAAGACACGCGTTCCCCGACGTATATGCTCCTTTAAAATTTTACTTATCGAGCCCTTCAAAAACAAGTAAATTAATTATGAATCCCCCACACTTCATGAATTTATCTTCTCAGAAACTACTGCAGTGGAGAGTACTTGGAGTGGAAGTCAACTTATTCCGGAGTGAAAAAGCTCTAATTATTAAGTCAAGGAATCTATTCAACATCACACACTACTTTTCTTCTCTTTATTTTTGTCTCTAAAGTCTAAAGCTGTCCATTTCACTTTCCATAATTTCAAAATTATAATTTAATGTTAACTATAACATATACATCCCCGAATTTGGGTCAAATTGCTACAATTTGTTTGATAAAAAATTTATTTTAATTAATTTATATAAGATAATAAAAAATTTAATATTTAAATAAATTACATTAAACAATAAAATCAATTTTGGATTCCCCTTGTGAACCCTAGCTTGGGACAAGGAAAGGAGACTTCGAAATGATTGACCCCATACTTCGTTCCCTTTTGGTGGGTTTGTTAAATGTTAATTATGTTAAAAATATTATGGAGACTTTTATATTAAGATTTGGATTATATTTTATTTTTATTTTAGAAAATGAGAAAATTAGCATATATACATTAAATCAATAAGTAAAGTAATCATTCTATTAAACATTTTATCAACTTTTACCGTTAAAAATTGATAGTTGTACATCACTATGAAGTACACATGGCACTCTAGTTATAACTATCTAATTTTCTGTCGAGACACGCTAGTTTTTAATAATAATAATGTATATAGATTTAATAGAAATGTCTAGTCTAACTTATAAAAACTAATGTGCCCATTTTTTAATTAAAGAGCAATAAAATATATTTTAACTTTTAATATAAAATTTTTTATAAAATTTTTACCTTTAAAATATTTAATTGAGAACCTAAATGTTGATTGTTTAGTGTTTGGGAGAGAAAATGAGTCCAACGTGGGTGGCTAGTGACTAGGTAGTCGGGAACTGTGGCCTCATTCGTTGCGAAGTGTTGGTCCTTTCCTTTGCATACTGCACTTTATATTTTTGAAATTTCAACTTAATTCATAATTCAAAGGTCATTTTCTTGTCGAGCAACCTTGCTTTTATATATTTATTAAATACCAACTAGTTTGAAATTAAACTTAAAAGTGGAGCCCCTAATCAGTGTACCAATTTATTTACCGGTAATTTCGAAAATATTATTTTATTTTATGGAAGTTAAATTCTAGGCTCTAGTATGTGTTAGCTTTGAAAATGTTGATATATATACACACAATATTACTAGGATTATTATTTAAATGTGGAAAACAGAGGTTATTTTTGTAACTAATTAAACACACACATCTAATTATAAATAACCAATAAAATTTAAAAAAATCATTTATTAATTAGGATACAAGCAGGGTTAAAGCCAAAAGAAATTTTAAGAGGCGAAATTAAATTGTAATTCTTATAATAATAAAAATACAATTTCATCATTTTAATAGTATTTATAACTTTTAAAATATTAAATTAAATTTTTATCATTCTAGAGAGTAAAATATAATTTTATCTTTACTACTAATTTAAAATTTAAAAACAAATTAAGAGTCTAAAAGGAAAATCTTTATTGTGTATTTTTATAACTTTACTAATTTATAACTTTTAGCTCATTTTTATAATTTAAGAAATAATATTAAAATTAAAACAATCTTTATTGTGTATTTTGAGGATTACATGGAATTTTTTTTGAAAAAAATTGTTACTTCTAACAGCATTCTTTAAGAGCACACAATATTTTTTGTTACTCTGAAGTTGGTGCACTTTTTCATTTGAGATTGCCTTTAAATTTACATTTTTCATAATATAATTATCATGGAAATTCTTATTCTAAAAGTTAGACTGTATTTGTCATTTAAAAAAATAGGTAAATTAATTCCTATATGTTAGATTGAAGAACAATTTGATCATTCTGTTAAAAATTTCATCTATTTCTATTGTTAAAACTCAGTCCTTGTATGCTAGAATGAGGTATATGTGGCACACCGCACGTAACTATTTAATTATTCTGTCAGTCATGTTAGTTTTTAACAATAACAATTGATGGAATTTTTAATAAAAAGGACCAACTTGCTCCTTAATCTAATGTATAGGGACTAATTTGTCCATTTTTTGAGTAGAAGAAATAAAATGTTATTTAACTCCTAGTACAAGAGTCTCCATGGTTCTTTGACCAACTTTCTATCAATTTGACCATTGTTTTTTTAGCTAAATTTGACAAAAACAAAATAAAAAAAGACTCAAATAACTTTTTAAACAGAAATACTTACTAAAATATTGTTATTTTAAAATGATTTGGTGTGGCAACCCCTATAGTAGCAAACTATGTACATTTTTTGTTGATGTGATACTATATGTCTCATATATCACATCAATAAATAATTTAAAACTTATAAAAATAAAAAAAGAAGAAGCATAAACTAGACGTGAATTATCTTGTGGATTGTCATATTTAAAAATTTAACATCTAGTGAGTATTTTCATTAAAATATCAATTTGACTCTTTTTCAAAAAATTGATGTTCAAATTTGATTTTTACTAGATGATTAAGAACCAAATTTAATTTAAAAATTATAATATTGATTAAATTAATAAAAGATATAAACCTTAATAATCAAATTTGATATTATATCTTTTGAAACAACCTCTTAACCTGAGGATTTGTGCTAAATGTGTAGCACCCACCCTCACTCTAATTATATATACATAAAAACATTATGTTTGTTATTATGCTTATTTTACGTTACATATTAAAACTTTTTATTGATGATGAATTTGGATTTCTCAATTTAAAAAGCCGTTGCTTTTTCACATAAAAATTATTTATTCACGTTGTATATAAAATTGATTTTTCCAAAATTTTCCGAAGAATGGGGGAGGATCCAAAACTATTCTCTCTTCCACTAACAAACCAATAATTTGGATCGTTAATTTTAGTTTAACAAACTGCAACCTAACAATAATTAAATAATAATAAAAATCTTTAAAGTAGATCTCACGGTAGTGTTGGAGTATCAATCCTTGAACCACTTGATTCTTATTTATCACGCCGTAACGTTATCAAAACCGTTCATTATTTTTTTCCGCTTTTTTAATCATCACCGTTACAATTAAATTTTAACAAATTGAAAAAAAAAATGAACTGAAAATAAATTTGGTCACATGTATTAAAAATAGTAAAAAAAATTTAAAGGTGTAAAAAATCTGTTATTTTCTTTTTTTATATTCAATTGAATACTTGAATGGGCAAAAATGCAACAAAGGGACTCTTTTAAATATTATAAAAATTATAAAAATTTATAAAGTCATAATAAAATTATAAAAATGTAAAGAAATTTAAAATTCGTAAAAAAAATATAAAAATTATTGTATCCCATTATTGTGTCCCTCTAATATGTCCAAGCCTATCATGATCAACCCAATGTTTCCTTTGTTTTGCTTACCTTTCTTCTCCTACTTACATTCAATCTTTTCTTGCTAGTTTTGTGTATCAAGCTAAATTCTATTCACATTTTAGAAATATTAAAAAAAGTGAGCCTCTCTGTAGCCTTTGTTGCATTTTGTCACGTCATAGCATGCACCATTTTTCTCTCTCTATATGTAATTTTTTTAACATTTTTTTAACATTTTTATTATTTTTTATTATTTTTCATCAAATGTCACCCTGTATTACGACACATAATAACTTTAACTAAAAAAATTAGGGGCATTAACTTTAATAGTCAACAAATAAAGTTAACGGTTAAAAGATCTTTTTGATGCATTTTATAAATTTTTACTATTTTTAATAAAAATTTACAATATTTTATAATTTTTTTATAATTCTTAGTATTTTTATTTTTATAATTTTTTTACCACATGTCACGTCGTGATGATTTTAACTAATAAAAATTAGGGATAGTTAACTTTAACTGTTAAAGTTAACGATCAAATGACCTTTTTGATGTATTTTAATAATCAAAGTATCTGATTGGATAAAAAAAAGTTTAATTATTTTTTTTTTTGAAAATTTTTGAAAGCTTTGTATTAAGCCTAAAAAAGATGAAAATCTTAAAATTGTTACTATGATTTAATGAAATAAAAGGGAAAAAGAATATTAAGTTATTGTTTTTGTGGGTGTGGGAATAAATAATGAAGGGGGTGCATATATATACGTTTATATAATTATAATTAATAAATCGAAATGATCAATGTTGGGAACAGGCAGACAGGTTTAGCTGTAACAAGTGAACCTAAGATTAATTATTGCACTTCTAACGTTAAACTTGATGTACATTTCTTAGATATCAAATCTCTTCTTTGTACTTTTTGCTTCCAACTTACTTTAAAATTAAATAGGCCCCCTCCTATTGTAAAACCCATCATATCTTCAACCTATATGATTTATTTGTTTTATAATTATTGTTTTTATTTTCTTTAAATATATATAAGAATATTATCATTTTATTTTTTTAAAATGTAAAATCTCTAATAATCAACCAAGTTTGACCTAATCATAAACACAATTGCAAATATATTATTTTTTAATTAATTGTTGTGAGTGAGGTTAACCTAATTGGAATCTTTTTTATTTTTTATGGGTTTTCCCATAATTGTTGGTTGTCTATTGGATTGGAACATTTGGTCTTGCACTAGCGCAACCAAGAAAAAGGATTCAGCAATGTCTTCCATTAATTTATTTCATTTCTTTTGTCTTAAAATATTTCTCTCTCTCTCTCTCTCTCTCTCTCTCTTTTATTCTTTGATGCTAAATAAAAAGTTTTCAGAAAAAGGGTAAAAATGCCGAGGAAAATACAAAATTCTAATGTCACATGTATGTTGACACGATTCTTTGATTTCTTACATTACGCATTGTTTAAAATTATTTCTTAAAGAATATGAAAACACTCTTAAAGGAGCAAAGACTTGCCGCCAGAATAACATTCAAATACTCGTAAAACGAAAACATTGTTCGTGCCTACCACGTTTTAACGAATGTATTAATTAATTCTTTTTATATATATTTTTATTTTTAATAATCATTTTTTAAAAATAAAATAATATACGAAGTGCCTAAAGTTTAAAACATATTTTAATAGTAAAAAGTTTTAATCTATCTTTAATTGACAATCAAATAAACAATCCAACGCGAAATACAAATTAAAACTATGCTAATAAACTATAATTTGATTCCCACATGAGGCTACATGTCGCTCAACTATAGTTTTGCAGAAAAATTAAAGAGAATAGAATCTTGTTATAGGAAATTAATCAATGATTGAAAATATCTGCAAATTACCAATACATGGATTCGAGAATGTGCTTTCGGTGTGTAGACCAAATTAAGCAGGCTCCACTTTTGTTTCCCCTACACGCATGATTCATGAATGGAATATATCTATATAGATTTATATTTGTTTTCTTGGTATTTAAATTTATATATTATTTTTTTATAACAACCTACAATTCTGTGTTATTAAAAATAATTTTATATTTTAACATGATTTAATTTATTAATGATTTATAAATGCACCTTACCATCATAATAATAGCACTATGTCCATGTGTCTCTATATTTTCCATTTTAAAGTTTTTCTTTTGCCTCTATTGTAAAAAATGCAAGACTCGATTTATACTGATACTACAAGAACTAAAAACCAATAAGTAAATCATATCATAATTCCAAGAAAAAAAATTGATTCAATTTAATAAATTAATAAACAATTTATAAAAAAAAATTAACAAATTGATGAAATTCGTAAGTTACAAAAAGTCTAGGAAAATTTTTAAAAGACACAAGAGGAGAGGAGCATGAAGCCCCATGTGGCGCTATCATAATCAAGAATCTAAAATCCATGTGGAGTATGGATAAGAATGAAAAATAAATTAAAAAAATGGAAAAATAGTTTTTTAGAAAAAAAATTAAAGGCAAAGAAAAGGATAGGGTAGGTTAAAGTCAGTAGATGGTATTGGGAGTTACAGAAGGGTGGGGTGTCAAAGAGCTGGACTCCATACGTGGCAGTAGCACCAACGCCTTTCAGTGTTCCCAAAAAGATTAGCTGTCATTTTTGTTGTTTGGTTGTGAGTGTGTCTCAAATGTTTTTTGAATTTTTGATGTAATAAAAATGGGTGTAGGGAGTGGCAGTGACTAAGAAGCAGAGCCCATAGCTTTTACCCAAAACCGTTGGTTGCTTTATCTTTTTCTATTCAGAAAACCAAAAACCATGTCCCCTGACTCCCTCTTAACCAATAACCGGCATTTAACTAACCCCAACCATAAATCTAACCCCAGGTTTGGTTAGCTCTTCCACACTCTTATATCACTTTTGCATTTATGTCCTTTCAACTTTTTCTTTTCTTATTTTTACACCTAGAAATAGTACTATTAAAATTTTTTTACTTTTACTTTTAATTTTATTACAAAAATATCGTACTTTTTCATGGTAATGTTTGGTCATCATAGTTGACCACTTCCAAATTATTCGACTTGTCTTAAAATTCAACTCTAATTATTTGCGATTAAAGACTTTTTTTTTTGTTTATTTGTTTTATAAGTAGCACACCATCAACAATGAATTATATAGAAATAAATTTTGGAAAAATTGAAAATTTATTTGCGACTTATAATTGGGTTAGGGGGCTTGAATTTGGTCATTTTATTTTATTTTTTTGGTTATCAATATTGTTATGGATACATTCCTTTTTTAATTCGTTTTAAATTTCCTTGATTTGTTCGCAATAAATGGTACCAGCTGTAACATTAAATTAATTATGTACCAAGAAAGTTTAGTCTAATGGCACATTAAAGAAAAAGGCAAGTCATATAAATGTTATAATTATGCTTGAAATTAACATTTTTTTGACGTGGACAGAAACTTTTTATAAAAACATTTTAAGGATTTTTCAAATATATTTTTAATTATTTGTAATGGTTAACCAAAATAAAAATAAAATAAGAAAACAAATTGAAAAATAAAAAAAAATCAATGTGAAAATAAGGAAAAATAATCAATGAGTTGTATAGCCGCAAACAGTACTAATAACGGCGACGGCAAGAAAAATAAATAATTAAAGTTGAGAGGTACAATTGCAAAACAAAAGGACTAAAAATCCCTGCTTTGAAAATATCGCGAAATTACCAAATTACTAACCCTTCCCGTCGTCCTATAAATACATGGCTGGAGTGGAGCTAGGTTTGCCGAACTAAACAGCCAAACACGGCTATATAGAAATATAGAAAGCAAAAAAAAATATTCTCCTTGTTCTTTCTCTCCCTCTGCAAATTCTTTTCTACAGCACCCTAAAAAAATGGCGGCATCTTCTAGAAAATCGAGTGGACCGGTTCTCCGATCCCTCTCCCCATCAGGCCGATTCAGTTCTCACTATGTTTCACACTCTCCGTCTTCTTCTTCCTCGGCTTTTGCTTATTCCAGTTCGAGCTTTACTTCACGCTCTTCTACTTTCTTTAATCAACCTAGATCTATTTCTCCGCCGCGCGTCAATGTTTATAACCACGCTCAATCGTCGCAGTCTGTTCGATTCTCGCTCGATAGCCGTCCGATCTCGCCAAATCGTTCGATTTCAGCTGTCCGTAGAAACACCGAGGCGTTGAGAAATTTACAGAGCAAACAGCCAAAGCGTACCTGTATGTGTTCCCCTACGACGCATCCTGGATCGTTTCGTTGCAGTCTTCATAAAGGATTCAATAATTCGCACGCGTCGTCTGGTTACGCGCCTAGCAATCGGCTTAACGCGCGTAGATCTGCGATGACGAACTCGCTGGTGAGAATTGGAGGAGTCGAAGGAGATTTGGTTAAGAGAGCGTTGTCGGCTTTGATTAGACCTTCCTCTCACCAGCAGCGTCGACGTGCAGCGTTTCAGCCGAGGCCTAGCCGACTCTCCGTGATGTCTAAAGCCGAGGATTGATGAAGGTTCCTTTTGAGTGGTATTGCTTTATTCTTTCAAGCTTATTGGTCAAGTCTCCGAGATTTTGCGGTGATTGGAGATGGAGCTTTGGAGTAGCGCCTCAGATGATGGCGGTGAAGTCAGAATCGGACGAAGAGGTTGGGGATCTGGACGAAAGGACTCGGGACGGATATGATTTTTAGTTTACTCCGCGCGACCGAAACCGTAGAATCCGATCAACATATTATCATATACTTTGTTGGTGTAGATACATATAATTGCAGCCAATAGCAAATTTGAGGTGGTTTTGGACAAAAAAATGAACTCTTAAAACTCAAACTAATCTAATCTTAATATAATTGGAACTAACTCTAATCTAAAATCCAAACTCAAATCTCAGCTACGATTTGTTTCAATTTTTTTCTTTCATTTCTTTTTGTTCTCCAAACACCATTCCATTTCATTCCATCCCCGTGCAGCTTTGCGTTTCGTTATCCGTTTTTTTTTGCGGTTTCCCGTTTCCGAAGTTCCGTTCTTTCTTCCGTTCGTTCTTTTTCTCTTTCTACTCGTCCCGTACATTGTTTGTCTTCCCTTTTCTTTTTTAATTTTTTTCCATTTGCTTTTTTTTTCTCGAAATCTCGTCGTAACTCTGTTTTGAAAATTTTAATGTTTACCATTTTTTTGTTAGTTCTGATTAATTTTTTTCTTGTTTGCAGGATTGAAATCGGTCAAGCGTTTGCAGAGCTTTTACACAACTTCATTTTACTTTGACCGTGCAAAGGAGGAGAATTAAACTGAGCATTGGATTTACAATTTACCTGAACAGACATCAAGGACAAATTAAACTTGACATTGGAGAAACTTGGAATTGTCAAAAACTTGATTATAGAAGTGACAGCAAGGACCCCTTTGGTAAAATTGACAGAAATTAAGGGGGAAATAATAATAGTTAAAATCATCTTAATTTGAAACAAAATAAAATAAATTTCCAAGTGACTCCTGAGAGTCGCAAAGGGTGCATTTAAACATAAAATTGTTTTCCAATTTAAGGAAGTGGTCATTTGGAGAGCCCACTGGAATTCAATAGCCCACAGGAAACTGAAAATAATGATTTTAGCCCTAAAGCCTGGATTTAATTTGATAAGCTTAGATTTTTTTTTAGCTAATGCTCTACCAAATTTAAGAAGACTTAAATAAATCATTTCATCCATTGTTTTTGTAAATTTGTATAAAAGAAAGAGAGGGAAAGAGGAATAAAATTGGAACATTGAGGAAACCGCCCTACTTTATTCTCATAATATTGGTGGCACCCAAAATGGGTCCAGAAATCTGTGAAAGCTTTCAAAATCATTAAAGGTGGAAACAGTCAAAGTGGTTTTCGTAGCTTATGGGGGACCAGTTCATTTCATTTCATAGCTCCACATTATCTGTAAGATTCTCTTTCACCCAAAGCCGAAAAGATATCCATTTTCCCTATCATTACCATATCATCGTCCAATGTTTCTCCTCCATCTAAGTGGGGAAAATGTCGACCAACAAAAACAATGAGGAAAATCTTTTATTTATTATTTTTGCAGTCTATATTGATGGTCATGGCAAGTCCCAACCATGTGGCATGTTTTATGATGGTAATTGTTCCACTCTGTTTTCCATTTTAATCAGGATAAGGATGGACTTGGAATGGAGTTACATATAATATATTTTCTTATCCTATATGTGTTCGAATGATGTTGAAACCTGCAGGACCAGTTGTTCATGGATACTACAAATTAAGGAGCTTTATATTTGTAGTATTCTGAAAAATGGGATTTTTCTCAAAAATTAAAACCGGCCAAAGGTTGAATCCATTGCCATGTATGGTTGTTATTGCAAATGGAGAAAAAGACATAAAAAAGACGCCAGCTCTCGAAGAAAAAGAGGCAAAAGATGATGTTGTTGAGGCTCTTTCTCTGTATTTTGAATGAATTAATTTATTTGGTCTTATCTCCCTATCTAAATCTCCAGCGTATATTTGAAGCAGCTATACCTAATTCTTTTAATTGAATCTTGTAATTAATAAACAAAGAAGCAGCGGCCAAATTCTAGGTTCAGTGATTTAATAAAAGTTTTTGCACTGATCTTTTATATCTCCAAGGGGTGTATGATTAAGACCTCTTTTGCTTTAAGAAAAAGACTAGGGTATGGGTCTTTTTCCATTTTTGCTGCCCTTCAACTCCAAGCTTATGCTTTCATGGTGTGATGTGTTTTGTTGGACATTATCTTTAGCTTTGCACTTTAAGATTTTCATATACAAGTGAACCCATACATGTTAGGCTGCAAAAACTGTTCCCAAAAGAGATGGGCTTAATCAATAGATCCATTCCATGTCACACCTCTCCTTTCTTTAGCCTTTTATTTCTATAATCAAACAATTTCTTCTTTCTTTACGTCCATCTTAAAATATGATAGTATATAATAATTTCTAGGTAGAGGAGAACTCATGGGTTTGATGTTTTGACAATTTTAGTTTCTCCTGTTTCTAAGTTCATTGTCGTGCAACCATGGACATTTGGCTCATCTATGACCTTAAAAACACAATGTTTGGGCACTTCAGTAAGTTTCGCCTTCGCACATCAATTTTTACACTTGTATTACAAGGCCTTTTAAAGTAGTAGTTTCATGTTGAAAGAATGGGAAGAGAAGACTTGTCTTATAGTAATGGAAAAATGGGTCAAAACAATAGCTGAAAAGGCATTCAAAACGTAGTTAATTTGCATTGATGGATGGTTAACCCATAATGCAGAGTCCGATCATTGACCAACCACTTGCTGATTCCCCCCCCCCCCCAACTTTATTGCATTAATTCATGGTTTATGAGCTATGTGAATTATCAAACCATGGCAGTATTGTAAGACTTGGAGTTACCTTACCCTCTAATTCTAATTCTATTGCTATAGTTTTTTCAGTAGTTTGGGATGTTAATAATTTTACATTATTAAATAAAAAATAATATATATTTGTAAGTTTATGTTTTGATCGCTTAATTTAAAAAGGTTATAAAATAAAAATTGAATTTAAGATATGTTCTTTTACTTGTCCATAAATATTGATTCACTGTACCAATCGTCAAATCATTCATTAGAGCTCGCTAGCTGGACTTTATTTAAAATAAAACATAAAAACTTGGTGACTTAAATAACAAATTTCGAACAATTCAATTACCTAAATAAAAACTTTTAAATAAGTTGATTACTATTTTGTGATTTTTTAAAATTAAATAAACTTATTTAATCTTTAAATACCAGAAGACTTACTTGAATTGATAGTTAACTATGAAATTAATTTTTAATTAGAAATTACCATCGAAAAACGACATTGACCGTTTATAAATTTTGGAAGTAAAAATAATGGGACCACAATGAAACGAATTTGCAACTCAAACAATATGTCTTCACTTTGCTTCCCCAAGCATGTATTTTTGTTCCCAATCCAAATGGCCCCGAACTCATACTCCAAGCACGGCTCAATGCTACTCATACACATTTTTTTATTTACTTTTTTTTATAAGAATAATTATATACATTAATTACATTAAGTTACTTTAATTTCAAAAGTTTTCAAATACCTGTTGGTAGGGATTGAGCAATGAACTTAGAGTTTTGGGCTATTCTATATAGACTAAAAATAGTTCGTATTAGAAGACACATTAAAGTGATTATTGAAATTGATTGTTTGTTGGTAGTGAAAATGATTAACGAATGCTTGAGAAGTAAGCCATCGATGACTCTCGTTAGGAGAATAAAGAAAGTATTTTGACAATTTGAATCTTTTAAATTTTAGTTGTGAAAAGAGAAGGAAACATGGTTATTAATTGGCATGTCTATTTATTGATATTAATTTATGTACTATTAATGTTACTACACTCCATGTTAAGAAATTATTTTTAAAAAATAAATTTAATATTCCATATATAAGAATAAGTTGATATAAAACAATATAATACTACTCCTATTTATAAAAAAAAGAAAAAAAAGAGAGGTGCTACGTTGATTATTGTGTCCACAAATTGAACCGAAACAATGTGGAATAAACAAAGTAAGGGAGAAAGAGGACCCACCAAAATCCTTGGTGTCGCAATAACGAAAGGCACCATGATTCGTGTGACATAAGTAAGTTTACATGTGGGTCATGCTCCTTTCTTGAATATTGTTCAATGCTTTTTAAGGAAAAATACAACTTCATAATTTTTAATATAAAACAAAAACAGAATAAATTATATTAAGATGATTTTAAAAATTATAATTTTTAAGTACTTATAAATTAGTGTCATATTATTAAATTTAAAGATAATAAAATATTATTTTACATTTATTTATATCTATAATTTTCTCCAACTTAATTTAAATTTAATTTACTTAAAATAATTAATATTTTAAATTATAAAACATATATATATTTTTACAATTTTTAATATTTTTATTTTTTCGATAAATAAATATTTTTTACTTTTATGCAACCAATTTAAAGAAAAATAGTTAATAAGCAGTGGATTTTTTTCTTTTTTTCTTTTAATTTTTTATTTCATATTATATATATTTTAAAAGTAAAAATGATATTTCATTGAATCTTCAATGAATTGTGTATTTTTTTTTTTGAAGATAGAATTGTGTAAAATTTAAAGTTTACATGTTATTTGATTTTTTAATTTTAATTACTTATATATATTTAAAAAAAATTAGAGTTGGAGAGTTAATTGAATATGAATGGGTGTATAATAATAATTTCATGTATTTAAAATTTGATGATGTGGAAAAATTTTATTGACGCCTAACAACCTTAATTTTTAGTATCATTTTAATCTAAATTATTCCCAAACAAAAGCTATCTACTCTTAAATTTAATGGATCTTTTTTTTTCTATAATTTTTTTGAGTTTATTTTATAATTTGATAGGAGCAAATTATTGGTGAACAATTTTTTAATAAAAGTTCTTAATAGTTAAATTTTATTTTATTCTTAAAAAAATAAACTAAATTTTGTAAGTGAGTAAGTAAATAATTTTTATTAAAAAAACTATTTATTTTTACTATTAAAAATTAATGTGAATGATAATATTAACGTGCTACGAGTATTTTATGCTAATTTTTTAGAACTCGTTTTTAATAAAAAAAAAACAATCCAACTACAAAACATTCATCCTACATTATATATTCACATAAATTCTCGAATACATCGCATTTTCAAAATATATCAATTTAAAAATGTCATAAATATCTATATATATATTTCTCAATTGTAAATTACAAATGTAATAATGATGTGAATTGATTAATAAGCAATTTGGTTACACACCCCGAAAATATGGATAATAAAATGTCCTTGTCCTCAATTTTTTTAAATTTTTCATTAATTTCTTGAAAGAAGTCCATATCGATAAAAATAAAAAATCCACTGAACAGATTCCATTTCTTAAAATGCACATCTTTGAGCTTTGATTCCAGATTGACGATAGAAAGATCAAACCACTAATTTCAGGAAGAAAATAGAAAATAAAATAGACTGAAGCTCAGGTTGACATGGACATGTTACACTGTTGCAAAAACTTGTCCAAATGCCATGTCATCCCATTTTCAGACAAAACTTTAGGCCTTCCCTACTTTTCAAAAAGAAGAAGCTCTTCTTTTCTCTTCGCTTCCCTGGGCCTCTAAAAATCCACGTCTCTCTCTCTCGTCAAGACAACGAAACCCACAAAAATCTGTTTGAGTGTCCAAATTCACCACAAAACATCAATGGCGAACCTCAAAGCAGGGACAAGACCACCATGGGTTGGTCTTGGTGCTGCTGTCTGGGTACAGATAGCATCTGGGAATGCCTACAATTTCCCTCTTTATTCCCATTCATTGAAATCTGTTCTGGGGTTTAACCAACATCAGCTGACAATGCTTGGTGTTGCTAATGATATTGGTGAAAACGTTGGATTACTCCCTGGCATTGCTTGTAACAAGTTCCCACCTTGGGTTATTCTATTGATTGGATCTTTTGCTTGTATGTTGGGTTATGGTGTTCTTTGGCTTGCTGTTAGCAAAACTGTTTTATATCTGCCTTATTGGCTGGTAAGTTTATTTCTTTATATTGTTTTCAGATCCCTGCTATTATGGTTTTTTTTTTTTTTTTAAATTAATGATTAGTTTGGTTTTTATATAGATCAAATCCTTATTTATCTGCACTTTGGGTTGGAAGTTAATTGCATCCTTAGATCAACCATGTCCTTTTATGGAGTTTTGGGAGATTAATTTAAGCTCTTCTAATCAGTACTTATAGATATGATCTACTGTAATGATTGATACAAATTGGTAAAGTTGGTTTTGAGCTGGCCTTACTTGTTGCTTCGAAATATTAGGAAATTTGTTACAGTTATTCCATGGTGAAATAATGAGGTTTATTTGGGGTTGCTTGATACTTTAAACTAGCTGGGAAATTTCGTTGAAGCTTGATGAAAGTGATGGTTTGATACATACAAGACATGGAATTGACAATAACATGTACTTCGAAACTAGTTTTCCGTTAATATCTGTTGCACTAGAAGAGACCATAATCTTTGGATCAAGAATAATTGAAATACTTATAATAGAGTAGTCATGCCTTTGTAATGATTGCTATTTTTTTCTGTGGTTTTTCAGTTATGGCTTGCACTTTGTGTAGCTACCAACAGTAGTGCTTGGTTGAGCACGGCAGTGCTAGTCACTAATATGAGAAATTTCCCCGTCAGTCGAGGCACAGTTGCTGGTATTCTCAAGGGCTATGCTGGGCTAAGTGCTGCGGTATTTACAGAAATTTACAGCACCATACTTCGGAAATCCTCTGCTAACCTTTTGTTGTTTCTTTCGTTTGGTGTCCCTATTCTTTGCTTTGTAATGATGTACTTTGTTAGGGCTTGTACTCCTGCCTTTGGCGAAGACTCCGCTGAGCATGGCCATTTTCTTTTTATCCAAGTTGCTAGTGTGGTTCTTGGCTTGTATGTTTTAACAACAACGATATTAGATCCTATTTTTCATTTTAGTGCTGAGGTTTCTTACGCCATTCTTGTCGGAATGGTGGTTCTTCTCATGGCTCCCCTTGCGATTCCCGTGAAGATGACTTTTTGTCCTTTGAGGATCAACCGACCTGAGATACGTAACCAACAAGTTGCATCTTCAGATGAAACACTTCAAGGTGAAGGTAATGCAGACAAAACTGAACCACTGTTGAAGTCATCTGAATCGTCGACATACCTGGGAAGTTTCCGTGAAGGTGATGAAGCATCAGAGGTGGCCATGCTTCTTGCCGTGGGTGAGGGGGCAGTTAAGAAGAAGAGGAGGCCTAAAAGGGGGGAGGATTTCAAATTTACTGAAGCCGTAATCAAAGCCGATTTCTGGCTTCTTTTCTTGGTTTACTTCACTGGTGTCGGTTCCGGTGTGACTGTTCTCAACAACCTGGCTCAGATAGGGATTGCACAAGGCATACACAGCACGACAATACTGTTGTCTCTTTTCAGTTTTTGCAACTTTATTGGCCGTCTCGGTGGGGGTGTGGTATCCGAACATTTCGTCAGGTAAATGGTTCCCCGCACCCTTTTACATCAGTTCAAACGGTTATAAGACTTTGTTGTTGTTTGCAGGTCAAAAACGGTTCCCCGTACCCTTTGGATGACATGCACTCAAATCATCATGGTCATCACATACCTTCTCTTTGCATCAGCTATTAGTGGTACATTATATGCTGCAACTGCATTACTAGGAATATGCTATGGTGTTCAGTTCTCAATCATGATCCCCACCGTCTCTGAGCTTTTCGGTTTGAAGCATTTTGGTATATTTTACAATTTCATGTCCCTAGGAAATCCTCTTGGAGCATTCCTCTTCTCGGGGCTCCTAGCGGGATATATATATGATAATGAGGCTGCAAAACAGCACGGACTTGGTCTGATCACTTCAAGCATTTCATGCATCGGTCCAAACTGCTTTAGGCTTACTTTCCTGATCCTTGCTGGTATCTGTGGTGTGGGCTCAGTAGCAAGCATCATTCTAACAAAGAGGATATGGCCTGTTTACCAAATGCTTTACGGTGGGGGTTCATTTAGGCTGCCCCAAACTTCAACCCACTGAGTTTGTTGAGATAAAGTGTCTGAAAATTTTGATCATTTTGTAGGCCTACTTTTGGTATTTCCACTCGACGTAGTTTGCTAATAAATGAAGTTCATGTTTCGATGCCTGTCTATTTTCTCAACACGCGCATCCAAGCTCTAATCTTACAACCTTTGTTCTAATTATGTATAATCTATCTAGAGCTGCATTGTTGCATAGTTGATAACCTGATATATCGGAGCTTGTTATTGTTAACGATGTTGCAAGTTTGTAAGTTGATAATGGAGCTGCTAATTTTAGCTTTACTTTTAAAGGCAGTGATTAAGAATTTTTAAATGCAAAGAACCTATACTTTTTTCTTTATCTGATTGTTTGTGTACATGAAAACACTACTGGGTATGGCCCTTATGTTCTTTTGTATTTTTAGACAAGAACTTTAAAGAACCTTAGATTTTGTAGGATACAATATTTATGATGAATAAGAAACTGGCATTCATTGCAACTATTTAAGACGGTGGCTGGCTGTTGTTAAAGAATTCGACCAAGCCCCCATTACATTAAAATGGTGGATGAAAGTCGTTGAATACTTTCAATAGTGGCTAATGAATATTGTTTTCTACTTTTTGTGACGTTACTCTGTCTGTAACAGCAAGAAGATCCTAACAAACCATGAATCTTAAAGGAAATATTAATATAAAAAAAAATTTAGATTACATGAACTCAACAAGAACAAACCTTTATATCAGATTCACATGCATTTTTGAATGAGCATGGTTCAACTTTCCCGACAAAAGTAAGAAAGATTCCTCAGACATTGTCAAGTGGGTTTCATGTCTTGAAACAGTTCTGCCCATAATAATGTATGATCATCATAGTCACCACCTGCTTTTTCCTTGTAATGATCACCATGAATCCTTGGGCTTGGAGGTCTTACATAATTAAGAGGTCCAGACAATTTTGGGTTCCTACGACCATTTGTCAGCATCAACCTCTCTTTAGCCATTGCAATATCAGTAGGAGCAGATGAAGTTATGGGGCTCCTGTAATTAAACACTAACTTCTCCTGCATTCTTCTATCTAAAGGCCCTGATAATTTCAAGCTCCTAGGAGGGACCAACAACTTCTCTTGTCCTCTATAGTCCAAGGGACCAGATTTTGCTACCTTCCTGGTTGTTCTCACCATCGGCTGCCCTATCTTCACCTCCCTCTCGTTCTTGCTAACTTTCCGTGACAACGCCACCGCTAGTCTCCGCTGATCTTGATGACGAACCGGCTCTGGCCCTGGCAACGGTTTAATCACGTTGTTATCATGATGAACCAACTTGTTGACATACTTGTTGAAACACTTTCTTGTTTTGTTAATTGCTAAAATGAGCTTGGACAAGCTCTTAGGGGGTTCCCCAATTTCCTTCCTAGCAACCTTGAGAATCTCCAGCCTATGCTTAGCAACTGAAATTCCCATGCTCTGAAGAAACTCATGGCTGAAATAGGCTAAATCCTCCTTCTGAAGCTCATTATGAGAAAACAGAAGGCCATACTCGTAAACAAGAGAAGGCTCAAGGGAAGTCTTTGATAACCAAGAATACCAGTCCATTGCACTGGTGCTTGGTTAAACATAGGATGCTAAACAAATTGGAGGGATTTATATTAAGATGGTCGCATATGAGTGGTCTAAACTTACAAGGAACGGATATATATACAAATTGCGGATGCTTTTTAGTTGTGTCACATTTATTATACCTGTGTCATACGGTAAACGCATAAAAATAACCATGGTAAAATTCAAGTTGCTGCTGCTATTTAAATATTGAATTAAAAATTTTGGAGGGTAGTTGAAACTGAGAGGAATGTGAAGTGAAATTGGGCATATTATCATATGATTTCATCAAAATTTTGTCTTCTATTTAAGGTTACACTATGGGTGCATGTGCTTGCTATGAGTAACCCTATCAATCCTATCTTCTAATAAAACAAAAATTATACCATCACTTGTGAATACATTTTGGCAGGTATTCATTTTATCAACCTTATCTTTTCATTAGGAAATATTGTAGAAATATTTACAAGCATTAATTGTTTTTAGGTGTGACTATTTTTGTTGTTTGAGAACATTGTCAAAAACGTGTACTACCCAATTGCGTATTTTGCCCTTGAGGTTGTGGCATTGGCAAAAAGGATTGAAGTGGGCTGACTGTTTCCCATTCTGCCAGACACATGGTAGGGAATGGTTGCTAAAGGGATAATAATTTATTTGCTCCATTTATTTTATAAAAGAATTTATTTAATTTTTTAAAGGTTTTTTTTTCTTCCTTTAATTATTGAACTTTTGTATTGTATGTTAGGTCATCCAAAATAGATGAAAAAGTTAATTCATGTTAATTTTGTTGACGAGATATCTATGTATACTCATCAGCAATTAATTAGTTTTTAAAATTTAAAATATTAAAAATATGTTTTTTGATTTATAATTTTTATACTTTTAAATAATTTTTAATTTTAAAAGAACTAATTAATTACTGACATGACACTTACGTGACAATTCATATATATGTCACGTTAGTAGAGTTGATAGATATTAAATTTTTTTATCTATTTTGAGGTAATTTAACAAATAACGCAAGTTTAAAAATTAAGAGAGAAGAAATTTTAAATAGATGACTAAAATAATATTTTTGTAAAGTTGTGGGGATTGCTTAAAAATGTCCCATAACTTGTTTATCAAAAAAATTCATTCCCATTGAAATGCCCAACTTATGATAGTGATATTAGCGAGGAAAGCACCAATTGTAGTGGGCAGCAAAGTAATGCATGGATGAAATTTGGGTGAAAAAGGCCTAAAAGTCATAAGAGGTTTGAAAATTGAGGTCTTTTATGGGATACGAAAACCCCACACGTATTTGTGTATGAATTCATCAAAAAAGCCGAAGCTTTGATTGACATTTTTGGTTTTGACTTCATTGGTTTACTATAAACATAATAAAAGGAACTAAAAACAGTGTGTGTCAGTTAAGAAATTAAGAATTAAGAAGGCATTCTTCATCTGAATTGCGAAACATGTACCGGATTTTATGTGATATTCCATGTTTTCCTTTTTGTAATTTCTGTTAGTGCATTGAATCATATCGTAACAGGTGAAGAGTTGTTGCCTTTGACTATTATTTTAACATTTTCCAATCTTGATCCTCCGCGGAATGATATGGCGGATTCAGCAATGTTCCTCAATTTATCTTCATATTGGTACCTACCCATATCAAGATATTTTGGGTTTATCCATATTTTAAATATTGTTTTGTTTATATATATTTATACTCTAATTTTTAATTTCTTCATAAATTATATATTATTTTGATTAAAAAATAAATTATATTCACACAAAAAAATATATATTACAAATATATCCCAACTATATCTATATAAATATATTTATATCTAAATATAAGTTTTAAAGTATTAGTTAGGTTAAATAATTTAATTTAATAACTTTTAATTTTAAATGTAATTATGAAAAATTTTAAATGGTTAAGATAAAAAAAATTACAAATTGGTTTAAAATATCAAAATTTTGCACCAATCAATATGGGTCGATATTGACCCAAATACATCAAACTGATTGAGATGCATCAAAATTTTGACCACAACAGAACATAAACTACTTGGTACCGATTTAGGACCGCAATGGTAAGTATGGTATGATTGGTATCAGTACAACACTAATATATATAAATTTGTTATGGGTAAATTGCATTGATAGTCACTGAACTATCAATAAATTTTTTTTGGTGACCAGTGACAACTTTTGAAAATGGACATAATAGCAAATTTAACTCTCAACATTTATATATTTTGTCAATTTAGTCTTAATTTTAAAAAAAAAGTTAACTCTCAAATATTTACACATTGTGTAATTTGATCTTTTTTTTTTTTTTGTAATTTTGCTTTTCTTTGTGTCATTGAGAGCTAATTCAAAAATGATGAGAAAAAAAATAAAAATTATTATCTTGGATTTTTAGTGTTTTCAATTTTTCTTTGGTATATTTTCAATCAAATTTAGTTAATAAATTTGTTTTTATTTTTTGAGCTTTTTTAAGTAAAATGGTTACAAAGAAAAGCAAAATTACAAAAAAAAAAAATACCAAATTACATGTGTAAATGTTGAGAGTTAGACTTTTTTTTTAAAATTAAAACTAAATTGATACAATTTATAAATCTTGAAGGTTAAAGCTGGTATTATGCCAATTTTAAAAGCCGTTACTGTTAGCCAATTAGTGCTGAAAAAAGGTAAAATTGAATAGTTGAGTTACGATTTTGAAACTTTTTTGTAGTTGAGTGATAAAAAAAAGTATTAATAATTAGATGAATATTTTATAACTTTTTATAATTAAATAAAAAAAAATCTTGAGTAGTAATGTAATTTATCCATTTGTTAAATCACATTTTGGTTAAGCTTGATTCTCACAAGAGTAAATTTGTTGAGCATTTAGATATACCTAATAAGATATTACAGAAGAGTAAGTCTACTTACTACCACTTAGATTTGCTTCAAAACTCTCTATCTTTCGCTTTCTAACATTTCATTTCTTTCTTTCTCTTTGGTTCTTCTTAATTGGTTCAAACATGCAATTTTGTTAGACATCTCCATGTGGACCTTCGCTAGGGACCTTACATTGCATGTTCTACCTCTTGCCTATATAAGAGAAAACGAAAATGTCCTTTTCTTTTTACAACTCTTACCTTTTCTTCCTTTTTCTTTTTTCCCATCTTATCCAACTTTAAATTATTAAACAACTCTTTCCTTTTCGAATAAATCGTTTTAAATATTACATTTAAATTTTTTTTATCTCAAACTAAGATTCATAAAAAAATTTAATTTTAAATTTGAGACAATATTTGATTAGGTAGACAGTGTTATGGACCCAAGCATCTCCAATTAGAAAAAGTAAAATGTCGAAATTAAATGGTTTGACAATAGGAATGAAAATGTGATCATGGATTCATGAAAAATCAAATTGGGGCTTCCCTACCCAAAATGTAGCACTCAACAAACTGTCCAAAAACAACATAAATAGGGCTTCCCTACCCTACCATTTGCTGCACCTAAGAGAATGAGGCCTATTGAGGAGTATTCAATCACGGACTAATATTTATTGTATTCATTTTCAAGGGAGGATAGGATCTTTTTCAATTTTTATTTAAAACTAATTCATTCTTAAAAATATATAATCTAATTAGCTAAGATTCATATATATATATACACATATTACTTCGTTCTTACCTATGTCAAATCTTATCTAACATAGTATTAAGAATGAATAAAACTTGATTCAATTTTAAAAAATCGCTCGAGTTATTCAATTTTTTCGAGTCAACTTGAATAAGTAATTGAGTTTTGAGTTCGAATCGAGTTAAATTTTCCAATTCAAATAACTCGAATAATAGATTGATGCAAATACCCCTTTGGTGTAATGGCCTAAATTCAAGGTTATCGGAACAATGGTTTCGTAACCATAAATCCGATTTAAAGAGAAATTTATTTTAATATTTTTGCATGAATATTTATATGATAGGAAAATCGTATTAAAATATCGATAGAAAAATTTTACCGATTTAGTGGTTAGTTAGAAAAAGGAATTATTGAAGGAATTGGGTAAAAACAAGGTATCGAGACCTTGATCTCATAAAATTGAGTAGGAAATATTTTTATAAATATTTATAAAATGTTAGTAATATAGTATTAAAATTTCGTTAGAAAATTGTAATGTTTGAGTATGTAAATAGATGAAAAGGACTAAATTGTAACAAATACAAAATTATGAAAAATGATTAGATAGTTTAAATGATAAAAGAAAGAGGGCTTAAAAGGAAAATAGACCCAAGGTCTAATTGGGCTGGACGGCAAGGGTATGAAATCAGCAAGAAGATAAGGAGAAATAAGGGTAAAATGGGAAAATAACAAAATTTGCTAAATAAAACTAGGACTAAATAGGGATATCTAGAAATCTCTTCATTTTTCTTCACTCTCATCAGCTAAAAAGGCCATAGGAGGGTATCTAAGCTGGTATATCATAAATTTTGCACCAAATCAGGAAAACTCAAATCTGAAGCTAGATCGAGGAAAGGAAAAAGTCCGGATTAGTAGATTTTATAAACGAACTAGTATCGAGGTAAGTTCGTGTAACTTGAATTATATTCTTAAATGTTTGAAATGTATGTTATTGATATGAATATGATTTGAATGTCCATTGTATGAAATTTGATGAAACATTGGTATATTTGATAAAAAGGAAAGAAATCGGTTGAATGAAAGGAAAATTCGATGGATCTCGAAAAGGAATTGACGGTAAAAAGGATCTAGCGGACGACGGGTGATCCTATCGATATAGCCCTCCGAGAAGAATATGTGGAAAATGGATTTAGCCGGATGGGTAATCCGAATTAAGTCTCAATTTAGCCTGGGTGTAATTCGGATCCAAGCTCATTAGAGTAATTGTCGTTTGCAGGATTTAGCTCGGGTGGTAATCCCGACAATACTCTATGAGTTTATATTGCGAGGATTTAGCTCGGGTGGTAATCCCGCTATAAAGATGAGGTTCGCGAAGTGTGCTCTCGAAATGAAAATGTGCGCACATGAATATGAATTGTGGACCGGATTTGTACACTAAAGTGTACCTCGAAAATCCATCGAAATTTCGAGTAATTTAACGGGATAAATATGGAAAAATAACAAGAAAATGGAAATCATGATATTGATGAGCTCATCAATCATGGCGTGTATATTATTGATATATGGAAATTAATCGACTAACTTGGATGTTGAGTTTGTGAATGTTAGGGTAATAATGCATTGAGTGAGTATATGAATGTTTATTGCTTGTATTGAAAATACTAGGTAAGTATAATTCTTGTTACATGGGCTTACTAAGCACAAAGTGCTTACCCTATTTCCTTTTTCCCCTGTTTTGTAGTGTTAAGAGCTCGGAGGTCGGATCGGTGGAAGACTCATCACACTATCAACCCCAGTATTTCGGTATTTAAAGAAACTTTAGTTTGGAAATGAATGGCATGTATAAGCTAATAAAATAAATGTTAATATGAAATGAATGTAAGGTCGACCATTGGTATGGCTAACAAATTTCTAGTTTCGGTATGTAATGAGGTTATCTTATAAATTTGCATGGATCTATTTTGAAAATATGTTGAATTGGATTGGTTGGTATGAATTAGTTTGGTTTAAATATTTGCAGGAAGAAGACTAGATTAATTATAAAGGGGTTATATTGAGTAAAAAAAATTGTAAACTCAGTAATGCCTCGTTCCTATTAGATAATAAATACGGGTAAAAGGGTGTTACATTTGTTGGTATCAGAGCTACGCTTTAGCGGTTCTAGGACCGATATAGCGAATACTGGATTAGCTATACATGCCATTTAAATTATTTTTTGATAGTGTGATATATCTCGACCATTTAAATTTTGTTTTCCTTATAGTAATGTCATCTGACTGAGCTTAATCGGAGGAAGCTGGGAGTCATGCTCCGGCTTCAATACAAAGAGAAGAAACTAGCAGTAGAAGGCCCGGTATAGAGGGTCAAGGGGAGGAGGCAAAAATAGCCTTCTTTCAAATGATGAATGAATGGTTTACCCCAAGACATAAGAACTAACCCTACAAAGGCACGGCAAACTCAAGCTCCCCTCCTATTCCTCCATCGGTTCCAGAGATTCCATAGGTGCAGCATCGAATCATTAGAAAAGAAAAGCTCCGGTTGATAAAATTCGAAAATATGGGGCCGAAGAATTTCGAGCAGCAGTTGATGATGATCTCGAACGAGCTGAATTTTGGTTAGAAAATACTACTCGGATTTTGGAGGAATTATCTTGCATGCCAGAAGAATGTTTGAAATGTGTTGTTTCACTGCTAAAAGACACAGCTTATCATTGGTGGAATACTAAAGCTTGATTGTTCGAAAGAAGAAATTACATGGGAATTCTTCGCATCGAGTTCAAAAGAAATATATCGATCAGAGATTCCTTCATCGAGAAAGAAAAGAATTTCTTGAAATTTGAAATAGGGCAATAGATCAGTATCTGAGTATGAAAGAGAATTTGTTCGATTGAGTAAATATGCTCGAGAATGGGTACAGTCGGAAGCTGAAATGTGCAAACGATTCGAAGAAGGGTTGAATGAAGAAATTAAGTTACTCATTGGAATTCTTGAAATTCGAGAGTTTGCTACACTAGCAGAGCGAGCTTATAAAGCAGAAGAATGGAGCAAAGAAAAGAAACAGGCTGAGAGGGAAGCTCGAATTTTTAGTAAAAGACCAATGGGAAAATCTCAGTTTTCTGCTCCAAAGAAATTGAAGAAGTACCAGGATCGTTCTACCTCAACCACTGGGTATTCGGATAGAGTGCGAGGTTCACAGCGCACTAATTCAAGACCTTCCACTCCATCAGTGACCAGTGTTGGCAGTGTTGGTACCCCTAAGCCGAGATGCCGCGATTGTAATAAAGCTCATTTTGGTGAATGTCGATTTAAGAGTGGGGCTTGTTACATTGCAGGTGTATGACCCAATTTCAATAGTGTCGGAATAGTGATTCGAGATTACTAAATCGACGAAAAAGTTAGAAAACTTTGTTAATCGATAATTATAAGTTAAGTGTGATTTTAGAAATATTTTAAAATTAGTGAATTTTGTGAACTAAAAGAATTAATTAAAAAAAGATTTAGGCCAAAAGCGAGGTATTGAGACCTCGAATTCATCTGATGAGTCATAAATATTTCTAAAAATATTTATGGAGTGTCATTAAGTTATTATTAAAGTTTAGTTGAGAAATTTTAACGTTTGGATATGTAATTAAATAAAAAAGACTAAATTGAAAAAGGTGTAAAAGTTTCATTATAGATTAAAGAAAGTATAAAGGACCAAAATGGCAATTAAGCCATTTTATTTAGTTGAGGCGGTTATTGTGAAGAAAATCTGAGATTTTTTTTTTATATTTAATATTATATTATTATATTATTATATATAAACAAACAAATGGAAAGAAAAAAAAAAGGGGAGAGAAAGGAGAGAATTGAAACAGAAAAGAAAGAGAGAACAAGACGAAAGCAGGGGAAAGAAAGAAAGAAAGAAAGAAAAGGAGAAATTGATGATTTAAAGCTTGGATGTTTAATAGGTAAGCTAATTTAGTCCTTTTCTTTTAATTTTGATGCTTTATAAGTTTTAGAACAAAGTTTTGATGAATTTAAGTTGAAGTTTTTGAAGTTTTAAAGCTGTTGAATATAGCATATGATGAACAAAAAGATGAATTAGTGGTTTAATTGAAAGAATTTGAAGTTAGAATTGGGTAAAGGATTTAATTGTAAAATAAGCTATAACAAAACTGTTTTGGACAGCAGCAGTAGAGTAATTTTGAAAAATCACCAAAAATCGTAGAAGTGGAATTAGAAGTTGAATGAGATATAAAATTAAAGCTTATTGAGTCTATTTTCATATGAAAGAAACAGGGAAAGCAAAGGAATTCTGTAATATGAGATATTTATATTTTTGTAAGACTGGTTCAGAGGGATTTCGGGATCCCCTGTTCTGACTTTGTAAAATCATAAAAAATTGGAGAAAAATAATTAGAGGCTTAAATTTATATGTTTAGAATCCTGAATGAGTCTATTTTCAATAGAAATAAACGAGAACATCATATGAATTCTTTATGAAGAGATAATTAATTTTTAGTGAAGAAGGATCAGAACTGCCAGACAGCAGAACAGGGGTAACTTTGATGAATAAACTGTACTAATTGGCTAAACCAAAAATTCTGGAAATTTTATGGGAAGAAGATATGTGAGTCTAGTTTCAGAAAAAATTTACGGTTCTTCATTTGGAGTTCAGTAGCTCTGGAAATAAATAATTTAGTGACTATAACTCAAATGGACAGTTTGGAATATACTTATGAGTAATTAATGAAATTATTGACAATGTTACTTATAGCATGTTATATACATTAAGAATGTGGAATGGAGAGGAGGAGGAGGAAAATATGTATGAATATTTAGGTAGTATGGCTAATTTGAAATGTTTTAGGCTCAGGGACTAAATTGAATAAAAGTAAAACTTTGTGATTAATTTTGTAAAAATGTGGAAATAACCAATTTGCATGAAATGGATTATTTTATTATTTAAAATTGCAAAATTGAATGAAATTATTAATTTAGATTAAGATCGACTGAAAAATCAATGAAAATAGAAAATTTCTAAAGTGCCCTGAATTTTGATATTTCGCAAAAATTTAGCTGTAAGTTCGTGTAACTTAATTATGTAATATAAGGGAATATAAGTTGATTGTGCGTGAAATATTGATATGATGAATTAACTGATTTATGTTTATGAAGAAGAGATAATTGAATGATATTTTTCATGATATGTAAATATGTGATTATCTTTAATATGTTAATATAAGATAATTAAGTATGTTGAGATGAGTAATAAATTTATGTAAGACATGTGAGAAAAATAAATATGTTTAAGGGACAATATGTTTGAATTTGATTGGTTTCAAATATAAAAGCTAAATGAAATAAAATGTCCGATAAATAAATTTGTAATTCGGTAATGCCTCGTACCCTATTAGGGGTTGAATACGGGTAAGGGGTGTTACAACCGGTGTGGTTCTTTTGACCATTTCCTCAGAGATTGTCTAGAAAGAAATGAAAAAGAAGCTGAATATATATCGAAGCCAAGTAATCCATCTTTGAGGGTAGACCATCTCGACCATCCGGTAAATGTCGGTGGTAGCCAGAGAGCTACAAAAGATCTTGCAAGTAGGCACGAGAGACACGAGCGCCTCCTAGGACATATGTCATGCGTACCAAAGAAGATGCCTCAGCACCCGATGTTATTCTTGGTACATTTTCTTTTTGAAACCGATATTCTTGCATTAATTGATCCTGGTTCTCGCGATTCATATATATGTGTAAAACTTGCATGCGTTAAAGATTTATCTGTTGAACCTCACGAATTTGCGGTTAAAGTCTCGAACCCTTTGGCGATCTATTTTAGTGGATAAAATTTGTAAAAATTGTCCACCGATGGTAAGAGGTTATTGTTTCTGGTGATTTGATGTTCTTGCCATTTGATGAGTTTGATGTGATATTGGGCATGGATTGGTTAACTCAAAGATGATGCAAGAGTAAAGCTGTAGAATGTAAATATATTGTGTTGAAGTGTCGAATGGTGAATTACTTTGGGTTAAATCTGATCGATGCAGAGAATTATCTCGATGTGATTTCGATTATTCTCGCTCGAGGTATGTCAAAAAGGGGTATGATGCTTTTCTTGCTTATGTATTAGATACCAAGGTATCTCGAGTCGAAGATTCAAGCGATTGATGCGATGGTATGCAAATTTTTCGATGTATTTCCAAAAGAGTTACGTGGTTGCCACGTAAAGAGAAGTGGAATTTTCTATAGATTTGATTAGGAAACTACTCCAATTTCCATAGCTCCATACCGAATGGCTCCTACAGAATTAAAGGAATTAAAGACACAGTTACAGGAACTTGTTGATAGAGGTTTTGTCCGACCGAGTCATTCACCTTGGGGTGCTCCGGTTCTATTTGTGAAAAAGAAAGATGGGTCTTTGAGATTGTGTATTGACTATCGATAGCTCAATAAGGTAACTATAAAGAATAAGTATCCGTTGCCGGATTGATGATTTATTTGATCAGTTGAAAGGTGCTACTGTATTTTCAAAGATTGATCTCCGATCGGGCTACTATCAATTACGAGTAAAGGAGTCAAATGTGCCAAAAGCGACTTTGAGGAACCAGTGCGGGCATTATGAGTTTCTGGTTATGCCATTTGGGTTGACTAATACACCTGCAGTATTTATGGATCTGATGAATCGAATATTCAGACCGTACTTAGACAGATTTGTGGTAGTATTCATTGATGATATTTTAGTTTATTCTCGAGATGAAGAAGAACATCTGAGAACATTTGAGAATTGTGTTGCAAATTCTGCGAGAAAGCAGATTATATGCTAAAATCAGTAAATGTGAATTTTGGCTTCGAGAAGTGGGTTTTCTTGGACATATTGTATCCATTGAAGGCATCGGGGTAGATCCAAGTAAAATCTCAACTACTATTGTCAATTGGAGTCCACCAAAGTATGATTCGAAGTTAGAAGTTTCTTGGGTTTAGTTGGTTATTATCGGAGATTTGTACAAGGATTCTCTATGATAGTTTCTCCGATGACTCGATTATTGCAGAAAGATGTAAAGTTCGAAGTGGATGATGAATGTCGTGAGTTTCAACCGATTAAAAGATCTACTAACGAAAGCACCAAGATTAGTGCACGGCTGAACGGGTAAGGAATTTGTTATTTACTGGTGATGCCTCATTAAATGGTTTAGGTTGTGTCTTGATGCAAGAAGGTAAAGTAATAGCCTATGCTTCAAGACAACTTAAACCACATGAAAAAAATTATCCGGTACATGATCTTGAGTTAGCTGCTATTGTTTTTGCATTGAAGATATGGCGGCATTATTTGTACGGTGAGAAATGTCATATTTATACTGATCATAAAAGCAAATATTTGGTGACACAGAAAGATTTGAATTTGAGAAAGCGCAGGTGGCTTGAACTGATAAAGGACTATGATTTGATTATTGATTATCATCCGGGTAAGGCTAATGTTGTGGCTGATGCTTTGAGTCGAAAATCTCTATTTGCTTTACGAGTTATGAATACCCGATTGTCATCGATCGATGATGGTTCAATCATAGCTGAATTGAGAGCTAAACCGACATTTCTACAGCAAATATGTGAGGCTCAGAAGAATGATGAGAAGTTACAGGTTAAACGGGCACAATGTGAGTCGATCATCGATTCGAATTTCAAGTTGGGGTTGATGATTGTTTATTATTCAGAGGTAGGGTATGTGTACCCAAGAATTCAGAACTCATACAGAAAATTTTACACGAGGCTCACAGTGGTATTATGTCTGTACATCCGGGAAGTAATAAAATGTATAATGATTTGAAAAGATGTACTTGGTGGCGTGTATGAAACGTGATATTTCGAGTTTGTATCAAGATGTTTGATATGTCAACAGTCAAAGCAGAACATCAGGTACCTTCAGGGTTACTTCAGCCAATTACTATACCGGAATGGAAATGGGAAAGAATCACTATGAATTTTGTATCGGGGTTACCGTTGTCTCCGAGGAAAAAGATGCTATTTGGGTGATTGTTGACCGATTGACAAAGTCGCACACTTTATTAAGATGCGTATGGATTATTCTTTAGATAAACCCATTTGAATTGTACATATCTCGAGATTGTTAGGCTACATAGAGTGCCTATCTCCATTATATCGGATAGAGATCCTCGATTTACGTCTCGTTTCTGGGATAAATTGCAAGAAGCTTTGGGTACTCGATTTGTATTTGATCGCGCATTTCATCCTCGCATGGATGGCCAATCTGAGCGTGTAATTCAAGTATTGGAAGATATGCTTCGATGTTGTATACTAGAGTTTGAAGGTAATTGGGAGAGGTATCTACCTTTGATTGAATTTGCTTACAATAACAGTTATCAGTCCAGTATTAAAATGGCTCCATATGAAGCTTTGTATGGTAGAAAATGTAGAACACCATTGTATTGGACAGATCTCAGTGAAAAGAAGATACATGGGGTTGATTTAATCCGGGAAACAGAAGAAAAAGTGAAGGTTATTCGGGATAGTTTAAAAGTAGCTTCCGATCGCCAAAAATCATATGCCGATCTTAAACGAAAAGAGATTGAATTTCAGGTCGGTGACAAGGTATTTCTGAAAGTGTCTCTTTGGAAGAAAGTTCTCCGGTTCGGTCGAAAGGGTAAATTGAGTCCAAGATTTATCGGGCCATATGAGATCATAGAAAGAATTGGACCGGTCGCTTATCGGTTGGCATTACCACAAAACTTGATAGAATCCATAATGTTTTTCATGTGTCTATGCTACGACTATATCGGTCAAATCCTTCACATGTTATTTCTCAAATGAAGTGGAGATTCAAATGGATATGACTTACAATGAAGAACCGGTCAAAATATTGGCATGGGAAACAAAGGAGCTTAGAAATAAAAAAATAAATTTGGTGAAAGTATTGTGGCAAAAGCACGGGATTGAGGAAGCGACATGGGAACCGGAGGAGGCAATGAGGAAACAATATCCAAACCTCTTTACTGGTAAGATTTTCGAGGACGAAAATCCTTAAAAGAGGGGAGAGTTGTAATGGCCTAAATTCAAGGTTATCGGAACAATGGTTTCGTAACCATAAATCCGATTTAAAGAGAAATTTATTTTAATATTTTTGCATGAATATTTATATGATAGGAAAATCGTATTAAAATATCGATAGAAAAATTTTACCGATTTAGTGGTTAGTTAGAAAAAGGAATTATTGAAGGAATTGGGTAAAAACAAGGTATCGAGACCTTGATCTCATAAAATTGAGTAGGAAATATTTTTATAAATATTTATAAAATGTTAGTAATATAGTATTAAAATTTCGTTAGAAAATTTTAACGTTTGAGTATGTAATTAGATGAAAAGGACTAAATTGTAACAAATACAAAATTATGAAAAATGATTAGATAGTTTAAATGATAAAAGAAAGAGGGCTTAAAGGAAAATAGACCCAAGGTCTAATTGGGCTGGACGGCAAGGGTATGAAATCGAAGCAAGAAGATAAGGAGAAATAAGGGTAAAATGGGAAAATAACAAAATTTGCTAAATAAAACTAGGACTAAATAGGGATATCTAGAAATCTCTTCATTTTTCTTCACTCTCATCAGCTAAAAACGCCATAGGAGGGGTATCTAAGCTGGTATATCATAATTTTTGCACCAAGTCCAGGAAAACTCAAATCTGAAGCTAGATCGAGGAAAGGAAAAAGTCCGGATTAGTAGATTTTATAAACAAACTAGTATCGAGGTAAGTTCGTGTAACTTGAATTATATTCTTAAATGTTTGAAATGTATGTTATTGATATGAATATGATTTGAATGTCCATTGTATGAAATTTGATGAAACATTGGTATATTTGATAAAAAGGGAAAGAAATCCAGGTTGAATGAAAGGAAAATTCGATGGATCTCGAAAAGGAATTGACGGTAAAAGGATCTAGCCGGACGGGTGATCTTATCTGATATAGCCCTCCCGAAGAATATATGGAAAATGGATTTAGCTTGGACGGGTAATCTGAATTAAGTGCGAATTTAGCTTGGTCGTAATTGGATCCAAGCTCATTAGAGTAATTGTCGCGTTGAGGGGATTTTTGGATTGGTAATCCCGACAATACTCTATGAGTTTATATTGCAGGGGATTTAGCCTGGACTGGTAATCCCGCTATAAAGATGAGGTTCGCGGGAGTGTGCTCTCTGAAATGAAAATGTGCGCACATGAATATGAATTGACAGACTGCATTTGTACACTAAAGTGTACCTACGAAAATCCATCGAAATTTTGAGTAATTTAACGGGATAAATATGGAAAAATAACAAGGAAATGGAAATCATGATATTGATGAGCTCATCAATCATGGCGTGTATATTATTGATATATGGAAATTAATCGACTAACTTGGATGTTGAGTTTGTGAATGTTAGGGTAATAATGCATTGAGTGAGTATATGAATGTTTATTGCTTGTATTGAAAATACTAGGCAAGTATAATTCTTGTTACATGGGCTTACTAAGCACAAAGTGCTTACCCTATTTCCTTTTTCCCTGTTTTGTAGTGTTAAGAGCTCGGAGGTCGGATCGGTGGGAGACTCATCACACTATCAACCCCAGTATTTCGGTATTTAAAGAAACTTTAGTTTGGAAATGAATGACATGTATAAGCTAATAAAATAAATGTTAATATGAAATGAATGTAAGGTCAGCCATTGGTATGGCTAACAAATTTCTAGTTTCAGTATGTAATGAGGTTATCTTATAAATTTGCATGGATCTATTTTGAAAATATGTTGAATTGGATTGGTTGGTATGAATTAGTTTCGGTTTAAATATTTGCAGGGAAGACTAGATTAATTATAAAGGGGTTATATTGAGTAAAAAAAAAAAATTGTAAACTCCGGTAATGCCCCGTTCACTATTCCGATAATAAATACGGGTAAGGGGTGTTACATTTGGTCACTGTCAGTATTGAAAATGAACAAATTGGTCTCTCTCAACAAAAAATTCAAAAAAAAATATTTATAAATGTCCAAAATTTATATTTTTTTTGAAAAATTATATAAAAAAATATATAAAGAAATTTAAAGTTTTAATTTTTTTAAAATAATAATTTTGGGACCTAAATAAGTTAATTAACAATTTAAATTTATCATACTAATTTTTTTTTCTTATTTTGCTTTGAAAATGTTTTCAAATATATATGCTTTCAAATTTATGTGCTCTAATATGAAATTAGTTATAGTGTAACAAGATTTTAATTTGACCATGTTTAATTTTTTAGTTTAACTTGAACAATTTCTCTCGATTCGACTTGACTCGAATTTCATTTCACTCGGCTCAATTCGAAAAAATTTCAAATCAAGTTAAGATGATAAAATAGAACTTATCTATTCAATTAATTCAAAAAAAAATTATTCTATTCGATGAACACTTACCCTACTTAGCATAGCTTTTGTGCAAATTTATATTTCTAGTTGAAATTAAGGCTAGCCATCTTGCTTGTCCCACTTCCAAGATTGCCCTATATTGCATTGTTTGATACTTCTTCACCTTATGGTTATAGGGAACATCCACTCATCGGTTTTATTAGTATAAAAATCAAATTAATATTATTTGAAAAAAATTGAAATCTCTTAGCAATGGTAAAGTATTATCCTTGATGGGGTTTTATCTCTCGTTCTTGGATGGGAGTCTATATATCCTAAAAAGCTTGGTTTATAAAATCTTAAGTTGGTTAGTTAAGTTTTCCCACATGCAGGTGACCTATATAATTATGTTATACACAATACTGACATCTCTTTATCAAATTATCATACTCTCAATTTTGTGAACCTAGACTTTTAAGATATACTAGCTCTCGATAAAGTATATAAGACAAAATTTCTATTGAGAGACAATACTTTATTATTGTTGATGGTTTGATCGACTGTCCAATGATTAATACCTTAAAAACTTCTTTGCAATTGAAAAATATGTTGATATATGACAGGTTTTCAATTTTTTTTTGAAATACCCCCAATTGCTAATATACTAAATATAATTCAATATTTGAGTAAAAAAATCAATAAATAACCAAGTCAAAAGTCTTCTCTAAGAGTTAACGCTAGGGCAGGTATGGGTATACTTTTACTGATAATTATTTTATTTTATTTTGTTGTGATTGTTACAGGAAAATTATTATAATTTAAAGAAAATAATTTAGGATTTTATAATATATCCATATAAATTTAAATATAAGTTTTAAAATTATTAATTAGTGGGTAGACCATCATTATTGCTGCTTTACTCTTCGAAATTCACCATTTCCAATTTCATCATTAGTTTATTTTGGCCGTAGATTAAAAAACTTGTTTTTCGAAATTCACCATTTCCAATTTCATCATTAGTTTATTTTGGCCGTAGATTAAAAAACTTGTTTAAACAGATATGACAAAGAAAATTATAGACAAACAATTATGACTGGTAAATCTCAGGACTTAGATGATCGATTTCATGGTTGACCCGCCATCAACAAAGTGCGGTCAATCAACAACTTAGGCTATTTTACCCATTTTACCAAAAAATTAATATTTATAAAAATAATTTTAGTTTAAAAATATTTACCCAAATGACCTAAGATAAACAGTAAAAGGTTATGGAAATTAGATAGTCGGCACAATTATTTTTTCTATTAAAAAAATAATTTTTGAAGTTTTAGGAACTAGATGGTCGACATCCATGTATTTTTTTATTCAAAAATTTTTTTGGGCGTTGACACACTGATGGCCGGTATCCCTTTATCTTATTAAAAAATAATTTTTTGTGGGGTGTGGTGCCGGCCAACAAATGACCAAAATCACCCAACAAAAAAAATTGGGAATATTGCAATATAACCCCTCTTTATTTTCTCCTTTTTTTATATCCCAAGTTTAATAACATATATATTTTAAAATAATATTAAAATACTTATCATGTTTTTTAATTATTATTGCATCACTCACATTATTATTAAATTTAAAAATTAATTGTGCATATTAAATTTAAATTAAATTTAAATTAACTATTTTTGATTTGAAAATTAACTAGTTTAGTATCAATTACTGTCATTTTGGATACTGTCATTTTTATCAAAACCATCTCTAAAAAATTATCATTACATTTAAAAATAAATATAATTTTTTAGGCTTAAATTTATTATTTATACTTAAGTTTAACAACAATCATGTTACATTTAACGAAATAAAAACAAAAATTTTAAAAAAATCATGAAAATTCAAATATGATAATATTAATACGTTACTTTAAATTAAAATTAATATTAAAATTTAATAATAATGTGAGTGATGCAATAATAAATAAAAAACATGATAAGTTGTAACACCCCTTACCCGTATTCGACACCGAAATAGGGTACGAGGCATTACCGGAATTACAAATTTATTTATCAAAAATTTTATATCATTTAACATTTATTTTTGAAACCAATCAAAAATCAAACATATTATCCCTTAAAACATATTTATTTTTCTTATTTCATGACTTACTTGAATTTATTTCTCGTCTCAACATATTTAATTACCTTTTATTTACATATTACAGATAATCACATATTGACATGTCATGATAAATATCATTCTCTTGCCGTTTATTCATAAACATATATTAGTTAATTCGTTATATCAATATTTCACGTGCTATCAACTTATATTTCCTTATATCACATATTTAAAGTTACACGAACTTACTCGGCTAAATTTGCGAAATACCAAGATTCAAGGGCATTTTGGTAATTTCCCATTTTCATCGATTTTTCAACCGATCTTAATCTAATTAATAATTTCATTCAATTTTGCAATTTTAAATAATAAAATAATCCATTCCATGTAAATTGGTCATCTCCAACATTTATACAAAACTAATCATAAACTTTTACTTTTATTCAATTTAGTCCTGGGCCTAAAACATTACAAATTAGCCATGCTAGCTGAATATTCATACATATTTTTCCTCCTCCTCCTCTCCATTCCACATCCTTAATGTATATAACATGCTATAAGTAACATTGTAAATAAGTTCATTATTTACTCATAAGTATATTCAAAACTGCCCATTTGAGTCATAGTCACTAAATTATTTATTTCCAGAGCTACAGAACTCCAAATGAAGAACCGTGAATTTTTCCTAAAACTAGACTCACATATATTCTTGCCATAAAATTTTCAGAATTTTTGGTTTAGCCAATTAGTACAGTTTATTCTTTAAAGTCACACCCTGTTCTGCTGTCTGGCAGTTCCGACCCTTCTTCACTAAAAATTAATTATCTTTTTATATAGAATTCATATGATGTTATGGTTTATTTCTTATAAAACTAGACTCATTAAGGAATCTAACCATATAAATTATGTTCCCAAATTATTTTTATACAAATTTTAGTGAATTTCTAAAGTAAGAACAGGGGATCACGAAGTTGTTCTAAACCAGTCTTACAAAAATACAAATATCTCAAATTACAGAATTCCTTTGCTTTCTCTGTTTCTTTTATATGAAAATAGACTCAATAAGCTTTAATTCCATATCTCACTTGACTTCTAATTCTATTTATACAATTTTTGGTGATTTTTCAAAGTTAGACAACTGCTGCTGTCTAAAACTGCTTTAGTGTAACATGTTGATTTCTATTTTGTCCCTAATTCCACAATTCATACAATTCAGTCCTTGCTGAATTAACCCCTCAATTGAGTTAATTTTCTCATTTAATACTTTTATCTATCATTTTAAAACTCCTTCATAACCTTTGAAATTAGAATTTTAACACTAGGCCTTAATTTCAGCTATTTCACAATTAGGTCCTAAAACCAATTTCCATCAATTTCACTTGATTAAATCATCATATAACAAAATTAAAGCTTCAATTCAATATTTATTCATCATATTCTTCCAACACTAATCCACATAAACTTTAAAAATTTAGCCATAGAATCAAAAACTAATGAATTAATAAATTGGACCCAATTGTAAAAGTCCAAAACATAGAAATTTCAAGGAGAAAGCAAGAATTAAACTTACATGATGCTTGAGTATAAAAACTAGCTTGAACTCTCTCCCATGGCTATTTTTCAGCTGAAGAAAATAAAGAGAAATGAAGAGAATTCTCCATATATTTCAATTTGATCCCCTTTTATTTAGCTAATTTTGAAAATTTTCCAATTTTCCCCCTTTTCTTCTTCTTTCTCTTCTCTTCTTCTTTCTTTCCTGCTCTCTGCTTCTTCGTTTGGGTTTCTGTTCTCTATTCTCTCTTTTTTTTTTTTTTTTTTGTTTGTATATATATAATAATATAATAATATAATAATATAATATTATAATAATATACCTTAAAAATCTCAGATTTTTCTTTGTTATGCCGCCTCAACTATACAAAATGGTATAATTTCCATTTTGATCCTTCATAATTTCTTTTAATCTATAATTTAACTTTTACTTTCATTTCAGTTTAGTCCTTTTCATTTAATTTCCTACCCAAACGTTAAAATTTTCTAACGAAAGTTTAATAATAACTTAATGACATTCCATAAATATTTTTGGAAATATTTATGGCTCACTTTATAAATTCGAGGTCTCAATACCTCGTTTTTGGCCTAATTTTTCTAATTAATTCTTTGATTCACAAAATTCACTAATTTTAAAATATTTCTAAAATCACACTTAACTTATAATTATCGATTAACAAAATTTTCTAACTTTTCGCCAAATTTAGTGATCTCGAATCACTGTTCGACACACTATTAAAATTGGGCTGTTACAATTCTTCCCCTAAAAAATTTCGTCCTCGAAATTTCCTTATTATTTTGATCATGAACTTCGTTATTTCTATAATTCTATAGCTCCTTTGTGCACATATTTATCGATTTATCATTTATATCCATTCCATATCCTTTCGGTTTGCAATTTATTTTTAATTCAATATTGCGAATATACCTTATAATAAAATTACTTACCTTTTTATAAGAGGCCCAATAGATTCAATAGAATACTTAAGATATATGAAACAAATATAGAAGTGTATTATTATTTACTATTAATCGAGATAGCACTTGATGAGAACCAAAGTGTTATTATCGAGAGAATGCGCTAAAGTTCCTTAATGGTATACCACTAATATCTTAGTAGATTTAATCTCATTTACTTGGGAAAATTACATTATACACGCATGTCACTTTTACAATTTTAACATAATGCTTTTACATATCATTTTTTTCCAATTTCACTTAAATGTATTCACAAATAAATTTAATTTCACTTCCTCTTCAATATACAATTCAATACTAATATTTATCCATCGATTAATTCAGTTTCCATTTAATTCATCAATAACGCTTACCTCATACTTCACTTACTATACGCATAATTTAAATTTAACATTTAATATTAAATAGTAAACATCAAGCATGCAACAATATAAGTCATATGTGTTAATTTATACTTTAATTTCATACCTCAACAATAGCATTTCATCAAATAGCATCATATATCATCTATATTATTTTCAATCAATTCATAAACCTTTGGTTCAAGTTTTCAATCTCATATCTCAATTTCAATTTACATTTCAATTCCTAATTCCACTTTTCCATACTTTCAATAGTTTAACCGATCAAATTCAATCGATTTTTCTCATTTCGTTTATTCAATGATTTCAATAATAATAATTTGATATTTTAACAAATTTATGAACCTTAAGTTCATACTTCAATTCTCACATTTCAATTCGATTCACAATTCAACTCATAATTTCTTTCTCATATTTTCAATAGTTCAATCGATCAAATTTATTTAGTTTTTCTCATTTTAGTTATTCACCCTATTAACAATCCGGACTTTGTGAGATACACGGATTCCAACCCAAACACACCAAGAGACGGCACATTGTGCCTTAACGGTACACAATATACGACACACAAAGTGTCGAATCGGTAATGATAACGAGAATGATGAGTCGGCATGTAAGTGCTCGATCGATAGAAGCCGGCAAAACCTCGCACTCTTCCATATCCTATAGCATGCCAATTATATCCAATCTAGCCCGATAAGTTAATAGGGTATTCAAATCATCATTTCATTTTTTTTTTTCTATTTCAAATTCACTTTTCCATTTCCTAATCAAGTATATAATTCAATGATTCACTTTGTTCTCATTTCACTTTCTTAGCCCAAAGTAGACTTTATAGAAACACACCGGATATACGGAGCAGATCTGAGGTGCATTATGATGCACAAGTGAAATGAGAGCACCAATGTGCTAATAATCGAGAGAGCACCAACGCTAATAATCGAGAGAGCACCGACGTGCTAATATCGGAGAGCACCAATGTGCTAATATCGAGAGCAGCGACGTGCTAATATCGGAGAGCACCAATGTGCTAATATCGAGAGCAACGACGCGTGCTAATATCGGAGAGCACCAATGTGCTAATATCGAGAGCACCAATGTGCTAATATCGAGAGCACGACGCGTGCTAATATCGGAGAGCACCAATGTGCTAATATCGAGAGCACCAATGTGCTAATATCGAGAGCACCGACGTGCTAATATCGGAGAGCACCAATGTGCTAATATCGAGAGAGCACTAACGTGCTAATGTTCCTTAATATCCCGAAGTAGTTCTAAATTTCGCGTCTACTTGGGTATTAAAGTTGAATCTCATATATTTAAATAATTCACATAAATATTTCAAAAGGATAAATAACAATAATTTAAAATTCTTGTAGTACTTACAACAAAAAGGTTGAAATGATATATGTTATTCTTCCTTCACTCCTTAACCTTCTCTTTTCCTTTTCCTTCAATTCGGTCCTCTCCTTTCTTTCTCAAATTGATTTCATATAAACATATAACATTTATATGTAAAAAGTAATCAAATAAACTTTCTATATTATTTAACAAAATAAGCATGTATAATATATTTTTATTCAATTCGTATTTTTAATTTATTGTCTAATCAAATTTAAAATCACTAATTACTTTTCAATCAATATACATTTCAATTACTCACATATTTTCTTTATTTAATTTAATTTGCCTTCAAATATTCAAATAATTCATAATTCGATTCACGTAATTTAAATAACTTTCTAATTTCAGTTCATTCTACTTTCACTTCTTATTTCAACCAGGTTCACAAGATATTGCAGTAATTTTTCATAGTTTAATGCAATACATAATAATATTCAATAACTTCATGATTCAATTCAAGACACAAAATAATATTCAAGTATTCCATAATTGATTCAAGATCAATCTCAACTTCAGTACTCAATCTTAAATTTATCATTTTACTAAATACTTACCTTAAAATACTTACCACACATAATTAATAAATTACACATAATAATGATAAAGTTTAAATTATAGTGATACAAATATCATCAAAGTCGGAACATATCACATTATCTTAAGTTATATATTAATAATGGCATATATTTCTAGACTTCACATATACTACATTTGGTCCGAGAACCGACTAAACCTAAGCTCGATACCACTAAATGTAACACCCCTTACCCGTATTCGACATCGAAATAGGTACGAGGCATTATAGGAATTACAAATTTATTTATCAAAAATTTTATATCATTTAACATTTATTTTTGAAACCAATCAAAAATCAAACATATTATCCCTTAAAACATATTTATTTTTCTTATTTCATGACTTACTTGAATTTATTTCTCGTCTCAACATATTTAATTACCTTTTATTTACATATTACAGATAATCACATATTGACATGTCATGATAAATATCATTCTCTTGCCGTTTATTCATAAACATATATTAGTTAATTCGTTATATCAATATTTCACGTGCTATCAACTTATATTTCCTTATATCACATATTTAAAGTTACACGAACTTACAGCTAAATTTAGAAATACCAAGATTCAAGGGCATTTTGGTAATTTCCATTTTCATCGATTTTTCAACCGATCTTAATCTAATTAATAATTTCATTCAATTTTGCAATTTTAAATAATAAAATAATCCATTCCATGTAAATTGGTCATCTCCAACATTTATACAAAACTAATCATAAACTTTTACTTTTATTCAATTTAGTCCCTGGGCCTAAAACATTACAAATTAGCCATGCTAGCTGAATATTCATACATATTTTTCCTCCTCCTCCTCTCCATTCCACATCCTTAATGTATATAACATGCTATAAGTAACATTGTAAATAAGTTCATTATTTACTCATAAGTATATTCAAAACTGCCCATTTGAGTCATAGTCACTAAATTATTTATTTCCAGAGCTACAGAACTCCAAATGAAGAACCGTGAATTTTTCCTAAAACTAGACTCACATATATTCTTGCCATAAAATTTTCAGAATTTTTGGTTTAGCCAATTAGTACAGTTTATTCTTTAAAGTCACCCCTGTTCTGCTGTCTGGCAGTTCCGACCCTTCTTCACTAAAAATTAATTATCTTTTTATATAGAATTCATATGATGTTATGGTTTATTTCTTATAAAACTAGACTCATTAAGGAATCTAACCATATAAATTATGTTCCCAAATTATTTTTATACAAATTTTAGTGAATTTCTAAAGTAAGAACAGGGGATCACGAAGTTGTTCTAAACCAGTCTTACAAAAATACAAATATCTCAAATTACAGAATTCCTTTGCTTTCTCTGTTTCTTTTATATGAAAATAGACTCAATAAGCTTTAATTCCATATCTCACTTGACTTCTAATTCTATTTATACAATTTTTGGTGATTTTTCAAAGTTAGACAACTGCTGCTGTCTAAAACTGCTTTAGTGTAACATGTTGATTTCTATTTTGTCCCTAATTCCACAATTCATACAATTCAGTCCTTGCTGAATTAACCTCAATTGAGTTAATTTTCTCATTTAATACTTTTATCTATCATTTTAAAACTCCTTCATAACCTTTGAAATTAGAATTTTAACACTAGGCCTTAATTTCAGCTATTTCACAATTAGGTCCTAAAACCAATTTCCATCAATTTCACTTGATTAAATCATCATAGAACAAAATTAAAGCTTCAATTCAATATTTATTCATCATATTCTTCCAACACTAATCCACATAAACTTTAAAAATTTAGCCATAGAATCAAAAACTAATGAATTAATAAATTGGACCCAATTGTAAAAGTCCAAAACATAGAAATTTCAAGGAGAAAGCAAGAATTAAACTTACATGATGCTTGAGTATAAAAACTAGCTTGAACTCTCTCCCATGGCTATTTTTCAGCTGAAGAAAATAAAGAGAAATGAAGAGAATTCTCCATATATTTCAATTTGATCCCCTTTTATTTAGCTAATTTTGAAAATTTTCCAATTTTCCCCCTTTTTTTCTTCTTTCTCTTCTTCTTCTTCTTTCTTTCCTGCTCTCTGCTTCTTCGTTTGGGTTTCTGTTCTCTATTCTCTTCCTTTTTTTTTTTTTTTTATTTTGTTTTTATATATATAATAATATAATAATATAATAATATAATATTATAATAATATACCTTAAAAATCTCAGATTTTTCTTTGTTATGCCGCCTCAACTATACAAAATGGTATAATTTCCATTTTGATCCTTCATAATTTCTTTTAATCTATAATTTAACTTTTACTTTCATTTCAGTTTAGTCCTTTTCATTTAATTTCCTACCCAAACGTTAAAATTTTCTAACGAAAGTTTAATAATAACTTAATGACATTCCATAAATATTTTTGGAAATATTTATGGCTCACTTTATAAATTCGAGGTCTCAATACCTCGTTTTTGGCCTAATTTTTCTAATTAATTCTTTCAGTTCACAAAATTCACTAATTTTAAAATATTTCTAAAATCACACTTAACTTATAATTATCGATTAACAAAATTTTCTAACTTTTCGCCAAATTTAGTGATCTCGAATCACTGTTCCGACACTATTAAAATTGGGCTGTTACATAAGTAGTTCAATATTGTTTTAAAATATAAAATATGTAATTAAACTTGGGAAATAAAAAAGATGGAAAAACAAAGAGGGGTTATGTTGCAATATTCCCAATCTCTTTTGTTGGGTGATTTTGGCCATTTGGGGGCAATATTCCCCCCAGAAATTATTCTTTTAATCAAATAAAGGAGTGTCGGCTATCAGTGTGCCAGCACTTAAAATTTTTTTTTTTAAAAATACATGGGTGTTGGCCATTTAGTGTCCAAAACCTCAAATTAATTTATTTTTTTAATAGAAAAAAATTAGTGGTGCAGGCCATCTAGTTCCCATAACTCAATTTTACTGTTCATTTCAATTCATTTGGGTGAATGTTTTTGAATCAGGATTATTTTTATAAATATTAATTTTTTTTAAATTAGATAAGTAAAATAGTGGACAACTTTTATATCCCAAATAAGACGGTGCGAAAGAAAATATCAATAAAAAAAAATGATAAAAAGTATAGTATCTAAGGGACGAGTGGACCTTAATTATGAATGAATTTCTTTGAAACATGGAGGGTGGTGGTTCCTTTAGTTGTAGTATATAAAGCCCAAGGTTGCAGTATTGGCTACAAATGCATGAAAGGGTGAGTTATATGTTCAGCGAACAGATGGAGTCGAAACGGTTGGCGATGCTTCTGGTAGTGTTATCAAGGTTAGGAGGTAGGCTGTGTGAGGGGTGCTTGGAGGAAGAAAGAGCTGCTCTCTTCCAACTTAAACCTTTCTTCAAGTTTTATTGATGTAGGTTTTAATTTGATAGGTGAAAAAGATAGTTCATCGAATTGTTGTGAGTGGAAAAGAGTTAAGTATAACCTAATCACTAAACGAGTCACTCATCTTTTTCTTAATGTTTCAAACATAATAATGTTTGATGACATAACTTTTTAGAGCCTAGCTCTGATGATGTAATTTATCCAAAACCCATCAATGATATGTATTACGATAATTGGAGAATAAGATGAAATTTTGGTATCTCAACGCTTCCTTGTTTCTTCCTTTTAAGGAATTACATATGCTTTCTTTGAGTGAAAATTTTATTGCTGGTTGTGTTCATAACGAATGTTCATTCACTTTCAATTTTTTTAGCAATTATAACATCAATACAGTTCTTTTTAATGGACATTTCAATTACTTGTTGTTCTTAATTTAATATGTTTTATTATTCTTTGCAGGTTTTGAAACATTATCATTGGAATTGAACAAACTAGAAATCCTTGACTTAAGTTACAATAATTTCAATGATAGTATTTTATTATCCTTAAGTGAATTTTCATCTCTTAAGTCTTTAAATCTAGCAGGCAATCTACTCACAAGAACAAATCCTGTCAATGGTAAGTTAAATATCTACTTTTTATTACCAAAATCGAAGTTCAAGAAAGTTTCATCACTTAGTATATATTGTTGACAGGTATTAAGATCTTACCAAAATTGAAGCAACTGGAGACATTGGATTTATCTAATCACCATGGTTTAGGAAACAATGTTTTATCACTCTTAGATGGTTTTGCCTTATTAAAATTATTGCGCTTGCAAGATTGTGGATTGAAAGGAACTGTTAATATGCTAGGCACGTTTCCTTTTTGAATCTCATAAAAAGTTTAGTTATTACAAGTTCTTTAAATAATTTAATTGATTGATATATATTTTGTTTGATATGAGCAGAATTCAATAATCTGATAAATTTGGAGGAGTTGTATTTAGGGGAAAATAATATTAAGAGCCTGGGGTCTTTATTTCATGGTAATTCACTTGAGTTTTACAAACATAAATACATATATTGGGCATAATTTGAATAGTTAAGTTGAATATTTTATTTTGTAACAAAATTACATAATTCCTTTTCAGAAAAAAAAAGGACCCAAGTTAACCAAACTTGAAGTGCTTGTTTTAAGTGATAATATGTTGAACAACAGCATATTCTCATCTCTTGGTGTGCTCTCAAATTTGAAGTATTTGTATTTAGACAATAACAAATTGGAGGGGCGGATACATATGAAAGGTAAATAGCTATATTAACTATTAGTTTTATTTGTAAATCTCCCTGGATGATTTGAGCAATTTAGGGGAGCTTATATTTCTATAGTTTAACTTATCTAGGCAATAATCCCAAGGTACGAAATCAATTGTTCTTGAAACCTATAAAAAATAATTCAAATCAAAAAATAAAAAACAACAGTGATGTATTAAATTTGAATTACTTGGTTTAAATGATAATTTATTTAAATGTGATCAGGGGCGAAACAAGGGGCTGGCAGGGGCTCCGGGCTCCGGGCTCTTTAAAATTAATGAAAATTTTTTCATTTACGTCATTTTAAATTTTAAATTAGTAAATATAAAATTACACTTTGACCTCCTGTAAAAATGATAAAAAATTATAAAGACATAAACTATTAAATGATAAAATTATATTTTTACTATCATCAAATTTATAATTTAATTTCGACTCTCTTAAATAAATTTTCTGACCTCACCCCTTACTGTGATATATAATGATCTAATTTATTTGTAATACTATTTTCAGATTTAAATTCTTTGATATATTTAGAGGAACTGGACTTATGAGGTAATAAAGTGACAGAATTTGTTCCATCCGAAGGTAGGTAAGACTTTTCCCACCCCATCAATTTAACATTATACCTATTTCCTAATTTTGTTATTTGCTTGTTTTTCCCAATGTCTAATTTTGTTATTGTTAAATTGCTTGCAAATTTGTAACATTATGAATGATTAATATGATGCAGTAGAGTGAAGGTGGTAAAATACAGTATTCAAAATTGATTGGGTTGAATTTCAATCCATTAAGTTGAATTTATGGGATGTTTTTTTCTAAACCTTACTCATGTAAAAATCCAGAATCGGATTAAGTTTTTGTTTATAATTTCTCTCATTAAAATATAATTAAATTAAAATTATACTAAATTTATCTATTTTTAAGCTCTTCTCCGCTACAAATTCCTAAGATTTGACTACATTAGCTTTCAAATAATTTTGTTTTTGTTTTATCTAAAAGTGTTTCGTACATAATAATTGTAAGGATTTTGGTCAAATTTGAAGTTGAGTAAAATCGAATCCTATTTTAAAGTGTAAGTTCTTTCAACAATGTTTTTCCACTCAAAAAAAAATAAATTGAAATCTTTCTTCAGATTAAATATTATAACGATATTGTAGCGTTAGACAAAAGCAACAATAAAAATAAATGTCCATCCAAAAGGGCTTTTAAGCAATAACTTGAATCTAAAACACGTCTAGTTATAAAAATCAATAACAAATTCTAAATATATATATATATGTTGTTAATTCAAATTCTAATAAATTGGATACAAAAAATCTTGTAAAAGATTTCATTGGTAGATGTTTGCGTATTTATTAAAATGAGTTTACGTTTACTCTTCAATAGGAAAAGGAGAATTGGGGTTGATTAAGCTTGAAGTGCTTGCTTTAAATGATAATCATCTTAACAAGGATGTACTTCCATCCCTTGCTGCACTTCCAAATTTAAAATCTTTATATTTAGATCGAAACTGTAACAGCCCAATTTTAAATAGTGTCGAAACAGTGATTCGAGATCATTAAATCTGACAAAAAGTTAGAAAATTTTGTTAATCGATAATTATAATTTAAGTGTGATTTTAGAAATATTTTAAAATTAGTGAATTTTGTGAACTGAAAGAATTAATGAGAAAAATTGGGCCAAAAACGAGGTATTGAGACCTCGAATTCATAAAATGAGCCATAAATATTTTTAAAAATATTTATGGAGTGTCATTAAGCTATTATTAAACTTTCGTTAGAAAATTTTAACGTTTGGGTAGGAAATTAAATGAAGAGGACTAAACTGAAATGAAAGTAAAAGTTAAATTATAGATTAAAAGAAATTATGAAGGATCAAAATGGCAATTATACCATTTTGCATAAAAAAATATATTATTATATTATATTATATTATTATATTATTATATTATTATTATATTATATTATATAATAATCCAAAGAAAAAAATAAGGGAATAGAAACAGAAACAAAACGAAGCAGAGAGCAGGGGAAGGAAAGAAAGAAGAAGAGAAGAGAAAGAAGAAAAAGGGGGAAAATTGGAAAATTTTCAAAATTAGCTAAATAAAAAGGGGATTAAATTGAAATATCTGGAGAATTCTCTTCATTTTCTTCAGCTGAAAAATAGTCATGGAAGAGAGTTCAAGTTGGTTTTCATACTCAAGCTTCATGAAAGTTTAATACTTTGCTTTCTCCTTGAAATTTCTATGTTTTTGGACTTTCTACAATTGAGTCCAACTTATTAATTCATTAGTTTATGATTCTATGGTTAATTTTTAAATTTGATGCGGATTAGTGCTAAAATAATATGATGAATAAATATTGATTTGAAGCTTTAATTTTGTTATATGATGATTTTATCAAGTGAAATTGATGGAAATTGGTTTTAGGACCTAATTGTGAAATAGCTGAAATTAAGGCCTAGTGTTAAAATTCTAATTTTCAAAAGTTATGAAGTAGTTTAAAATGATAGAGAAAAGTATTAAATGAGAAAATTAGCTTAATTGAGGGGTTAATTGAGCAAGGATTGAATTGTATGAATTGTGGAATTAGGGACAAAATAGAAATCAACATGTTACACTAAAGCAGTTTTGGACAGCAGCAGTTGTCTAACTTTGAAAAATCACCAAAAATTGTATAAATAGAATTAGAAGTTGAATGAGATATGGAATTAAAGCTTATTGAGTCTATTTTCATATAAAAGAAACAGAGAAAGCAAAGGAAGTCTACATGTTGAGATATTTAAATTTTTGTAAGACTGGTTTAGAATAACTTCGTGATCCCCTGTTCTTACTTTAGAAATTCACTAAGAATTGTATAAAAATAATTTGGGAACATTATTTTATGTGGTTAGATTCCTTAATGAGTATAGTTTTATAAGAAATAAACCATAACATCATATGAATTCTATATAAAAAGATAATTAATTTTTAGTGAAGAAGGGTCGGAACTGCCAGACAGTAGAACAGGGGTGACTTTAAAGAATAAACTGTACTAATTGGCTAAATCAAAAATTCTGAAAATTTTATGGCAAGAAGATATATGAGTCTAGTTTCAGGAAAAATTAACGGTTCTTCATTTGGAGTTCTGTAGCTCTAGAAATAAATAATTTAGTGACTATAACTCAAATGGACATTTTTGAATCTACTTATGAGTAATTAATGAAATTATTGATAATGTTACTTATAGCATGTTATATACATTAAGGAAGTGGAATGGAGAGGAGGAGGAGGAAAATATGTATGAATATTTAAGTAGTATGGCTAAATTGAAATGTTTTAGGCTCAGAGACTAAATTGAATAAAAGTAAAATTTTGTGATTAATTTTGTAAAAATGTGGAAATAACCAATTTGCATGAAATGGATTATTTTATTATTTAAAATTTGCAAAATTGAATGAAATTATTAATTTAGATTAAGATCAACTGAAAAATCAATGAAAATAGTAAATTTCCAAAGTGCCCCTGAATCTTGATATTTCTGCAAATTTAACCAGGTAAGTTCGTGTAACTTAATTATGTGATATAAGGAAATATAAGTTGATGGTACGTGAAATATTGATATGATGAATTAACTGTTTTATGTTTATGAAGAAACGACAAGTGAATGATATTTATCATGACATGAAAATATGTGATTATCTTTAATATGTTAATACAAGGTAATTAAGTATGATGAAACGAGTAATAAATTCAAGTAAGACATGACGAGAAAAATGAATATCTTTAAGGGGCCATATATTTGATTTTGATTGGTTTCAAATATAAATATTGAATTAAAATAAAATGTCTGATAAATAAATTTGTAATTCCGGTAATGCCTCGTACCCTATTCCGGCGTTGAATACGGGTAAGGGGTGTTACAGAAACAGATTGACAGGGCAGATACATATTAAAGGTAAATATCATTTTTGTTTTTCTTTTTTCGTTTCGTTTAATATTATTAAAAATAATTTTATATTTATATTTTAACAAATAGAGAATAAAAATAGTGAATGTGATGGAATCAACACTACCAAATCCAACTCAATAACCTGAGCTTGCATAGTTGTAACAATATAATGATAATGCTTTTTTCAGAGTTAAATGCTTTGAAATCTTTAGAAGAGTTGAGGTTATCAGGTAATGGTGTGACAGGATTTGCTCCATCTCAAGGTATTAAACATTTTTCCTAAACTCACAGTTTAATATTATATCTATTTTAATTTTATTATTTTTGTTATTGTTGACTTATGAATAATTAATTCAATGCAATCGGGGAAGGTGACCGCTGAAGTGGTAAAATACATAGATAGAAATTTTTGCAGTAAAATACACATCATATTTGTTAACAAACATGTGAAGTATATTTAGATAGCAAGTGAAATAAAACCCGTTGTGTTTGTTTGACAGTGCAGCAGAGCTAAGGTTGATGAATCTGAAAGTTGTTGATTTAAGTGATAAACTCTTCAATAATACCATATTTTCATCTCTTGCTGGGCTCTCAAACTTAAAGACTTTGACTTTGTGGAGTGTAAGAGGACCAATAGATATTAATGGTAAAACGATCACCCTTTCTCTTAAAAATTATTGATTCACACACTAATACGCTATATTTGAACTTAATTTTCCGAATCTCCTCATAATTAGATGGTTTGAGGAATTTGGAAGAGCTGCATATGAGCTGCTATTCAGGTACTGCTAAAACAAATTTGTGGGTATATGAATTGACTTAGTATTTCAACAAGGAAGTAAATGTCTACCTCCTTTAATTCATGTATTGTTTCATGTAGGATGTACTTTTAACCTTCAACCACCTTTACTTCCGTCACTAAGGACTCTATCCTTGAAAGGATTTAGTTTTAATTTAACAACAATAGCATCTCCTTCCCACAATAGTAAGTTACGATGCTTTATTTATACAAAAATTCCCAATTTCCTATCTTTTTATAATAATTTATAGTTACACTTTATTGGACAGAATGGCAAATTTGATATTAGAGGATTCATCTCTTCCTCTCAACTTTCTTCCAACGTTGTCTTCCTTGAAATATTTGCACCTATCTTCTTGTTATGTCAATGACAACTTTATGCATGGTAAACTACATTTATTCATTTGTTTTCCTTTTTTGAGGTGAAAACATATATATCTATTACCATTTAAAATTTTCATGATTTTAAACAGGTTTGGTCGTTTAGAAATAATATTAATATGTTAAAATTACAAGAATTTTTTTAATTTGTGATTATTTTTATTTAACAGAAAAGCAAAATTTGAGAAATTTAGAAGAGTTGCGGTTGGAATATTCATCTCTACTTTCCAATTTTATTCAAGTTATTGAACTACTCACTTCTCTTAAAAAATTTTATTCACCTATTCCTCGTAATGTCAATTAAAGTTTCTCAACGGACGGTAAGTTACATTATTTTTTTCGTATCTATTATATAAATTTTCTCATCTTTACACTAGGCACTGAAACTTATAATAATAAAAAAATCTCATTATGTCCTTGCGTTGGTTTTTTATTAATGAAACCAACTGAAAGTTGTTCATGGCTTTTTTTTTTTTTTTTTAATCTTTGAAATTTTAATATAATACTACTATCACTCTCGCAGATTTTTGTAAAATGACAAATCTCCGAGAGTTGTTCATCTCCGGCAATAATCTCAAAGGTAGTTTACCTATGTGCTTCTCCAACCTTACATCTCTTGAAAGATTAGACCTCTCTTTCAATGACTTGTCTGGAAAAATATATATCTGCCCTTAAAAGTTTGGCATCCCTCCAATGGTTGGACCTTTCATACAATAAACTTCAAATCCCAAGCTCATTAGGGTACTTTTTCAACCTTTCCAAGCTCCAGTACTTGAGTGCAAGCAACAACATCATATACGTTGATGAGATGCACTCCGTGGCCCCAAGATTTCAGTTAAGAGAGATTAGTTTATCATGTTGTGGAAATGGTGGATCATTTCCTCAATTCCTTTATCATCAACATGACTTGGTGGATGTTACTCTCTCACACATACATTTCAAGGTAAATCAATTTCCATTTTGGTTGTTGGAAAACAATACCAACTTAAAGAGACTATATCTGGTCAATTGCTCTTTGTCCGGACCTTTCCAAGTACCATTCCCCTCGCATTTGGTTTTAGAGGATTTAGATATCTCCAACAATTTCTTTAGTGGAAACATCCCAACAGAAATCGGAGCACGTCTACCATCCTTGTCGTCTCTAAACATGTCAAAAAATGATTTCAACGGTAGCATTCCCTCTTCCTTTGGTGATATGAGTTCACTGCAAATCTTGGACTTATCTAACAACCAATTGTTTGGAGGGAAACCTAACACTTGGCCTGGGGTTGCTCTTCATTAGAAATCCTTGCATTGTCAAATAACACATTACAAGGACCAATTTTCTCTACAAATTTTAGCTTAATGAGCTTGTCCCAGCTACAATTAAATGGAAATAACTTCTCTGGAATGATCCCAAATGCCTTGTCTAACTGCTCTTTCTTGGGGACACTTGATCTCAGCAATAACTCTCTCTTTGGTAAGATACCAAGTTGGATCGAGAGCATGTATAGTTTGTCAACATTTGACGTGAGCAGAAACCAACTCTCCGGTAGGATACCACAATGGATGGGAAATACTTCCAATTTGGGGCAAATTGACGTGGCAGATAATCATCTTCAAGGTTTAATACCACGGGCATTTTGCAATCTCAATCGCCAACTTCAATTTTTGGACCTTTCCATGAACAACTTCTCTGGGATTCTACCGTCTTGTTTCAAGCCGTCAAATATAGAGGAAGTTTATTTGTCTAAAAATATGCTGCAACGACCGCTGCCAAATGCTTTTCGTAAAAGCTCTTTCTTGGTGACTCTGGATCTTAGCTATAACCACTTCAGCGGTCACATTCCAAATTGGATTAGTAACCTTTCTCAGTTGAGTTATCTTTTCTTGAAGACAAATCACTTTGAGGGTGAAATTCCAATTCAATTGTGTAAGTTGCCTCACTTAAGCTTGATTGATCTTTCACTGAACAATTTGTCCGGTGGTATTCCTTCTTGCCTAAAAGTTACTGCACTCAACAAGGTACCCGACAATTATAGTTGGATTTCTTATAATTATTTGGGGGCAAATTGGTCAATATCCATTGAAGAATCAATAGAATACACAATAAAGAGCAGATCTGACACATACAAGAAAAAAATCCTTCAATACATGTCTGGAATTGATCTTTCCTGCAACAAGCTTACTGGTGAGATTCCTCATGAAATCAAAAACATTTTGATGCTCTTTACATTGAACCTTCCCCACAACAGCTTGACAGGACCAATCCCACGTGCGTTCTCTAACCTCAGGGATATAGAAAGTCTAGATCTTTCCTACAACAATTTGACTGGAAATATCCCTCCTGAATTTGCGTTGTTACATTTCTTGCAATACTTCAATGTGTCGTACAATAACTTATCAGAGAAAACTCCCGAAAGGATTGGACAATTGGGAACATTTGATGAAAGCAGCTATGTGGGGAATCCTTTTCTTTGTGGCTCATTGGTAGGAAAGAACTGCTCACCGATCGCACCACCTAAGGCTCCAAGTGACAGTGCAAAAGACCATGGCTTCATTGATATGGATGCCTTCTACGCAAGCTTCTTCGCGTGTTACATAGTGGTGCTATTGTGTATTGGAGCTGTGTTATACATAAATCCCTATTGGAGGCAAGCGTGATTCTACCATGTACAAATGACGATTAATTCCTGCTACTATTTTGTGATGGACAATCTCTCCAGAAAATTTGGCTGTTGAAAAATATAGCTAAGCAAAAATTTAGATAAAAGTTTAAGCTTTTTATTCTTTATATTCCCTTAAAAAAAAAGTTTTAAGCTTTTTATTCCTTATATTCCCTGTTCAAAAATTTAAATAAAGAATCCCTTGATTAATCTACATATGTGACCATTCAAATCAATATTACTTTACTGAAACAATGCAATGATATTGACATTGTAGCGTTTAGATAATACATGTTTAAGGTGCAGGGCATTGACACAGTTCGATTGGTTCTGCCACTGCACTCTCCTAGGGATTAGTTGTATGGTATTCTATCCCTTGGGTATTTAAGACATTTTTACAACTTTGAACAGCGAAGGATTTTCTTAATGAACGATCGTTATTTATCAATTTAATTAACTTATAATCAATGTGTTTATATTCTCATCATGTTGGATTGCTCTGCTCTCAACTTGGAAAGGCGAAATCAAATAAAAGATGCCAAAAGAAAGGTGAAAACATGTGAACAAATTGGAAGGATTGCAAACAGATAGCCCAGGGAAAAATAACGCTTATATCATGGTGCACATCAATTCCAGCTTGTGCCGAACATGATTATCGTGATGTCGTGACAGAACAGGGACTAGTCCGTTCAAGACCATGACCAAGACCCAACCCCAGAAGCACTCTCTAAGTTCTTGACTTGCTATGGTGACTGTGTTTGCAGTTGAAAGAATGAATGTGTGCAAGGGTGTTGCTAGAACTGGCATTTATAGCAAGATGGCCATTTCTGTTTGCGAGACTGCGAATCAACATTTTGCAACTTCAAATTCCTCAGCATTTGTGCTACCCCAATTCCTTTAGAATGTTCTATATCTTCACTGGCCTCCACGTCTTCATTATAGCCTTTGAACAGGAAATCTGTGCAGTTCTTGCGGCAGCCATGATCATATGGGTTTTTGAATAGACCACCTGCACCCCTGAGGTAGCTATAGCGCATTACATTCGCCATTTCATTCGTGGTTATATTCTGTGATATCTATAGCAAGAAAAGAAAAAAGAAATAACTCCCAGTAAACAGAGTAATCTAGAGTTTCTAAAATCATTAGTGTTCCATGTAAATGAGTTAGCTGTGCAACAATATGAAAATTGTGGCCCAAAGAAATTTATAAGCCTTTTGGCCAACCCACAACCGTGAAAAGTATTTCCAGATAAAGAGACAACAACATATCACTAAATCACCTGCGAAGTCTGTACAGCGGTTAAAGTTGCCACACCGAAGAAGAGGAGGAAATCCACAATCAAAAATGATATAGCACTGATATGATGAATGCCAGCATGGTTCATCCATTGTAAAAATGAAGATGGAGCCATTGGATCCGTCAAGATTCCTATATATGATCATAACAAATTTATAAGGTATTCAAGTTGGCTTAGGGAAAATAGTTTGAACTACGAACTGAATAAAAGACATACTTGTAATAGTAACTCCACCAGTAATCAACATCGCTGATACTTCCAAAACAAGGAAAAGAAAGAAATCCCATTTGTTTTTCTGCATCACAAGAAACAACGGAATTAACGGAAGATACAATAACTGCTCATCAAATAATTAAATACCATTCTCTTTTCACATGGGAGATTGACCTATAAACATGTTGTAACCAACAAACAATCACACATCATGCATATTCGTGAATATTTTCGAAGAGAAAAGTCATATAATAAAGAGCATTCAAGTCCCTTATGTTGGTTGTCTTACACGTGGTAAATGGAACATTAAAGTAATAATACCAGAGGGAAAAACATTTAACTCATCGGCAACAAAGCACCTTGCCAATACAATTTGATACCCAAGGACAATGATGGTCAAATTGTTCAACACAACGATTACAAGTGGAGCAGTGTTTTGCGCGAAGAGGTCTGACAATCTGATGATGAGATCAAAATAACATAGCAAAACAATTAGAATAAACAGGAATATACAAATGAGTAAGATATAAGCAATACGGGCCATATTAGGTGATCACCTTGCATGTCACACAAAGCTGAGACCAATTTCCAGCTAGCAAAGCAGGATTATTTCTCTCAATCTTCAATAACGGTTCCTAACAGAACAGAGAGGATATATAAAAATGAAATATAGTGAGAAACTACATCAATCAATTAAAAGGAAAAATAAAACATATACAGGACTCGAAGAAATATAATGACAGGACTAAAAACAATTAAATTTCACGAATAAAAAGATTAACAAATTGAACAAAAATCAGTTAAGACTTTATAGGAAAAACTCAACGCACATCATCTTTCATATTTTGAAGATCATGGACATTCATCCTGATATAACCGGGATCCTTTCTGCAAAGAAATTTTAAATGCAAAATAACTACATAAGTTCACTCGTCAATGTATCCAATTACTAGCAAAAACATGCAACAGATGTACTGACCCAGCCCTGGTTCTCTTACAGAGAACTACCTGATACGATACTTCAATTTGATAATGTATCTCGTATTATTTTATAGATTCATATTAATGATACACGGCCCTTTAAAATCTTCCAATACATGATATGCTATTTTCTAAATAAAACAACTCCCTACCACTCTAAACCATTCCCATTCCCATTCCCATTCCCATTCCCACCCATTTAACTTAAGATTCACCTAACAGAAATAAACATCAGAAAACTTCAAGAATCTAATTGCTAGATACTTGAAACTAATCACAAGAAAAAAACTAGCATTAAAAGTACCTGTCCAGTAAATTATTTCTGAAACCTAAAAAAGGAAACTAGTCAAATGCTATAAACAATCCGTTCATAATGATTCCAGCCACACAATGACTCCAAAAACTGTTCTCTATTAACAGTTGCTATACTATGAAAACCAAGGGGGAAAATGAGACTAACAAGCTTATAAACAGAAAGCTAGACAGTCTCCAAAACAAATGTAAGCAGTGCAAAAATGGCCTAACAGACCTTTCTGCAGAAAAAGAAAAGAAGAAAGAAAAAGCCCATGTCAAAAAAGATACCTGCTACACCTATAAAACAAAACCAAACCAGCAGATGCTAGGAAAACACCCGACCATGCCAGAAGGCCAAACCCAGCTGTCAACCTTGGCAGATATGGAGCTGCAAAAGATGTCCAAATCCACAAATAAATGGGTAAAAAGCAACAGAGGTAGGTACTGTCTTGATGATATGGCACAATTAACTCACACGAAGAGATCCAGAGACACACCCATTAAGACAGATTGAATATATGTCACCATTAGTAGCAAGCTACTGCACCAAAGAACTGGTGAAAGTCTTAATTTAGAAAGTTGTCCAAAACTGTTGTTCCCATCACATCCTTTTTTATACAACCTTCTAGCATTACCCTGTAGAATCAAGTGTATAAGAAACATAAATAGGTAGCAGTATAAGCCGGATGATTTCATATACACATCACTTTAACAAATTAAATGATAACAAATAGGAAATTTTAAAGCTTTTTAGGAGACAACTAACAAGATCAGTCAAAATCAATTATAATTGCATCCTAATTTCTTCTCTCCTAGTGAAGTCACAAATTTTCAAATGCAGAATCATAATTTGTGCCTATGCAAGGAAAGGTTGAGCTGTCCAACAACAAAATACAGCAAAAACACAGGGAAAATACAGAATCATGTTGTGCCTAGGCAAGGAATGCATAGGCATCAACCATTTAAGATGTTCCCAGAAAACTAAAACAAATAGAAAGCACATTTTGAACATTTACATAATTTTTATTAAGTATTTTTATGGTATATTCTTATCAGTAATTATCTGAAAATTCTTCTGTGGGGCAGAAGAGGAAGCAAGTAATGTCTTTCCATTCAGCCCAAGGCATTCATCAGTCAACGCTAAAAATCAAGAGCTTGAACTGTGTGATATTGAAAAACATATGTAACAAACAGTAAAGCAAAAGACAATAATTCACCAAGTTAAGATGATATGAAACAGAAACCTACAAGGAAGATAGCAACTTCTCTGTGATTTTTATCAGAAGCAAGTTGTTCAGGTGTGAGGCCACCATTATCAGTGACCATCAAGTCCTCCTTCTTGCCAGCCTGTACTAAGACTGTGCAAGCTTCTAGATTACTCCTAATAGCTGCCCAATGGAGAGGAGTGCAACCTGATATAAAGATGAAACGTGGTTAACAGAGGAAAATTACACAAGCAATCAAATATTTCATGAGTAAAAATTGATAAAATCAGATTAACCAGATTCCCTAGAAAAGGCACTTAATATCTGAGAATCAAAAAATACCTTCTTTGTCCTGACGCCCTCTATGTCCATCAAGAAATAAAAGAAGACGTATGCAATCAGCAAAACCTTTATAAGCAGCCCTAGTGTTGCCCATATTGAAATGAAGTCAGATTAAAAATAACAAGCTTGACATTTGTAAAGTCATCACATAAACAAGCATTTTTTTTTGGGGGGGGGGGATGAAGTGCTCAGAATTGTAAGCGAATTTGTTAAATTTAACAAAATAACTCTTAAGGGATATTTCACAGAAGGAAAATTGAACACAAACTATAGCTCTTTAACATTTTCAGAATGGAAACAATGACAACAGAAATTACATAAGTCAGACAAATTTTGACCAAAAAATTGTATATCTAGATTTACAAGCACTTTAAGGAGCTTATTACTATCATTACTAGGCAGAAAATGCAGATATTAAGATACAAAAGAAATTAGCAGCACCCTTGTCCTAGACCATCCAAGCGAATAAGAACAAAGTAATATGTAGAACTCCTCAAATACCAGTGCAAAGGGCTTCGCCCATCATTATCAGGGACATCGGGGTCGGCATTCCATTTTGAAACAACATGATAGAGAAAAGCAGTTTGACCATATTGTGCAGCAACATGTGCTATCTGCGTCAAATTACAAAACTAAGTATGCGTCATCTGGAGGTTGAAATAAAAGCAAGAAGTACAACAATTCAGTTATTATCCCATGAATCCACTATTAAATTGTAAAGCATAAAAAGGCAAGAACAAAGGTTCAGTATCAAATTAAGAAAAGGAACCTACCCTCGTGTTCTAGGGTTATAGGCAAATTAAACTTCCAAGAAAAAAAGGTATGTCAGCAACAGAAGTGAAAGAACAATTCCGTGATTTCAGGTTGTCTTTGAGGTTCCAGACAAGTTGAACAAATATCATCTCCAGATACGTACCTAACCTTAACTAAAATGCATAACAAAAACATGACTTTTCTGAGGCTGAAAATATCAATATGATCTAATGGTTTCACGGAAACCATATTGCTGAGTTATAATTCTTCTTTGTGCGTGTATGCCTGTGCAGATATAAACCAACTTCAAGCAGAGAGGTGAATGTCTAAAACAACTACCATTGTATAAACATTAACTTACATCACTGATCACCGCTTCAAGTCCATATGAGGAAACAACACTAGTTTCTTGAATAAGAAGGAATATGGCACAAGGCACCATAATGAAGAAAACCTAACCTGGTAGCCATTGATGTCTGCAGCATCCACTGCAGCACCCTCTTGGAGTAAAAGCTCAGCAACTTGTATTGCACCGCGGACTGCACTCCAGTGCAAGGCCGTCTGCCCATTATGATCGGACGCATGTACATCTCCACCATGCTAGACAGTCAAGACAAGCAAAAACTAAGCTAAACCAATTTAACCCAATGAAAGCTTCAAGGCCATCATGCCATAACTAAACCTAAAATCTAAACAATTCCAATCCAAAACTCAAAAAGCACGAGTACCAAAATCCAGCTCAGTAAACCCAATAAAAACCCAATTCAATGAACCTTTAAGAAGAAAATGAATTCCACAAATTAGAACGAAACAAACCCATTTAAATAAACCCAATAAACTCCATCTCCATCTCTCAATTTTTTAAAAAGAAAAATCCAAACTTTGACGGAAACGCCAGCTAAGCAAAATAATCACCAAAATAAAGGAGAAAAACCTCGATGATGTATTGAGCAGCGGCGGTTCTATTATTCAAAGCTGCCCACTGAAGGGCATAGTAACCAAGGCCATCAGTCTCGGCAAGAGAGCAACCCTCATATTCAACCAAACTCTGGAGCTTCTCCAAATCCCCATAAGCAGCAGCGGTGTAGACATCGTTCCTCAAGTTCTCATCATGAGAAACACCTATAACCCCATTATTCCCTCCCCTGTATCCATTTCCATTCGCTACAACGTCACCGGATTGCTTCAATGGCAAAACTTCTTCCACCACCTCGATCTCCGACATCTCCCAAAAACCCGACAACCAAAAAAAACTAAAAATCAATTTCTTTTTTCCTTTTTAATTATCTGGGTTCACTTTTTTTCGTAAACAAATTCCGGGCTATATCTGGGTTCACTTTTTTTCGGAAACAAAATCCGGGCTAACTTTGTTTCTCAATAAATATTATGGTTTCGCCATGGAAATGTGTGAAGGCATTTAGGGTATTTCAGGAAAGAGGTGGGTTTGGGGATGGTTGCGCTTTGGCGTCCTCTGCCGTGCTGACTGATGAGGCCGCCCAAGCCAATCCACAGCCAAATCCTACTTTGCCTAAGTTAATCGATTATCTGTAGGAATTTAACTTCTATTTTCGACGAGGTGCTCTTCCTGTTTCAGGGGAATTTTGGCTTACAGTATTTTTCAATATTTTCACATTACTCCCATTAATTTTACCTATTTACATCATTTCTCTTTACCTAATGAAATATTATATTGTAGGTATGAGATTTAGTTTTTTTTTTTAAATTATTATTTATACTAACATATTATTTCATGCATAAAGCTTGTGGAAAATAATTACGTAAAAATATTTTATAAAACTTTTTTGTAAAAATCTAATTAGTTGAGATCATGATTTTTTAATTAAATAAGTTGTCAAATCAAATAAATTTAGTTGTAATTAAACTAATTACTAAAAATATTAAAGATTTCGATTTAATCAATTCAACTGTTAGTTTAAACCGATTAATATTAGTGCGGGTCAATCAATTATTTTCCTTACTCCGAATTAGTATCCCGATCAATTTTTGATCTATCTGACCAGTTAAATTTGTTTTCAACAACTATAGTTGAGATTAAAAAATTTAAAGCTGATCCTATATGGATTTATTTTGATTGTATATTATTTTACATAAAATATGAAAGTTCGAAAGGGCACAAATATGTCAAAGAAAATTTGGAAATTTTTTTGCTCACTAAAACTAACATATAAGTAATCATTTTTTTTGGAAAATTCTTAATGAAGTCATTCCTAGCAAATATGAGATAAGAAAGAGGTAAATTCCATAAGTTGGTTTTCCCCAAGGAAATGAGGATATAAATCATTTGTTTTGGGAATGAGATTTTGCTATAGCAATAAGGTTAGACTTAGAATATAATATTTGCACTAAATATATAGGCACAAGCTCAATAAAAGAATAGATCATTTAGATTATGAAATTCGCATTAGGAAGTAACGATACTTTGAATGATGAGATTACAAGATTAACCTATCATCCTTTGAAAATTTTGGATGCATGAGAATCAATGCAAATCTTATCTCCGTAATCAATGAAGTAAAGGAATACATTAAACTAATTAGGAAAGCATAAGCGGGTTGGGATTCCAACAAAACAAGAGATAACTAGCGAAACAATGATAGGTAGGCTAATAAGCATCAACACATATATAACATTAGGATGGCATAGGAGGAATTGAGTGGGGTTTGATTAACCATTCACAAACTTAATAAAAGATCTAATATTTATTTTTTAACTAATAATATTATTACAATGTTATTTTTGTTTAAAAACTAAAAAAATACTATTCAAAATAGTATTACTTATATGAAATGATGGTTAAAACTATTATTATACATTTGTTTGACAGAAGTTCATTTAACAAATAATTTTATAAATATATATTTTATTTTCACCGGATTGTGGGTATAACATAATCTAATAGATTATTAAAATGAACCAACACCAACTCAATTAAAAAAAATTAACAACTATTAAATTGTTTTTAAAATATAATAAATATTATTATAATTTTTTTATCTTTTTGATTTCTATATAAAATATATAAGAGTAATCTAAACCCATAATAAATTCAGAAAAACATTCCATATATATAGTGGGAGTTTAGCTTTACCATTTGGAAAAAAGAACTCATTTTTTTAGATTTTTTTATTTACGAACACAACTTTTACATAAAAAAGAAATCACTGCATGTGCCATGCCATGGTATAATTTTGCATAATGCTTTACTTGATGATCAAATTTTACAAAAAAAAAATATTTTAATTTTTTATTTAATTTTTTGTTCTTTTTTAGTCATTAAATTTATATTTTTTATCAAATCACTTTAAAATAAATAAAAATATTTTTTATATTTTTAAAAAATTAATTAAATACTAACATGTTATCAATGGAACAATCCACGTATACCTTAAATCAGCAAAATTAATAAAAGTTAATTGTTTTATTTACTTTAAGGTAATTTGATAAATAATATAAGTTTAAAAATTAAAAAAACAAAAAATTAATATAATTTTTTTATATTGAAAGACCAAAAAGTCACTAATCATTAACTAATTATTAAATTTAGCACCTGTAATAATTGTGGACATAATTTATTGTCACTGAATTCTAAAATTTTGCAACTCAATTGCAATCAGCATATTTTACAAGGTATATTTTTTTCAAGTTTGTTATTAAAATTTTTAATTTACATTAGATTTTGAATTTAATATTTTTTAATTTAGTCTATTAATTTGTTAAAGTATAATAACATGGCACATGTTATATCTAAAATTTTAAATAGGTAAATAAACCAAAAAATAGTAATAAATTAATAAAAAATTGACGTCATAATATCAAATAGAATTGAAATTTAAGAAATAAACCGGGAACATATCAAAATTTAAAATTAACATAGATAAAAAAAATGAGAAAATTTATTGATTATAATTATAATTATTAATTTACATATTTTGGCCGTTTTATCCAATCTCATTAATTACACAGTAGGCTCCATCATATGAAATTCCGGAACCTCACACAAAGGACAAACGCAATTTAAACCAAGCTATGGTGATTCCAGAGTGGCGTCAAGTCAAATTTAATATCTTTTAAACATAAAAAAAAAAAAGAAAAAAGAAAAGAAAATACTATTTCCAGTCCCATTTCTTCTGCTTCCACTTCACTTACCTCTTCTCATCCCATATCATTCTTCTTTCATCTTTCTTGGAAGTCATAAAAACAAGCCTTGGTAAATATCAATTTTTTTTGAAAACCAAAAACCCTAATCCCAAACCCTAGGGTTTACCTTAACCGGACCCAAACCCAGATCCAGGAACCACTCTGTGCTCTGCTCAGGTCTTTTTCTCTTTCCTTCTCTCTATTTTCACTATTTTTTTCAACGTCCTTTTTTACTTTTTATTAACTGATTTTGTTTTATTTCTTTCTTTCTTTAGGAAGTGTGTTTCTGTTTTTTATCATAGTTAAGGCAGCAATGGAGGTGGATAGTTTCAGTCCAGTTGAAAAGAGCATCTGGGTATGTTCTGTAATGGAAGCTTTGTTGGCTGAGACTTTGGTTCTTGCTGGAAAATCTCTTGCTTGCCTTCTCATGCTGGTATATTTATTCTCTTCTTTGTAAAGCCTTTTTTTTTTTCCCCTTTTATAAAGTTTGAGACTTTGTTGTTTGCTTCATTTGACATGTTCTATACTTTAGATTCTGTGCCAAAAACATTATCTTTGTTTGTTTTTAAGGTTATGCTGCGTGTTTTGTGTCCCAATTTTTACTGAATTTGGTGTTTGATCCTCTCTTGTGTTCATTGAGATTTTTTGAGCTGCTAAAGTGTTAAAGGGTTATTACATTTTCTGTTGAGGAATTGTACTTTGGTTGTTCTTGTTGTTGTTAACGGCAAGCTTCGAAATTGTGTGGACCACCTCTTGGTCATAAATTTTCCTCTTATTAAGATTCAAGAATTGGCTTTTATGGAGGATTTCGATTTGTTTTCAACTTTTTTTTTTTTCGAGTTTGCTACGATGTAGTAGCTTTTTTATGTCTGAAACTTGGTACTTACCTAAAATGGTGATTTTTTCCATAAGAAGTTTGGCTTAAGCTTTGATCTGATAATTAATATGATCTTCTTGCTACTAGAAAATAATATGCCATTTTTTGTATTGTTGTCTGCAATTAAACAATGCCATCTTCTTTAATGCTTGGTGATGACTATAGATTCTTTAAATTGCTGCCTGTGAGGCCCCACAACCTTTGGTTTTTTGTTAGATTTGACGTAAAATACTGGAATCCTTCTATACGTTACTATTGTTTTCTGACCTGCACCTTGTAGTGCTTGGGATATTTTCTGTCTGTATTATTGTGCATCCTAATACCATAACATTTTTATTGAGTCGCATTGCGCATTACCAATCATCAAGAGACTTTGGTCTTAGAACATTAGGGAGCAAGTTGATTGGATAAGATTGCTTTTGTTATCATTTCATACAGGACTCCGTATTCGGGGGAACCTGGGTTAAAATTTTTGTTGTTGTGCTTAGACATGTAAGTCTATCTAGTTGACCTTTTTAGCTTATAAGGATTTTGGTTCACAGGTCTTATTTTGTGGCATCGGAGTTATTTCTGACTTAATCTGGAAAGTCTCTACTTATCTTTGTTTGATGAAGATGGTTATTTTAATCATTTGAATAAGTTAACATGTCAATATTAAAACACATTGGCTTGCGAAAATCTCATACTGAGTTGGTTATTGTTGCTTCTCCCTGTCTGCAGACTGTTTTTTTCTTTCAACTTCTTTCTTTGATCTTGATTATGTTGTGGGTGGTAATATTCATATAAGGTCGACCTGAATTGAGGCAAAAACTTATTTCTGTTGCTCTGTAACCTTGTTGAATGTTCGTTGAAGCTTGATTTGCTTAGGATACTTTCTGACATGATTTAAGATTGTTATTGCAGACAGGATCGATGCTGAATGATAAGAATGCATCACTTAATTTGACTGCAATGGATGAGAGGTAACGGAATTCCTTTCCTTTTTCATCTTAATTTACTATCAAATCATTGGTGAGAAAAGCCCGACAGCTGGTAGGATTGACTCTTTTTTCAGGTTTCCATTTGATGAACTTCTAAAAATGGAACGTCCTGGTCCAGAAAACAAAGATGCTAGTGATACAGACGATGATGATGAAGATGAAGACGAGGACAACGCAGATGATCAAGATGATGATGGAGGTGATGAGGATTTTTCAGGTGAAGAAGGTGAAGAAGGAGATCCCGAGGATGACCCTGAAGCCAATGGAGATGGTGGGAGTGACGAAGAAGATGACGATGACGACGACGATGATGGGGACGAAGATGATGATGATGACGATGATGGTGAGGATGAAGAAGAGGAGGACGAAGAAGATGAGGATGATGAGGTTCCTCAGCCACCTTCTAAGAAAAGGAAATAAATCTAGTCATAGGTCTTAAGATATTCTACTATTTCCTGCTTTTTTTCCTCTCTGGGTGAGGAAATTTTAGTAGGGAGGGAGATTTCAGCTTGTTTGTTTGCTTAGAGTAGAAGATTCATCGTTCCAAATGAACCTTATTTCCAGCATTTGTCATGTAGTCATGTTATAGGTGGTTATGATACATATCATTGCATCTTGAACTAACAGTCAAGGCCTATTTGTTTAGTAGAACCTGGTATTCTTAGTAGAACTTGGGCTTTTCTAGTATCCTTGTAGGGTTTAATCAAGCAATTAACTCTTAAGGTGGAAACTGAAGTTTATTCAATTATGCCAAATTAACAGGATGTGACTTGCCTGCACAAAATCTGGCTTTCTCAAAATGCTAGAACCTGTCATTTCCAGGTTTTCTTTTTGAACAAAAATTACAGCTAAGCTAATGAAAACTTTGGATGCACAAGTTGCCCATTGTCTAGTTCTTTTCTGAGTCACGGGTTGGCAGTGGTCTTCTGATGAATTCAGATTATTCGTATTCACTTCAGTGGGCTTATATTTGACCATCTTGTCCCAACTTTCGTCTGAACAACTTTCAATTGGTTTCAACTGAGTTACTACAAATTACCTTGTCATTTTAAGTTGATCTCTGGTACGACAAATTTAACACTTATCATATAACAGATTGTGGGAGAAGTGAGCAGATCACCACTTTTCTAGGATTATTACTGATTGCAAGGTCTAATAAGCAACGGGCAAAAAATCAGAAAATACCAAAAATTAACAAAAATTACCGGAAAGTATAGGGTTGAAAATTAATGACCGGAAAGGGCAATTTCCCTCAAAATCGCGTCCCCGTCAGCGCGTTTTTGGGGGACTCGCGACCTAAAGCGCGCCCCCGGGAGCGCTTTAGGGCATAACAATCAAATTTTTTGACCGTTAGCCCAACGGTCGAGAAAAAAAAACCCTATAAATACCCCCCCAACCCTTCATTTTTTTCACAATTCAATCCTTTCTCATTTTTCTCTCAATTTGCTATCAATTTGCTCTCAAATTTCTCAATTTGCTCTCAAATTTCTCTCAAATTTACGCTTAAATTTCAAAATAGTCCTTTACTATTTATAAAAAAGCCCTTTATAATTTTTTTAAACCTATTTTTGGAAAATTTTTAAATTATTTATCTGAGTACAATGGTAGGGAATTATGTCGCCTGGCGAGAACCACATTGCCAGATCAAAAAAAAAGAAAATGGTAAGTTTGAATGTTAATTTTTAATATTATTAAATTTTTAATTATGCAATTTTAATTAATTTAGAATTTTATAATTTTATAATTTTTAAACGATCGTAGATCGGGTGTTGCAATGTTATATTCGCAACATGCCCGGTCCCCATCGCCATTGATCGAGAAATTACTGCGGGAAGCGGGTTTTTGCACGTGGGCCACGATAGCCGGGGTTCAAGTTGGGAGCGCTTTGATCGGTAGCGTTGATAGAGAGGTGGAGACCAGAGCGCACACTTTCCATTTGCCATGCGGAGAGTGTACCATCACCTTGGAAGATGTGCGATTCTGATTGGGATTACCGGTGGGCCGGGTTCGGAGTCACCGGTCCGTAACATCTCTCGATTGGATGGACGTATGCTACGAGCTTACGGGTGCCATTAGGATAAAATTCAAGGAGCTCGGATCGATTTGGCTTGGTTACGAGACGCAATCCCGCGCGGCCGAATGAAGGTTCGTGAAGAAGAAAGAAATACGGTATGCGCGGGCATACATACTTGAGATAATTGGAGGCTATCGATCGATGGGACCTCTCAGAAACCTCGTCCACACGAGATGGCTCACGAAACTTGTTGATTTGAGCGTAGGTGAATTGAGTTGAAGTCTGCCGTCTTTATCGATATTATCTGGGAGAGATATGCGGCGACTGCCTGAAGTAAACAAAAAATCGGAGGTTGCCTATCACTACTGCGATCATGGGCATGGTTTCGATTTCCATTTTTACGTCCTCGACTCGACCGACCATATTCATTCCCACCGATAACGAGGTAAATTTAATATTATATTTTACAATTATGTCGTATATTTATAGTATAATTGCATGCTAAAAGTTTATTTAATTAGGTGGAACCATCAGGAAGCGATCATGTTGGAATACCTAACTCGCTTGAGGATATACGGCTCTGTTGGACCAAAGGTCGGAATCACAAGTAAGTGTCGAATTTCGTTATTATAATTTAGTATTTCGTAGGTAGTGTCTAATATTATGTATATAACTAATAAGTTGGTAATGTTAATATAGTTTCAATGGACACCGTCACGAGGATCCCGAAATTCGGCGATAATTCGGATGAGTATCTCCAAAATCCGAACAGTTGGCACGTTAAGGTCCCGTTAATCACCTACTCAAGCGGTGGAGATGCACCGGTCGGATCGGGTTACTGCGGCAATTTGGATGCGCAACAACCGATTCAGTGCCTCACGAGGTGCTCGATGATGAGCACAAAGTGGACTTACTGGCGAAAAGACACGGATTGGCCAAGATTTTGGTCGAACATATCGAGGCGTGGGAGAACCGGTATGACTTTTTACCTAGCAGGAACCGATCATAGTTCCGAGAGTTAGCGTGCGTCTTGGAGTACATGCCATGGTTTAGAATCCATGGCATGCCGTATCTGTTGTCCGGATGAGAGAGGCGGCGGCTAGTCGCGGCGAAGGAACGTCGGGGGCCTTTACATCGAAGGAGAATGGATGATGAACCGGGCCCAAGAGCGCATACACGATCACGGGCCCATCAACAGCGCTTTACACGATCCGCGGGCCTATCAACAGCGCCTACACGATCCGCACGGCCCATCCGTTCAACTAACAACACCGACATCACAAAGATCGCGGTTTATGCATGCACGTACCTTGCCCCTTATATGTATCCTCCTAACCCATATATGTTTCCTTTTCCTTGTCCCACCCTGAGTTGGAATGCATGGCGAGTTCGAGTCCGTTCGACAACTCCGTTGGCCACCGATCGTGAGACAAAGCCGGGTGTGGGATTAGATGAGGTGCCGTCGGGGAGCGATGAGTTTCTACCGAGCTCCTTCGGCCAGACGGGATGCGATCACCCCGTAGTGGTTTATGCAAACACCTCGGGGTCATTATTTTATCAAGGTGGGTCATCATCGCAACACCAGAACTGCACTCCACTTAGGAGGAACCGAATCCTCGCCGAGGTTCCACGACCCGTAGGAAGTTAGAAGAAGGAGGAATCCGGTAGCAGAATCGCCGACCACCCGATCGTGGCCTTTGGTTCCCACTGGCATCAACATTGATTAGGATAGGCTTTTTATTTTATAAATTGTAATTTAATTTTTTTATTCTTTGAATAAAAAAGTTGTTTTTTAATTTGTGTTTGTAATTTAATTTTAATATCGAAGTTGTGTATTTTTTTGTATGTAATATAATTTGAATTTTTGATAAAATAAAAAATTATTTCCTATTTTATATTCTTGTAATTTAGTCCTCTTCACTAAAATATAATTGAGTTCTTTTGCGAGAAAATTTAGTTCTTTGATAAAATAAAAAATTATTTCCTATTTTATATTCTTTTAATTTAGTCCTCTTCACTAAAATATAATTGAGTTCTTTGATAAACCGTTGTACTAAAAAAAACCGAAATTACATAGCCAAGCAAAGAGACAAACAAGCTAATAACACGGTCAACTATTCCGATTTGGACACGAAGCGAGATGTATGGTTCGGGTTCCTACACCATCCGCACCGCTTACTTTGGTTGGTCGGTTCTCGGATATCCATATTGTTGCGTATTCTAGTCGAGGAAGGTCGACCTTTTGGTTTGCGCCTCAAATTTCTATCGGCAACGACTTATACGGTGCGCGCGATATCGATGGCCACTTACGTTCATCCGGGATGGTGGGAATACGTGTCTCCACACGTTGTACATGTTTTCTAATTTGTACACGCCGTCGACATAGCTCATGGGATCAATACGGAGATTACGACAAGCCGCAAGTACATGAGCACATGGGTAACGAAGTGCATCAAATATCCAGCGATCGCATGTCCTATTTGTCAAGTGTACACGATAATGACCGCCAACAATACCTTGGTTGGGTCTGTCAAACTCCGTGACACGAAACCATAAATTTCGTCGCGATCATGACATCTTGTGTGCATGATGTTCGCGCGTGCCTTCCCACGATTAATTTGTTGCAAGACCTTACGGCTCCATACATGGCCTCCTTCCATTTGCCCTCTATAACTCGCCGCTTTCTTGGAAATAGTGCGCTAACCAGAAAATATGTCTCTCGCGCAACAACCGCATGTCGGCGGATGACGGGTTCTTTCGAAGCGTAATTTATGCATTCGGCAAGGTTTGTGGTCATATGCCCATATCGTAGCCACCGTCATATGCTTGTGTCCATTGTTGAAAGGAATATTGCAAAGGTAGCTTGCGCCCGGCGTTATCGAGCGCAAAGCGGCAAACATCTCGTGAAAGCGGTCTTTATTGATCTCATACCTGCTAATATACGTTGATAGCGAATATTACATACCACTCTTCAATTGCGAATAAATTGAATATATCAAAAGAAATTTTATTATTAGATATTTCATACCCATATCGATCACTTGCCGTTTCTCTCTTTTAGATCGATGTTGCCCATAGTAGTTGGATGCGACATGCCTCAGGCAATATCGATGGTGTGTGCGATGCCACATGCTTCCGGGCGTTCTATTGCCGCAAGTATTCCAGGCCCCGATCCGATATAACGCGATATGTCGGGTTGGGGGCAAACATGCCTCCTAAACTGGATAGGAAGAAGTCCCAATCATCAGCTGATTCCCCCGGTGTTATTGCGAACGCAATCGGAAGGATTCTCCCACAGCCGTCTTGTGCCACGGCTAGCAATAGCCGATGCGTATATCTACCATACATGAAGGTACCGTCAATTTGTACCAATGGCTTGCAATATGTAAAAGCATCTCGGCATTGCTTAAATGTCCGAGCAATGACGCTTGAACACGCGCGCATCCACGGAGCGGACGATCGTTGTAGTACGTGGGTTCCGTTTCAAGGTGCGTTGTCTTTGCGGGACATACCTCTCCAAAGACACGACACCACCGCCACACTTCATTATATGAAACGTCCACCGCCGCGTGCAATTTTTCCAACGCATATCTCGCTTGGCTATCCAAGCCTTTCAGAAGAGGCGTGTACCCCATTTGGCTACGAATATTGCCAATTAAGGTAAACCTTTGTAGTTCGGGATCGGCCTTCACCGTCGGGATTATTAAATCGACCAACATGTGCGAATCTATCCTTGGATGATCTTCATTACACACTGTCAATGAAATACGTTAAATAATGCAACATTACATAATATTAGTCTTATTCGAAATCATTGAACACATAGTGGTCTTGCACTGCAGGTAAGACATGTATCACGGACCTTTGTACTTTTTCACCTCCACACCTACATCGCTTTTCCTCAACGACGCCATGATTTTCCATGAACATGTGCCGTCTTGCCGCTGCGCACACTTTGCCACGTACCTATCGAGCTTTGATTTAACCATAGTGTAGTTAACCCCTATTCACGATCTTTGTATTGTTTCAATGCAAGAAAAAGTATTCTTGTTGGAAAAGCGGTTACCAACTTCTAATTGATCCGAATCCAACAAAGAATTTTGCGGTGTCGCGCGTCCGGTGTGGTAGTTCAGAAACTCCAATGCATCATCTTGAGATAGATCGACATTATGCATGTGCTTATTTGGAGGTGAGTATGCCCGAATAAGCGGATCTTCTTCTTCTTCTTCGTGCGAACCGCCTCAGCGTCTTTGGTGTAATTGGAGCGGGCTCCGGTTCGGAAAATATTCCAACACGCACCATCGTGCCTCGCTCCGAGGTGGATCCACATCGGATTCATCATCCCATCCTCCATAATCTGCAACAAGCGAAGGCCCCCTGGCTGGTGCATGTCGTCGGTAACAACGAGGGCCCCTCATTTGGTGGATGTCGTCGGTAATACATCATCCTCCTTAAACATCTTTCGTAACGATCCCAATCGTATGTGGATTGCCATCCACTAGAAGTTGATGACCTCCCAATCACGTATTTACGTCATCAGGCGTCGAATGACGAATATGCATGTCCCATCCACCAACCGAAGAGTGTCGATGCGGGGTTATGTTTTCCATACTACCACCGCGCACGGGCACTTCGTGTTTTGCCTCCCACTTACGCAGTGTCGACTTGGGGTCGTGTATTCCTCGAACGACGATACTAGATGTTGAGGTCGCGGACGGATCACTTGGAGATGAAAATTCCACATATACCTCGATATAGGGTGAACCAGCGGCAAGATGAGTCTCCACCATTGCCTCGAGGCTCAGAGGACCTTTGATGTCGAATGAGTCATATCTCACCGGATCAAGCCGAAGCACAAAATCTATACTTAATAGATCGAACTTTCATTAGCGTTGTTAGAATATTTTACGCCTAATTCTTTTGCGAAGTTCTACCAAATCGACGTTAGATTAAAACTCAATCGTATTTGTGTTCTCCGATAAGAAAACAACACCATTTTTGATTGTCACGCACTTCACCATCGTAGTAAATAACAAAGATTAATCGTTCACTCATTGCAAGTGGGCCCGGTGTAAAAAGTAAAATTATTGTACTAAAAATCACACTAAGTTCAATTCCCGGGAAAGAGGTGGATCACAAGGATCACTTAAGTACCAAGTCTTTCCTAGCGAATATCCTCAATCGTAATTTAATAGCACAATAAATAACTACGATCACACTCACAAGATATGAAAAAATTTTGCCTACGTCTTGGGCACTAACAAATATATTTCACTCTAAAAATACAAGTGAAAATTTACAAATAGGAGAGAGAGAACAATGCCTTAAGTAGAGAATGGCAAATTGTGGGATGAAGAAAATGAGAAATGGTTAGGCCTATTTATAGTTGAGGTTTAGGGACCAAACTTACAAAGTACCTATTCAAATAGGGACCAATATTGCAATTACCCCATACCAATTTTCACATCACATCAACTTTGATTGCCTAATTTTGGAGCCATTTTCTTCCCACTTGCTTCGCCACCATATTTCCCGGAAAAAAAAAGCCTAAAAGCGCGTCCCGGGAGCGCTTTAGGTTGTGCCCCCAAAAACGCTTGTTGACGGACGCGATTTTGGGGAAATTGCCCTTTCCGGTCATTAATTTTCAACCCTATACTTTCCGGTAATTTTTGTTATTTTTTGGTATTTTCTGGAGTTTTGCCCAATAAGCAACTGCCAAAAAAAATTGAGAACTGAATTTCGAGAACAATATGTGGCCAAAACCGTTACCAGGATATACAAATTATATGAAGAAAATTGAAGTTTTAATCATACATGTATGTTTTCTATGCGGGTATATCTATATGAACAAACTACCTACTATAACAAACATTGAACATGATCGACTTCTACTTGGGCACAGTGGAGGGTCAATTTGGGATACCTCAAAACACTGTATCTTAGTTTGGATGCTTCAACTGGGAGAAACAATGTAAGGCGCAGAAACGAGGTCAATCACTTTCTGAAAAGCTTTGAGGCTTACTGCTAGCGAAAGCCAACCAGACAATGGTACCAGTCAAGTAGAAGAATATAGATGGTGCAAATAATGACATCTGCACAGTACAAAAGTTTAATTATTATTTACAGAATTTGGGAGGGGACGGGAGAGGCATCATTTCCAGGCACAGATTCAGAAGATGACACTTACACTCCATGAATGAGTTGAATCTAGAAGAAAACCAGTAAGGGCAACACCTACAATTCCAGGCACTGCTCCCACAGTGTTGGTAATACCCTACGAGAAAATTTTGAAGAAAGGATCATTTAGTGTTATTCATGGAGAAGTATGCTTGAATTCAACTGTCTATGCATGAGTATTTCTTTCATGCTTATCCAGTCATTTAAGACTGCTGACAAACATGAGGAACAAAAAAACTAGCAGAATCGGTCCATCTATTGATAATGGCACGTAATTACATCTTGACCATAATATAAAATACAAGATGATAGACTTAAGCACATTATTTAAATGAATTTCAAGCTCGTTACCAACCAATTAACAAACTTACATACCAAAAGTATACTTGCATATTCAGGTGATATATCTTGATGTGTACAATAAAGCCCTGCAAGCAATTGGGGGGTTGGGAGTTAGTACCGATACTGCATTTAGAAACCCGCAGAAAAGGCAGATCATGTAGAATAACTGTTAATTTTCCATAACTGGAACAAGGAACTAGCTGGATTAGTCATCACCTGACAAGGCAAAACTGGAGAGAGCTAGTCCACAGGAGAGAATCCCCACAATTTCCCATGGTTGCAGTCCTAGATCTAGAGAAGATAGAATCATGCAAGTAGCAGGAGACAAAAAGGAAATTGCCTGGCAGATCTTTCTCACCTGCATGCACAAAGTTAAGGCCATTAGTAAGGTTCAAATCACAAATAAGAATAGGATCTTCTAGGTAAGCCTATGTATAATATATACCCACTGAGGTCCTTAAAATTTAAAGCTAAAAATTCCAAGGAACAATAAAATATCACAGCTCAGCTTATACAGATTCACTCCAATGATAAACTAAGAATACATCCTATACAGATTATGGGCATGTCATACTATCTGTTGTAACATGAAACAACTCATTCAACAAACTTGGTGAATAATCATATAGAAAGTTATAATTCTCAGATGTCTTCATACCGTAGTGGTCTCAACTCCATTTGCAATTAAATTGTCAGCAAACTGTGCAGCTATGCTTGTCACAAAAACGGAAGCCAGGGGAGGAAGGATAGAAACCTGCGGTTACATAACTTATTGTTTGTAAGAACATAAATAATTCAATATTCAGTCTGAGACAGCACAGTAACCACAATAAGGACTAGGTGTATTTGAGGTAAAAATTAAACACAATTTTTGAGTTCAATATCATCATTCATAAGAGGAAACTACAGAATGGTTAGGTACAGAACTGGCTTCATTGTATTTTTTTTTCTCTTTGAAAAATATGTACCATGCATTTTCAAGCCAATAGAACTGACAAGACTTGAATGCCAAAGTTATTACTCTATTCTTCTGTAAATCTACAGAAGAATGCTCTAACAGAGTATAGAATATAGATATTTTAACTTTACCCATGCGGCTTCTCTCAAATTCAGATTCAGCTCCTCACTGCATGTCACCCAAAACAGAAGTTAAACTTCTACATGAGTGAAATAATATAACATGAAAAGAAAATGTAATATAGTTGCTATGTTTGTACACTTATTCTTGAACATTTTAGAGAAAGTAGAATCCCTGTAGGATCATGACACACAGCAAAATTGTAGTATCCCTTAAGGCCAAAATATACAAAATTCACATTGGGATCACTTCCCAGTTGAATGCTTTTATGGAAGGGGTAAAATGCTGAGAAGCTGCGAACATACCTGAAAAAGGTAGGAAGCCAAGATAAACAAGTATAATGACCCCAACTCCCGCAAAAATGAGCATATATCATAGCCCATACAGCTGGACGTCGGAAAAAAGCCTTCCACGGTACATCCTATAAGACAAAAACAGATAAGAAACCAAGCATAACATGACCAAGGCCAATATAATGAAACATTAGAAAGCTGCTACTAATAAAATGAGATTGACAATAGTTTTCAATTGAGACCATTACAAGTTAGTTTTGTGATGATAACAACAGTAGTCCAAAAGACAATTGAACTACCGATTACTCAAGGCAAAAAACTGCACATTTTTAGATGACTTTTTTTTTTAATCATAAATCATATTTTAAGTGATAAATCTAGTAAGCATATTCAGACGCTGCCCATAACCATGAACTACATTGGTAAAGAATTCTATACGCCTTATGGCCAGCTGCTTCTGTATGAATAGAAAAGGCTCACACCTGAACGTAAAGGTCAAAATATTATATAACCATAAAATAATGTCAAATAAGTCCCAGGGATAGTGGTTTCAGTAGTTTTACTTAAACTGGCCAAAACAACTTAACTTGCTGCTAATGAAAGATCCACCAATATGCAAAATATTTGTTCTACAAGATTATACCGCTCAACTAAAGATACCCTGAATTATCTAAGATTTTTGATAAGTTGACTTTCAAGTTAGAAAAATAGTTCATACAATCACTTAAAAGTTATCTATTCTTGGGCCTAGGCAGTGAGGTAAAAAAAAAATGTGAGATCTAGTTACAATTTTGGCCCTATATACTAAAGGAAAATAAATCAGAAAAGCATGGTTGTGTGAAAATTAAATGAGGTTAGTTTTAATGAGATTGCTTCAACTTTAATTACACTTTCCACAATGCTTATTTTGATAAAAAGCAATTAAGTGAAATGATATGTATTATAAGAAATGCAAATTTCCTAAACTTTCTTAGAAGATAATGAAAAAGAAAGAAGCATTCATTACCATGATGATATGCCAAGTTTATAATAAAAAGTCCAGCATAACATGCTGAGTTACATTCTCATGATGGGTGCAACTCTGTCTGCTGCATGCTAGATTCACATATCAGAATCTTTTCCATAAACCCTAGATACAAAAAGCATAGCACTAAAGATGCTAATCATTAATCAACTTAAACCCAACCATGGTTGATTGAACCGAACTCAATCAATTATCATGCAAGATTCATGTAATACATAGGCTGTTTAAGTTTGCTGAATGGTCAAAATGTCGGAGCATTTGACAAGCGCTATACATCCAATCATCATTACTTTACACTTCAGGTTAAGCACTAACTGATAAGGAGTAGAACCCATTAAGATATGGCTCTTAATAAGCTGGATATGCGGGCCAGCATGTATTCCACAAATCAGAACTGTTCTTCTAATGGAACTACTAGCAATTTAATATACAGTTGAAGTAAACCAAAGCACAAGTGATCAAATAACCCAAACCAAATGAGAAAGGGTGCCTTAGATGATAAAAGTATCCACGAAAAGCTAAGGACATAAAAAACAATATAACGTCAAAATACACCTTTTTTTGTGGGGAAGACAAGTTTCCATTGTCAGGAAAAGGTAACTAAGCATTAGACATCATACCTTCAGTGAGGCTCGCAACTCTTCTTGGGTGTTACTCCATGAAGTTTTTGTCTCAGCTAATTCTTCTGAAGAATTATTCCACGACTTGTGCAGATTAGCAGATTGCAATGCTGTCATATGCCAAAATATAGGATCATTAATACATTAAAGAGGAAATCAAGGAAAAATGAGTGAAAGATCAAAAGTATTAAAATGTATAAAAAAATCATTTCAGCATTATGTGATTAAATTTTACAGAACTCCATGGTTTGAGAATCTACTAATGTATTTAAGCACCTTGGAATATTTGTGAAATAATGTCACCATTTACCAGGTTTGTCCAGAGTCAACTATATGGTTCATACTGAGGCCTTTTCTCTATTCAATACTATTTAGTTTCTATCCATGTCCTTTCGTTTTCCTCTCCTGCTCTTGATCGATTACCATTATGAGGTTTTCGAGTTTTAATAGGAGCATAATGGTCTAGTAGAAGGCACTCCTAGTGTAAAATTTTGAAAAGGGGCTTCAAGTCAAGTACAAGTCAAATTCTATATTTGCACAGGCTTTAGATGCCTATCAGCATTTTGTTCTTGTTACTCCGAAAAGTTCCAAACTAGAAGGAAATATGACTATATGAGTTCTTCATTGCATCCTTAGATGGCAGTGCAGAGGTTTGACATCTCCTTCCTAATGAAAAGGCCCTTGAAACTAAATTACACTCCCTTTGAGGGCCTAGTTTCAAGTAAAGCTTGTTCAGTTGTCATTACCTATTTCTCTTCAGTTCATATTGGTAATCAAAGAGAGGTGGTGTAGTATTCGATCCTCGTCTTTAAGATTTCACACATAATATCAGAAACAGTATTAGACATGTCAGACTGGAACAACCTTAAAATCAAGTAACTTCCAGGTCTTTCTTTCTTCATTTCCTTTTCCTATATGATACCCAGGGTAAAGATAGGGTAGCCAGTGAAACAAATTTCAAATTATTCTCTTATGTCTCCCTCCATTTGCAAAGAATTTCTCCTGTGAATGTGGAGCACAATCTCAAATCATTCACAATCATGAGCTGATATTCCTAGCAGAGGTTGTAGTCTTTGGGCCATGTAATAAGGCTTTTTGTTGAAGTGCATGGATGGATATTCTGGTATTATAACGAATACATAACAGTAGCGGCCTTAACAATTGTGCAAATATCTATGATGAAGGAAAAGAGTCTTTATTCTTAGCAGTGCCAGCAGCTTTCCGTTGAAATGTTGGATGCAGTGCACTTTGACCAATGTGATTGATGAGACAACAATAGAATTGATGTACATGTGGAAGGTAGCTTGTATGCTGTCTGTAGGAACATTCACAAAATAGCATATTGCATCCATGGTGGTGACAGCTACAACGGAGAAGTTGAAGGGGACAGCAAGAGTAATATTTTCAACAAGGGTCAGATACTTAACCAATGTAAGGAGTTAAAGATGAGCTAAATATAGAAGTTAAATCATATATCTTCCAAGTATCCATCAGCAGTTCACCAACCAATATAGTAGTTACTAATTAGTTACAAATGAACGTAGAAACAATTTATTAGTGTTATTGAAGAATAGAAGTACCATTATCTTAAATAGATCAGGAAAATGCTCAACATTTCATTATCCATATGATAGAAAAACAAAAACAAAAGCAATTCACTTTTTCAAATAAACAATAATGAACTTAAATAGGGAATGGATGCTTACGTGCAACATGCTCAACTTCAACTGCATCTGAAGCTCGCCCTTCTCCAAGAAAATGAAATCCCAAATACCTTCAATATTTTGGTCAAAAGGTTCAAGTCAAATTTCCATTCCATCATTGAACTAAATATTCAAAATAAAAAACCCTAAAAATTAGATTGCCCAAGAACTCTCTGAATCCAGATTCTTGGAACAAAGAAAAACCAACTTTTGACTTTTATGTTTAAAAAAAGATGTTCTCCTATATCTTTGCATATTGCACAGATAGAAAGAGCACCTACTCTAAACCAGAAGTAACATAATTGTAATTTTGAAGATAGTAACATACCACCATATCCCCAGTAGGCCAAATAAATAAAATACGGATTCCCACCCAAGGTTTTGGATGAGCGTCGGAGCTACAAGAAGCCTGCAACATTTTCAAACAAAGAAAAGATGACAAAAATTAAATTGAACACTCATTTAACCCAACTGACTGCATTCAACAAACAAAATTGTTGATGGTACAGTTAGAACAGAAAAAACAATTTGATGGCTATCCACTAGCTTTAGTGCGCTGATACAAAAATTAGTTTCTAGTTATGCATATGCTGATTGCATTCCTTTATTAAAAAATGGGCCTCTGGCAGCAACGAGATTCTATACATCCCAAAAATATAGTTCTGAAAGGATGTAAAAGAAAAAAATATATATACTTTTTATCAGCTTAAGAAGGTGGATTCTTGTTCTTCACAACACTCTAAATAAGGACAGATTTTTCCACTTTTTCTTCGAATTTAACCTACTTTTTTGCACACATGCAATTATTACTTTTTTCTGTTATCTCAATGAGGGTCATTACTCAATTGATTGGATGTTCCCCTTAGAAAAATTGTGAAGATACATTTTTGCATGCGTTGAAGTAAAAATTAAGCAATCTTTTTGGGTCCATAACATGCATCACTTAGTTGAGCATTAATATGTATTTACCTACTTAACATAAGACTCCAAGAAAACGTACCCTGTAACACTTCCTACACTTAACCCACCAAAGACAAATGATACAGCCCTGGATCGCTCTTCCAAAGGTATTGACCTGCATGTTGTGTTGGACAATATCAACAAAAGGAAACAAGCTAGATATGGTTAGGTATTTGGGGATGAATTATATCACAAAAAGTGCACTGCAGCAGAAGATATCCTTATGCTACAAGGTCAGATGACAATATTAGATTCAAATTGCTTTCTAGTTTTGGAACACTATAAAAGTTAATCTGCAATTCTGCATCTCCAAGTGTAATTAGGTAAGTAGAGCAAAAAAATTTCTTCCCACAAGACAGGGGTACTTGATTCTTATCCTCCTGACCTGGAAATCAATCTCCCAAGGATTTATATGAACAATATAAGATTTTAATGATATATATAGCAGGTAAATGACCATATATGTGTACAAATATAAATGCCTGGGTGACTTATGGATCTGTAATAGATTTACAGTGGTTGTTGAGAGATCTAAAACTTGAAAAGAATTTGAGTTAATATAAAAATGGGGTAATAGAGTTTCAAAGAGGACACTGGACTTGAGATCTCATCAAACAGAGTCCAAAAAGACCAATCGACATAAGCATACGGACAGATTTGTATGTAAATGATTTTACTAAAATATTAGCCAATAAACTCCAGTTTCAGCATGAATTATGCTAAACAATTTCTAGGGAAGCCTTCCATAACCCATCCTTTTTTGTTAACTAAAATTACAAGGGGAAAAGGAGAACTGAAATGTGATGGTAGTAAAACCATGGCCAGGAAGTTTCAATTGACCAATGTACTGCATATAGACAACTTGATACAGCAAATTAAAAGTATAAATTTTGGGCAAATCTGCCATTTAAGGTTACTGGTTTGGTATTAGCAACCATCCATAGGTCATAAAACAACATGCTCATTGCTGAGTATGGATGTCACACATGCCTGGCAATAAGGTCTGTTGCAGCTGACGGAGAAACACCTTCTCCTATCCCGACCTAGATTTACAAAAAAGGCGATTCTTTTCAGAGTTGAGGCATACTAATTAGCATTTAACAAAAGAAGCTCCAGCATAATTGCAAAAACAATCATAAACATATCAATGAGCAATACATTAAACATCTGAACAGCTTGAGTGACACTTTATAATCAATGATATAATAATATAATCCAAGGTTCAGTATAACCTGAATACTTTTAGTTAAAAAATCAAGGGAATTAAATAAATGAAATAGTAATCCGGGCAATAAATAGATAATGAAAATTGAAGAAAAAAACAAGGAAAAAAAAGCCTACATACCAAAACCCTAGACAAAAGTAGTCCAGGCATGAATCCAGCTAGAACAGGAACAAGTGCTGTAGCCAAGGACCAAGCCAGTACTCCAATCTCAAGAACTTTTCTGCATCAATAAGAAGCTGGCAGGTAATAAGAAGTATATATGGGACTGTATGAAAAAATTAAATTCGTTGTCCTTCAATAATCCCTGGAAGGCATCTTTTTTAAGATCAAACAAATGACAGTTTATTTGGACACGGTTTATTTCAACAGTTAGAATCTAAAGCCATAGACATCTTAGATGTTATATAATGAGGATCACTTTCCTTAACACTTTTGAATGGATGATTGAGAAAGAGCCCCATATATGGAGATGCTCTTGACTATTCGTTAATTCTAAAATCATCATGCATATGAAAGATTGCAGATTTGAACTAAACAGTCAAAGACTTAAAAAACTAACCTTCCACCAAAAAGCTTCGAAAGCCAACCCCCGGGCAATTGACTCAATGCATAACCCCAGAAGAATGATGATTGCACTACTCCAGCTACTGATGAATTCCACCCGAATTGATGTGACATTGGAATTATAGCAACACTCAAGTTCACCTATCCCATATAACAAACTCAACAAAATTAGTTCAACCTAAACATAAAAGTAAATAATGAAGACTCCAAGTGGTTGCTGTTTCTGCTACATAATTTTTTTTGCTATTTGCTTTTACTTCCAAATCAGTTGCTAAAAACCAAAATTCATAATTGATTAACAATTCCAAAATGATTAAAATTAGCCCCAAAGCTCTATAAGGAACAAAACACCAACATGGAGTTTTATGGAGGACATCATGCATCACTGCAATAAAATTACATGTCTCAGAAAGACAATTACTTTGGCATCAAAAGTACAACTTTAACTTCATAAGTATATCTTATGAAGTTATGAACTACAAACTGTTTGTCAAATTGTCTAAGAGACCAGGAACAAAGCAAAAGAAGTCAAGAACCAACCTTATCCATGTTGCAAATAACAAAGGCAAGTGAAGTGGTACCAATGAGCTTATATCTCTGAGGAATATTCTTCCATGGAGGCCAAACCAAATCAAAACCAGCTTCTTTAGACGCATTCTCCCGACCCAAACCTGTTTTTCTATCCAGTTCCTCAACACGTACCCCATTTACTAACCCGCCACTGCTAGCACCACCACCAACCTTTTCTATCTCGCCTTTAACATTCTCTTTCTCCTTGATACTACATAAAACTTTGAAATTAAATCGATGCTCTGAAGGACTTAACTGCAACTGAAGATTCTTCCGTGAAGTTCTGTTTAAAAGGACTGAACTTTGGGAAGTGCTGGTATTATGAGAAAGAAAACAGAAGTTATTATCTAATCGGGTGGTGAACTTTGCCATCTCTGTATCTTTTCGTGTGTCTAAGAAACTGAGTTTAAGGATTCATGGTGAAAGTTGAAAGTATAAATGATTAGGAAGGGAAGAAAAGAGAAAGTGTATTGGTAAACTTGGTTAAAAAGCAAGGTGAGAGGACTTGAGGAAGCCACGAGGGAATGGATTTGTGGCCTGGGATTTGGCTTAAAATGGCATCTTTTGAAATATTTGGTTCTTGGGTTAAGTTTCATAGATTCGTGAAATCTGGGACATTGTACACTTGCCTTCTTCTGATTCGTCCTGGTGCCCGGTTTGTAAAAAGATGTAAATCATTAAAAATTAAACTACATCATTAGTCATATTTACCATTAAAAAAATTACAATGTGGTTACTAATATTTTTATTTTTTTTAATCAACCAACTGTTAAAATCATATCTTTTTTATTGATGGTAATCGAGTAACCATCGAGGAGTTTCAAGATACGTACAACGGACGGTTGGTGGTCAAAGGCTATCTTCAAGAAACTGGTATAGATTTCCATGAAACATTCAGCCCTGTGGTAAAACTTACAACAATTCGGGTGGTCTTGGCTATAGTAGTCTCCTTGGGCTGGTCACTCAGGCAGGTGGATGTTAATAACGCATTTCTGAATGGTGATTTAAGTGAAGAAATATACATGGTGCAACCACCAGGTTTTGAATAGACAGAACCAAATGGGCAACAACTGGTATGCAAGTTAAAGAAAGCCTTGTATGGCCTCGAACAAGCCCCTCGAGCCTGGTTCCACAAGCTGAAGGAGTTTCTACTTTCCAACAAATTCGAGATATTGAAAGCTGACAATTCTCTTTTCATAAATCGGTCTGGAACTCAGCTACTCTATGTACTAGTGTATGTGGACGACATCATAGTTATTGGTTCCAACTCAACTGCTATAAGTCAGTTTGTCAAGGAGCTCCATAGCAAGTTGTCTCTGAAGGATTTGGGGAAACTAAGCTATTTTTTAGCATTGAAGTTAAATACTCCTCGAGTGGTATCTTTCTTAATCAGAAACAATATATATTGGAGTTACTTAAGAAAGCCTCTATGGACAAGTCAAACAGTTCCCTTACACCTATGGTGTCTACTTGTCGACTGTCGACTTATGAATGAAGTCCGATTGAAGATGAAAGTCTTTTTAGAAGCATAGTAGGTCCTCTTCAATATGTTGTCATCACTAGACTGGATATTGCTTTCTCTGTTAACAAAGTCTGTCAATTCATGCACAAGCCATTGGACATGCATCTCAAAGCGGTCAAGCGGATTTTACGCTATCTACAAGGAACACTGGATCATGGCATTCACTTCCGTCATGCATCCAAACTTGTACTTGAAGGCTACTCAGATTCCAACTAGGGGTCTGATCTTGATGATTGAAGATCAACATCGGGCTACTGTGTTTTCCTAGGAGAAAATCCAATCTCCTGGAGTTCGAGGAAGCAGCAAGTTGTATCCAGGTCTACTGCTGAAGCTGAATACAGAAGTTTGGCCAATGTCACTGCCGAGATAGTCTGGATCCGGTCGTTGTTAACTGAGTTATTTGTTCCTTTTTTGAACAAGTCACTGGTGTGGTGCGATAGCTCATTCGCGATTCTTTAGAGCAGAAATTCAGTCATGCACTCAAAGTTTAAACATGTGGAGTTGGATGTGTTCTTTGTAAGAGAGAAAGTAGCTGCAGGTGTGCTCCAGGTTGGTTACGTGTCCAGTCAAGATCAAATTGCTGACGTTTTGACAAAACCATTGTCCGCAGTAATGTTTAGCAAGTTCAAAAGGAAGCTCAAGGTTGCTGCAAATGAAGATGAAGCTCTTGAAGGGAGAAAGCCAGTAGAGCACGTTGAATGTTATGAAATATTTAGATAACTATTAGTTTGTTAAGTTTGTTAGATTGTTAGTTAAAGAACAGTTATGATCTACATGCAAACCCTAAACCCTACTGCATTAAATACATGCATGTAGACTCTCTCTAAAACAACTATGTGTCAATAAAGAATTTCTTTCACATTTCTTCTATACTTCAACATGGTATCAAGAGCCACTACTTTTCTTTTGTAATTTTTTTTTCTCTTCTCTATCTCGATGGCTACGGAGCCTGCGCTTGGAGTTGAAACTCCTCGTCATTCGTCTAATACTGCGGCCGTTTTTCAGTCATCAGATTTCGGTGGTATGGCGCCGCCCATAGTTTATTACTTCACAAAACATGATACTATCAAACTTACGGAGCATAATTTTCTGCTTTAGAAATATCAATTGCTACTCATTCTTGAGGCATACAATCTTGAAGGGTTCGTACAAGGTACTGTTCAAGTTCCTTCTTATGTTCTTCCTGGTGATGATGGTCAGTTGGTTGATAATCCAGTCTTTCTTGCTCATAAGAAACAAGACAAGTTTCTGGCCTCCTGGTTATTAACCACAATTTCTGATGATATTCTAGTTCATCTTTCTACTATCAAAACTAGTTTTGCCATTTGGCCTGCTGTTGAAACTCGATTTGGAGTTAAATCCAACATAAAGATTTCAAGCATTCGACGTGATTTGTATTCTTTCAAGAAAGTGAACCTCACAATTAAAGAATACTTGTCAAAGATTCAGCAATTGAGTAATAGTCTTATTGTAGCAGGAAATATGGTTACTGAACAAGAACAAATCAGTATTATTTTAGCTGGCCTTTCACTTGAGTATGAGTCCATTCGGGTCATAGCCTCTGCTACTCCTATGTCTATTAATTTACTGACCGAAATGCTACTTAATTGTGAGGCACGACAACTAGCTGTATTGACTAAAGTTCCTATGCAGGCTAATGTGTCTTCTTATTCCAAGAATCATTCAAAACCTGCTGATGTCCCTAACAGTTATTCTCAAGGTTTCATATCAGGACAGTGAGGGTATGGTAGAGGTTGGTCTCGTGGCTGAAATTGTGGCACTGGTAGAAGTTGGTCTCGATCCAGACCACAGTGTCAGTTGTGTGGCAAAATTGGTCATGTAGTTCAATCTTGTTATCATCGCTTTGATAAAAATTTCTCTGGTGTGGATTCTGTCAATTCCAAGACTATCAACTATCATCAGTTAATGGTCAAGATTTGTCTACTTCTTGCTGTAACTCTCATTCACAAATGCCTGCTCCATCTGTTCAGCAGACTTCATGCTCTTCTTCTTCCAGACCATCAGTTCAAACTTGATACCCTGACTCTGGAGCTACAAATCATATCATTCCAAACATAACAACACTCTCGATTGCTTCCTCCTACACTTGTACGGGTCAAGTTTCTATGGGAAATGGTGCTTCTGTATCTATAGCTCATATAGGAAATTCGTCTCTGTTGACTGGTTTGAGGTTATTACATCTTAAGAATATTCTTCATATACCTATTGTGTGCAAGAATCTCTTTTCAGTTGTTAATTTGCTAAAGACAATGGTGTTTGTTTTGAGTTTCACCCTTATTTATGCTTTGTCAAGGATATTCAGACAGGGATGATACTTTTAGTAGCCCACGTGTATGATGGTATTTATCAATTTGATGTGTCTCAAACTGGTAGTCACAAATTCTCACGTGCAGTCCCTCAATCTCACTCGGTTCATGTGTGCCATGCCCGACTCTCTTCTACTCCCCTACTGTGGCATAACAGACTCGGCCATCCAAATCATGATACTCTTGCACGTATCTTGCGTACTTGTAATGTTTCTTTTAGACATGATAGTCTGCCTCACATGTGCTCAGCTTGTCAGCTAGGCAAATCTCATAAGTTGCCATTTAAAGCCTCCACAACAGTATATTCTGTACCATTTGAACTTGTTGTATCTGATGTTTGGAGACCTTCTCATGTTAAATCAAATGGTTTTTCTTACTATGTGCCCTTTATTGACATGCATAGTCGATATACTTGGTTATACTTGATTAAAACTAAATCTGAAGTGTTGAGTTGTTTTCTTCATTTTCACTAAATGGTTCAAGTTCAAATTGGTTCCTCTATCAAGATGATTCAAACTGATTGGGGAGGTAAATATCATTCTCTGTCTGCTGAGCTATTCAAACGTAGCATTCAGCATCGAATCACTTGTCCTCACACCTTGGAGCAAAATGGTGTGGCTGAAAGGAGGCATCGTCAAGTGGTTGATATGGGGTTGACTCTCTTGGCTCAAGCTTCTATGCCTCTGAATTTTTGGTCCTCTGCGTTCTCTTATGCTATTCATATAGTTAACATGTAACACCCCCTACCCGTATCTGTTATTGGAATAGAGTAGGAGGTATTACCAGAGTTTACTGAACATTTTCGAATAATTCTGAGTCATTTATTGTTCATATTCGAAAATAATCATAACGTCCCTCTATTGGGCCCTCAAGCCCAAAACATACATTAGAGCCAACCGGAATTAAATCGGGATCATAGGGAATTTTTCATAAAATCCTAAAACTTTCCTACATTGGTTAACGTACTTTAATATTAACAAACTTATTTTTCGACATGTCTCGCTTCAATTTATTACTTGTCCTAATACACATAATTTTTCTGTATCAACGTATCAAAGATAGTATTATATTTACATGTCATGATACATATCATTCTCTTATTGTTTCTTCATAAATATAAATTGTTCAATTTATTATGACAATATTTCATGTACCATCATTTTCATGAGTTTAGTGTATATTTATTCGATGAGATTCATAATCTTGAATATGCATAATTATCGTGCAAATTTCACATACATGTATTTTCCATGCCATATTTCAATGTATCAAATAATTATCATTTCTATGTCTTTCAAGTTTAATTTCATGATTTCAAGTACTTGTCATTTTCTATATTTATCCCGTTGAATTTCGAGAATTTGATGGATTTTCTAGTAGTACACTTATAGTGTACAAATCCAGTCCAAATCAATTCATGTTCATGTGCGCACATTTCCATTTCAGAGAGCACACTCCCATGAACCTCATCCTTACGGCGGGATTACAGTCGAGCTAAATCCCTCGTAAGAGAGCACACTCTCGCGAACCTCATCCTTACAGTGGGATTACACCGAGCTAAATCCTGTAATATAAACTCATAGAGTATTGTCGGGATTACCAGTCCAGCTAAATCCCACGCAACGACAATTACTCTAATGAGCTTGGATCCAATTACAGTCCAGGCTAAATTGGACCCCAATTCGGATTACCCGTCGGGCTAAATCCATTTTCCACATATTCTTTGGGAGGGCTATATCGAGGATCACCCGTCCGGGCTAGATCCTTTTCACACATATTCTTCTTGGGAGGGCTATATCGGGATAGGATCACCCGTCCGCGCGCTAGATCCTTTTACCGTCAATTCCTTTTCAACGATCCATCGAATTTTCCTTTCATTCACCGGGATTTCTTCCCTTTTTATCAAATATATCAATGTTTCATCAATTTTCATACAACGAACGTTCAAATTATATTCACATCAATAACATACATTTCAAACATTTAAGAATATAATCCAAGTTACATGAACTTACTTCGTTGCTTGCCCATGTTTATAGTTTCACTAATTTGATGTCTTCTCTTTTCCATGTTCAAATCTCGATTTGAGTTATCCGGATAAATTTGATCATCATTTTCATTCATTTCATATTCGATACATTCAATTATGCTCTAGGCAAAATTACCATTTTGCCCTAAATTTTAATTAATGATGATTTCATCCTTAGATTCAGAAAAATAAAATTCTTGTAATTTAATCCTTGTTCCAAGCCTAATTATTCTCATATATATATCGACAACAGCCCATGAATTATATGAAATATCGAATTTTCCATAATTTCAACACTTTTCAATTTAATCCCTAAAACATATTTTCACCCTATCTTGATCTAAATTAATAATTTCATTCAATTTTATAATTTAAATAATAAAATAATCCATTTCATGCAATTTGGTCATTTTTGACATTTTTACAAAATTGCCCATAAAGTTTTACTTTTATTCAATTTAGTCCCCTGAGCCTAGAATATGCTAGCTAAAAACTCATATATATTTTCCTCCTCCTCCTCTCCATTCCACATCCTTAATGTATATAACATGCTATAAGTAACATTATCAATAATTTCATTAATTACTCATAAGTATATTCAAAACTGTCCATTTGAGTTATAGTCACTAAATTATTTATTTCCAGAGCTACAAAACTCCAAATGAAGAACCGTTAATTTTTCCTGAAACTAGACTCGCATATCTTCTTGCCATAAAATTTTCAGAATTTTTGATTTAGCCAATTAGTACAGTTTATTCTTTAAAGTCACCCATGTTCTACTGTCTGGCAGTTCCGACCCTTCTTCACTAAAAATTAATTATCTTTTTATATAGAATTCATATGATGTTATAGTTTATTTCTTCTAAAACTAGACTCATTAAGGAATCTAACCATATAAATTATGTTCCCAAATTATTTTTGTACAATATTTGATGATTTTTCCAAGTCAGAACAGGGGATCTCGAAATCACTCTGAACCAGTCTTACCAAAATCTAAATATCTCAGAATACAGAATTCCTTTGCTTTCCATGTTTCTTTCATATGAAAATAGACTCAATAAGATTTAATTCTATATCTCACTCAACTTCTAATTCAATTTATACAATTTTTGGTGATTTTTCAAAGTTAGACTACTGCTGCTGTCCAAAACTGTTTTAATGCAAAATGTTAATTATCAAGTTTATAACACCTTTATTTCCTTCTCTACAACATTTCCCATTACTTTCTCTTATTTTCCTTCACTAACATATCAAGAACATAAAACTTTATATAAGAAAACTCTACATTAACATCATTTCCATGCTTTTTCCACAATATCAAGCTTAAAAATATATTGAAAACATGATGTTCTTACCTTGTTTTATAGATTTCAATCTTTAACTTGATTTTTCTCTCCTCCAGCTTCTATTTCTTGAATCAAACTTGATATTCTTGCTCCCTATAGTCTCCTTGTCATCTTTCTCTCTTGATGGCTATGGAAATTCTTTTGAATTCTAAGTGAAAATGATGGATTTTTGGTGAAAGGACTAATTTGTAAAGAAAGTAAAACTTTCTTTTCTTTCTCTTCTTCTCACGTTGGTTTGCATGGGAAAGAGATGATGATAATTCATCATCTTTCCTTCCTTATATACTACATAAATAATAATAAAATAATGATAAATAATAAAATATCTTATCAAAATAAAATAATATTTATCTAATTAAATAATTATAAAATATCATCACTATCATCATTACTTTCTAGATTTCTCTCTCTTCTAATTGACCATTTTGCCCTTTGTGATCTTTTAAAATTCCATCCTTGAATCATCACATAATTTGGTAAAATTATGATTTAGTCCCTCATAATTCTTTACCTATTCAATTTGGTCCTAATTCATCCATTTCCTTTAGTTTCTAGATTATTCCTCCCCTAAAATATTTGCACTATTGGTCCTTTAACTTTTTCATACTTACACTTTAACCCCTCAAATTTTGAGTATTTACACTTGGGCAACAATACTTTTCTCACTTTACAATTTAGTCCTTTCTTGAATTAATAATGTAATATATCATAATATACTTCCGAATATTGACATAATCTAAATTTTTCTTTTTTTTTTTTTCGCTTTATTTCCTTATTATATCAAAGATAATATCTTACTGTAAATTTTTTTTTTTTTTGGGGTATTACATAACAGGCTCCCAACACGTCTTCTTCAAGACAGCAGTCCCTATGAAGTGTTGTATAAAGTCAAACTATCTTACTCTCATTTGCGAGTCTTTGGTTGTGCCTGTTTTCCCTCATTGCAGCTATATAATCATCACAAGTTTAATTTTCGGTCTAAGAAGTGTGTGTTTCTTGGGCTTGCTTCAAGTCACAAAGGCACAGGTGTCTTGATGACACTGGTCGAGTGTTTGTGTCTTGGCACGTTGTCTTCGATGAAACTCAGTTCCCGTTCCTGCATGGTTTTACTTGTCAAGCTCACCCTGCTTATGTTCAACCAACTCGTCAGCAGTCATATGTTCCTCTTGTTACAATACCGGTTTCTTTGAACCCTGTGGCTAGCTCCAGTTCAACTCATCATGACACTTGTGCTCTAGTTGATTCCTTTTCACCTACACCTCAATCGTGTGCACCATCTGTTGATACTCCTGTGCCTTCCTCTTTTCCTCTAGTTGCTCCTCCTAGCCATTTCCCTCAGAATGCTCATCCTATGCAGACTAGGTCCAAAAGTGGTATTTACAAGCCTAAACTATTTTCTTCTGTCATTACTGAGAAGAACCATCATCATGAATCGAGGCATTTGGACTCCTCGGTGGACAAACATTGACAGCCGAGTACTGAAGCCTTAATTTCAAACCATACTTGGGATCTGGTACCATTACCTACAGATCGGAGGGTTATTGGTTGTAAATGGATCTTCAAACTTAAAAGAAATGCTGATGGCTCGATAGCTCGATACAAGGGGCGGTTGGTGGTCAAAGGCTATATTCAAGAAGCTGATATAGATTTTCATGAGACATTCAGCCCTGTGGTAAAACCTACAACAATTCGGGTGGTCTTGGCTATAGCAGTCTCCTTGGGCTGGTCACTCAGACAGGTGGACGTCAATAACGCATTTCTAAATGGTGATTTAAGTGAAGAAATATACATGGTGCAACCACCAGGTTTTGAACAGACGGTACCAAATGGGCAGCAACTGGTATGCAAGTTAAAGAAAGCCTTGTATGGCCTCAAACAAGCCTCTCGAGCTTGGTTCCACAAGCTGAAGGAGTTTCTACTTTCCAACAAGTTCGAGATATCGAAAGTTGACAATTCTCTTTTCATAAATCGGTCTGGAACTCAGCTATTCTACGTACTAGTGTATGTGGACGACATCATAGTTACTGGTTCCAACTCAACTGCTATAAGTCAGTTTGTCAAAGAGCTCCATAGCAAGTTCTCTGTAACACCCTTTAACCCGAATCCATTGCCTGAAGGGATTACGAGGCATTACCAAGCAAAGCACAACTCAGAACAGACATTTTTTTTATAATAATAATATAACGTACTCATATCAGTAAAGTCACATTAAACATTAATGAATACAAGGAATAAATCCTAGTATACCAAATTTACATGCTTAATAATCAATCCAATTCAAATGTTTAATCAAACTAATACATGAATAACCAAATTCAAATTATATGACATAAATTCAAAACATTCTTACATGTGTTCCACTTAACCAACTAACCAAACATATTTTTCTATTAATAAACATCATATCGTATTCATATACATCATAATTCCATTAGCCGAATCTTATAGCTATAATAATGCATTTGGACATCCAAACAAACTTCGATCATAAGTCACTTTCATATACTCAACTTACACAATACATCCATTATATCATCTTACTCTCTTGCGCATATTTAAACTACAACTACCACATCAATATAAAACTATAGCTAATATCAATATTAGTTATTTATGAATTAAATACATGTACATATTAGCTCAATTTGAACTATACTACACGGCAATATGGGCATTATTATACAAGTACATACAAACATTTCTAAATGATCTAATTTCAATTGTTAAAATTAACCAATTCATGTTCTGCCCATTTGACTAACCTTAACCATCTTCTAAATTCAATAGTCCAATTAGACATACCAATTTCACATGCTATGTACCATGCAAAATTTCATGTACACAACCAAATCCATTAACCCAAATATTCAGCTAACAAAATTTAACCCCAAAAATTCAAACATTTCCATCTTGAACCATACCTAAAAAGTCAATCATTCATGTAACACCCCTAACCCCGAACCATCACCGGAACAGGGTTACGAGGCATTACCGAACATATCAGATAATTTGCAAATATAAATTTTATTTAAATTTCGTGACATTTCGCTTATTTTCACATATAACCCCTCGTAATTAAAACCGTATTCATTCCAAATATAACCAATTCAACCAATTCCAAAATCCAACAATTTAACCAATGCAATTTCATATTTGATCATATTTAAATTCTACTTATAACATTAAAATACCAAATATCGTTTTCTACAACAAAAGTCATGTAGTTGTTTTAAGTGAGCAAAATATCACCTATGTACATGCCATTTTAACACAAAATACAATACCTACTTCCGTAGCCTTCGAAGATGTGATGAGATGAGAAATCTTCTAGTTGAACTTCTCTTCTAGACTTTGTACCACGCGTTAAAATAAACGCGTTAAGCCGGTGAAGGCTTAGTAAGCACTACAAGAATAATTAATTAAACAATCATAACAGAATATTTTAAACTCAATTAATTATCGCATATTTACTCACGTGTAAGTCTCTTCAAATAAGTATTGCTTTAAATAAATTTAACTTATCTTCTGTACGGCATAAAACTTGCCTTAACACTTCAGTAATTCATTTTATTCTCAGTTCACAATATTAGCCCAAAGTAGACTTCCTAGAACACAATCGGATATACGGAACATATACAGAGGTGCATTATGATGCACAAATGAGAGAGAGCGACGCGTGCTAATTATCGAGAGCACCAATGTGCTAATATCGAGAGCACCAACGTGCTAATATCGAGAGCACCAACGCTAATATCGAGAGCACCAACGTACTAATAATATCGAGAGCGCGCTAAAGTTCCTTAATGGCATGCCACTAATATCCCAGTAGTTCTAAATTCCGTCTACTTGGGCATTAAAGCTGAATCTCATATATTTAAAGAATTCACATAAATATTTCGAAAAAAGATAAATAAAGAATAATTTAGAATTTCTTGTAGTACTTACAATAAAAGGTTATGTGATATAAGTTTTTCTTCCTTCACTCCTTAATCTTCTTTCCTTTCCTTCGATTCGGTCCTCTCCTTCCTTTTCTCTTTCTTCAATTTCATATAAATACATAACATTTATATGTTAAAAATAATCAAATAATTTCCTGTACTATTTAATAAAATAAACATGTATTTTATGATAATTTCATGCTTTCTTACTTTTGCTCACATTTCAATTTAATCCTTTACTTATAAACTTATTCAAAGCTGTCCTTTTGTGTCATAGTCACAAAATTATTTATTTCCAGAGCTACAGAACTCCAAATGAAGAACCGTAAATTTTCCTTGAAACTAGACTCATATATCTTTTACTATAATTTTTCCAGAATTTTTGGTATGGCCAATCAATACCAGATTATTCTTAAAGTTTCCCCTGTTTTACTGTATGACTGTTCTGACCTCTCTTCACTACGAATCAAATTACTCTTTGTACAGAATTCATATGACCTTCTTATTTATTTCATTTGAAAATAGACTCATTCAGGATTCTAAACATATAAACTTAAGCCCCTAATTATTTTTATCTAATTTTTATGATTTTTCAAAGTCAGAACAGGGGATCCCGAAATCCCTTTAAACCAGTCTTACAAAAATATAAATATCTAAAATTACAGAATTCCTTTGCTTTCTCTGTTTCTTTCATATGAAAATAGACTCAATAAGCTTTAATTTCATATCTCATCTGACTTCTAATTCCTCTTCTACGATTTTGGTGATTTTTCAAAGTTACCCTACTGCTGCTGTCCCAAAACAGTTTTCTTATAGCTTATTTTACAATTAAATCCTTTACTCAATTCTAACTTCAATTTCTTTCAATTAAACCACTAATTCATCTTTTTTTTTTCATCATATGTTATGTTTAGAAGCTTTAAAACTCCAAAAACTTCAATTTAAATTCATCAAAACTTTATCCTAAAACTTATTAAACATCAAAATTAAAAGAAAAGGGCTAAATTAACATACCTATTAAACTTCCAAGCTTCAAACCCTAAATTTTCCCTTTTCTTCTTCTTTTCTCTCTTTTTCTTTCTTTCCCTGCTCTCTGTTTCGTTTGCTTCTCTGTTTCTTTCTTTTCTCTTCTCTTTTTTTTTTTTTTTTTTTAACTTTATTATATATTATATTATATTAACATAAAATAATATTTTATTTTATCACACAAAAATCTTAGATTTTTTTTTTTTACACTATGCCGCCTCAATCATTTAAAAATGGCATAATTGCCATTTTGGTCCTTCATAATTTCTTTTAATCTATAATTAAACTTTCACACCTATTACAATCTAATCCTTTTTCACCAAATGCTTCTAATTAAGTCAAATTCACCTAAATAAAACCCAATTAGACGACACAACTAGCTTCGTAAATATTTTTAGTAATTATTTACGATTCATTTTTATGAAAACGGAGACTGAAAATATATTTTTCTGTTATTCGACTATCGGGTCACTACAATTCTCCCCACTTAATAAATTTCGTCCTCGAAATTTACCGACGTAAACAATCGGATATTGATGTCTCATTGTTTCCTCTCTTTCCCATGTTGCTTCTTCGAATTATGATGTCTCCACAACACTTTTACCAACGGAACCCGTTTGTTTCTCAATTCCTTTACCTCTCGAGCAAGTATCTTAATTGGCTCCTCTTCATAAGTTAAATCGGTTGAATTTCTATTACTTCAGAGTAACCACATGAGATGGATCGACCGATATCTTCGTAACATTGAGACATGAAAAACATTGTGAATTCTATCCAATTCTCGGTGGTAAGGCTATCCGATAAGCAACTGGACCAACCCGTTCTAAGATCTCATACGCCCAATGAATCTTGATCGAGCTTGCCTTTCTTCCCAAATCGGAGAATTTTTTCCATGGCGACACTTTCAAAAATACTTTTTCACCCACATTATATTCAATATCTTTTCTTTTAAGATCAGCATAAGATTTTGACGATCAAATGTCGCTTTCAAACTATTTGAATGACTTTTACTTTTTCTTCATTTCTTGGATCAAATCAACCCCATATATCTTCTTTTCACTAAGCTCATGTCCAATATAACGGTGTTCTACACTTTTCGCCATACAAAGCTTCATACGGAGCCATTTTAATACTCGGATCGATAATCGTATTGTAAGCAAATTCAATCAAAGGCGATACTTCTCCCAATTACCTTCAAACTCTAGTGTACAACATCGAGCATATCTTCCAATACTTGAATTACACGCTCAGATTGGCCATCCGTCTCGAGGATGAAATGCGATGAAATACAACCGAGTACCTAAAGCTTCTTGCAATTTATCCCAGAAACGAGACGTAAATCGAGGATCTCTATCTGATATAATGGAGACAGGCACTCCATGTAGCCTGACAATCTCAGATATGTACAATTCAGCCAGTTTATCTAAAGAATAATCCATACGTACCGGAATAAAGTGCGCTGATTTTGTCAATCGGTCAACAATCACCCAAATAGCATCCTTTTTCTTCGGAGACAACGGTAATCCCGATACAAAATCCATAGTGATTCTTTCCCATTTCCATTCCGGTATAGTAATTTGGTCAAGTAATCTCGAAGGTACTGATGTTCAGCTTTAACTTGCTGACATATTAAACATCTCGATACAAACTCAGAGATATCCCGTTTCATTCCTGGCCACCAATACATCTTTTTCAGATCATTATACATTTTATTACTCCCCGGATGTACAGACATAGTACCGTTGTGAGCCTCGTATAAAATCTTCTGTATGAGTTCTGAATTCTGAGGTACACATATTCTACCTTTGAATAACATACAACCATCAACTCCAACCTGAAATTCAGAATCAGTACCTGACTCACACTGTGCCCATTTAATCTGTAGCTTCTCATCATCCTTCTGAGCTTCACATATCTGCTGTAAAAATGTCGGTTTAGCTCTCAATTCAGCCATGATTGAACCATTATCAGTCAGTGACAACCGGGTATTCATAGCTCGTAAAGTAAACAGAGATTTTCGACTCAAAGCATCAGCTACAACATTTGCCTTACCCGGATGGTAATCAATAATCAAATCATAGTCCTTTATCAGTTCAACCCATCTTCTCTGTCTCAAATTCAAATCCTTCTGAGTCAACAAATACTTCAAACTCTTATGGTCAGTGTAGATATAACATTTTTCCCCGTATAAATAATGTCTCCATATTTTTAGCGCAAACACCATCGCATGACCAATTCAAGATCATGCGTCGGATAGTTCTTTTTTCGTGTGGCTTCAATTGTCTAGAAGCATATGCTACTACCTTTCCTCCTTGCATTAGCACACAGCCCAAACCATTGTAACGAAGCATCACTTTGAAAATCACGTACTCCTTACCGTGATTCTCGTTGAATTAACACAGAGCTTTCATTAACGCCGCTTTTAATTTTTCAAAACTTTGTCGACACCTTCTCGTCCATTCAAATTTTACATTTTTTCGCAACAATTTCGTTAATGGAGATGCAATCATAGAGAATCCTCAACAAATCTTCTATAGTATCCAACCAATCCGAGAAAACTCTTTATCATCACATTCTTTGGTGGTTTCCATTCAAGTATAGCTTCTACCTTCTTGGGATCTACCCGAATACCATCTGCCGATACTATATGTCCTGTAAAAGTGACTTCTTTTAACCAAAATTCACACTTACTAAATTTAGCATACAATTGTTTTTCTCTCAAAATCAGAGCACAATTCGGAGATGTTTATCATGCTCTTCTTCACCTTTTGAATACACTAGAATGTCATCTATAAATACAACCACAAACCGATCTAAATATGACTGAAAAATTCTGTTCATAAGATCCATGAAAGCAATGAGCATTAGTCAATCCAAATGGCATAACTAAGAACTCATAATGACTGCATCGAAGTTTCAAGGCGTTTTCGACACATCGATTCTTTTACCCAGAATCGATAATACCCCGATCCGAGATCAATCTTAGAAAATACACTAGCTCCTTTTAATCGATCAAACAAATCATCAATCTCGGGCAACGGATACTTGTTCTTTATAGTCACTTTATTCAACCGACGGTAATCTATACAAAGCCTCAAAGACCCATCTTTCTTCTTTACAAATAATACTGGTGCCCCCATGGTGATACACTAGGACGCATTTAATCCCTTGTCTAATAACTCCCAGAATCTGCATTTTCAATTCTTTCAACTCGATGGGTGCCATCCGATAAGGTGCTATAGATATCGGTGCAAAGGTTCGGAATTAACTCAATCCCAAACTCTACTTTCTCTTTCGAGGTAAACCCAGTAATTCCTCCGAAACACATCAATAAAATCTCGAACCACCGGTATCTTTTCAATCTCGAAAATTCGTTTATGCGAGTATCTAAAATGTAAGCAAGAAAAGCAAGACATCCTCTTCTCATCATCTTAGAAGCTTTCATTGCGACACTACATTCGTCAATGCACTATATTTTTCACGATTACAATCACTTCATCTCCATCTGAAGTTTTCAAGGAAATTCTTTTTCTTCTGCAATCAACCATAACCCCATGTTCTGACAACCAGTCCATACCCAATATCACATCGAACTCATAAAACGTAAGTGCCATAAGGTCTGCTGGAAACTCATAATCATGAATTTTTAAGGGACATCTTCTACACACTTTATTAACTTTCTCACTTTGCCCGAAAGGATTAGTAACTACTACTTCGTATTCTGTAAGTTCTACTTGTAACTCTCTTTCTTTCACTAATGCAATGCATATATATGAATGTGTAGAGCCAGGATCAATTAATGCAATTACAGAAGAATCAAATAAAGAGAATGTACCAGTAATCACATCAGGAGCGTCTCCCTCTTCTCGTTTTCTGATAGCATAAGTTCGAGGCCGGGATTCGGATCTATCGGTTGTTTCCCTCACCAATCTCGTACCACTACCGGTGCCAACAGAAATTCGGGTTGTCTACCTCTTTGTGAAATCGAGCTACCTCTCACAGATTGTTCGTAACACTTTCTCGACATCTTCTGGACGATCTACGATTAAGTGATCTTTTGACCCACATCGAAAAACACAGCTCGGGAAATCGGTCGACATTCTCCCCCAATGATATCTTCCACAGTGCTCACATGAGGATGGTGTTGGTTTTCTTTTAGAACCCCGGTGCACTACCCATAGAGGTCGTCTGTTGAGTTGGTCTTGTCAGACTCGGATCTTTGCCCAACAAGAGAGAAGTGTATCTAGAATCTCCAAATCCTTCACTCTTTTTGAAAATGGTGGTGGTCTTTGAACTAGTGGCCAGTCTCTTCCCAAAACTCTTTTCTTTTGAACGAGCTAACCCTTCTTCCAGTCGTTGTGCTCTATCAACCAAAATAGGAAATTCTTGTAGATGTAATGGTATAAGAGGAACATAAATCTCTTCATTCAATCCCCACTCAAATCTTCTGCACATATCTGCTTCATTTGCTATTAGTTCCTTTGCATACTTACTCAACTGATAAATTCACGTTCATATTCAAGCAATGAGACATGTTTGTTCGCTTGAGATCCAGAAATTCTCTTTTCTTCTTCTCAAGATAAAGTTGACTCACATATTTCTTTCTAAATTCAGATACAAAGAAATCCCAATTAATTTTCTCTGCAGGATGGATATTCATAACAGTGGTCCACCATTGATAAGCCTCACCCTTTAATAAAGATACTGCACATTTCAACTTTTCTTCCCCGCATAATCGCAATTCTTCAAATATTCTTTGACTGTTCTCAAACCATTGCTCAGCCTCAGCTGGATCGTCATCTTTCTTTCCTTTAAACTCTTCAGCTCCATATTTTCTGATTTTCTCCAAGGGAGATCGATGACTGGTTATAAATGGTTGTGGATGTGGAGCAATAATAGGAGAAGATAGTGGTGGAACAGATGGAGCATTATTAGTTCGCACAACTTGCTGCAATAACTGATTCATTGTCTGTAACAAAGTTGCAATCGGAATTTCTTCTCTAGCCGGTATTGGTTCAGTTTCAGATTGAGTTCTTTCTTCCAATTCAGGCTCTCTATCATCTCCTAAGTTTACCGATTCACTTCGAACTTGGACTCTGTGTTGATCTCTTTCCCTATCAAGGTTTGGCGCCCTGCTCTCTACTTCATTTTCTGACTCTTCACGAGATCTATTTGACATCTTTAAGTTTCTACAATATCCATAAATTACACAATTAAATAACTAAAACTCATCTCATCACATCAATTTATAAAATGGCATGTACAAATGACTCATACTCGACCCAAGGATTCAGAAAACCTAGGCTCGATATCAATCAATGTAACACCCTAACCCCGAACCATCACCTGAACAGGTTACGAGGCATTACCGAACATATCGGATAATTTGCAAATATAAATTTTATTTAAATTTCGTGACATTTTCGCTTATTTTCACATATAACCCCTCGCAATTAAAACCGTATTCATTCCAAATATAACCAATTCAACCAATTCCAAAATCCAACAATTTAACTAATGCAATTTCATATTTGATCATATTTAAATTCTACTTATAACATTAAAATACCAAATATCGTTTTCTACAACAAAAGTCATGTAGTTGTTTTAAGTGAGCAAAATATCACCTATGTACATGCCATTTTAACACAAAATACAATACCTACTTCCGTAGCCTTCGAAGATGTGATGAGATGAGAAATCTTCTAGTTGAACTTCTCTTCTAGACTCTTTGTACCTACGCGTTAAAATAAACGCGTTAAGCCGGTGAAGGCTTAGTAAGCACTACAAGAATAATTAATTAAACAATCATACAGAATATTTTAAACTCAATTAATTATCGCATATTTACTCACGTGTAAGTCTCTTCAAATAAGTATTGCTTTAAATAAATTTAACTTATCTTCTCAGACGGCATAAAACTTGCCTTAACACTTGAGTAATTCATTTTATTCTCGATTCACAATATTAGCCCAAAGTAGACTTCCTAGAATACACGGATATACGGAACATATACAGAGGTGCATTATGATGCACAAATGAATGTGAGAGCACCGACGTGCTAATTATCATCGAGAGCACCAATGTGCTAATATCGAGAGAGCACCAACGTGCTAATATCGTCGAGAGCACCAACGTGCTAATATCGAGAGCACCAACGTGCTAATATCGAGAGCGCGCTAAAGTTCCTTAATGGCATGCCACTAATATCCCAAAGAGTTCTAAATTCCGTCTACTTGGGCATTAAAAGTGAATCTCATATATTTAAAGAATTCACATAAATATTTCAAAAAGATAAATAAAGAATAATTTAGAATTTCTTGTAGTACTTACAATAAAAGGTTTATGTGATATAAGTTTTTCTTCCTTCACTCCTTAATCTTCTCTTTTCCTTTTCCTTCGATTCGGTCCTCTCCTTCCTTTTCTCTTTCTTCAATTTCATATAAATACATAACATTTATATGTTAAAAATAATCAAATAATTTCCTGTACTATTTAATAAAATAAACATGTATTTTATGATAATTTCATGCTTTCTTACTTTTGCTCACATTTCAATTTAATCCTTTACTTATAAACTTATTCAAAGCTGTCCTTTTGTGTCATAGTCACAAAATTATTTATTTCCAGAGCTACAGAACTCCAAATGAAGAACCGTAAATTTTCCTTGAAACTAGACTCATATATCTTTTTACTATAATTTTTCCAGAATTTTTGGTATGGCCAATCAATACCAGATTATTCTTAAAGTTTCCCCTGTTTTACTGTATGACTGTTCTGACCTCTCTTCACTACGAATCAAATTACTCTTTGTACAGAATTCATATGACCTTCTTATTTATTTCATTTGAAAATAGACTCATTCAGGATTCTAAACATATAAACTTAAGCCCCTAATTATTTTTATCTAATTTTTATGATTTTTCAAAGTCAGAACAGGGGATCCTGAAATCCCTTTAAACCAGTCTTACAAAAATATAAATATCTAAAATTACAGAATTCCTTTGCTTTCTCTGTTTCTTTCATATGAAAATAGACTCAATAAGCTTTAATTTCATATCTCATCTGACTTCTAATTCCTCTTCTACGATTTTTGGTGATTTTTCAAAGTTACCCTACTGCTGCTGTCCCAAAACAGTTTTCTTATAGCTTATTTTACAATTAAATCCTTTACTCAATTCTAACTTCAATTTCTTTCAATTAAACCACTAATTCATCTTTTTTTCATCATATGTTATGTTTAGAAGCTTTAAAACTCCAAAAACTTCAATTTAAATTCATCAAAACTTTATCCTAAAACTTATTAAACATCAAAATTAAAAGAAAAGGGCTAAATTAACATACCTATTAAACTTCCAAGCTTCAAACCCTAAATTTTCCCTTTTCTTCTTTCTTTTCTCTTTTTCTTTCTTTCCCCTGCTCTCTGTTTCGTTTGCTTCTCTGTTTCTTTCTTTCTTTCTCTTTTTTTTTTTTTTTAACTTTATTATATATTATATTATATTAACATAAAATAATATTTTATTTTATCACACAAAAATCTTAGGATTTTTTTTACACTATGCCGCCTCAATCATTTAAAAATGGCATAATTGCCATTTTGGTCCTTCATAATTTCTTTTAATCTATAATTAAACTTTCACACCTATTACAATCTAATCCTTTTTCACCAAATGCTTCTAATTAAGTCAAATTCACCTAAATAAAACCCAATTAGACGCACAACTAGCTTCGTAAATATTTTTAGTAATTATTTACGATTCATTTTTATGAAAACGGAGACTGAAAATATATTTTTCGGTTATTCGACTATCGGGTCACTACAATTCAAGCTTATAGTAGGTACATACTTAACCATTACAAACCTAATTAATTTAACCTTTATACATTTGAATATAAATTCATCAATTTACTATATCACCGAATCCAATTACAAAACCAACCACAAATACAAATCTAATCATGTATCAAGCCTACTAAATGAGCTATTTATAAGTCATTCATAACATTACACAACCAAGATATATAACCCAAAACACCATTCATACATGTCATGGAACATACTTACCAAAACATGTAATTACCATGACCAATAGTGCACAACTATCAACTAGCTCATTGATCAATCAAACCATATAACCAAACACCATGCATAAACACACCATGAAATATACTTCCATAATAAGCTATTGCCATGACCTAATACACATAAGCTTTAGTGTCAAGATTAAGCCATTTTCGCATGGCTATATATATACATGCCCAAAAATCAAACTCAAACATTCTGTTTATACTATACATGCCATAAACCCAAATTCAACTTAACAAATACCGAAAGAAACAGTCGATAGTGTGATAGGCTTTGCTGACGATTCCCGAGCTCGTAACGAATCCAAAATCTATAAAATAGAAACCGACAAAGAAACACAAAGTAAGCTATTTAAGCTTAGCAAATCAATAGCAAAGTAAAGTCAATTAACTTAGCAAAATCGCGTATGCAAAATTTATATCAAGTAACACTTTATACATAAAAATAAATAATTACACAAATCTCAAATCAAAGTCACATAATATACTCTTTGGCCGATTACACATAATTGAAGCTTATACACTATTCATATATTTACGCATTCATTTATGAACAAATATAATGGATACATAACTTACCTTTCACTTATCAACACAGATATAAAATACGTACATGAGTTCTTTTAATTTAAATATCACTTTGGCCTTCACTTACACATGTCCGTTGAACCATTCAGAATTAAAAAGGATACGTGGATAGTCGGAAGCTCGTACAATGCCAATGTCCCAGATGTGGTCTTACATGTAATCACATATCGATGCCACTGTCCCAGACAGGGTCTTACACGTTTACACAAATTGATGCCAACGTCTCAGACGTGGTCTTACTCGGTAACACATAACGGATATCCTATGTCATGACATATGTATCCTATCTATTCCTAAGGTTTGTACGAGACTTACGGACGTCAAATCTCGACCGAATCAAGCTCGGAATTTATTCAATTACATATAACCACATTCGGCCATAAACAAAATAAATTCAAATAATTTAATTCAGTTTATAACTAACACATATTCATTGTTATATCAACATTTAAATGCTAATTGATTTACTCGGACGTCGACGACTGTGAAATCGGCTATTCAACCACTTTTGTCTTTCCCCGATCCAAATCTGATTTCTTTAATTCTTGATCTAAACATATTCAAATTAAATTTATTTAAACACCAATACACTCAATTTAGTCTAAAAACATATAAATGGGCAAATTACAAATTTGCCTCTAATATTTTACACTTTTTACAATTTACTCCTTTTTTGCACAAAACACAAATTACACAAAATTTGACCACACTTCTTTAGGGCCGAATATTCATAGAATTATTACAAGCCCATACATTTCGTTTATTTTGTATTTTAGTCCCTCAAAAATTTATTTTTGCAATTTAGTTCAAATTACTCAATTTTATCAAAAATTCACAGACAAAACTTGTTAATCTAACACATATCTTTTATTTTCTACCATCAAACAACAAAAATCACAAACTTTCAACAATAGCATAACTCAAAATATTCACCAAAATCAAAAATTCAAGCATGGGTCTTGTAGATAACTTAGCAACGATCTAAAAAACGTAAAAATCATCAAAAATTGAAACCAAAACATACCTTAATTGAGTTAAATAAGTGCCGAAACCTAAGAAGCCATGGATGGTTTCTTTATTTTCCACATTCGGCAAAATCAAAGATGAATATGTCATTTTTTTATGGTTTATTTTATTATATTGATATATTTTACCTAATTACTAAATTAACCTTTTAATAATAATATATAACATATATCTTAAGGTTAGTTTTGTCAAATGCCAGCCACTAACTATCTTCAGTTCTTATTGCATCATAAAACCTCCACTTTATAAAGACAACAACAAATAGGCACTTTTAGATTTAACCCTTAAATTTTCATTTTATGCGATTAAATCCTTTTATTTAATCAGACACCTAAACGACAAAATTAAGTCACAAAAATTTAACACCAACAAATTCATACATAATAAACACGCAAAATAATTTTACAATATTTTTTGGACTCGAATTTGTGGTCCCGAAACTACTTTTCTGATTAGGGTCAAAATCGGGTTGTTACATTCTCTCTGAAGGATTTGGGGAAACTAAGCTATTTTTTGGGCATTGAAGTTAAATACACCTCGAGTGGTATTTTTATTAATAAGAAACAATATATACTGGGGTTACTTAAGAAAGCCTCTATGGACAAGTCAAACAGTTCCCCTACACCTATGGTGTCTACTTGTCAACTGTCGATTTATGAAGGAAGTCCGATTGAAGATGAAAGTCTTTTTAGAAGCATAGTAGGTGCTCTTCAACATGTTGTCATCACTAGACCGGATATTGCTTTCTCTGTTAACAAAGTCTATCAATTCATGCACAAGCCATTGGACATGCATCACAAAGCTGTCAAGCGGGTTTTACGCTATCTACAAGGCACACTGGATCATGGCCTTCACTTCCGTCGTGCATCCAAACTTGTAATTGAAGGCTACTCAGATTTCAGCTGGGGTTTGATTTTGATGATTGAAGATCAACATCAAGCTACGGTGTTTTCCTAGGAGGAAATCCAATCTCCTGGAGTTCGAGGAAACAGCAGGTTGTATCCAGGTCTACTGCTGAAGCTGAATACAGAAGTTTGGCCAATGTCACTGCCGAGATGGTCTAGATCCAATCGTTGTTAACTGAGTTATTTGTTCCTTTTTCGAACAAGTCACTGGTGTGGTGCGATAGCTCAGCTGCGGTTGTTGTAGCAGGAAATCCAGTCATGCACTCAAAGTTTAAACATGTGGAGTTGGATGTGTTCTTTGTAAGAGAGAAAGTAACTGCAGGTGTGCTCCAGGTTGGTTACGTGTCCAGTCAAGATCAAATTGCTGACGTTTTGACAAAACCATTGTCCGCAGTAATGTTTAGCAAGTTCAAAAGGAAGCTCAAGGTTGCTGCATATGAAGATGAACCTCTCGAAGGGAGGAAGCCAGTAGAGCACGGGGAATGTTATGAAATAGTTAGATAACTATTAGTATGTTAAGTTTGTTAGATTGTTAGTTAAAGAATAGTTATGATCTACATGCAAACCCTAAACCCTACTGCATTAAATACATGCATGTAGACTCTCTCCAAAACAACTATGATTCAATAAAGAATTTCTTCCACGTTTCTTCTATACTTCAACAATCTGCAATTGGATTGATCTTTTCATGTACAAGAAACCATGCAATGCATGAACCCAAACCAGTAAATGCTACACTGTAATTTGATTCATTGCCATCTTGTAATAAATTTCAGGGTCAACAGTCCAAATCATAACACTGCATAACTTTGGCATCTATCGTAATTCATAATCACACCACAGCTACAAACTATTTTATAACACCATTTACTCGACCCAGTTGCCAAGTCAAGCTATTAGGATGTCACATTCGTTATCGGAGTAACTACAATAATAACATATCAACAAAACAATTATAATGCATAAAAATATGATTTTCTAGCTTAACTGAGCTTAAAATGAACTTTCGAAAGCTTTCTAAGTAGCCAAAACTCAATTAGAAACAAAAGGGTAAAGACTCAAGCTACCAGGAGCTTGTCGCGACTTCAAATTCCCTACGTCACGACCTCAAGAAATTCCTCATTGCAACGTGACTCTCTGTGTAACAGCCCGATTTTGACCCTAATTGGGAAAGTGGTTTCTGGACCACAAATCCGAGTCTGGAAAATATTTTAAAATTATTTTTTGTATTTATTATGTGTGAATTTTTTTGTGCTTTAATTTTGTCATTTAGGTGTTCGATTAAATAAAAGGACGTAATTGCGTTAAATGCAAAAATTACAAACTAAAGTGTAAAGTGCCATATTGATAGTGGCTTTTATGGGATCCTTAAAGGGCCAATAACCCATTTTAGAAGATAGTGGGTGTCATGGGACAACTTTGTCCATATTATTATGTTTTATAATTAAAACATAATATGGTTAAAATAGTAAACTAGTTATAAATTTATAATATATGTTATAATAACATAAAAAGAAAAAGAAAACAAACCCACCTTCTCCATCTTTTAATGTTGGCCGAATATGAGCTTAAGAAAAAGAAAGAAAACGTAGGAAAGTTTCGGCCATTTGAAGCTTAATTAAGGTATGATAGTTGTTTTTTTTTTTTTTTTTTATAATTTTTACGTTTTTGAGATAGTTGCTTTGTATACTGGCTAGCCCACGTTTTAATTTTCAGATTTAATGATGATTTTGTGATTTGCCATTGTTGAAAGCTTGATGTTTTTGTTGCTTGATGATGAAAAATAAATAAATGTTGGTAGATTACCATAGTTAATTAAGTGATTTTTGATAAAAATGCATATTAAGGATTAAATTGTGAAATTTGTAAATTGAGGGGTTAAAATGTGAAATAAATGAAATTAATAGGCTGCTAGGGACCTATGGAAGATTCGGCCAAGCATGGGTTTAAGGAAATTTTGTGTATTTTGTGTTGTTTTGAAATGGGGACTAAATTGAAAAAATGTGAAATATTAGGGGCTAATGTGCAAAATGCTCATTTATGTGTTTTTGGATTAAATTGAATGAAAATATGTTTGAATGAGCTTAATTTGAATATATTTAGATCAAGAACCAAAGAAATCGGACTTGGATCAGGGAAAAGCGAAAATAGTTGAATAGCTGGTTTTTGTCGTCCGTCGATATTCGTGGTAAGTCTTTAAGCGATTAAACATTGTAAATTATATATTTTACTTATTAATATGCTGATTTGGAAATCGGGAAATTAGTATTGAGTTAGCCGAATGTGATTAATTATAAAATTAATATGTTTAAGTTTAGTTTGATTGAGTTATAATATTTGAAAATTCAAACAAAGATTATGAAGTACAAGAAAAGTTCGATATATGAATTGGTTGTGAGACAGCTTTAAAAATATGATATTCGGGCTTTAAGCCTAGCAGGCTTTGTGCCGGTGAGAGATATCGGGCTTTATGCCTAGCAGGCTTTGTGCCGGTGAGAAATATCGAGCTTTATAAGTGTATGCTTAAAAAGATTCTTGCTGATGAGGAATTTAGATTCGGTAAATGAGCTCAATGATCAGGTATGTGTAAGCCTACTGGTTGTTTGAGATAAGGTATATTAGTAACTTGATATTTGTTACTAATTATATGTGATACAATTGAAGATTATATGTGAATTTTAGTAAGTGTATTCGGCCTTGTAAATAAATAGTATGAATATTGTGGAATTGATTTTTGGATATGGGCATATATGTGTTCATGTATAATCGGCCATTTAAGTGGTATATGTACAAGATGTGGTATTATAGTTCTTAAGTTTATATAAATGCGTTTGTGTATGTTTGATCATATAAAGACATTTTAGCCTTGAAAGTTGATTAATATTAGGTCATATTGATTAAATGAGCATTCGGCCAAGGTAAATTTTGTGTGTAAAAATGTATTATTTATCTCATTTGTAGATTTGAGGTTAAGATTGATAATGATAATGAAATTTGGATTGGCCTAAAATGAGTTGATTATATCATTAGATTGTTTAAATTGCTTAAAGCTTACTAAGCTAAGTTAGCTTACTTCGTGTGTTTTTGTTACTCTGTTTTATAGATTTTGGAAGTTAGCTACGAACTTCGGGATCGTTTTGGAACATCGTCAGACTATCGATCGCTATTTCGGTATTTTAAAAGTTTGAAACTATGAACATATATGGCATGTATAATCTAGTAATATTATGTTTGGTTTTGAAGTTGTATATATTTGTATAAGCCATGCGAAAATGGCTTGTCCATCTTGTTAATCTTGGAATTTATATTTTGGCTTGATGATTATGTTTGGTTGTGGTTTTGGTTGATTTGGTTTTGGTATATATAAGTATGGTTAATGTATAGAGTTTAAATGAAATGGAGTAAAGATGTTATAAATTAGTTAACCATATTTTTGCAATGAAACAGTTTTTGGTTAGCAACAGTGACGTGATTTTGAAAAATCACCAAAAATAGGATAAATGGAATTAGTAAGTGAATAAGATATAGAATTAAATCTTATTGTGTCTATTTTTATATGAAAGAAACAGAGTAGGCAAAGGAATTTTATATTCTGTGATATTCGAATTTTAGTGAGACAGGGTTAAGATGGTATTTGAAGTCCCCTATTTTGACTTTAGAAAATCATTCAAAATTGTACAAAATGAATTATGAGTTATATTTTATATGTATAGGTACATCATATGAAAACTGTACAATGAGATATTTGAATTTAGGTTAAGAGAGGTCAGAACCATTGGTCAGTGTAATAGGGGAAACTTTAATGAATATTCTGTACTAATTGTCCATATGAAAAATTCTAGAAAAATTATAGTAAGAAGATATATGAGTCTAGTTTCAAGAAAAATTTACAGATCTAAATTTCGAGTTTCGTAACTCGAGTTATAGTCAATTTAGTCAACATGATGTAGATAGATAGTTTCAATTTTTATGCCCCTAATTAGTAGTTAAGTCTAGTAATGCCTCATGCTCGACTCCGGAAACGGTCTCGGGTAAGGGGTGTTACACTCTGACTTGAGCTCGTCGCAACTATAACATCTCGTCATCGCAACCTCGACCCTACAACTTCAAAACCTGCATATTTTTGCTCCCTAACCACCTTAAACCACTTCCAAAGGTTATATCCCTTTCAAACTGTAACACCCCTTACCCGAGACCGTTGCCGGAGTCGAGCACGAGGCATTACTAGACTTAACTTACTAGTTCTGAGCATAAAAATTGAAACTGTCCGTCTGCGTCATGTTCACTAAATTAATTATAACTTGAGTTACAAAACTCAAAATCTAGATCTGTAAATTTTCCTTGAAACTAGACTCATATATCTTCTTACTGTAATTTTTCCAGAATTTTTGGTGTGGCCAATTAGTACATTTTATTAGTTAAAGTCTCCCCTATTACACAGTTTGACAGTTCTGACCTCTCTTAACTAAAAATCAATTATCTCATAATATACAACTCTTTTTCCTACAATGTTTTCTTTATATGAAAATAGACTCAATAAGATTTAATTCTATATCTCATGCACAACCTAATTCCATTTCTACTATTTTTGGTGATTTTTCAAAATCACGTCACTGCTGCTGTCAAACTATTCCCCTGCATATAATTACATAATTTCTTTAAAACAACTATCAACTAGGCATTTCATAACATCCAAAACATGTTCTTAATTAACCATTTTAATGGCTAATCATTACCAAGCATTTACAATCCAATATTAAGCCATATCATAAGGTCATACACACAAAATGGCTAAGTCCCTATACATGCCATAACTTAAAACGTTCGAATCACAAAATACCAATATAATCTTTTGATAGTGTGTAACGATCTCCGACGTCCTTTCGATCCCCGAGTTGGCTTGTAATACTATAAAAAAATTAAAGAATGGGAGTAAGCATAAAGCTTAGTAAGTTTACATGTAAATAGATGACAACATTCTTAATGAATTATCTTATGCTTTTCTTATCAAGATCACTTAAGCTTTTAACTCAATATACTTAAACTTGTATTCTTACCTTACCTTTTAACATGAATTTATCTTACCTTACCTTATTAGCTTGAACTTGTCTTACCTTTACTTTGGAATACTCTTTGAATTTTCCCGTTGAACCACTTTGGAATACTAAGGATACGCGGGTACCTTTCCTTATGAAACTTAACCATTGTCATGTCTTGACATGGTCTTACGTGGTATCCTTGCCTTGTGAACTCACCAATGCCATGCCTTGGCATGGTCTTACATGGGACCTTTGCCTTATAGTAGCTTATCAATGCCATGTCTTGACATGGTCTTACACGATTTCCGTAAACCCTAATGTCATGACATTTGTATCCTACACATTCCTAAGGTTCAACCGGAACTTTCTGAGATAGCATTTCCGTCAATTCATACTTGAGTCTTTAAATAATAAATTTACAGAATAAATATATAAATGCTGGAATTTAAGAGTGTTAAATGTAAAATATCAGAATGTTGCATTTATTTACCGTAAACTTACCTCGAAACAAAATCGATAAACTATATCGATTTAGTCCACTATCTTTTTCTTTCCCCGATCTAACTCTGGATTTCGTTCTTCTTGATCTATAATAGCAAATTTAGCTTATTTAATACTCATATTTATCAAAACAGTCCTTAATTCTAACTTTAGAAAAATTACAATTTTGCCCCTAAATTTTACATATTTATAATTTTGCCCCTAGGCTCGAAAATTAAATTTTAGCCCTTATTCTTATGTTTTCTAACATGCTGAACATTTTTTCCTTCTATAGCAACTTCAAATTCTTACTATAACACATACTTATGAACAATAACAACTTTTACTAATTTAATCCAAACTACTTAAATTCATCAAAAATCCAAAGACAAAACTTGTTAATCTAACACATATCTTTTATTTTCTACCATCAAACAACAAAAATCACAAGTTCTCATCAATGGCACAACTCAAAATATTCATCAAAATTCAAAATTGAAACATGGGTTTTGTAGCAGTCGAAGAAACGATCTCAAAAACGTAAAATTATCAAAAATCCAAAAAAAACTAAAACTCACCTAATTTTGGTTGCTAATGGCCGAATAGTTTGAAGCTAAGTTTCTTCTTCTTTCTGTTTGTTTCGTGAAGAAAGTGATGAAAATAAAGCCACTTTCTCATGTTTCTATTATTATAACTAATAGATTATAAAATACATATAATATAAAATTTCAACTAATGTTTTTAATATAATAAAAACACATAATTGCATTTCATCATTCAATGTCGTCCACCACCTTTCATTATTGGAAAAATTGCAACATAAAACCTTCATATTAAAAGAACATCCACTATTTGACCCTTCTAAAAATAACCACTAAATTTTCATTTTACGCGATTAAGCCCTTTTATTAAATTAAGCACACTAACAATAAAATTAATTCACGAAACTTTCACACATGTAAAATCACATATTATAAGCACTAAAAATAATATTAAAATATTTTACTGACTCGGATTTGTGGTTTCGCAACCACTGTTCCGTTTAGGCCCTATTTCGGGATGTTACACAAACAATCAATAACACAATACAAATATACCTTCTATCAACCTTAAGCATTATTTAAATCATCAAGAAACAACTTTAAACACATCCAAAATACAAAGTATAAAAATGAAGATAATTATCCAACAATTTCATCATTTAGTTTTCATATATATATATAATATTCTCAATGAAGTCCTATGTACATGTCAAATCTATACCCAAAATTTAAATTTATACTTCCTCCAAGACTTGAGATGTGCTAAGATAAGTTTACAACAATCTTCACCTTTTTAACTTCAAAAAGAATCTTCAACTACGGATTTGAAAGAAATGCGTTAAGCTCACGAGAGCTTAGTAAGTATATCAAGAGTTATACGATATATTTAAAATTTATTTCTTATATATTTATGAACAAATATACAAACGTGATTATATATACTACTAGCATTAATCTCTAACCTCGTGCACAAGTTTGTTTAAAAAAAAAACTACAATTAGATGCTAATTCACACCATACAAGCCACTTACCTTTACTACTTAATATGCACTTGCCTTTTTAATTCAATTGCCCAATTGTAAACTTAATATAACACAATAGGATATACAGGAATGTGGATAAAATGCATCGAAGTGTCATTATTCTTCGCACAGACATGCGGATATCACTTTGCACCGAAGTGCCACTCACTTGCATAGTAATACCGCTTTCACTTGTGCACTTAGTCACTTTCCTAATAACATGCCATTTATATTCTACTTGTAATACCCATAATTTGCCCGGCCCGTTTAAGCCCAAAAAAATAAAACAATCCAATGTCCATTTACAAAACAGACCCGGGCTAACAAGCCCAATTACCAAGACCCAAATAGAACAAAACTCAGCCCAAACTATAATTACCCATTAACCCAATCACTAAACCTACAAAGCCCGATTAGCCTAGCCCAATACCCCAACTCTAACCCATTAACATAAAAGAAAAACAAAAAAACCCTATTGCCCCATTGTTGCCGCCGCATGCCTCTGCCACCACTATCTTTGCACGCCCTTCCCCGCGCCTCGGGCAATACCCGCACGCGTCTCAGGTGTCCTCTCGACTCGCGCGCCTCGCATGCCTCGCCTGGCCTCCGCTCGTGACCTGCAAGGCACCAAAGAACGAGAGCAATAGACAACGAGAATGGTAGAGAAACAAAACATAAACAAAAAAGGCAATCTTTGTAACTCGGTTATAAAAAAACGAAGTGAAACAATTGTAAAACTTCTTCGGCATTGGAGAAACTAAGAAAAATCATCAAAAAAGAAAACAAATTAAAAGGTTGTTCTTCTTAATTTTCTCTGCTTTGTTCTCTGTTTCTGCTACTCATTTTATTTTTTTACTTACTGTTTTCAAAACCTACTACAAGAGTAAATAATAATAACAAAACAAAACGAAGTAAAACTCACCTGAATCGGCGTTCTACGGTGCCGAAACCCCCTCCTTCCTCCCTGTCGAAATCAGGCCGAAGGGGTGGGTCTTCAAAAGGGGCTTTGAACGGGGTTGAAGCCTCTTCTCCGCGCGTTGCCGTCCATCTAGTATGGTGGTGGCACGACTGACGCCGGTCGGAGGGAACCCAAACGCAGGGATGAAAAGGGAAAGAGGGGGCCGCCATCTTGATTTTGAGAAAGAGAAGAAGATAAAAAAGGGGTTGTGCAGCTGTTTTGATTTTTAAAGTTTAGGGTTAAAATGTTTTAAAGGAATATCAAGCAAAACGACGCCGTTTGCTAGGGCCAGATCGGCGCATATCCCTTAAAAGGGATAATTGTGTGCCTGGTCCCTCATCTCTTCGGCGTTGATTGATTAAATCCCCTTTCGCATGCTTTCTCCTTTTTCAAAATCTGACCCTATTATTTCTATGGTGTTTCGATCTGATCCTTGCCCTCCTTTTATGACTTATTACAATTTTGGTCCTCCTTTTCATTCCAATTTCAGTCTAACTCGATCCATTAGGCGAGATCATGTATTTTTTGTTATTTTTGTTTTTTTAATGGTATTATTATTTCTTTTTATTATTGGCTTGGAGTTCTATTACATTATCTTACTTTAAACTATGTACATGTATATTATTTATTTTAGGTTTCGATACATGTACATATTTCCTATTTTAAGAATATTTTTATATTGTGGGTTTAAGATATTTTATATGCCGATCATTCTAAATAAATCTTATATTAGATTTTTTAAATCACTTTTATGTTTTCTTGTATTAGGTTCTTAAGTTTCCTTTTAGATGTTATTCATTTCAAACTTCTGACATTATTTTGAGTTTCATACACATTTAGTTTACTCTACTACGTTTTCCTTATTTAAACTGTTTTGTTACTTATTTTAAGTTGATTTTTTATCATTTCTCTTTAACTTGTTTAATTCATCGGCCTTTGTTTATCGATGTTGTTTGTCTTAGATGATGTATCTTATTTAGTTATTGCTTTTGCATGTGTCATAATTCATTTTTTCGTATTGTCATGTTATTTTAGCTCATTATATATAATTTCGTCCTCATGTATTATTATTCTATTATCGTATTTGTTATTCATGCATGTTAATATCTTGGATTAAGGATTCCAATGTTACGTATTGCCTGTATTATGCCAAATTCGTGTTACATTATCATTTTTCCGTCGCATAATCCCATTCACGTTTTAAATAATGTTTCTTTAAAACATAACCTAATTCTTTATAAATTTCATCCAAAAAATAAAAGTTTTCAAAATGATGCATTATTCATCTTGGATTCGAGGATTTAAATTATCGTGTCCTAAAGTATTGGATGTGATCTTTTATTCCTTCGAAACGAGAAAATTTTATATCCAATTTTAAAAAAATTTTAAGATGATCTTGGATTCGAGGATTTAAATTATCGTGTCCTAAAGTATTGGATGCGATCCTTTATTCCTTCGGAACGAGAAAATATTGGTATTCGATTCGAAAAATTCATAAGATGATCTTGGATTCGAGGATTTAAATTATCGTGTCCTAAAGTATTGGATGCGATCCTTTATTCCTTCGGAACGAGAAAATATTGGTATTCGATTCGAAAAATTCATAAGATGATCTTGGATTCGAGGATTTAAATCATCGTGTTCTAAAGTATTGGATGTGATATTTTATTCCTTCGAAACGAGAAAATCTTGATTCAATTCTAGAAAACTCAAATATTTCCAAAAGAGATTGGTTCTTTTTAAATTCTTTTTAAGATTTTTAACTTTCGACATTGGGACATTAATAAATCAACTTGGTACCAATTTTGGGCGTGACGAGGGCGCTAACCCTTCCTCGCACGTAACCGACTCCCGAACCCGTTTTCTTAAATTTCGTAGACCAAAAATACTGTTTTAGTAAATCAAAACGTTTTATTAAAACAAAGGTGATCTAACCACACCAAATAAAGGTCGGTGGCGACTCCCGTTTTTATTTTCAAAACCCAAGTTCGATTCCCGTTTTTCAAAAAAATGGTTTCGACAGCTTGGCGACTCCACTGGGGACGCAAAAAGAGAGTCAGACCGTAAATTGATTATTTTATGTCCTTTTATCGAAAGTTTGAAAATTTGATTTGAAAAATTACGATTCTTTTATTACAATCGCTTGCGTCATCTTATTTGATTGTGTGGTCGAGTCTCGTATAATATTCTTACATCACACTGCATGACCATTAGGTCACACTCTTTTAAGTGGGAGTGAGAAGCTACTCTTTCGTGAGGTCTTCACCTCCGTGCAAGATAGTGGATCGCTTTCGGGATACATCCGTACCTATGTCTTCGTGAGATTTTCATCTCCGTGCACCCATAGGGAAATGTGTTCCCCTGAACCGAACTCGGTTCATATGAGCCTATAATGGGTGAGGATCGAGGAATCTGCTAGTTCAGGTACCTTTACTTTAGCACCGAACCACATATAATGAACCTTAAGAACCAACCCTAGATAGAACCTCGCTGAACCTTAGGGGTTAACTGAATAAGCGTTTGATTACTTCTTATTTATCTTGAGTTTTTTTTGCATAGTACTGATTGGTGACACTTTGTTGTAATTGCATGGCACTTCATCATCAAGGTGTTGATTCACGTTCGGGTACTAGATAGAAAAACTTAACATGGAAAAGGGATTTCTTGATAGAGTGGAGGATAATGCGGCTGTTCGAGCCTGGTCCGAAAGGATACAGCGAGAGAAAGGAGATAGTTTGACGGTGGGATACGAATCAGAGCTGTGGGACTTCACTCGTGTCAGTGTGACTCAGAATAGCCTGCAAGAATTAAAAGAGATATGGGATTCATGGGGCGACGATATGAAACAACTATTCTACCGTGGATATGGAGATCTACCCTATTTGCTTGATATCAAGGTGGACGAGCGCCTATTCCGGGTTATCACTCAATTTTGGAACCCCGCTTATAGTTGCTTTACTTTCGAGAAAGTGGATATGGTACCTACCATAGAAGAATACATAGCCTTACTCCGTTGCCCAAGTGTTCAAGCTGATAAGGCTTATTCGCGAGCTGTTAATGCACCGACATTCGTAAAAAAGCTGATGAACATTACAGGGATGAGCGAGCAGTGGGTTACAGCTCGGATCAAGCAAAAAGGGGATTGTAAATGCATCCCTTAGAGACATTTGAGGGATCTAATCCTAGTGCATTCTGATGTAAAAAAGAAGGTCGACGTTTTCGCCCTAAGCATCTACGGTTTGGTTATCTTTCCCAAAGCGTTAGGATATGTGGAGGAAGCTGTCTCAGACCTATTTGATAAACTAGATAAAGGAGTCACGCCCATCCCTGTGGTCTTAGCCGAAACATTCCGATCGTTGAGCGCTAGTCGAAGAATAGGTGAAGGGAGGTTCATAGGGTGTGCACAGCTTTTGCTATCATGGTTTTATAGCCCCTTTTAGAAGGTGAAAAAGGTCTTGAATAGGGTTTTTTTCAAGAACTACTCTCCTTTGGAGGAATTAGCAACTACGCCAAGGCGGGATGACCTTTCTGAAGAGAAATGGATAGCAATTCTCTGAAATTTACAAGTAGAAGATGTCGAATGGAGAGCTCCGTGGATGATCCCTAGCGAGATCTTGTATCGGTGTGGAGAGTTTGATTGGGTTCCTTTACTCGGGATATGGGGAGCTATTGGGTACGCTCCACTACTCGTAGCAAGACAGTATCGATCAAGACAATTCATACCCGCAACGCATGGGCTAGCCCAATGCGAGTTCTCATACAACGGCGATAACTATAAGAAAAGAGTTCGTGAGATAACAAGTGCGTGGACCCAAACCCGACTAATGAAGGGACTGGCTGCAGGACCAATGACAACCCCCGAATATGATGAGTGGTGGAATGTAAGAATCACCGACAATATTCCGATGTCAAGCCAAAGGGATGCTTTACCGATAAAAGAACATTTACGAGTTGGCCCATCCGAATTAGAGATCATCAGAGGAGATTTCGAGAACAAGAGTCGGGAATTGGGAAAGAAGATAAAGCAACTAGAGGATGAGAAGATGCAGTTAGGACTAGAAGTCAACATCTACAAGTTGGAAGTTGAGAAAGTCAGGAAAGGAAAAGACAGGGCTGAAGAAGATCTAAGTAGCTTAAAGACGGATTATAAGAAACTACGCACGTCAATCAAGACTGCTGGTTCGGGCAAGACGTCAGAGTAATGGCGGCAAAAAATCAGAGAAGAAAAGACTAGGGCTGACCAGTGGGAAAAAAAATTCCAAGATGCTCAAGTACGTGAAAACATTCTGAAAAAGAAACTGTTGGAAAGTCAAAATGAGAAAAAAGAGTTACGGGCCCGAGCGACAGAACTGGAAAGATCACTGTATCTGTATCGAAATCGTAACTCGGTAAGTGAACTGAGAGCCAGCCAAAGCAAGGTCGAGGAGCTAAAAAAAGAGATAGAAGAGCTCAAAACTGCATTATAAAATAGTGAATTCCAAGCTGAACTCCTTAATGAACGCTAGAAAAAGTAGTTCCATCATTCTCAAGAACAGGTCAGGAATAGAGATTATGTAATGGGCGGAGCTGTGGCTCAGGTCCGGGAGGTAGCCGATCATTTACAAACCCTGACAGCTCGAGCTGATGTATTGAGTCTAATGTATGAGTCAGGATCTGATCGAGGCCAAAATCTAGCTTGGCTTCTTTAGGAAATCAAGGATTTAGGTGCTAAGGCAAAGTCGTATGTATAATCTTCCGCTCTATGTAAAGAAAATTGTTTTCCAACAAAGTTGATCTAATGGAACTGAATCAAAATCAACACTTTTCTTTCTTTTGTGCATTCGTTTCATGCATTTGCATTGCATTTCATACACTCGCATCGCATCACATCATATGCATTTAAGACCATGGGGAGAGCCTAATGAGCTGAAAATATACAGAAGAGGAAAAAAGAACCTGGAAGACGAACATCCGTATGGCGCTCGCGCTAAAACGAAGAAAATGGATCAAAGGCTAGAGCAATTCCAGAAAGAGGTGCGGGGACTGTGCAAGCACAGTGCAAGAGAGCGACTAGTCAAAGTCCAGCAAGATATGATGGATAAGATGATGGAGTCTCAAAGAAACATGACGGCTCAAATAGCTCAAATGGCCCAACTATTGAGTGGATTCATGGAAAAAGGAAAAGGCCCCATGATCATTACTGGAGGGGAGAATGAAGGTATTCCCTCAGGTTCTGCCCTGCCGCATGTGTCTTCACCGCACGAAGAGTATCCCCAGAGGCCATCCATCACGATTAGGCCTCCACAAGGACAAGCTAATATAGGATCCCCTATGAATTTCCAAGTGGGCTCAGGATCCAACCCGGGAGATGACCCTATTAACCCGATTGTGCCAGATTTTGATATGATGGAGAAAGAAGGAACGAAAGCTGAATCCTCAAAGCAGATGGAAGATTGCTATCGATGGTTAGAGGAGAAAGTCAAGGCGATAGAAAATGCTAAGATCCGTTATGGAGTTAATATCAAAGAGCTAAGCCTGGTCCCAAACTTAGTGCTTCCACCAAAATTTAAAATTCCAGATTTTGAAAAATACAACGGGACTAGCTGCCCTGAAGCACACTTGAAGATGTTCAGTCGATGAATGGCAGGACACTCCGACAATGAAAAATTACTGATTCACTACTTCCAGGAAAGTCTGGTCGGAGCTGCGGCCAAATGGTACGATCAGCTCAGCAGTACCCAAATCAAGACATGGAAAGACCTAGCCCAAGCCTTTATGAAACACTATGGCCATGTAGCGGACATAGCTCCTGATAGAATCACGCTCTAAAATATGGAGAAAAGGCCAAGCGAGAGCTACAGGTAGTATGCTCAACGATGGCGAGAGTTAGCCACACAGGTTCAACCACCTCTTTTGGAAAAAAAAGCGTCCACACTCTTCATCCACACTTTGAAAGCTCCTTTCATCAGTCACATGCTGGGGAGTTCTACGAAGGATTTTTCAGAAGTCGTGAGGTACGGAGAAATGATAGAACATGCAATCAGATGCGGCAAGATAGAAGCAGGGGAAGGTCCCAGAAAGATGGCCCCGAAGAAAAGAGAAAGTGACGTGAACAACGTAAGCGCCCGAGATAAGCCAACCACTCTGAGTCAACCCGGTACTGTAATTACCGATCGTCTAAGCTCGCACAGACAGGGATCCAATACAAAGCCGAATGTGGAGAATCTCCAATTCACTCTGATATACACGACATATGGGAAACTGTACCAAAAATTGTACGACATACACGTTATTGCCCCCCATTACTTACAGCCTTTACAGCATCCATACCCCAAATGGTATGATGCAAATGCACAATGCGAATACCATGCGGGAATTGTGGGACACTCGATAGAAAATTGTCTCGCCTTCAAGAGGTTGGTAAAAAAACTCATTCAAATGGGTGTGGTGAAGGTTAACGATGCAGAACACCCGCTACCTAATCACACTAATAATGGGGTAAACATGATGGGTGAAAATATAAGAAAAAGAATAAAGACGAACGTGACGGAGATAAAGACCCCACTAAGATGGGTCTAGAAGCAAATGATAAACAGAGGCTTAATCACACAAGAATCGAGAGAAAAGCTTAAAGGAGCTGGAGGATACTGCGAGTTTCATGCTGAAATGGGTCATGACATCCAAGAATGCCCCAAATTCAGGGCCGTAGTCCAACGCCTCATGGATAACAAAAAGGTGGAATTCTATGAAGAGATTGGAGGGCTGGAAGAAGGAGAGGTCCATGCATCGGAGGAAGGGCCATCTAGGAAAGTCTATGGGGGCAATCACCCCGCGATAATCATATCACGGCCAAGAGCGAGTAGAGCTGGAACACCGATTATACCAAAGGTCATAATTCAAAGACCTGTAGCCCCTCCTTACAGAGACAACAAAAGGGTTCCGTGAAGCTATGATTGTAAAGTAATAATCTCAGGAAAAGAGAATCCAGTCAATGCTGCTGAGGAAGACCGGGATGAGGGTTTCTTCACACGTAGTGGATGGCGTTACACCCCAAACACGAGAGCAGAAGCGGCCAAAGGAAAAGCGGTGGCGATTGAGCAAAGAGAAGAAAGAACAATCGAACCTGGAACATTTGTCAATGAGCCAGTAACGAAAAATGAGGCTAGGGAGTTCTTAAAATTCCTTAAACACAGTAAGTTCAGTGTTGTCGAGCAGTTGCACAAACAGCCGGCCCGTGTGTCGATACTAAATTTGCTCAAGAGCTCAGAAACTCATCGAAACGCATTGATGAAAGTATTAAATGAAACATATGTCGCAAGGGATATATCTGTCAACAAGCTGGACCATCTGGTCGGTAATATAAGCGCAAACAACTTCATTTTCTTCAACGATGATGAGATACCTTCAGGGGGCATTGGGTCTACAAAGGCCCTACACATAACCACACGCTGCGAAGGTTATATATTGCCGGGGGTGTTAGTTGATAACGGATCAGCCCTAAATGTATTACCTTTATCCACATTGAATAGGTTGCCTGTGGATATCTCCCACATGAAAACATGCCATAATGTTGTGAGAGCATTCGACGGAACGGAGAAAAAGGTCATGGGGAGAATTGATATACCCTTTCAAATTGGCCCAAATACGTATGAGGTAGACTTCTTGGTGATGGATATTAAACCTTCCTACAATTGCCTGCTGGGAAGACCTTGGATCCATTCAGGGGCGATCTGCCATCACCGTATCTGAAGTTGAAATTGGTAACAGAAGGTAGATTGGTCACGATCAACGCTGAAAAAAATATCATAGCTTCCATTACAAGTAGCACTCCGTACATTGAGGTAGACGAAGAGGCAATAGAGTGTTCTTTCCGATCATTAGAATTCATCAACGCAACCTTCATTGCCGAGGGCAGCAAGATCCCTATGTCTAAAGTATCCAAGTCTACGAAGATGGGCCTCCAAATGACAATTGGGAAGGGAGCCTTTCGCGGGAGAGGGCTCGAGAGAAACTTGCAAGGAAGGACTGAAGTGCCGATGTAAAGAGAAAAACGGGACCGCTGCGGCTTAGGGTTTAAGCCAGACGCGAAACAAAAGAAGAAAGAAGAAGAGAAAAGAAGAGAGAGAAAAAAGACGTGCCTAGGTGAGGAAGAGATCAAATAGGAACCAATGACTTTTCCTCCCTTATCCAAAATATTTGTCTCGGGGGGAATCTTATACCCTGACCAGGGCATGGCAGTAAGAGAAGAAGCAGAAGAAATGTTGGGGAACTTGAGCATCAACGCCATATCTGGGGAAAGGACCGAAAGAAGGGATTTATCTAGGATTCGCCCTAATGCTCCTGGAAGTGTTTTGAACAACTGGAGAGTAGAAGAGATTCCTGTAGCTTTTAGGAGTAATTCAGAGTAATGTTCGAAACACGCTTATTGCTCTAAGCCTGGGAGCAATGAGAGATCTTTTGTTGAATAGGCATATGTCCAAACGTCTTTATTTCAATAAAATACATATTTTGAGCAAACATCCTTTTTACTCTCCATTCATAGCCACTCACATAAATATTCATTCTTAGATTTTTGTCTCTGAGCCTTTCTTTGCCCTTTTAACAGGTCCCCAGATATCAATGACATGAGTGACACTGCTATTAACTCAGAATCCCCTTTTGAACGAGATACGGGCATGGAAGATTCTCAAGATTTCGAAGATGACCAAGACCGTAACATATCTCCTAATTTATTAAAGATGGTAGAGCAGGGCGAAAAACAAATTTTACCCCACAAAGAATCAGTGGAAATGGTAAGCTTCAGAGAAGGAAAAGAGTTGAAAATTGGGGCTGGCATTACCGCAAAAATGAAGCAAGACCTCATCGAGTTACTCGAAGAATTCAGAGACTTCTTTGCTTGGTCATATCAAGACATGCCCAGGTTAAACATGACATAGTGGTGCACCGCCTCCCTATAAAGGAAGAATGTAGACCCGTTCAGCAAAAACTTCGAAGAATGAGGCCCGATGTTTTGTTGAAGATAAAAGAAGAAGTTAGGAAGCAGTTTGATGCTGGTTTCTTACAAGTGGTTAAATACTCAGAATGGGTAGCAAACATAGTACCTGTCTCTAAGAAAGATGGAAAGGTACGAATGTGCGTGGACTATAGGTATTTGAACAAGGCCAGTCCAAAAGATAACTTTCCGTTACCTCATATTGATACCTTAGTGGATAACACAGCTGGTTATTCACTTTTCTCCTTCATGGACGGCTTCTCGAGGTATAACCAGATTAAAATGCACCCTGAAGATATGGAGAAAACCACATTCGTGACCATGTGGGGGACATTTTGTTATAAGGTAATGCCTTTTGGACTAAAGAACGCGGGAGCAACGTATCAAAGGGTCATGGTGACTCTCTTTCACGACATGATGCACAAGGAGATCGAAGTTTATGTGGACGACATGATTGCAAAGTCCAGGACCGAGGAAGAACATGTACAAGTCTTGAGCAAACTGTTCCTAAGGTTGAGAAAATTCCAACTTAAACTCAACCCTGTAAAATGTACCTTCGGGGCTAGGTCGAGAAAATTGTTAGGATTTGTAGTCAGCGAAAAAGGAATAGAGGTTGATCCAGATAAGGTGAGAGCTATCCAAGAGTTGTCTCCACCACATACCCAAAAGGAGGTTTGAGGTTTCCTAGGAAAACTAAACTACATCGCCTGGTTTATCGCACAACTAACGGAGAAGTGCGACCCTATATTTCGCCTCCTTAGGAAACACAACTCAGGTATATGGAATGAAGAGTGCCAGAAAGCTTTTGATAAGGTCAAGCATTACTTGTCTAAAGCCCCAGTACTGATACCACCTTACCCAAATAAGCCACTAATATTGTATTTGTCAGTATTCGAAAATTGTATGGGATGCGTGCTAGGCCAACATGATGAGTCAGGAAGAAAGGAAAGAGCGATATACTACCTCAGTAAGAGGTTTACAAAATGCGAAATAAGATATTCGCCAATCGAGAAGTTGTGTTGTGCTCTGGTTTGGACGACCCGGAGATTGAGACAGTACATACTATATCGTACCACTTGGCTTATCTCCAAGCTAGATCTTCTTAAGTTCATGATGGAATCAACAGCACTGAACGGGAGAATGGCCCGATGGCAGATTCTACTTTCTGAATTCGATATAGTCTACGTAAACCAAAATGCTATAAAAGGAAGTGCAATAGCAGACTTTCTAGCCAGCAGAGCGTTAGAAGATTACGAGCCGTTGGACTTCGATTTCCCAAATGAAGATGTAATGTGTGTGGCAGCCACTGAAGAAGAGGTCCAAAAGGAGGGTCATCCTTGGAAACTAAACTTCGACGGAGCGTCAAATGCAGTAGGGAATGGAATTGGGGCAGTCCTAGTGTCCCCCAACAGAGACCACTATCCTCTTACTAGCAAATTAGATTTTGATTGCACGAACAACATGGCCGAATAGGAAGCGTGCATCCTGGGAATCCGCGCAGCCATTGAACGAAAAATTAAAACATTTGAGGTATACGGCGATTCTGCGCTAGTAATCTATCAACTGAAAGGTGAATGGGAAACGAGAGATCCCAAGTTAATCAGTTATCGAAGGCTAGTCTTGGAATTAATCAAGGAGTTTGACAACGTCACTTTCTGCTACCTCCTACGAGAAGAGAACCAGATGGCTGACGCCCTAGCTACCTTAGCTTCTATGATCAAAGTGAACAAAGAAGAAGAAGTGAAGCCTATCCAAATGAGCATTTATGAGGCTCCGGCACATTGCTGCAACATCAGCGAAGAAGAAAGAAAAGATAGTCATCCATGGTATCACGATATATTACAATACGTGAAGAATCGTGAATACCCCGACCAAGCAACTGAGAATGATAACAGGACGTTGAGAAGACTGGCCAACGATTATATCTTGGATGGAGAAGTCTTATACAAGAGAAGGAAGGATCAGGTACTGCTAAGATGTGTGGATGCGGTTGAAGCCAAGAAAATCCTCGAAGAAGTTCATGAAGGTGTCTGTGGGACGCATGCTAATGGTTTTACAATGGCAAGACAAATCATGAGATTCGGGTATTATTGGTCCACTATGGAAGGAGATTGCATCAGCTATGCCAAGAAATGCCACAAATGTCAAATCTATGGAAGATAAAATTCACGTGCCTCCCTCTCCTCTCCATGTCATGACCTCTCCATGGCCTTTCTCTATATGGGGGATGGACGTCATTGGGCCGATCTTACCAAAAGCTTCGAACGGGCATCGATTTATCTTTGTGGTAATTGACTACTTCACCAAATGGGTAGAGGCCACTTCGTATGCAAATGTCACAAAATCAGCGGTCAGTAAGTTCCTAAAGAAAGAGATCATATGCCGATATGGGATGCCTGAAAGGATCATATCTGACAATGCACTAAACTTGAATAATAGCACGATAGCAGAGGTCTGCAGCCAATTCAAGATCAAACATCACAACTCGTCACCGTATCGTCTAAAAATGAATGGTGCAGTCGAGGCAGCTAACAAGAATATCAAAAAAATTATGGGAAAGATGACCGAGACTTATAAAGATTGGCACGATAAGCTACCGTTCGCTCTTTACGCTTATCGAACATCAGTTAGGACCTCTACCGGGGCAACTCCTTTCTCTTTAGTTTATGGAATGGAGGCAGTACTCTCGATCAAAGTTGAGATCCCTTCCCTTCGGGTCTTGTCGGTATGACCAGCTGAACCTAATTGAGGAAAAGAGGCTAAGAGCCCTTCGTCATGGACAAATGTATCAGAAGCGAATGATACGGGCTTATAACAAAAAAGTTCGCCCTAGAAAATTCTATGAAGGAGATCTTGTCCTGAAAAAGATTCTCCCCATACAAAAGGACTTCAGAGGAAAATGGATGCCGGATTGGGAAGGACTTTATGTAGTAAAGAAGGCCTTCTCTGGTGGATCTCTAATCTTGACAGAGATGGACAGTAAAATTTTACCGAATCCTGTGAACTCAATTCAATCAAGAAGTACTTCGCCTAAAAAAAAAAAACTGGAGAGGCCAAAGTAAAAACCCGCAAAGAGCGCTTTGTGACCAAAGGGGCTTTGAATTGAAAACCCGAGAATGGGCAATTCAAGTTGTCGATTGGAAGGAAGGTATGTAGTAGTCTTGCTGTAACCCCAATAAACAAGAAAGAGAAAAGTCACGACTTGGGGCATCAATGAAGTCCTCATATGCTGCCAGACACCTATCAAGTACAAAAGGGATCCTCAAGAAGTTTTGTGCAAAAAAACTCATGCCGAGATATCCGGACATTTGTTCTTATCTTCTTCATAATATGTTTTAGCAAAATTTACCTTGTCAAAGTCTTATCTTTTGGTCAATCTATTCATTTTGAGCCTTACTCTCAATATCTCTTGTGATGATATTTTTCAAGCACTTTGCATTGAAATAACGATTAATGGACCATTAATATTCAAATTAAGAGAGTTTCGCATACTACTCTAAAAACTTCTAATTATTACAAGAACCTGAAGCGAGATCAATATCCAGAACTAACCAGGTTCATGGGGGGAATTGAGGCCTGAAACGGTAACCCCAAAGATACTAGTCGAAGAAGAAGGCAGGGTGACGTGTCACGAAGGAATCATTCTGCATTCATACAAATAGTTGGGAGCATTCAAATCATTATGAAAAAGCATCATTCTCATGACATTCAACATTTAAGTAAATGTCATCCATAGTGCATGTAATTAGAGGCATTTAAGTCATTCCGATCATAGCATCCTCATCATTTATTTAAGCATAAGCACATTCTACAGGACAGGTTCCTCAAAGAACAGCGTAGCAAGTTCAGATCTGTTCCCTAGAGATGATAGTGGGGCAGGCTGAAGATTGAAGTCTTCCTAGAGATAATAAGGAAGCAAATTGAAAAGTTCAGATTTTGTTCCCTAGAGAGGGTAGTGGAGCAGACTGAAGATCGAGGTCTTCCGAAGGAAGCAAGTTGAAGATTGTCCTGTTGCCACTGAACAGCGATGGAACTTGATGAAGATGGTCCTGCTGCCACTGAACAGTGGTGGAACAGGTTGAAGATCGTCTTGTTGCCACTGAACAGCGGTGGAACGGGTTAAAGATAGTCCTGTTGCCACTGAACAGCGGTGGAACAGGATGAAGATGGTCCTGTTGCCACTGAACAGCGGTGGAACGGGTTGAAGATCGTCCTGTTGCCACTGAACAGCGGTGCCACTGAACAGCGGTAGAACGGGTTGAAGATGGTCCTGTTGTCACTGAACAGCAGTGGAACGGGTTGAAGATCGTCCTGTTGCTACTGAACAGCGGTGGAACGGGTTAGAGATGGTCCTGTTGCTACTGAACAGCGGTGGAACGGGTTGAAGATCGTCCTGTTGCCACTGAACAGCGGTGGAACGGGTTGAAGATTGTTATATTGCCACTAACCAACAGTGGTGAGACGAGGTCGAAGGCAAACATTGTGTTTCTAAACAATAGTGGAATGTGATTTAAGCCATAATCATATTGCCTTGACCAGCAGTGGAATAGGTCAAAGATCGCAAAAAAATGACGAAATAATAAAGCAGATTGAGGCTACAGGCTGTAATACCCCTATACCCGGTTCAATCATGTAGACCCGGTATAGGACTATTACATTTGGTGCCAAAATAATTATGGCCAGATACTGTCTAATTTAAAACATTTGAATATAATATTTTAACTTTCCAACCATTTTTGATAACAAATTTATTGTTTATTAGTTCATTCCATATATACGAACATACTTCAAATAACTGAAAATAGATAAAATTTCAAGAATCTATATTTTAGTCCCTATCACGTAGGAACACATTTGAACTATATATGTACATGCCATTTTAATACAAAATATAGTACCTACTTTTGAAGCCCTTGAGGATGTGATGAGGTGAGAGATCTTCTAGTTGGACTCTATCTCTTCTAGTTTAATTGTACCTACGCGTTAAAATAAACGCGTTAAGCCGGTGAAGGCTTAGTAAGCACCACAAGAATAATTATATAATCAATCATAACAGAATATTTTAACTCAATCAATTATTGCATATTTTCTCACATATAAGTTTCTTCATGTATGCCTTGCTTTAATAAAATTTAACTTATCTTTTGTAAGGTATAAATCTTACCTTAACACATCAGTAATTCACTTTGTCCTCGTTTCAATTCTTAGCCCAAAGTAGACTTTATAGAACACATCGGATATACGGAACATATACAGAGGTGCATTATGATGCACAAGTGAACAGAGAGCACCAATGTGCTAATAATCAGAGAGCACTGACGTGCTAATATTCAGAGAGCACCAACGTGCTAATATCAGAGAGCACCAACGTGCTAATATCAGAGAGCACCAACGTGCTAATATCGAGAGCGCGCTAAAGTTCCTTAATGGCATGCCACTAATATCCCAAAGAGTTCTAATTTCGTCTACTTGGGCATTAAAATTTGAATCTCATGTATTTAAATAATTCACATAAATATTTCAAAAAGGATAAATAACAATAATTTAAAATTCTTGTAGTACTTACAATAAAAGATTGAGGTGATATGAATTCTTCTTCCTTCACTCCTTAACCTTCTCTTTTCCTTTTCCTTCGATTCGGTCCTCTCCTTCCTTTTCTTTTTCTTTAATTTCATATAAACATATAACATTTATATGTTAAAAATAATCAAATAATTTCCTGTAATATTTAATAAAATAAACATGTATTTTATGATAAATTCATCCTTTCTTACTTTTGCTCACATTTCAATTTAATCCTTTACTCATAAACTTATTCAAAGCTGTCTACTTGAGTCACAGTCACTAAATTATTTATTTCCAGATCTACAGAACTCCAAATGAAGAACCGTTAATTTTCTCTGAAACTAGACTCACATGTCTTCATACCATAAAATTTCCAGAATTTTTGGCCTAGCCAATTAGTACAGTTTATTCATCAAATTCACCCTGTTCTGCTGTCTGGCAGTTCTGACCCTTCTTCACTAAAAATTAATTATCTCTTCATACAGAATTCTGATGATGTTCCTGTTTATTTATATTGAAAATAGACTCATTCAATATTCTAATCATATAACTTTAAGCCTCTAATTAGTTTTCTCCAATTTTTTATGATTTTCCAAAGTCAGAACAGGGGATCCCGAAATCTCTCTAAACCAGTCTTACAAAAATATAAATATCTCAAATTACAGAATTCATTTGCTTTCCCTGTTTCTTTCATATGAAAATAGACTCAATAAGCTTTAATTTCATATCTCATTCAACTTCTAATTCCACTTCTACGATTTTTGGTGATTTTTCAAAGTTACTCTACTGCTGCTGTCCAAAACAGTTTTCTTATAGCTTATTTTACAATTAAATCCTTTACCCAATTCTAACTTCAAATTCTTTCAATTAAACCACTAATTCATCTTTTTGTTCATCATATGCTATATTCAACAGCTTTAAAACTTCAAAAACTTCAACTTAAATTCATCAAAACTTTGTTCTAAAACTTATAAAGCATCAAAATTAAAAGAAAAGGACTAAATTAACTTACCTATTAAACTCCAAGCTTCAAACTTTCTATTTTTCCTTTTTCTTCTTTCTTTTCTCTTTTTCTTCCTTCACTTCACGTTTGCTCTCTGTTCTTTTTTTTGCTTCTCTGTTTCTATATCTTTCTTTCCTTTAATCTATATATATATAATAATAAAATATAATAATATAATAATATACTTTATATACATCTATATCCATATACACGTTTTTAACCAAAAAATCTAGGATTTTTTTTTTTTTTTTTTTTTTTTTTTTTTTAGCCACAACATTTAAAAATGGCATAATTGCCTTTTTAGTCCTTTATATTTTCTTTTAATCTATAATCAAACTTTTGCACCTTTTTCAATTTAATCCTTTTTCTCAAATACTTCTAATTAAATCAAATTCACCTAAATAAAACCTTATTAAACACACAACTAACTTTGTAAATATTTTTAATAAATATTTTATGAGTCCGTTTACTAAAAATGGAGACCCGACAACTCATTTTTCAATATCCATACTTTTGAGGTCGTTATAATTCTCCCCTTTTGAAATTTCGTCCTCGAAATTTACTTAAAAAGAGATGAAACACTGATTTCTTATAGTTTCCTTCAAATAAACACCTTGATAAATACTTTATCACCCACAAAATATTTAATATCCCGATGTTTTAAATCCACAATTGATTTCTGTTGTCGAGTGCTGCTTTTAATCTATTCCGAATTGCCTTTACTTTTTCTTTCATTTTCCGGATCAAATCAACCCCATGTATCTTCTTTCCACTGAGCTCTGTCCAATATAACGATGTTCTACACTTTCTACCATACAAAGCTTCATGCGGAGCCATTTTAATACTGGACTGATAACTGTTATTGTAAGCAAATTCAATCAAAGGTAGATACCTCTCTCAATTACCTTCGAACTCTAGTATACAACATCGAGTATATCTTCCAATACCTGAATTACAAACTCGGATTGGCCATCTCGTCTCGAGGAGGAAATGCGATCTTGAACTACAAATCGAATACCCAAAGCTTTTTGTAATTTATTCCAGAAACAAGACGTAAATCGGGAAATCCAATATTATGGAGACAGACACTCTGTGTATTCTGACAATCTCAGATATATACAGTTTAACCAGTTTATCTAAAGAATAATCCGTACGTACCGGAATAAAGTGCGTTGATTTTACCAATCGGTCAACAATCACCCAAATAACATCTTTTTTTTTTTCTTCTCAGAGATAATGGTAACCCCGATACCAAATCCATAGTGATTCTTTCCCATATCCATTCCGGTATAGTAATTGGCTGGAGTAATCCCGAAGGTACTTGATGTTCTGCTTTGACCTGTTGACATATCGGACATCCGGATACAAACTCGTAAATATCACGTTTCATACCGACCACCAAGACATCTTCTTTCTAAATCTAACCAACTCTCTCTCGAATTATCCATCAATTTGCGAATGAAATGCTATATCGAAATCGAGTTAAGTACACAATAATTTTCTGTAATTGTTTTCGAACCCTAAGGTGAATCGCAATCTTGATCGAAATTATCCATACTGTAATACCATGAAATCTTACAATTTCGGAATGTACATCTCCGCAACTTTTCAAGCCATCAATCGATTCGACTTTATAAATTAATCAACTATCACTCATATAGCATTCTTATAAGTTATCCCGAAATCAGAAAGTGAACCGTAAACTGTAGATCTCTATCAAACATTTCAATAATATAAATGGATCAATACTTCAACTTCAATAGTACTTTAAAATAGAAGAAGAAATCCAGGAGTAGTCCCAATAATAACTTGAAGATAATAATACAACTTCTATAATCTAAGATCCATATACCGAGCTCCCATAACTGAACCAAGATTTATAACAGTAATATATATATTTACCTTCTATCACTGAATACCCCTTCACAGATGAATCATATTTGATAGATAGGATCAGACTATAAAATAATAAGAAAACCAATATAATGAAATCCCAGATGTGGCATAATGAAATCCCAGATGTGAAGCTATATTGAATTTCCGAGAATAAAAACCATATTCAATGATAAAGAAATCGATAATATTCGAAGAAAAACCAAAAGAAGAATACCATTTATCCTTGCTAGAAACGATTGTGATAAAGATAATGCCAATTGCGTGATATACATACCGTAATAACCGGTAGAAATAGAAAATAACTTCATATGAATCGACCATTAAGTCTTCTATCTAACAGAACAAATTAGAAAATCCAAAGAAAAATAGAAAGATCGATCAGATCGAGGAATCGAACTTCCATTTTAACGTTATGATTCCAAACTTTCGCACAATAAAAGTCACATCCGACGCATTTGCATATACCTCCGGAGATAAAAGAACATATAGAATACCCATATAGAATACCCGTAAGAGATCATTGTAGAATACCCAACTATAGCAAATTGTATTCAAATATTTTCGCAATTTCATTACTAATCCGTTAACATATATAATCATCAACAATCCCGTATCATTCACTTCACTCACAAAGCTTATTCGAAAGAAATTTTGATTAACTCATTCTGTAGTTACCATATCCGAATAAATCAATTTCGATAAATGACTCCTTTCTTTAATAATAGCACTGTGTGTCCCCATATAATTTTCGTAAAAGAAATCGATAACTTCACGCTCATATTCAAAGCAAATGCACATGTAGTTCGCTTCAAATCCGTAAATTCTCTTTTCTTCTTCTCAAGATAAAGTTGTCTCACATATTTCTTTTTAAATTCAGATACAAAGGAATTCCAATTAACTGCTCACAGAATGGATATTCATGACAATGTTCCACCATTGATAAGCCTCACCCTTCAATAAAGATACTGCACATTTCAACTTTTCATCTCTTGTATCTCGCAATTCTTCAAATATTCTTTGATTGTTCTCTAACCATTCTTCAAACCTCACTGGTCATCATCTTTCTTTCTTTAAATTCTTGATTCCACACTTTTGAACTAAATCATTATAATTCCTATCAATTTCACCATAAATATAACTGCATACTAATAAGGGGTAGAGATCGTAAGGCCTCATAATTTAGCTTCATGTATATACTCATATAACATAACATTTATCATTTCTTACTATAAGACATTTATCCACATCTTTTCAAATTGTTTCATCATAAGTAACATTTTACTTAATTATTTGAACACCACTTTTAATTATCAAATTATTTCGATTGGAAAACATTTCTTTCTTTAACATTTCCTCCTTCTATACTAAGAGACAACCAACTCTATTTTATTAAATCCATAAATTCTAGTATACATCACAAAATCAAGATCTTTTATTCTTTCGTAAGACATCTTTAAGTTTCTACAATATTCATAAATTACACAATTAAATAACTAAACCTCATCTCATCACATCAATTTATAAAATGGCATGTACAAATAGACTCATACTCGACCCAAGAATTCAGAAAACCTAGGCTCTGATACCAATAAATGTAATACCCTATACCCGGTTCAATCATGTAGACCCGGTATAGGACTATTACATTTGGTGCCAAAATAATTATGGCTGACATCTTTGTCTAATTAAAACATTTGAATATAATATTTTAACTTTCCAACCATTTTTGATAACAAATTTATTGTTTATTAGTTCATTCCATATATACTGAACATACTTCAAATAACTGAAAATAGATAAAATTTCAAGAATCTATATTTTAGTCCCTATCACGTAGGAACACATTTGAACTATATATGTACATGCCATTTTAATACAAAATATAGTACCTACTTTTGAAGCCCTTGAGGATGTGATGAGGTGAGAGATCTTCTAGTTGGACTCTATCTCTTCTAGTTTAATTGTACCTACGCGTTAAAATAAACGCGTTAAGCCGGTGAAGGCTTAGTAAGCACCACAAGAATAATTATATAATCAATCATAACAGAATATTTTAACTCAATCAATTATTGCATATTTTCTCACATATAAGTTTCTTCATGTATGCCTTGCTTTAATAAAATTTAACTTATCTTTTGTAAGGTATAAATCTTACCTTAACACATCAAGTAATTCACTTTGTCCTCGTTTCAATTCTTAGCCCAAAGTAGACTTTATAGAACACATCGGATATACGGAACATATACGAGAGGTGCATTATGATGCACAAGTGAGCAGAGAGCACCAATGTGCTAATAATCGAGAGCACCGACGTGCTAATATTCGAAGAGCACCAACGTGCTAATATCGAGAGCACCAACGTGCTAATATCGAGAGCACCAACGTGCTAATATCAGAGAGCACCAACGTGCTAATATCGAGAGCACCAACGTGCTAATATCGTAGAGAGCGCGCTAAAGTTCCTTAATGGCATGCCACTAATATCCCAAGTAGTTCTAATTTCGCTCTACTTGGGCATTAAAGTTTGAATCTCATGTATTTAAATAATTCACATAAATATTTCAAAAGGATAAATAACAATAATTTAAAATTCTTGTAGTACTTACAATAAAAGATTGAGGTGATATGAATTCTTCTTCCTTCACTCCTTAACCTTCTCTTTTCCTTTTCCTTGATCGGTCCTCTCCTTCCTTTTAAATTCTTTAATTTCATATAAACATATAACATTTATATGTTAAAAATAATCAAATAATTTCCTGTAATATTTAATAAAATAAACATGTATTTTATGATAAATTCATCCTTTCTTACTTTTGCTCACATTTCAATTTAATCCTTTACTCATAAACTTATTCAAAGCTGTCTACTTGAGTCACAGTCACTAAATTATTTATTTCCAGATCTACAGAACTCCAAATGAAGAACCGTTAATTTTCTCTGAAACTAGACTCACATGTCTTCATACCATAAAATTTCCAGAATTTTTGGCCTAGCCAATTAGTACAGTTTATTCATCAAATTCACCCCTGTTCTGCTGTCTGGCAGTTCTGACCCTTCTTCACTAAAAATTAATTATCTCTTCATACAGAATTCTGATGATGTTCCCGTTTATTTATATTGAAAATAGACTCATTCAATATTCTAATCATATAACTTTAAGCCTCTAATTAGTTTTCTCCAATTTTTTATGATTTTCCAAAGTCAGAACAGGGGATCCCGAAATCTCTCTAAACCAGTCTTACAAAAATATAAATATCTCAAATTACAGAATTCATTTGCTTTCCCTGTTTCTTTCATATGAAAATAGACTCAATAAGCTTTAATTTCATATCTCATTCAACTTCTAATTCCACTTCTACGATTTTTGGTGATTTTTCAAAGTTACTCTACTGCTGCTGTCCAAAACAGTTTTCTTATAGCTTATTTTACAATTAAATCCTTTACCCAATTCTAACTTCAAATTCTTTCAATTAAACCACTAATTCATCTTTTTGTTCATCATATGCTATATTCAACAGCTTTAAAACTTCAAAAACTTCAACTTAAATTCATCAAAACTTTGTTCTAAAACTTATAAAGCATCAAAATTAAAAGAAAAGGACTAAATTAACTTACCTATTAAACTCCAAGCTTCAAACTTTCTATTTTTCCTTTTCTTCTTTCTTTTCTCTTTTCTTCCTTCACTTCACGTTTGCTCTCTGTTCTTTTTTTTGCTTCTCTGTTTCTATATCTTTCTTTCCTTTAATCTATATATATATAATAATAAAATATAATAATATAATAATATACTTTATATACATCTATATCCATATACACGTTTTTAACCAAAAAATCTAGGATTTTTTTTTTTTTTTTTTTTTTTTTAGCCACAACATTTAAAAATGGCATAATTGCCTTTTTAGTCCTTTATATTTTCTTTTAATCTATAATCAAACTTTTGCACCTTTTTCAATTTAATCCTTTTTCTCAAATACTTCTAATTAAATCAAATTCACCTAAATAAAACCTTATTAAACACACAACTAACTTTGTAAATATTTTTAATAAATATTTTATGAGTCCGTTTACTAAAAATGGAGACCCGACAACTCATTTTTCAATATCCATACTTTTGAGGTCGTTACACAGGCCCTATCTCTCGGAAGTAGCAGTGGAGTGGAGTGAAGTAAGAAGTCACAATGGAGCTTGAAGCTACCTAACAAAGAAGAGTACCCAAAGGAATCAAGGCTCAACAAGACCGGGCAAATTTGAGTCTTTTAAAGTCTTTGCTCTATTCTCGTCTCACGACAATAAGTAAAGATCGGCAGCTGTAATACCCATAATTTGCCCGGCCCGTTTAAGCCCAAAAAAATAAAACAATCCAATGTCCATTTACAAACAGACCCGGGCTAACAAGCCCAATTACCAAGACCCAAATAGAATAAAACTCAGCCCAAACTATAATTACCCATTAACCCAATCACTAAACCTACAAAGCCCGATTAGCCTAGCCCAAGACCCCAACTCTAACCCATTAACAGAAAAGAAAAACAAAAAAACCCTAGTGCCCCATTGTTGCCGCCGCATGCCTCTGCCACAACTATCTTCGCACGCCCTTCCTCGCGCCTCGGGCAATACCCGCACGCGTCTCAGGCGTCATCTCGACTCGCGCGCCTCGCATGCCTCGCCTGGCCTCCGCTCGTGACCTGCAAGGAGCCAAAGAACGAGAGCAATAGACAACGGGAATGGCAGAGAAACAAAACATAAACAAAAAAGGGAATCTTTGTAACTCGGTTATAAAAAACAAAGTGAAACAATTGTAAAACTTCTTCGGCTTTGGAGAAACTAAGAAAAATCATCAAAAAAAAAACAAATTAAAAGGTTGTTCTTTTTAATTTTCTCTGCTCTGTTCTCTATTTCTGCTACTCATTTTATTTTTTTACTTACTGTTTTCAAAACCTACTACAAGAGTAAATAATAATAACAAAACAAAAACAAGTAAAACTCACCTGAATCGGCGTTCTGCGGTGCTGAAACCCCCTCCTTCCTCCGTGTCGAAATCGGGCCGAAGGGGTGGGTCTTCAAAAGGGGCTTTGAACGGGGTTGAAGCCTCTTCTCCGCGCGTTGCCGTCCATCGAGTATGGTGGTGGCACGACTGACGCCGGTCGGAGGGAACCCAAACACCGGGAACGAAAAGGGAAAGAGGGGGCTGCCATCTTGATTTTGAGAAAGAGAAGAAGATAAAAAAGGGGTTGTGCAGCTATTTTGATTTTTAAAGTTTAGGGTTAAAATGTTTTAAAAGAATATCAAGCAAAACGACGCCGTTTGCTAGGGCCAGATCGGCGCATATCCCTTAAAAGGGATAATTGTGCGCCTGGTCCCTCATCTCTTCGTCGTTGATTGATTAAATCCCCTTTCGCATGCTTTCTCCTTTTTCAAAATCTGACCCTATTATTTCTATGGTGTTTCGATCTGATCCTTGCCCTCTTTTTATGACTTATTACAATTTTGGTCCTCCTTTTCATTCCAATTTCAGTCTAACTCCTGATCTGTTAGGCAGATCATGTATTTTTTGTTATTTTTGTTTTTTTAATGGTATTATTATTTCTTTTTATTATTGGCTTGGAGTTCTATTACATTATCTTACTTTAAACTATGTACATGTATATTATTTATTTTAGGTTTCGATACATGTACATATTTCCTATTTTAAGAATATTTTTATATTGTGGGTTTAAGATATTTTATATGCCGATCATTCTAAATAAATGTTATATTAGATTTTTTAAATCACTTTTATATTTTCTTGTATTAGGTTCTTTAAGTTTCCTTTTAGATGTTATTCATTTCAAACTTCCGACATTATTTTGAGTTTCATACACATTTAGTTTACTCTACTACGTTTTCCTTATTTAAACTGTTTTGTTACTTATTTTAAGTTGATTTTTTATCATTTCTCTTTAACTTGTTTAATTCATCGGCCTTTGTTTATCGATGTTGTTTGTCTTAGATGATGTATCTTATTTAGTTATTGCTTTTGCATGTGTCATAATTCATTTTTTCGTATTGTCATGTTATTTTAGCTCATTATATATAATTTCGTCCTCATGTATTATTATTCTATTATCGTATTTGTTATTCATGCATGTTAATATCTTGGATTAAAGATTCCAATGTTTCGTATTGCCTGTATTATGCCAAATTCGTGTTACATTATCATTTTTCCGTCGCATAATCCCATTCACGTTTTAAATAATGTTTCTTTAAAACATAACCTAATTCTTTATAAATTTCATCCAAAAAATAAAAGTTTTCAAAATGATGCATTATTCATCTTGGATTCGAGGATTTAAATTATCGTGTCCTAAAGTATTGGATGTGATCTTTTATTCCTTCGAAACGAGAAAATTTTATATCCAATTTTAAAAAAATTTTAAGATGATCTTGGATTCGAGGATTTAAATTATCGTGTCCTAAAGTATTGGATGCGATCCTTTATTCCTTCGGAACGAGAAAATCTTGGTATTCGATTCGAATAAGTCATAAGATGATCTTGGATTCGAGGATTTAAATCATCGTGTTCTAAAGTATTGGATGTGATATTTTATTCCTTCGAAACGAGAAAATCTTGATTCAATTCTAGAAAACTCAAATATTTCCAAACGAGATCGGTTTTTTTTAAATTCTTTTTAAGATTTTTAACTTTCGACATTGGGACATTAATAGATCAACTTGGTACCAATTTTGGGCGTGACGAGGGCGCTAACCCTTCCTCGCACGTAACCGACTCCCGAACCCGTTTTCTCAAATTTCGTAGACTAAAAATACTGTTTTAGTAAATCAAAACGTTTTATTAAAACAAAGGCGATCTGACCACACCAAATAAAGGTCGATGGCGACTCCCGTTTTTATTTTCAAAACCCAAGTTCGATTCCCGTTTTTCAAAAAAATGGTTTCGACACTACTAATTCTCATTTTATCCACTTGAGCGTATAACATTTACATTTCCACTACATTTACTCAACAATTATAATAACAATTCAACCATTACTATTTTTATGATTTAGTCCTTTTGTTATATAAAATCAACAATCATAAATATTCACTTAACATTTATTACATCTTCATCTAACATCTCACTCAAATGCTTCATATATATATATATATATCACCAATTTAAACTTTTCACTATCTACAATTTATTCATTTTTCAACAAATTCACCGCACACATTTTCAATTCACTATATGAATACACTTCACTTTAAAAAAATTCATGTTTCAAACTATCATTTTCAAGTACTAATATATATCCTATGAATATTACTAAAACAAACTATTAAGTTCTTATTTAGGGTTTGAATTATACAATGTGAAATTCTTGATATATTACAACAAAATGTTTGAATGTCTCTTCCTTCACTCATTTGCTATTTCTTTACCTTTAATTCCAATTTGATCTTCACTTTTTTTCTCCTTCTCACAATACATATATAATATTTAATATCAAAACAAAAATCACACACTATTTCCATTAATTTTGATAAAGTAAATATAAATCCCTAGCTCTTTCTTTTTCTCTCTTCAAGTATATATTCTAGCTAGCTCCTAAAAAAAAAAAAAAAAAAACTAGCTTGCCATGAAGATTCTCTTATGATTTCCTTTAAAATTTATGAAGAAATTATAGAGTTTAAAGCTTGGAAATAGTTGAAAATGGTGAGGGACTAAAATGAAAGAAATGAAAACATGAGAAAATGGAGAGAGGGAGACGTGAAAGGAAAGCTAGAGAAGATGATGATTTATTTTTCCTTCATCTTTCTTTTTTCTACAACTTCTTATCAAAATATCCCATCATCTTTTTTTAATATTTAATTAATCAAATCATCATCATTAGAAATGAATGGTACAATGGTAGCCATTTAACTCTCAGTTCCATCCACAATTTCATGTACCATCAGGGTCAATTTATCCTTTTAAGTCCTTCCTATTTTTTCATTTATTTAATCTAGTATTTTCTTATTTCAGTTTTTTATATTATAGCCCAACTCTTCTCACACCTTTACAATTTAATATATTCTTTAAATAATTTTCCTAAAGTCTTCCTAATTTCCTATAATAGTCAATTACTTTCTTCACTAATATTAATAATTTTTATTATTGTCTACTCCGAAATTTTCAATTATGACCAGCATGCCTCTTTCTCTTCGTGGGGTTCCATTGCCTAAAAGTGTTCAAGAGATGTCCATGAACGGTGATGAACCACCCCCAGAATTTCATGCTAAAGATGGCAGTTTTGGATGCGTTGGTTCTTCTGATCTTTCTGCATCAGTTTCAGTCCCTGTTATTGATCTTGGTATTCTGCCACCCTCAAAAGATGAACAGGGAAAACTAAAATTGGCTCTGTTCTGGAGGATGTTTCCAGGTTCTATATATGCTCTCTTCAAAAGTCCATAGAAATTTCATTTAACTCTCATAAATCTTAATCAAACTACATTTTCCTCTTGAAATTGTGTTGTGTTTCAGGCTATTGGCCATGGGATTTCCAATTCATTTCTAAACAATGTCCGTGGAGTTGTAAAACAGTATTTTCAACTTCCGCAGGAAGAGAAGCAGAAGTATTCCAGAGCAGCTAATTAGGTTAGAGGATTATGGCTATGATTTGGTAGTCTCAGAAAAGCAAGTTCTTGACTGGAATACTCGCTTGTTTCTTAGGGTATTTCCTGAATATCAAAGAAAGCTGAATCTTTGGCCAGAAAACCCAGATAAATTCAGGCATGCATGTTTCTTAATTAGCTAGGTTTCGCCGATATTTCTCAAATATAGTTTTGCAGTCTAGTGGTATGTAATTTGTTCAGATCTTACACTTTCTAGAAGAACCGTGAGCTATGAGTTGAATTCTTGCAGAGAGGTCTTGCATGAATATTCGATCAAGCTAAAGCAACTGGTGGATCTTCTCTTTAAGGCCATGGCGAAATCACTTGCCTTAGAAGAGAATAGTTTCTCCGACCAGTTTGGAGACAATCCAGTGATGCATGAGAGGTTTAACTTTTATCCACCCTGTACAAGACCAGACAAGGTTCTTGGGTTGAAGCCACATTCAGACAGATCTGGATTACAGTCTTATTGCAAGATGAACAAGTGGAAGGCCTTCAATTTGTTAAAGATGAAAAATGGATCACAGTTCCTGTCATTCCTCATGTACTTGTTGTCAACCTTGGTGACCAAATGCAGGTAATATCTCATTAAGCATACTTGCATCTAATATCTCTACACTATATAAGGGAGCTTCAAAAGAAAAAGCAATGCAGTGTTAGTTTAATCTGCGTTAATTGATGCAGATAATGAGTAATGGAATCTTCAAGACTCCAGTTCACAGGGTGGTGACAAACACAGACAAGTTGAGGATATCAGTAGCAATGTTTAATGAGGTTGAGCCAAAAAAGGAGATTGGACCTGTTGAAGGATTGATAGATGAAAACAGGCCAAGGTTATATAGGAATGTGAAAAATTATGCTTCTTTCAACTATGAATGCTTTCAGAAAGGCGAAGTAGCACTTGAGGAAGTAAAATTTCGTGCATAGTGATCATCTAGGGATTAAGGCCTTTTTTCTAGATTCACATTTCCATGCATGCATGTGTTGTGAAGTGCCTGCATCTGCAAGAATGTATAACTAGTTTTAATGTTACTGGTGTGCCATTGACATTAATAACAAAAATGGTTGTATGAAAGGCCATTTCTTGCAAGTTCCATGTCGAGATGGGACCAGTTGAATGTGACCGACGAAAAAAGGAAACTTCTATCAACATTGAGTGCTTTGAAACTGGAAAAATAGTAATCGTTACCGTTTAAATATAGAATGCCATGATTATTTTAACTAGTTTGCTCCAACAATTGGGTTTCCAGACACTTCCCTATCGACAAAACATCTTGGGAAGGTCAATTGCTTGTTCCTCCATGACAATGTGGTTTCATGTCGTTCAAAGTGTTCATTCATCATTAAAAGAGCTCATGACAGGAATTTCAGAGAAGGAAAAAAAACATTCTTCATTGAACAAAACAGTAATAATAGTCACAATGTGGTTTCAAGTTTCAACTTTTTTCCTAGATTGACCATAATCATCATCATCATCATCATCAACAACAACAATGTCGTTGTTACAAAGGGTAAACTTTTACTACCAATACGACTTTAAAGAGGAAATGATCTCTAGAGTCAAAATGTGCTACGACCTAAATATACTTAAAAATGAAAATTATAAGAGAATAAAAGACACGTATCGGAAATGGTAGACTAGTAGCCGATGTTTGTCTTCACTTAAAATATCTTAAAAAGCAGCCCACCATGTGTAGCAAAGAAGGGAGCAAAGACAAGAGATTCAACAGCCATTAGCTTGATGAGGATGTTCAGTGATGGCCCAGATGTATCCTTTAAAGGGTCACCAATGGTGTCACCAATAACGGCAGCCTTATGTGGATCTGAACCTTTGGGACCAAGAGTTTTTGCATGTTCAGAAGCACCAGCCTGCATTCAACACCAAAATCCAAAAGCATAAATAAAAAACTATTGTTTTGAAACGCCAATCAAACGAGCGGCTCATGGAAGTCGGTAAAATTATGGATACCTCAATATACTTCTTGGCATTATCCCAAGCACCTCCTGTGTTGGATGCAGAGATAGCAATCTGCAAATGTTAACAAGACAGAGAAAAGATTAGGATGAACCCTTCTATAGGAAATATTTCATGCAGTAAGTTATAACATGTGATTCCAATAATAAAGCTCTGGTAATACAGAATACTAGAACTGTTAACATTACCTGGACACCGGAGACAAGAGATCCAGCGAGGACACCAGAGAGAGTTTCCACGCCAAAAAAGATCCCAACAACAAGGGGTGTGAGCATAACAAGGGCACCAGGTGGGATCATTTCTTTGATTGAAGCATCAGTAGAGATCTTAACACAGGTAGCATAGTCAGGTTTAGCAGTACCCTCCATGAGACCTGGGATTGTGTTGAATTGCCTGCGCACTTCCTCAACCATCTTCAAAGCTGCACTTCCCACACTCTTCATGGTCATAGCAGAAAACCAGTAAGGAAGCATTGCCCCGACAAGCAAACCAATAAAAACTTTAGGGGTCAATACATCAACTGTTGAAATAGCAGCACGGCTCACAAAAGCACCAAAGAGCGCAAGGGACACAAGGGCAGCTGAACCAATGGCGAAACCCTGGAAAGAAATGCAATGTTCAAATGAATATCTTCATATGAAAACTACTTCTCAAAGTTACAAACTACAGAAAAAATCATAGCTGGTCAATGAAAAATACTCATGGTGTAAATAATTTTGAAGGAAACAAGATGCTGTGAAAACAAGATACTGAATAACTCTTAGAATTCAACTAAATTAAGGTAAAAAATTAGGACATGAAAAGCAAATACAAGGTCCTTCAATGGACCAATGCAACACTTTACCAAAGACATCAGTGTCAACCAAAACAAATAAACCTGCATTAGAACTTGTTACTTAGAGCCAACCCAGATATGCCACAAATCAAATAAAATGAGAAAACAAACCCAGTGCTCAAGTAAGAAAAAAAAAAACAAATAACAGACCTTTCCAATAGCAGCAGTGGTATTTCCAGCAGCATCAAGAGCATCCGTTCTCTCTCGTATTCTGTGGCTCATGCCAGCCATCTCAGCAATACCTCCAGCATTGTCACTGATAGGACCATAAGCATCAATAGCCAGTCCAGTAGCTATGGTGCTCAGCATTCCAAGGGCAGCAACAGCAATGCCATACATAGCAGCAAAGCTAAAACTAACAAAAATACTGACTGCAATAGCAAATATAGGAATAATGCAAGACTTGTAACCCAATGCAAGGCCGAAAATAACATTAGTTGCTGCTCCAGTTCTGCAGGAATCAGCAACATCTTGTACAGGGCTACATGATAAAGCACAGGAAGTGTTAAAATCAATAAGAATAGAGGATGAGTCAAGGAAAATAAATAGCACCATCAAGACTAGATACCTGTATGCGTTACTGGTATAGTACTCGGTTACAAAACCAATAATTAGACCAGCCCAAAGACCAACAGCAACACATAAGAATAGTTGCCTGCAGAAGAAACTCAATGTTAAACACTCATTCTAATGCAATCAAATGACTGTTGATATTTGTCTAAAAGAAACACCAAGTGCTTACCAGTTCTTGACAACTTTCTGATATCCAAAGTTGAAAATGGTAAAGGAAGATGGAAGAGCTACCCAACTAACAACCCCGATTCCAATAGTCATGAGAACAGTGGATATGATAAGCTGCCTCTTCAATGATGGCTCAATTTCCTTAACAGCCTTGATCTCAAAGAAATCAGTTGCAAATAAGGTTGTGATTAAACAAACAATGATACCAACAGAACTTATGATGAGAGGATATAACATTGGAGTGAACTCATGATTGATGCCAAAAGAAGAGATGGAAGCAACAACAAGTGCAGCACAAGATGACTCAGCATAGGAACCAAAAAGATCAGATCCCATTCCAGCTATATCACCAACATTATCTCCAACATTGTCAGCAATAACCTGAAAACATGGGAGCAACTCAGTTACAACCCAAGATGAGGAACCAGTACTCATATTTAGAATTTATAGAGCTATAACATTTTTGTAGATCCATGTTACTTACAGCTGGGTTTCTAGGGTCATCTTCAGGAATGTTCCTTTCCACCTTGCCAACAAGATCAGCACCCACATCAGCAGCTTTGGTGTAGATGCCTCCACCAACTCTACCAAAAAGAGCCATGGATGAACCTCCAAGCCCATAACCAGTGATCGCCTCAAAAAGACCACCCCAATCATCACCATAGTAGATCTTGAATAAGTTGATGGCAATGTAGAGAACCAGAAGGCCATTTGCAGCAAGAAGAAAACCCATGACTGCACCAGACCTAAATGCAGTGATAAATGCCTTTCCAACTCCCTTTCTTGCCTCCAGGGTAGTTCTAGCATTTGCATAGGTAGCAATCTTCATTCCAAGAAAGCCAGAAACAACTGAAGTGACAGCACCAAGTAAGAAAGATATTGTGCTGAATGCAGCAGTGGCAAGAGCAGGCTTGCAAATCTTAGATTGGTCATATGTGCAAGGCTGACTCTTTGTGCTGAAACCCTCTACCGAACCAAGGAAGACAAAAATCAAGATTGCAAAAGCAACCATGAAAATGCCAACATACTGGTACTCGGTGAAAAGAAACGAGGTTGCCCCTGTAAATTCATAAATCCAAAAATTAGCTAACTTGGAAAGTCTTTCCAAAAGTGTCAACAGAAAAGGCAATACACAGAGCAACTAGAGATACCAGTAATCTTTTGTAACAAAAGAATATTTTTGTGACAATGTCTCTACTACAAGCTAAAGTTTTCTTAATACCATCCATGCTTCTTCGACAGATTACCAAAAACAATAGACAAAACAGATAGAATTGAAATAATTGCCTCCAACAGAAAACTAGTTGCATTTGTTATACAACATTTTGTTGACATAGCAAATGCATTTCAGAAACAGGAACATTAATATATTAAGAAAAAACAAATTAAGTTTCTCAAAACCCAAAAACAAACCAGGAAATGGGCCACCAGAAAGTAATTCATTGTATTACAACCTTGGAAGCATAGAAATCATTCAAAAGCATCTCACTTTCCAAAAGTGAAATAAAGTGTTAAGCATATCAAATCATGAAATAGTGCATCATTTGCTTAAGTCAGATTTTACTATTATAAATATTTCAGACAAAAGTATAATTAAATCATCCAACGTGTATGTCTTCGTTAAGTAAGGCTTTCAAAATGAACAAACTTAAGAGTTCTGTTCACTGAAACTTAATCCATGCACCATATAAAGTAAGACTTCCACATCTGCTACAAATTCAACAAAAAGTAAAAGAAACAAGATCTTGTATATATATAAACAACAAACAATCAATGCCGGGAGGTATCAACATTCATTCTTCCATAAATTCTCAATCTGCTGATAAATCAGTAGGAAATAAGGGTTTCACATAGTAAGTAGGCAATTATAAGCAAATGTCCAAAGTTCTTCAACGCCATTTCAATACACCGTGTGCTACAAAACCTAAAACTAAAAAACACCACTAAATTGATGATGATAAAGAGATGTAATAAATAAATACGTGGGGCCTGAACTTAAGATTCATTGAATCACATATTTTATACGAAGACAGCTTGCAGATGCAGTAGTTTTTCATGGCTATTCAATATAAAAGAGCAAATATCTGGCTTTTTTTAATAAAAAAATACAAACACTTTTAACATAGAAAAACATGAAGAAACATAAAGCTCGTGCTCCAGAACGCTTTCTTCTTCCCCGTAATAATTCATAAAACATAACAAAACATTTGCAGAGAAACCGAAAACAAAAAAACTCCATCAACAAAAAATTTGATGAAACACAATGTGAAACAAAAGATCTAAACTTGAAGAACAAAACAAACCAAAATATTTCACAACAAGAAAAAGGAGAGTTTCATTTTTAGTCAAAAAAGCCATTTCAGTTAACTAATTCGAACACGCAAACGGCCAAAAAACCACAAAAACATTCACGGAAACCCAATATAAAAAAAAACCAAAACATACCAAATATAAAGAATATTAATAAAAAACAGATCTCATGCACTGAAAAGAAAAAAAAAATGAAAAATGACAAGAGCAACAACCTTCAGAGATGGCGCTTTGAATTTCAGCACATTTAAGAACAACATTATGATCATTAAGTCCTTCCTCTTCTTCAATGAGGTAATCGGCGCAGTCTTTTTTTCCCCCCGCCCCGTTGTTTCTAGGAGAACCCGGGTCTCGACCAGGAGAGAGCTTCACCTTGGAAACGAGAACCCATTGTAGGAGAGAAAAGGCAATTCCGATCACGGCGCAAACTGGAATTAAGATCTCGGTTCCGAGATCTGATAAAATAGAAGCCCCCATTCTCAAAGACCACGAAATGCGAAGTTATGACCGACGGGGGAGAGAGATAAAGCGTGAATTGTTTTTCAATGAGAGTATGAAAAAATGGCGGATAAGTGAGTGTTTATATACACCAAAAGTTTGCGGTGGAAAGTGGAAACTAAAATTAATGGAAGGGATTTTGTGAAAATTAAAGATTTAATTTCCTTCTTTCATTTTTTTCCTATTATTACTTTCCAAAAATTGTAATAAAATCAAAATAGGGTAAAAGGAAATTAATATACATTGAATCCTGAATTTCGTGTTAACACAATGTGCCCTCCCACTAGTTATTGTCATTTTACTACTCATTTGACAAATGGATCGTGTGGTACGTATGTGTGGTTTATGAATTATTTGATTTTATCTTCGCACATGTTCATTTATTAAATCAAAATTATGTTTAATTATTTACTCGATGATTTTTTTTCAATAAGTATTTATTTCATTTTAAAAAGTACAGTTTTTATGTATCGATAAAATAGTCTTACGTCATTAAATTAAAAGATAAAAAAGTATAATTATACACCCATTTATATCTAATCTCTTATTCAACTTAAATTAACTTTAATTAAATTACTTAAAATAATTAAAATTTTAAATTATAAACAAAACTCCTTTCTTCTTTTACAAGTTTTTTTAAAAAATAGTATTTTTGTGCAAATTTTCCCTGTAACTGACATATAATTTTGATAATTACCCTATCCTCAAACCTTGAACTTGAACCCTGAACCTTAAATCTTAAATTTTAAAATTTGAGCTTCGAGGTTTAAGAGTTTGGAGTTACGTATTACGAGTTCAAGGTTAAGGTTTTGAGGTTCGAGATTCTAGATTCATGATTCAGGATTTGGGATTTGGGTTTTAAGTTTAAAAAAATTATCAAAATTATGTGTTAATGACATAGACAAATTTGTTGAAATGTCATCAAATAATTGAAAATGGATCATTAATAATGTGGTGGGAAAGCTCCATAAAATCAATTATCTATGGATGAGTGTATGATAATAATTTTATGTCTTTAAAATTTGTTGATGTGACAAAATTTTATTGGTGACTAGAAACCTTAGTTTTTAGAATCATCTTAATATAAGTTATTCCCTTAAAAATAAAATTATTTATTAATTAGATAGTAGATTTATCCCATTTAGGGTTTATTTGATATTTGAAAGGGTTTAAATATTTTGAAATTTGAGTTTAAGCAAAAATTAAGGTTATTTGAAAATAAATATCATTCGGATCTGATATCTAAGGCTCGACCTTATCTAGTATGGTGGTTTCTATTTTATATTATGTAATTTATATCATATAAAAGTTAAATATAAGAAACTATAATTATTAAACTACATTATTTATTTATATTTAAATTTTTAATAAATAAAAATACAACTTTATAATATTAAATAAAAAATTAATAAATTGAACTTAAATTATGACTCACTAATCAAATATTAACTTTTCTCAAAAATTATCTAGATTCGAATGAGCATTTGGAATAAACATTTATACATTTGGATGAATTTGAATGAAAATTTGACTCATATTTTTGGGCAATTTACCCAAAAATACCAAAAAATAACAAAATTTACGGAAAAGGGCCGGATTTGAGAAAAATTACGGAAAAGGGCCAAATCCCCCAAAAACGCGGCCACGTAAGCCCGTTTTGGGGACGGGGACAAAAGCGCGCTCGCCGACGCGTTTTTGTCCACGCCACCAAAAACGCGTCCACGTGGGACGCGCGCTTTGCCGACATGGACAAAAACGCGCCCAAAGCAGGCGCGTTTTTGGTCCCAACGGTCAAATTTTTTTGACCGTTGGCGCAGAAAAAAAAAACTATAAAACCCCCCCACCCTTTATTCTTCACATTTCAATCCTTTCTCAATATTCTCTCAATTTTCTCTCAATTTTCTCTAAATTTTCTCTCAAGGTCCTTGAAATTAACGCTCAAATTTCAAAAATAGTCCTTTACTATTTACGAAAAAGCCCTTAATTTTTTTTTAAGATATTTTTATCAGAAAATTTTAAAGCCGATTACAATGGCCGGGGAATTACTTCGCCTAGGCGAGAAGCACATTGCTGTCGAGCAAATAAAAATGGTAAGTTTTAATTTTAATTTTGCAATATTATTTAATTTTTATCCAATTATGTAATTTTAATTAATTTTGAATTTTTTTAAACAAATCTGTAGAGATCGGTGTTGGAATGTTATATTCACAACATGCATGATCCCCATCGCCGTTGATCGAGAAATTACTGCGGGAAGCGGGTTTTTGGCATGTGGCCACGATAGGCCGGAGGTTCAAGTTGGAGCCGCCTTTGATCGGGTAGCGTTGATTGAGAGGTGGAGACCGAGACTCACACTTTCCATCCGCTGCAGTGCGGAGAGTGTACAATCACTCTAGAAGATGTTGGGCCAGGTTGGGATTCTGGGTGGATCTGGTCGGTAGTCACCGGGTCCACAACATCTACCGATTGGATGGCCGTATGCTACGAGCTTCTAGGTGCCATTCCGGATAGAATTCGAGGAGCTCGGATCGATTTGGCGTGGTTACGAGACACATTCCCAGAGTGAAAGAGGATTCGACCAAGTAGAAAGAATACGGTATGCTCGAGCATACATTCTTCAAATAATTGGAAGTTATCGATCTTGGGACCTCTCTAGAAACCTCGTCCACCGAGATGGCTCTTGAAACTTGTTGACTTCAGAGCAGCCGGTGAATTGAGTTGGGGGTCTGCCGTGCTGTCGAGGTTGTACCGAGAGATGTGCGAGGCGACGGTGCCGAGTAAAGCAAAAATCGGAGGTTGCATATCATTGCTTTGCGATCATGGGCATGGTATCGATTTCCATTTTTACGCCTCGACTCGACCACCCATATTCATTCCCACCGATAACGAGGTAAATTTAATATTATATTTTATAATTATTTCGTAGATTTATAGTATAATTGCATGCTAAAATATTATTTAATTAGCGGAACCATCCGCGAATCATGTTGGAATACGAAATCGCTTGAGGATATACGGCTCTGTTGGACCAAAGGTCGGAATCACAAGTAAGTTTCAAATTTGTTATTATAATTTAGTATTTCGTATGTAGTGTCTAATATGAGGTATATGTCTAAAATTTTCGTAATGTGAATATAGTTTGAATGGACACCGCATTGACGAGCGTAAATTCGTGCAATAATTAGGAGGAGTTCCTCCAAAATCCGAACGGTTGGCACGTAAAGGTCCCATTGATCACCTACTCGACCGTGGAGATGCACCAGGCAGATCGGGTTATGCGGCAATTTGGATTTCGGCAACGGATTCCCGCACCACCGGAGGTGCTTGATGATGAGCACAAAGTAGACTTACGGCAAACACATACGAATTGGGCAAGATTTTGGTCAGAACATATCGAGACGTGGGAGAACCGATATGACTATATACCTGACCGAGAACCGATAGTCGTTCCGGAGTTAGCGTGCGTGCCGGAGTACATGCCATGGTTTAGGATCCATGGCAAGCCATATCTATTGTCGGAAGAAGAGAGGCAACGACAACTTCGAGAGCGAAGGGAACATCGGGGCCCTTTACACCCAATGAGAAGGGGTGATGAGGCGGGGCAATCATCACCGCCGACACAGTCACCGGGCCCATCAGTTCAACCGACAAAACCGGGCCTATCAAAGATCTACTGCGTTCATGCCGCGTGCGCACCCTTCCCCTTATATGTATCCTCCTAACCCATATATGTTTGATTTCCTAGTCCTAGCCAGTGTTGAAGTGCATGGCGGGTTCGAGCGTTATCGACTACTTCACCGCCATCCGATGGTGAGGCGGACGTCGCATGTGGGTTCAGAGGAGGCGCGTCGGAAGCACTTCTTTTCCGCCAGCTCGCCGTTCGGGATCTGATCACCCCCGCGTGGTTTATGCAAACACCTCCGCGTCAATATTTTATCGAGTGGGTCACCATCGCAACATCCGTAACTGCACCCACTGCCCGAGGAGAATCGATTCCCGCCCGAGGTTCCAAAACCCCCCGGAAGCTTGAAGAAGGAGGAATCGGTAGCACAGAATCATCGACCGCCCTCGTGTGGCATTGGTTCCCCCCCAGCATCAACACTAAAATTTTTAATTAAGTTTTTTTTTTGTAATTAATGTTTAATATATTTAATAAAATTTGAGTTTAACTTGTTGCCTTGTCATTTAATTTTTATATTTGTTTTACTTATTTTAATAATATTTGAGTTTAACTTGAATTGATTTTTTTTTGTAATTAATGTTTAATATATTTAATAAAATTTGAGTTTAACATGTTTCCTTGTAATTTAATTTTTTTAATTTGTTTTACTTATTTTAATAAAATTTGACAAAATAGAATTGATTTTTTTTTGTAATTAATTTTTAATATATTTAATAAAATTTGAGTTTAACTTGTTTCCTTGTAATTTAATTTTTTTAATTTGTTTTACTTATTTTAATAAAATTTGACAAAATAGAATTGATTTTTTTTGTAATTAATTTTTAATATATTTAATAAAATTTGAGTTTAACTTGTTTCCTTGTAATTTAATTTTTTTAATTTGTTTTACTTATTTTAATAAAAGTTGACAAAATAGAATTGATTTTTTTTTTTGTAATTAATTTTTAATATATTTAATAAAATTTGAGTTTAACTTGTTTCCTTGTCATTTTAATTTTTTAATTTGTTTTACTTATTTTAATAAAATTTGACAAAATAGAATTGATTTTTTTGTAATTAATTTTTAATATATTTAATAAAATTTGAGTTTAACTTGTTTCCTTGTCATTTAATTTTTTAATTTGTTTTACTTATTTTAATAAAATTTGACAAAATAGAATTGATTTTTTTTTGTAATTAATTTTTAATATATTTAATAAAATAAAAGTTATTGTACAAAAGTTAACCGTTTTTGTAACGACCCGAAATTCGTGGGCACCAGAAAAAAAAAAAAAAAGTGTTATCGGGCCTCCGTCTTAGTAAATCGAGTTAGTAAATAATCATTAGGAGTAATTATGAGTCTAGTAGTGTGCTTAATTAGATTTTTATTTAGTGAATTTAGCTTAATTGAGAGTAATTAGGAAAAAGGATCAAATTGAATAAGGAGTAAAAGTCTAATTGTAGATTAAAAGAAAATAAAAAGGACCAAAATGGCAATTATGCCATTTAGCATAAGTTGAGGCGGCATAAGCTTAAAAAAAATCTGAGATTTTATGTGTTAAAATATATTATTAATATTATTAAATAATTATATTAATATAATATTATATTATATAATAAAGTAAATAGTAAATGAAATAATAAAAAAAAAAAAGAGAAACAAAGAAGAACAGAAAAGAACAGAGAGCATACGAAACAAGCAGGAAAGAAAGAAGAAAAAGAAGGAAAAAGGAAAAACTAAAGATTCAAGGTTTTAAACTTTAAAAGGTAAGTCAATCAAGTCCTATTCTTTTAATTTTGATGTTTTAGAAGCTTTAAAGCAAGATTTTGATGAAACTAAGTTGATATTTTGAGAGTTTATTGGTTTTTAAGTATAGTTTATGTTAAAGAAAAAGATGAACAAGGGGTTAAATTGAATGAAATTTAAGTTAGAGTTAGTAAAAGGATTAAATTGTAAAGTAAGCTATAAGTTTTGTATTATAGGGATTGATTTGGAAGAAATTATAAATTAGGGTTTATTTTAAAAATTTTGTAATCAAGTTGAATATGGAAGGAATTTAAGTAGAATCAAGCATGAATTAAGTTAAGAAAACAAGTAAACTTAACTAGGATTTAATTGCAAAATAAGTCATAAGAAAACAGATTTAAGACAGCAGCAGTAGAGTAACTTTTGAAAATTCACCAAAATCGTAGAAATGGAATTAGAAGTTGAGTGAGATATGAAATTAAAGCTTATTGAGTCTATTTTCATATGAAAGAAACAGAGATAGCAAATAAGTTCTGTATTGTGAGATATTTAAATTTTAGTGAAACTGGTTCAGGGTGATTTCGAGATCCCCTGTTCTGACTTGTAAAAATAATTAAAAATTGTATAAAAATGATTTTGGAACATAATTTATATGGTTAAATTCCTTAATGAGTCTAGTTTCAAATGAGCTAAACAAGGAGGCCATCTAAATTCTGTACAAAGAGTAATTTAATCTGTAGTGAAGAGAGGTCAGAGCAGTTGGACAGTGAAACAGGGGAAACTTTAAGAATAATCTGGTATTGATTGGCCATACCAAAAATTCTGAAAAATTTACAGTAAAAATATATATGAGTCTAGTTTCGGGAAAAATTTACGGATCTTAATTTGGAGTTCCGTAGCTCCAGATATAGATGATTTAGTGACAATGACTCAGGTAGACAGCCTAGAAAGAACTTATAAGTAAATAATAGAATTGTGTATAAAAGATGTGGAATGAAGAGGAAGAGTAGAAATTGAATAAAATTCAATTATTTATTGTAATTTAATGTTGTAATTAATAATGTAAATTATTATTTTTCGTAGCTAAAAAGGAACTCGAGGCATCAACCCATAAAGGAAAGGAGAAGGTTACCGAGGAATAATCAAGCAAATTCGGGTTTGTATTACTATAATTCAAGCTATTTATTTATTCATTAAATATTAGATTAATTTATGGATATGGTAAGTAAATTATAAGGTAAGTGTTTTTATTGAAATTGAATTGTATCCGGATTGATATGGAAAAGTGTAATTAATATTGAAATTGAATTTATTATGAAAATGAAAATGAAATTGAGAAGCTGAAATACCCTATTAACTAGTCGGGTGAGTCGGATATAATTGGCATGCCATAGGACATGGAAGAGTACGGATTTGCCGGCGCATCGATCGAGCACTTACGCGCGCGATCATCGTTATCTTATATCGCATTGCATCGATTCGACACTTTGTGTGTCGATATCGTTATCTTATTACGCATGATGTTCAAAGACTTTGTGTGTTGAATATCGATATTGTTATCAGCACGATTCGACACTTTGTGTGTCGATATTGTTACCGTTAAGGCACATTGTGCCGTCTTTCGAGTGTTGGGTTGGAATCAGTGTATCCGTTAAGGTCCGAGTCCATTAATAGGGGTAAATAAAGAAAAGGTTAAATTGAATAAAATGAAATGGTTGAGCCATTGGAAGAAATGCACGAAAATAGAACATGAACTGAAAAATGTGATTGAAATATGAGCATGAGAAAAGAAAGTATGAACCATTGGTTCAAGAAATGGATAATGGCTCAACATGATTGTGTATTATTTCAATTGTTAAATAGCTAAATTTGAATTGTATGAATATATTGAGAATGATAAACTTATGTTTGAATTGGGTTAGTTAAATTAAAGTTATATGATTTAATGATATGATTATTATGTTTATAATTTGAATTATGGTAATACCATCGAGTATATGTATACTCGGTCTGCACGGTTGCTTCGCATGCGCAGTTGTAGAAGTCAAACATCGAACCAAAGATCCGAAAGCGCACCGACTTCAAACAAACCTTTGGTGATGTATATTTCCTTTTTATAATGTGGCATGTACGTAGGTTGTGTTTAAATGTTATTATGTTTTGAATGTAAATGGTTAAAAATGTTAGTATTACAAGTTTAAAAATTATAATGAAAGGAGTATATTTATTTTAATCTAACTAATATTTTGATAAATTTAAGTTGATATTATATTGATTGAGTTTGATTAGAAGGTATTTAGAATAGAAAATGAATTTATCAAATGAATTGGTTAAATTGGTTGTTTATTGAAATGAATACGATTTATTTTTTACAGGGGTTTTATATATTAATAAGCGTAAATGTTCTTTAAATTTATATTAAACAAAATTTATATTTGCAAATTGTCCGATATGTCCGTAATGCTTCGTAACCCTGTGTTAAGCGATGGTTGGGGTTAGGGGGTGTTCTGATTTTCCTCTGAAAAATAGATATTACATAGCCGCCATGAGACAAAACACCTAAGAACACGGCCAACTATTCCGACTTGGACACGAAGCGAGATGTATGCCCGGGTTCCTACACCATCCGCACAACCGACTTTGGTTGCTTGTTTCTCGATATCCATATTGTTGCGTATTCTAGACGCGAGCAAGGTCGACCTTTTGGTTTGCGCCTCAATTGTCTATCCGGCAATAGCTTATACGGTGCAAGCGATACCAAGGGCCACTTACGCTCATCCGGGATGGTGGGAATACGTGTCTCCACACGTTGTACATGTTTTGTAATTTATACACCGTCGACATATCTCATTGGATCAAAGCGGAGATTCGACAAGCCGCAAGTACATGGGCGCATCGGTAACGAAGTGCATCAAATTTCCCACGATCGCGAGTCCTATTTGTCAAGTGTACACAATAATGGCCGCCAACAATACCTTGGTTCGGTCTGTCAAACTCGTGACACGAAACCATAGGTTGTCGCGATCGTGACACACTTTGTGTGCATGGTGTTCGCCATGCCTTCCCACGGTTGATTTCTTGCAAGACCTTCGGCTCCATACATGGCCTCCTTCCATTCGCCTCTATAAATCGCCGCTCTTCTGGAAATAGTGCCGCTTAACCGAAAATATGTCTCTCGCACAACCGATGTAATCGGCAGATGACGGGTTCCTTTCGTAAGCGAGTTTATGCATTCGGCAAGGTTTGTGGTCATATGCCCATATCGTGAAGCCGCGTCATATGCTTGTGTCCACTGCTCCAAAGGAATGTTGCATGGGTATCTGCGCGCTTCGCGTTATCGAGCGCAAATCGCCAAAGATCTCTCGAAAAGCGGTCTTTATTGATCTCATACCGCCAATATACGTTGATAATATTACATACCACTCTTCAATTGCGAATAAATTGAATTTTTCAAAAGAAATTGTATTAATAGATATTTCATACCCATATCGATCACTTGTCGCTTTCGTCTTTTAGATCGATGTTGCCCGTAGTAGTTGGATGCGACATGCCTCGTGCAATATCGATGGTGTGTGCGATGCCATATGCTTCCTGGCGTTTCTATTGCCGCAAGTATTCCAGGCCCCGATCCGATATAACGCGATATGTCGGGTTCGGGCAAACATGCCTCCTTAACCTACTTAGGAAGATGTCCCAATCATCACCGACTCTCCGGTGTTATTGCGAATGCAATCGGAAGGATTCTCCCACATCCGTCTTGTGCCACAGCTAGCAATAGCCAATGGGTATATCTACCATACATAAAGGTACCGTCAATTTGTACCAATGGCTTATAGTATTTAAAGGCATCTCGGCATTGCTTAAATGTCCGTAACGAGACGCTGAACAACGCGCATCCACCACGAGCGCACGATCGTTGTAGTGACGCAGTTCCGTTTCGTCTGTCATCGCTGCGCCGGACATATCTCTCCAAAGACTGACACCACCGCCACACTTCATTATATGAAGTGTCCCACCCACCGTGTAACTTTTCTAACGCCGCCGCTTGACTATCCAAGACTTTTCTCGTAGAGGCGTGTACCCCAATTGGCTACGAACATCGCCAATTAAGGTCGCACCGTAGTCTTTGGATCGGCCTTCAACATCGGGATTATCATGTCACCAACATCTCCGAATCCATCCTCGGATGATCTTGTGTTACACACACAACGAACGGCACGTTAAACAATGCAATATTACATATTATTACTGTTATTCGAAATCACTGAACACATAGTGGTACTGTACCGGCAAGACATGTATGTCGACCTTTGTACTTTTTTATCTCCCACAAACGACGCCATGATTTTCCATTGACATGTGCCATCTTGCACTGCACACTTCGCCTCGAACTTATCGAGCTTCGATTTAACCACCGTGTAGTTAACCCCGTTCTTAATGTTGTACTGTTTCAATGCAACAAGAAAATTATTCTTGTTCGCAAACTGGTTACCAACTTCTAATTCATCGGAATCAAACGATGTATATCATGCATGCGATTCTGGCGTCCGGTGTGTTAGTTCAGAAACTCCAATGCATCATCATGAGATAGATCGACATTATGCATGTGAAATTTGGAGGCGCAGTACGCCCGAATAGCGGATCTTCTTCTTCTTCGCCCCAACCGCCTCAACGCCTTCAGTACAATTGGAACGGGCTCGGTTCAAAAATAATCCAACACGCGCTGACCGCTTCGCCCCGCCTCTCGAGGTGGATCCACATCGGATTCATCGTCCACCCTCCATAACCTACAACAAACGAGGCCCCTTGCCGGTGGATGTCGCCGGAGTTCATCATCCTCCTTAAACATCTTTCGTCTGATTCCAATCGTATGTGGATTGCCAACCACTAGAACTTGACGACGCCCCCAAGACGTATTTCTATCATCGGACGCCGATCGAGCGGATATGCATGTCCCATCCACCAACCGAAGTGTCGTCATGGGGTTATGTTTTTCATACTACGACCGCACACGGGCACTTCGTGTTTGACCTCCCACTTACACAGTGTCGGCTTGGGGGTCGTGTATTCCTCGAACGGCAAAGACATGTCGAGGTCGCAGCAAGATCACTTAGAGATGAGAATTCTACATATACCTCCATATAGGGTGATCCATCGCAATATGAGTCTCCACCATTGCCTCAAAGCCCGAGCACCTTTGATGTCGAACGACTCATATCTCACCGGATCAACCAAGCGCAAAACCTATACTTAATACATCGAACTTTCATTGGCGTTGTTCCAAATATTTTACGCCTAATTCTTTTGCGAAGTTCAACCAAATCGATGTTCCGATTAAAACTCGATCGTATTGTGTTCTCCGATAAGAAAACAACGCCATTTTCTGTGTCACGAACTTCACCGTCGTAGTAAATAACAAAGATTAATACGTTCACTCATTTTTAATTTTCTCCTTTGCCTCAATTTCCCTTTTCGCCAACCGAGAATGAATTTTCACCGATTTATAGCCTAATTTTGCGGGGAGGCTATCAGAGCAAAGCGCGTCCACCCACGCGTTTTCATTCATTACGCATGCCGACATGCGCCGCCGAAGAAGCGTGGCCATCGTTTATTCGTAAACGCCCTCAAAATTATTTCTCCGTAGACTCATCAGAGCAAAAACGCGCCCACTCGCTAAGCGTTTTCCGAAGACGCATCGCTTTTTGGCGGTGTTTGTTCAGAAACGTCTCCTCAAATTATTTTGCCAGAGACTATTGGGCCAAAAACTTCAACACGGTATGAAGGACCAAAAACGCGCCCAAAGTAGGCGTTTTTGTCGGAAATCCCAAAACGCGCTTACGTGGCCGCGTTTTTGGGGGATTCGGCCCTTTTCCGTAATTTTTCTCAAATCCGGCCCTTTTCCATAAATTTTGTTATTTTTTGGTATTTTTGGGTAAATTGTCCCATATTTTTAGCCACTAAGCGTAGGCAACTACAAGTGCAATAAAAATTTTTAATAGGTCAATAAAAATTCATTTATTTTTATTCTAATATATTAACATTTATGCTTTATTTCTATTTGATTGATTAATATTATTTATTTTACTACGGATAAATTAGTATTTAAATTATATTATTTATTGTCGGAAGTCATATTTATTATGGTATTCAAAATGTCCAACTATTATATAAATATTAAAAAATAAGTAAAATATCTCAGTATTAAAAATAAAAATTTAAAAGAATATTTAAAAATATTTTCAAATTAATGAATTTTTATTTTTATATTTTTATAAAGTATGTAAAATAAAAATATATAATTATTTAAAATACAAATAATTAAATTATTCAAATTAAAAATTAAAAATTAACTGATCAATGTCGATCAACGCCCAGTGTTTATGTGGCTTTTTTGCCATCCGTCACTATGTGGTTGAGCTACCCATAGCCCCTCCTCAATTCATAAATAAAATGATCAACGAACTCGAACTCATGTCTTTCTACCTTAACAATAATACTCATGTCAATTAAGTTAAGACTCATTCGGCAAGTTTATGTATCACTTTCAATCATAAATAAATTTAGATATCAATACGAGAAAATAAGTATATTTTAAGCATTAATTTGTTAAATAAACCTTCTTTATTTTATATTAGTTTTATTTGTAAATTGGCTATTGAACTACATTCCAATTATCATATTGGTCCTTCAAGAGTTTTTTTATTTTTTATGAAAAGCAGAACTTAAAATATCAAGTCTAAAAAATAATACTAACCAATAAGAACCTTCCGATAAAGAATTAAGATATAATTCAGAAGTCAAATTTTTTGGTCAATTTAAAACCTCCGTATTTTCCATAGTTAGAAAAAGGAATCTGTAAACTTGAGAAGCCTTGCCACTTGCAATAAATGTACATTTGGTAGCAAATCATCGAAGCCAAGTGAAACTAAATGGAAAAAGAATCATTTAAAAATGTAAAATATAAACAATTTCTAAATGAAACTCAAAATTTTATATTTTTTTGATTGCTTATTTTTTAAATTTTATAATTATGAATGTATTTTAGAAAATCATAAAATAGTTAAAATTAATGATAATAATTTTAGAATAATTATTTAGTACACCAGTAATAGAAAATATTAACTCCATAGTGAAATTCTTAAACTTGAAAAATATAAATATTTGAGGTTAATAAATTCATTTTAGTCATTGGTCTTGAAAATTATAAATGTTTGATGATGTGGCACTTTGAGATCTTACCACGCCATCACCTTGAAATTTATATATATTTTTAAATTTTCAAGTGATGACATGATATAATTTTAAAGTGTTATATATCGTGTTTTAATAACCAAACTAATGGTTGAATCGATCAAACAACTAGCTCTCAATTTAATCGGTGATTGGTTCAACTGCTAGATCAATAACAAATAAATAATTAAAAATTCATATTATTTTAAACAAAAATATTAAATTGGTTCAACATCTGTCCTAGTTTTCGATTTTGATTAGTTTCAAGCAGTTTTTTTTTCAATCGATTCAACCCATTTATTTTGACTATTATATTAGTTGGTTCTCGATCCAATTAGTCCGATCAATCAATCCATTCGTGTTTCAAAAACAATAATCATATCATCAAATTTTGATCAGATCCAAGTTCAAAGATCAAATCGAATCTAGTTGCCAAATTCAAGGTTACAAATACCAAGTGAACCTAATTACCAAATTTAGGGGCTAAAAATGATATTATCCCTTGCATTTAAAACAAAATTAAAATCGGGTCATAGCCCGACCGAACCGGCTATCAACATTATGCACCAAATCCAAATAAACGAATTCAAAAATATAAAAAACAAAAATGAAATCTATAATCAGACGGTGAGGATGAGATCGGGACCCTTCACCCAAAGTGGATGGCAGCTTCCTAGCCAACACCAAGCACCACTCCATGGACCCACTCTTCGAATCTAATCTGTTTTTGCACCAATAATTCCCTGTTTCATTGTTTATTCCACTTGGCTTTATTTTAAACCACCTCTCATCAGATGCTTTTGCCTGTTGCCTTAAATAGAGGGTTTTTTTTTTTAATTAAATTATTTTCCACTTTGTTTTTTTTTTTTGGTCAAAATTATTTTCCACTTTGTTGATTGTTATTTTAAATACACACTTTATTGATTGTTGAGATCTTAAATATGTATTAAAAAAAAAAGAGTCTTATTTTTCCATTTTTTCCTTTATTTTTTTTTCTTCTTTTAATTCAATCCAAACAGTAATGCATTAAAAACAATTTTATATAGAAATCGGTTGAAGGTGATTAGGCTATCATTTTATCTTTTGTTAATTTTAATTATCCAAACAAGATATACATAATCATTTAGTTTTTTTTTTTTTCAATTTCTTTCTCACTCTTTTCCTTTGTTTTTTCTTTCGTTGCTTTTAATCCAAATAGTGTTAAAAAGTGTTTGGTTTAAATTAACAAAGGGAGTGGGAAGTTTCTTTTCCACAAAAGAATATCGAATTATATGAATATGGTTTAACCTGTATTTCTTTTAAAATATGACCATTAAATCAATATCTTAAATTCTCATATAACATATAATGAAGAAAAATAATCTAAGGTAAATCAGTAGTTACTGAAACAAATTTGGAGTAGATAAAAAAAAGGTTAAAATATGTGGTTGTGAGCATGTGATTACATATAACAATTCACCCATAAAGTTGATCAATGCTTAAGTTCAAATCTATATATAAATCAAAGCACATGGTTCCCAAATTCTGGAACCTTTTAAAAGCACGCTAAAGTGCTGACCAACATTTAACAAGTTCAGTCACTCCACGAATGCCGGGAGCAAAGATCTTCAGACTTAAGATTTGTTCCAAACATAGGATGCTTTTCTTAATCATACAATAATCGGGTTTAGTCCTATTTAACAGTTAGGAATATTTAATTGGATTTTAGGTACATTTTCTTTATGCTCTTAGTATATGAACTGTCATTCTAATACTTATATCTAGAAAGTTAAATATTTTAATATAATATCATTTGTATAATCACTTTCTAAATTAATGTATAATATTTGTAATTTAAATAGTGTTTAAAAAGTTACATAATAATTGAATTTAGATGTAATTTATTGTAGTTATACAAGTATAACATGCAGTGGTGGAGTCAAGGAGGTTGGAAACAACCCTGACCCCCTAAAATGAAAAATTCTCTATTTATGACCTTTATAATTTATAAAAATTTGAATTAAGAATAGTAAAATGACACAATGACACTTTACTCCTAAAAAATAATAAAAATTTGATTTAATCATTTAACATTTATAAAAAATATATATTATTAAAATGGTGAAATTATATTTTTACTATCATAAAAATATACAATTTAAATCCGGCCTCCCAAAATTTTTTTTTTTGGCTCCGACACTGGTGACATTCTAAATAACCATTGTAATTTTTTTAAAATATAAAATATGTAATTGTGTAATTGCACTAAACAGGGCACATGAAATTACAATACAATTACACTCTATCAACTAATTATTTTGTAAAAACTATCCGGATAATTACACTTATATTCAATTATTTCGTGGTGCTTGAAGGTTATATTAGGGTGATTGACATATATTGGGTTAATAACTAGTTGGGCGTGTTGATTAAATTTAAGTAGTAGCTAATACGAATTGTATATTACCAATAAAAATTATGGTATTGGGTGGCAAATTGTATATTGGAAGATTGCAAATTAAGGGTTTTGTCATTCCCGTATATAAAAACAAGGGACAAAGGGTAGACATACAATTACTCGTCACCATAATAAAGTGCAGGACAATTTATGAAATTGAATAAATAAAAGGGAAGCTCGGTTGGGATTGAGTTGTCATGACTGCTAGCTAATTACTTACTGGGACCATCTTTATTGGATTAAATAATAAGAAGTTGAATATTTTTTTTAAAGTAACATTTGGAATTTAAATTTCATTGACAGAAAAAAGAAAATTAAAATATTTCTATTATTGTTTGCGATTTAATTGAGATATAATATAATTATTTAATAAAAGGGTTAAAAAAAAAAATCTAACCGTGGGACCATTGTCGGCCCTTTACAAAGTAGGGACTCCTATTTTGGGATATTTGTACTTTAACAAAGCTATTGCTTTTACTGGAGGCAAAAACTGAAGTAAAATCATTGAACCTGGTGGTGGTGGTGGGGATCCAAAGCCAGCCTGTTATTTTTGGCTAATATTATGTGGTGATTCATTTGCCAACCATTTTAGAAATGCTATAAATACTATAGTAGTACAAGTATAATAAATTATTGGCAGTTTATAAATCAATTTTAGAAGACAAAAAGGTAAATTAAAATTAGGACTTTTTTTAAAACAATCGGAGCACTCAATGATAATTAAGATGCCTCCTACCGAGTTAATAAAGAAAAGAGTAAAATTAAAAAACAAATGCCTTTTGCTTCAACAATAAATTTAAGGTTGTATTGGACACGACCAACCTCTTTCTTCTATAGATGTACTACTTTAGGAATAAAATATTCGATTGAGTTAAACCTACAAACTAAATCTTAATATATATTTGTATGTAAATAATTGTCACATTTTTTCCACGTCAGATTTGGTGTTCATCTGGTAACATTCTGGCTGGTAGCTACCTAGCTATCATTTAGACATTATGCGAATCAAAAAAGGTACATTCGGTTTGGGTCGTGAAACTAAAAACACGTATTATGTAGGTCCACTATTTCGTAAAAGTACAAAAACATGATAGTTTTTAAGTGGTTTGGATTTTCAACCCTTCCCCTCCCCCCTTCCTTATTGGCAGTCTCTTTTCTACGTTCAGTGTGGAGCTTCCATCTATTTTTCTCCCCCTTCTCTCTTAATTATTTCAAATATTTCCATTCTTTCATTAATGTAACAGTCGAAATTTTGATATTCCGGTCATTTTACAATTTAAAAATTATCTCCTCCACCACTATCATTTTTAATAAAATAATTTGAACAAAATAAAATAAAAAAATCAAATGTTTTAAATAAACTTAAGAAAATAACACATACTCTTTTTTTTTAAATTTTCGACGAGAATTAAAATAATTAAAATAATACATAATAGCCGCTTAATCATACTTCCATTACAATATATAAAAAGAAATATAACAAGGTTCCTATAGGAGTCCTTTAGTCTTCACGTGGACATGTCCTGTATTAATAAATTTATATTTTAATTATTAAACAGTTTAAAAGTTTTTATTTTAATTATTAATCTATTTAAATGTTTTTATGTAAGTCACTATATTGTTAATTTTTTTTCCTTTTTCAAGTTTGGCTAACAAATTTTACGTGACAAGTCAATGATTGGTACGATGGATCAATGACAATTGACGAGTAAGGGAATATATCTTAGATCTAAGTCAATTTGGAGATTGGTAGAAAAAAGTGTTTGGATTTTAGGTTTCATAGATTTATGACATTCAATATTGTTTGAAAAAAAAAAGAATTGTAGAAGAGAAAGGAATGAGACCTTTCAATCAATGCAAGCAGTTGAACAAAGGTGGTCATACAGGCTATGACAGCTATTTTAACTATCCAATTAGTTAAATGAAAACGTTCAAATAGTTCAATAACTGTTTTCTAATTTTTTGAAGTTGGATGATTAAAAACGTAAAATTACTAATAATTTAGTGACTTTGAGTACAATTTACCCTAATATCATTTGGTTTCCTATGAAAAAGGAAGGAAAGAAAGGAAAAAAATGTATTTTTATATTATGTTTGTGTATATTTATATGAAAAAATATTTTATTTTTAAATAATATGTTTAAAGTAATTTGTTGTCATGATTCATGAATTAATTTAAGATTTATGAAGACTATAGGGTGAAAAAGAAGATATTATATTTATCTAAAAGGATACATGGAACATTAGAAGTATTAATAAACGAAATCACCTAAGAATGACGTTTTAGGCTTTCATATATGCCATGGTGACCTCGAATAAGAAAAAAGAAAAGCCGCCATGGTTACGTATCCTTCTCATACAGTTTCCAATTTAGTTTAACCACGCAACTGAGAGGAAACTCATCCCTCGACGTGGCATTTATCCTCTAGCGTTTGAGGTATATTGGATCCAAACTAGGTATTGCTATCAATGACCCAAGCCTGTGTTGATTCGGGCCTTTGTCGACTTTAGACCGAAATGAACATTATATTCGTATTTATTAAGAAAATTTAGATTTCGAATACCATCTTTCTTAATTTTAAGCTTAATTAAATAAGAGGTCCTTATACTATTGATTTTGTCTGAATTAAGTACTTAAAATTATTAATTTTTCACCTGACTACCTAAATTTTGATTATGCTATTGAAGTGGGTATCTGCCATTAAGGCCGTTAAAAAAGATTCTAGCCAATGACATTGTGCCATGTCACTTTAAAAAATATAATTAAGAATAATTTATATTAATTTTAAATAAAATAGTTATAGTAATATTAAATAAAAAATCCTCCCTCGTCTCATTCCCTCTCCCCCACACCATCCCCTCTCTTTCCATCTTCAAATCGAAGGAATGCCAAGTTCGACCACAAATATTAGCATATTTTATACATTTGATCAATATATATACGCTTTTTGCCATTGCTCAGAAGCTACTTTATATACAATTAGTGGATTTGAAGATGGAGAGAGAAGGAGGGGGAGAGGGACAAGGGTTGGGGTGGGGGTCAGGTGAGGGGCAAGGAGGTATTTTTTAATCTAATATTAATCTAATTATTTTCTTTAATATTAATTTAAAGGAGTGGTGACGTGGTATAATTTTATTGGTTCAAACTTTTTATTTACCGACTTAAACAGCAAATACTTACTTCAATGCAAGAGTTAAAGTTTAAATACTAGGACGAATGAAAAGATAATTTAAACACTTAACTCAAACAAAGGGAATAATTTAACAGTGTCCTGCAAAATTAAGTCTAATTTTAATTATCAACTTCTCTAAGGACAATAGGACAAGAAAAAACAGGTGTCCTAATAAATGGTAATAGTTACAGCCACGTGTAGAACTACAACTCATATTGCAATATGCTTTGATTCTCATTTTAGCGATGCACATATTTTCGAAAAAATAAAAGTAATCCTCGCAACGCTAGAGTTGTCAGTACGGAGGGGCGAAGTCAAAATAAATTTTTAGAAAAAGTCGAATAAAATTTTAATTTTTTATAGTTTATATATTTATAATTTGTAAAAGATTAAATTAATTTTTTATAATTTTAGAGGGCCAAAGTATAATTTTACATTTATTAATTTAAAATTTTTAAAAAATTCTATGAGCCTAAATAACAATTTTATATTTTAAGAGGGGCCGGGGCCATGTCAGCCCCTTGGCTTCGCTCCTGACAGTAAGGAGAGATTCTAGCTCACTGCAATTTGATTTTATATTAATCATTTTTACTGGAAATTGAGGAAAACAAATTTACAAACCTTCATTTTTCATTCAAATACTATTTAAGCTTATAATTAATATAAAAACTACTTATTATAAGTTTTAAAATTAAGTAATAATAGTTTAGAAACATATTATCTATTTTTTTAATAAAATTGCACAGAACATTATTTTTACAATTTTTAATATTTTAAACAATATTTATACGATAGATAATAAAAAATTATTATTTTAATATATATAGTATTGTCATAGTATTAAAATATAATATTCAAATAATATACAATATAAAATATTTTATTCTGTTTTTAGAATACATTAGTTTATAATATTTTTGAAAAATAATAGTTTTAAAAATTAAATTTAATATATTATATCTCGCGAGAATGAAAATTAATTTTGAAATATAATAATTTTTTTTTCGTTAACTGTTAATAGATATAAGTGGGTGGAGAGTGATATTGAATATTTATTACTATTTATTAATAATTCAGTAATTTTAATAAATTTTTTTGAATGATTCAACTTTTAGAAGTGAGTGACTAAAATATAAATTTATTAATAATTTAGTGATTAGTGTGCAGTTTATCCTTTTTCAAATATATTTTATTTTTTTAAAACAAACACATAAAAGTTAATTTTTGGCTAAACATCCAAACTTATAAATGCACGTGTTGTTTTGTTCATATTCTTACACTTTCCTATAATCTCTCACGAAACAGAACACCCTTACAGAAAAAAAGCCCAAATAAAATTGCTGGCCGTGCCATTGTTTCATACAAAATCATACTGACCGTACAGTTCCCAGAACCCAAATATCCTTTAAAAAACAAAAAAAAAAAAAGCTTTTGGGGTTATGGTTTACTTTGGCTGTGCAGTGTCCTCGAAAGAACTTCCTCTGTCATTTTAATTTTAGATAATTTACTATTTTTTGTTTCGTTTTCTTTTTGGTCTCAATTTTAAGTCATTAAAATGGGAAAGAGAAGGGCAAGCTCCCAACATCTTAATCATCATAATCTCCACCTTCCATCTTCTTCGGGTACGTTTATTTTTTTCTTTTTCTTTTTCTTTTTTGTTCCAATCTAAGTTTGAAACTTTTTTTTTTTTTTTGAAGTTTTAGGTACATGAAAAATGTTCGAAATTTGGTATGCCGCCATCGTAATAATTCTTCTTTCTTTTTTAATTTTGTTAAATTTTCTGGTTTGTTGGGTCAAGGTTTTATTCAATTATTCATCAATATTTGATCTGGGTGTGTACTTCTTATTTTCTCTGTTGATTACATGGTTTTAATTTCTTGAATTGTTTATTATCATCATTATTAATGCTTGTTTTTTGATGCTATTTGATTTGGAGTGTTGTGGGATTCTATGAATTGTGAGATTTGAAGAGAAAAAAAGAGAGTTTCATTTATGGTATCAAATAGGTTGGAAAATCATATTCTTGTATGTCTCTTCAATGGTTACTTTTGTTGATACAGTTCTTGGCCTTTAGGGGAGTTTTAGTTATGGAAATTTGATATCAGAAACCAGGGCTAGAATGTTTTGTGTCTGTTCCTCGCCTAGAATGTTCCGGATGAACACAGGTTCGTCTGGCTTCTTTGCGCTTTTACGTTACGGAAGTGTTGTATTTTATTTTGATCCTACAAACCTTCATGGTGTTGTGAAATTTAGGAGATTTCGGTTCATAAACATTGCAAACTATGCCCAATCTTAAGAGGTATTGCGGGGATGATTAATGGAAAATTTGTAGGTAACAAACTAACAATAGCTTAAACAATTTTGCAGTCTACCATTAATATGTATATATTCTCTTTGAAATTTTTGTGCTCTTTTTCATTTGATTGGAAGCTGTTTTGCATCTTATTTACTAAACGTAGGACCTATTAGATTGAGCATTTGTTTGCAGTATCATCTAGATATTAGGTCTTCTATATATGTTATTAAGTTGATGCACATCTGTTCGGGTTAGAAATGGTGGTTTAATACTTTTCTTTTGCTACCTTGATGTGGTCATAATGAGATTGTGGTGATCATCTTGGTCTCGGTAGATGAAATATGTCCGTGCAATGGATTGGTTTATCTTCAGCTTTATAATCTGATATTCTGAAAGTGCTAAAAATTCTTCGTCTTTATAATGCGAAAGTTAAGAATATGGATAATGGTTGTGCTCTTTATTAAATATTGCAGCAGACATGCCATGCTCATCAGGAACGGAGTTATTATCCAACGAGGTTTTGTACTTTTCCTTGTTCGTTACTTGGATATAATAATGTTTTTGCCCCCAATCTCTTTGTCAACTGAATGGACTGCAATAGTTCATTGAATTTTTTTATCTCTCTTTGTTTTATAGCCTCCATTCAATTTGGATGCTGGCATGGATGTTGGAGATAGTTCAATGAAGCTACTAAATCCCAACTCTTCAGTTGGTCAACGCCATTACAATTTCGGGCGTTCGATATTTTCAAAACGATCACGCCGTTACTATGACCAGCATTACCAATTCCAAAACTTTGGCAACCATTCTAATCCATCAACTTCTCGTGCCAAGATTAGTCCTTTACATGATGAGAGGTTGTCATTCAAGTTCACTGATTCCAGCCAAGAGCCTGGACGCCAATCAGGTTACATGCATCTTTTATTGGTTTTCATGCCATGAATCTGTTTGTTTCCATAGCATGTGATAGTGTGAATGAATCTTTTAACTTATCAAAATCGGTGTGTAAATGGTAAAACAAGATATCGAGATTTCATAGCCAAAATTAAGTGTTTCATTCTGGTTTATGTTTTGCCATGCTATCTAAAGTGTCCCAACTTCTACAGATGGTAGACAAAAAGCGTTCGGCAGACCCGAAAGGATTAGGTCCAGTTTGTTGGTGACGGATCCAGTATCACCTGACAAGATGAAGATGATTTGTGGCCTATGCCAAAAGCATCTGAGACGGAAACCATATTTTCTCGGAAATACCCTGGCTTCTGCTGAATTCTCTGTCGTGGCAGTTCTAGTTTGCGGGCATGCATATCATGCAGATTGTTTGGAAGGGAGAACGAGTTTCGAGAACAGGCGTGACCCGCCATGTCCTTTATGTTCAGGTTCCCCATCACAAGTTTGATGGTTCGAACAAGAAAGAAGTGATTATGCATATAGATGTCCACATAAAATTTATCATACTAAATTTCTGAAAGTATTATAGGAAATGAATGTAGGCTGTTTGTTGTGATGAAAGGTGAAGGTTTACACATTACATTAGGATCTTAACCAGGTATTTTGTATTTTGCTAAGATTAGAGCTAGTTTAGTACCCTGAAGGCTTTTCTTCTTGTACCTTAAAACCTATTACAGTGAAGGTTTACAAATTAGGATCTTAACCAGGTATTTTGTATTTTGCATTTTGAACAACAAGACATCAGTAATGGCATGCAAACGAAGCAAGTTATTAGAAATTTTATCAGTATGCACATGAAAACTACCTCTGTATAAAATAGGGATGTGTTTAAAAATAACATATAATAAATAATAGGTTAAAATATGTCTAAAGTCCTTGTGCTTTTCAAAGAATTTAGTGTCTCAACTTTTCAGATTTTAAAATTCAGATTAAATTGTTAATATTGTTGTAACATCTTTTAATTATATGGCTACTAATTGAGTAAGTTTTGCTTTTATTTTAAAACGTCATAGTATCCAATTTAATAAAAAAATTATTAGTGTTAACAGTTGGATATGAATATTAAAATCTCTAATTTAACAAAAAAATTAATAGTGTTAACAGTTGGATATGAATATTAAAATCTGAAAGGTAGAAAATTAAATTTCTAAAAATACAAATATAAGAAATAAATTCTCAATTTTCAAAAAGTATAACATTTTAATCTAAATAATAAAATATATAATTTCAAACTAAGTAACATGTAATATATATAGGATATTAATCTAAATTGCACAATCATACTAAAATCCAAAGGACGCAATCATACTCATCAAACCGTATGGACAGTTCTCATTTTGGTAAGTAGGACAACGAGATATTATTCCTAGTTCGACTAACAATTTTCCTCAAAGTTTATACGTCTTTATAAAAATAAATAAATAAATAAAGCTGAAGAATAATTCGATTAACCATCATAAGCAAAGTTGAATTTAAATTCCATTAACAAAATCATTTTGATAACATACTAAAGTAACGACCGCATAGCGCAGTGGATTAGCGCGTTTGACTTCGGATCAAAAGGTCGTGGGTTCGACTCCCACTGTGGTCGAAGCTTTTTTAAGTTCTTCATTTTGGGCTTCAGTACTATATAGGCCCAACCATCCTTATTTTGTGCAATAAGGTCAAATGCATTGGATTTAGTTTTTAATCTCTGAAAATATCAAAGAAACAACATGAATCTTTTCTGTGTTTTTAGTAATAAATAAATAAAAATGAAAAAAGAGGTCCTTTTTCGTTATTGTAATAAATGAATCTTTATGAGTTTATAAAATTAAAATAATGACTTGTAGGGACCGTATAGCGCAGTGGATTAGCGCGTTTGACTTCGGATCAAAAGGTCGTGGGTTCGACTCCCACTGTGGTCGATGCTTTGTGTTCTTCATTTTGGGCTTTCAATATATAGGCCCAGCCTTCGTTTTTTTGTGCAATAAGGTCAAATAAATTGGATTTAATTTTTAATCTCTGAAAATATCAAAGAAACAACATGAATCTTTTCTGTGTTTTTAGTAATAAATAAATAACAATGAAAAAAGAGGTTTTTTTTCCCTATTGTAATAAATGAATCTTCCTGGGGTTATATGAAATTAAAATATTAAAATAATGACTTGTAGGGACCGCATAGCGCAGTGGATTAGCGCGTTTGACTTCGGATCAAAAGGCCGTGGGTTCGACTCCCACTGTGGTCGATGTTTTTTGTGTTGTTCATTTGGGCTTTCAGTATTACATAGGCTCAACCATTTTTTGTGCAAAAAGGTCAAATACATTGGATTTAATTTACTAAACAGACAGTTTTTAAATTAAAATTACTTTTAAACCCAAAAGCAAAAACAATTTTTTTAAAATATATTAAATATAATTATATAAGGGTTAACAAATATTTTATGTAATATTTAAATACAAGGTATATAAATATTTTTTTGTTGAAATTTATTTTAAATATATATCATTATATGTTTAAATTTATAATTGTTATATTTTAATGATGTTTAAAATTAAATTTTACAAATAATTAATATTTACATCTATCTATAAATATTTAAAATTATATTTCACATATTAAAAAAAAATTATTTTCGTACTAAAATATTATGATATTAACGAATTTGAATATAATTTAAATGTACATTTACACTTCACAATAGTATATTTAAAATTAACATTTTACTTCTAAAAATCATTTTTTGATGACAATATTCAACATTCAACATTCAAATTAGACTTTTCAAAACCACATTCTAAAAACAATATGAAATGCAGTATCTAAAATTAATGAGAAAATGTAACATCAAAAGTTTTAAGGAAAATGTTAGCAGGGTATAAATTTGGAGACTAAAAGGGTTAAGCCCATGTATTACTATCCAAGCTGGAAAGTGTAATCGAAAGTATTCAAACTCTGGCTTACTTAATTATTTTTAAAATTAAAAATATAAAAATAGATTAAAAAGTTAAGTTTAGATTTTTACGCTAACTTACTTACCATTTTAATGGGTTTTTACTTTACACTTACATTACATTATTTCTTACTCTAATCATTTAATTTTCTAAACAAGTTGGTTTAAACCTATTTTTATGTAAAAACCCGTTTGGGAAAAAGAAATTGCAAGGGAATTTTTTTTATTGGCTTAATGACAAATTTGATCATTAATATTTATATGTTTTGTCAAGATAATCTTAATTGTATTTTTGAGTTTTTTTGTTATCAACCTTTATCTTCTTCTTTTTTTTTCAAATTGTTTTCTTTTAACAGATTTGATAAAAGTACTGTTAAAACAATTAACAGATAATGTGAAATATTTTTAATGAGATGTAATTTATTACTTAGATAACCCAATAAAATAATTAAATGTAGAAAATAATAAAATAAATAAAGAATTCATGAAACTAAAAAAATATCTCTTAATTTAAAGAAAATTAATGTAATTATCTAAAAAATAGTTTCAAAATGAATGCACACATTCAGTATTTTCGGTTTGATTTATTAATTATCTTTTTAAAACCTCTCAGTAAACAAATGTATGCATTCATTTTGAAACCTTTTTTTAGATAATAAAATTTATTTTTCACATGTAATTATTTTATTGGGTTACCTAAGTGATAAATTACATCTTATTAAAAATATTTCACATCGTCCCCCTTAATTTTTTTTTAACGGTACTTTCATCAAATCTGTTAGAAAAAATAATTAAAAAAATAATTTGAAAAAAAAATTGATGACAAAAAAAAAGACTCAAAAATATAATTAAGACAATTTTGATAAAATATATAAACGTGGCTAAATTTATTTTTAAGCCTATTTTTATTTTTTTCACGAAATTTTGTTTCACTGATCACTCAAACCTTGTGGATTTATGTAGGGTTTAATAAAAATAATAATTTAAGTAGAATTATTTAAATTGAATTGAATTCTATCGAATCGTATTTATAATTAATTTTATTTTTTAAAAAATAAAGATTTATATTTAAATAATGAAAATAACTTTAAAACATGATATAATGAAAATATTATATATGAGTTATAATTTTATTTATTTCCTTAAAAAGTTAACTTTTTAAAGAATATTTTTGAAAAATAATTTTGAAATTTTACCAAATAGTATCTAAAAGTTATAAAGCAAAATTCTACCTTGTCAATAACCCAAAACCTAAACAGAAAAAGCAAAAAGCAAATCAAAGTGAATTATTATGAATAATCTAATAATATTAAATAAATTTGAAATTTGAATATTAAAGTATAAGAAAATGGTTGAGATGAAAAAAAAAAAATGAAGGTTGAGTAGAAACTTGAAATTTTATACAAAAGTAATGTTTTATTGAAAATTCAAGTAATCTAAATTCTACAATGCTTCTACTCTAACTGTTTTGGTTGCTCTCCAACTGACTTTTTTTTTTTTTTATAAGTTTTCTTTCTATTTAAGGTGATAGATACACCAATTTTTTTTTTTTATATTAGTATACCTTTATATGTATTTCATAGTGTTGGAAAATTAATATATTATTTCCAAAATTTCAACTTAAAATTTAATATGTTTTATTGTTGCACACTGTCTCCAAATAACTTTTAATTTACCCTGATTTTAAATAAAAACCTGATTTTTTTTTTATTTTCACTCTTTAACATACGGATATCCTTCACCGTATCATTAAAAAAAAAAATCAGAAAATATAAAACCTGCCTTTTACTACAAACATCCCAAAAAGGACAACAAAGAAAAAAGACAGTTATTAAATTTTCATACTTATTGGTTATCTTACTCCAATTTTATAAACTATATTTCATAAATCCACAGTGCTAAAAAAGGATTTTATATTTAAAAAAATAAAATAAAATAATTAAAAACATGTATAGACTTTTAAGATGTGGTTTAATCATATAAAGTAGCGTAAATTAAATAATTATTTAGAAAAACATGGTACATCTTAATCTAAATTTGATGTAATCAAACTAAAAGTAGAACATAGAAAAAGATTCGAATCTTCCCTCTCGGACATTCCATAATAAAATGCGAATCTGATGGTTGCAAATTCATTGCACTCAAAATTTTCCACCAATAAATTAATTCTCAGTTTGCCTCTGCAATTTTTTTAACTTCAACGTTTTGCCAGCTTATATTCCTCATAAACCTTAATCGACATTATTTTTTTTGCTCATCTGCTTCTCTGCCTCTCTGCCGTCAAATCTCTGTAACTCTACCGGAAAACTTCCATTTCTTGTTGTCGGGAAAAGGGTAGTTGGCAGTTAAAACAGTTAAACTTCCAAAGGGTTCTTTGTCTTTCTTGGTATCTTGTTTTCTTTTCTTCTTGGTGGATATGGTGATGAAGGTAGCATCGCCGGAAAAGGTTGCTTCAATTACAGAGAAGGTATGGCAGAGAGTTTACGGCGGCATCAACAACAACGGCTATTATTATCATCATCATCGCAAACATCGAAGGCGGTGTTCATATGAGAGTGAAGATGAATACGAGGATGAGGATGGAACCATACAGTTGATGCAGATGGGTGCTGAAAGAAGCAAGAATGTGCTGATTCTCATGAGTGACACAGGTGGTGGCCATAGAGCTTCAGCCGAGGCTATTCGAGACGCCTTTCGGATCGAGTTTGGAGATGAATACAGGGTGATTTGCTTGTTTCTATCATTTCTTTTTCATCTGTTCATCTAGATCTACAACTTAATTTACCAGGTAACGAATTTTCCTATGTTCTTTTCAGATATATGTGAAAGATGTCTGGAAAGAATACACAGGCTGGCCATTGAACGACATGGAAAGGTCTTACAAGTTCATGGTGAAACATGTACAACTCTGGAAAGTAGCTTTTCACAGTACTTCTCCTAGATGGATACATAGCAGCTATCTTGCTGCCATTGCTTCCTATTACGCCAAGTATGTTGATCCTTCTTTCAACATAAATTTCATTTTCTAATTTCATCACAACTTAATTATGTTATCTGTCATTGAAGGGAGGTTGAGGCTGGTTTAATGGAATACAAGCCAGACATTATCATAAGTGTACATCCATTGATGCAACACATTCCTCTCTCAGTTCTTAAATGGAAAGGCCTTCAAAAGAAAGTAGTCTTTGTTACTGTAATTACAGACCTCAATACCTGTCATCCCACATGGTCAGTTCATCAAAAGCCTGTAAATTTCTAGATTTCCATTTTATATCCATGTTCCTTGATATCTTTAAACAATTGAAAATTCGGTTCAGGTTTCATCCAAGGGTTAACAGATGCTACTGTCCTTCAAAGGGGGTAGCCAAGAGAGCTTTATATGATGGTCTTGAAGAGTCCCAAATCCAGGTTTTTGGTCTTCCTATTCGGCCTTCATTTGCTCGTGCGGTTCTTTCCAAGGTTGAGGATCTTACCAGACATAATTAAACAATCAATCTTTATATGATGGTCTTTTTTTTATGCATTCCTTTTGTCTATGTATTGTAGGATGATTTAAGAAAAGAGCTCGAGCTAGACCCTGATTTGCCTGCTGTTTTGCTGATGGGAGGGGGTGAAGGAATGGGGCCTGTTAAGAAAACAGCCATGGTTCTCGGCGAATCATTATACGATAACGATCAAGGGAAACCAATAGGGCAACTAATCATAATATGTGGCCGAAACAAAGCCCTTGCCTCTACATTGGAATCACTGGAATGGAAGATCCCAGTGAAGGTAATTTCATTGAACTTACCACATGTATGCAATAAACAGGCACAATTAATGAGAAACAGTCAATTAAACAATGTTTTCCCTTCACTGCAGGTCAGAGGGTTCGAAACCCAAATGGAGAAATGGATGGGAGCTTGTGACTGCATAATTACAAAGGTAAGAACCTATATTTGCACATATTCTTGCTTAATATACATAGATTAATCTGCCTAAATGAAATTACAGGCTGGTCCTGGTACCATTGCAGAGGCCTTGATTAGGGGACTTCCAATTGTTCTCAATGACTACATTCCAGGACAGGTTTAGCTACGATTACTTATAAGATGTGCTTCAATGGCTTCAACTTTTTCCGTCTTTAACCATTACCCTTCATTTTTTTATTGCAGGAAAAGGGTAATGTACCTTACGTAGTAGACAACGGAGCAGGCGTATTCACCAGAAGTCCGAAGGAAACAGCAAGAATCGTGTCGGAATGGTTCAGCACGAAGACAGACGAACTCAAAAGAATGTCGGAGAATGCTCTTAAACTAGCACAACCAGAGGCCGTCTTTGATATTGTAAAGGATATCCATGAACTTGCTTGTCAAAGAGGACCTTTAGCCAACATTCCTTACGACTCAACATCCTCATTAACAAACGTAATTTAATAGATAACCTCTACATCTTCCATATAACTAAGATTTGTTCTATAGGTAAAGCTTTAATGTAGTATATCATTCTTTGGCCACTATGGTCTGCTGAAAAAGTGTGTAAATTAGGTTAATGTGAAAGTTGAAAATGTTGTAGTGTTGCAGTTTTTTTTGGTTTGGTTTTTTTTTTTTTCACTTAATATGGCATTAAGTTTCTGCTTAAAGTTTGGTCTTTGATATTTAAGCTAAGGAGTATTGTTTAAGAGTAAAACCAAAAGTCTGCTACACTTGGAATGACGTTTTGTTCTTGCTTCAAAGTTAAGGCAAAATTCTGATTGGAGGTAAGCTTGCTTAAATGAATTAATAGATTAAAAGCTATAAATCAACATCATTTCCTTTTTATTTATTTATTTTAATTAAAAGCCAACAACCATGTATTTCCAAAAACACCACTTGCTTGTGTCAGTGTCTGGTAGATTTTAATTATTAATGTAGTGCTCAAAAAAATACCTTCGTATTCATTTTTTTTCTATATATTTATATAATTTTTAACACCTTAAATAGTCTGATATATTTGTATATTTGAATAATGTTGATGTTTTTTTTTTGTTGGAATTATGCTTTAAATTTTACTCCATTTTTGTTCAGAATCTTAAATAATAAGCAACATATCAAACACCAACAGGCAACAACCAATTGATGGTTTTATAACTTTGAAGTACATAGAAAAATTTAATGGCAATACCCCAAAAGAATGCAAAATATTAATGGGGAATGTCCCAAAACGGACAGTAACAAAGGGAAAATGCTATTGAAGAGTTGGTTGGAATCTGAAGGGGGACTGGTAGGTTTGACTCTTCATTCAAAGTTATTATTAAAACCAAAGAAAGTGTTATTTGGGATGTGCATGAGAAGATTGATGATGATGACCTCAAACAGATTTACAAGTTGTCAATGGTTTAACATATGAGCTGTATGCATATTTTTTTCCCCTCAGTTGTGTGATGGCCAGACTGTTTTGACTTATCAACCCCTTAACTTAACGGTGCCAGCATGGCAGTGACGGGGACATGAAAAAGTCTGAATTTGCAATTTGGGACATGAATGAATAAATGGATTTCTATATCAAAGAGGGTAAAATATATATATCCAATTGAAACCAGTAACAGATATTAAACAGATATACTTGTTGATTGGTGTGTGACAGATATTAAAGAGAGTACCGCAGCTTCAAACTCCATTCACAGGTGCTAAAAGTAGTTGGTATAGACTCCGCTGTTATTGTGATGTTGAAAGAATACAATGTTTCCAAGAACTGGGATCCATGGCGGCAGCTCATAAACGGCCCCAGTAAAGAATATTTTTTGGTTGATTCCGTTCCCTCCACATGTTGATTCCCAACGTAAACTCCAAAAATTGGTTCGCTGTACCCATGACAAGCACGGAGGTGGTTAAATTTTCATGGGTTGGGTTGGATAGGGTTAGAGTTGACTTATCTTTTTATGCATGATATTTAACTCTTTATAATTTTTTTTAAGTTTAGTAGAATGTGATATGAGTCTAAAATTTTGTTTATCTGATGTAAACTTGTTTTAGATTTGTTTATATTATTTTTTTTAGTACAATCAAAGTTTCTTTCATATTCATTTTACGGTTTATGAGGGTTAATATTTTTATTATAATACTATAATCTTTATGTGGTATAAATAATATAATATATAAAAATAATATAATATAATATTTAACTAGGTTTAGATTTAATTTTTTTTATATAATCAAGGCTTCCTTATAAGCGTTTTGTAATCCATGAAAATTAATATTTACATTATAGCATTATTATAAATTTAATTTTTATATGTTATAAATTAGATGGTATGTCCAAATAAAATTAATGTAATATATTATATAATTAGAAAACTAATCAGATTAAGCTCATGTTGGCGTGTAAACCCAACTTTTGATTTAAACAAGTCTAATTTATTTACTTAAACTCAGTATTATTTTTTTCAATCCTTAAATATTAAGCAAGATTTTATAAATTAGAACGAGTCTAAAATGAACCAACACAAACCCAATTCTTTGTTAAAAATTCAAAATTTTTAAATTCTTTAAATTTTCGATTTTTTAAAGGTTTCAACTAATTCTTTAAATTTTTAATTTAATAATATGTTATATCAATGATTTAAAATTTATAATAGGATATGTGTTTAAATATAAATGAAGTGTGCTAATGAGATGGATTATAGTGAAAAGAAAAACTAATCCTTAAAAGAAATTATACTACATATGTCTATATAGCAAATTATTATAAAATACTAAAATTATATTTATGTTTAATAAAACCTAAAAACCTATAAAAAAACAAAAAAAAAACATATACGAGTATATTTTTTTAATTTTGGGCTTTGTATTTCATTCTTGATGTAGGCCTTATAGTTCGATCATATCCAAACTTCAATCGCTTTCTTATGGTAATCGAAGAAAGTCAGCCCATTTAACTAGTCCATTTTTTTGTCCAACAGCCCATTTAACTAGTCAAAGCTCAAATTTCAAAGGCAGGAGAAAATTTTGCTGTTGAAAAGATTTTGTTGGTTGTAACTTGTAAGTTTGCCCGATCTTTTTTCGTGTTTTTTCCCCATTTCTAGCTATATGATTGCATGGCACCAACGCCCACCTGGTTCATTTTTGCAATTCAAGATCGCCCAGAAAATTTCCTAAGGAAAAATTTGTTGGTACATCTCTTCTCCTGTTCTTAAACTTAGGCTATTTACATGTTTATATCTGTTTATGCATCATAGAGAATGAAACGATTTTCCATTCCTGTAAACAGTTTGCATTAATATCATATTTCATGGCTTCTCTAATTTGATGGGTTTGTTTGTTTTAAAGATTTCAAGTCTTGCACAATGGCATTATAATGTAAGCGTCTCAATTTAGTATTTATCATGTTCTTGATAGCAAATTTTCGTTTTTTTTTTTTTTTTTTTTTTTGTGGATAAATCGTTACTGTTGATTGTAATTTGATGTTGTGCTGCTGTTGTTTGCAGAATTATTTGGTTACCCCACTTTCCTTCTTGTGAAAAATCCAATTGCTTGATTTCGTTTATTTGCCAAAGGAATTCAAACGAAAATGGTATCTAAATCAATCTCTTTCCTTTACATACATATTATATCATAGCATGTGCATGATACGGGTGAAAATCAATTTTTCCTTAGAAAGTTTAATAATAATGAAGCTTTTTGGAAATAGTAAAATTTAGAATAATGATAATGATGATGATGATGGGTTTAAAAGTGTAGTTATTTATTAATTATTTTAACTTTTGGTTTTCTAGTACTTTTCTTATCGATGACATAAATTCAGTAAACTCTTAAATAATAGCACAGATAATTCATAACTATTTTATTTATGGTAACTTTTTGTTCATATTCACTTGGAAATAAATGAGAGGCAGGTTTATCATTCTACTTTTGCTGATGAGGAAGGAATTACTAAAGCCTGTGGCTGCCCTTTACTTCCTTTGAAAAGTCGTAAAAAGGGTCCTGCTCCTGTTTCAGAACAAGGTGGGATTTATGTTCTTTAATCATCATCATTGGGTAGTTGTCCTTTTTCAAATCATTGATTTGATAATTCAAGATGGTATTGTTTTGTTTGCAGGCAAAACGGATATAGTTGATGAAGCCATCACATTCTTTCGTTGCAATGTCTTCTTTAGGAACTTCGATATTAAAGGCCCTGCAGATAAGCTCCTTATATATTTGACATTCTATATAAATCTGTCTCTAAAGAAGCTTGAAGGTTGTAGAACCTTGGCTGAGGGGTCTAAGGCAATTCTTAACTTAGGAGTTGAAAATGTTACCATACCTGGTGAATCTGGTTTTCCTTTTACAGGGCTCTTTTCTCTTCCACAGTCTCAACAGGAAGCAGGTAAATCTCCTTACTAGTTGCCCTTTTTTATTTGGTACAATATTAAATATCACATGCATTATTGAACTTCTAGTATTATGTAAATTGTTGGTTTCTTAAAATGCAGAACTGCTGAGGGATTATCTGAAGCAAATAAGAGAAGAGACGAGTGGGAGACTGTTGGGTGTTGCATATAGGCCTAATGGAACACCAAATAAGTGGTGGTTAGCATTTGCAAAAAGGAAATTCATGAACATTGCTCTTCTTGATAAATAACCTTTTACATGTGATAAGCCTGTTGAAATTTTGATATTATAACCTAACATGTTTTGAATGCATTCTGCAACATGAAGTAAAAAGAACCAATCAAAGCTTGCTTATCTTCACTGAAATTGACACACAGTCCACTAATTGGGAACTGATGTCAGCAGTTGCGTATTAAAACCAAAGACACTTCCGTCTTATACTGTAAAGTTATTGGCAATTCGTGCATTGTTTTGTCTTTCTTGTTGGTTTCTGTAACTGAAATTGACACACAGTCCACTAATTGGGAACTGATGTCAGCAGTTGCGTATTAAAACCAAAGACACTTCCGTCTTATACTGTAAAGTTATTGGCAATTCGTGCATTGTTTTGTCTTTCTTGTTGGTTTCTGTACGTGGATTCGATTGAAAGAAACTAGAATGGGCTTCAGTTTAAGGCCTAATGGGGATGGTAAAGCATCAATCAGCAGCAACCACTTTTCCGAATGTTAATTTGATCTAAAGATTCTATAAATTAACAAGCTTTTTCCTTTCTCTTTTTAGGTTTTTTTTTCGGCAAAGTATAAAATCAACAAGTTGCTGAATGGGAAATCTTTTCAAGAAATATTGGGCACCCACAGCATACATTTTACCATATATTTAATACGACAGCTGAACTTGGAAATCTTAGGATTTAATGCGAAATGATGAGATTCCAAGCTTAGTCTATAATTGTTAAAAATTGGAACTAGTTATCATTAGAAATGGTGCTTCTATTTCAATATATTTATCATGGGATATGCAACACCCAAGTTGAAATTGAACATATTGCATATATCTATCTTCCCAAGCATTAAAACATAATAAAATTCAATAAAGAATCTGAAATTGCTTTTAATGTTTATAAAAATGTGAATGAAGTAGACATGTTTTAACTTTATCCAGGAAGATCGAAAAATAGTGGACGCCCAAGGAAAGGTCAACTACTAGAAATTGAGTTGCTTTTGCAACTTACGTGAAACACATGCTACCTTGTAGGAAAGGACCAGGCAAGGCAAGTGCTGTTTTTTTTTAATTCAAGCTACGTAAGTGCTTAAGGTAGCATGTTCTGCTACGGTTTATGTTTTACTAGAGTTTGAATGAATTTCAAATTTATACCAAAATAATTTCTCTCAAGCATTTAAATTGAAAAAAATAGCATTCAAATTTATGTTGTCTTGCATGAGACTTAAAAGACTAAATCCACCATTTGAATTATTAAAAAGGTTTCACTTTTTTATAATGAAAAAAAGCATTTTACCAAGCAATGATTCTTGCACCCTTTTTGGAGGCATCAACACCCCCAAAAAAGTACAAAGTTTTAATTTATGTTAATTTATTAAATCACTACATAATTGAAATAATTTTACTATTATTTAAATTTATGGTTATATTATTTAAAGTTGTCAGGATGCAATTCTTGCTAAAAAATGAAGTTTCAACATACTTTGCGAACTCCAAAAAGAGAAAAAGAAAAAGAAGAAGAAAATGCTTCCTAAAGGCTAAATCCTTTTAACACAAATTTTTTAAGAACAAAGCTAACAAATAAAAAACCAGTTGATTGAATGAAGAATTCAATTTTTATCAACAGTTCATTTACAACAACAAATAGATACCCAATTTTCTATGCACCAAACCAAAAGACCGCTAATCATAGAAAAAACCAAACAAAGACAAAAACATGATCATTAATCACTACACATGAACATCATCAAGGCGAAGATCCCCACAAAACTTCAGCAATTATGGTAGCAGCCTCAGCATCGTTAACAGATGCTTCCCTAACTTTCTCGAGAATCTCTGGTTTAAAAGCCCTTTTCTCCCTTTTCCTCAACCCTTCCCCAACCTCTAATTGCACTGCAAACCTTGCCACACAGCTTGCAAATGGATGATTCTCTAAAATTTTCTTTTCTCTTTTCTGCCCCTCACTCTCCTCAATCTCATTTCCATACTTTCCCATCCCTATCAAATCACCACCAAATTCTGACCTCTGCAACTCCACAAGTTTCTCTATCAACCCCCCATTAAGCATCGCTTCAACAGCTTCTTTACGTCCAAAGTAACCAATCTCAAGAATGCAATCAAAGACTACAGCTTTCATGCTCAAATCTTTGGATTCTAGTAAAGTTAAAATCTTGGGAAGTTCTCCATTACAGAGTATTTCATCAACAAATGGAGATTTAATAAATGTAATCAACTCACATAGAACTTTTACGCTCTGGGCTGATTTCATCTCCAAAAGAGCTTGAATTGTATCTCCCATTTTCACTTGGCCGACGAAGACATCCTTGTTGAATCGAATCAAAGCGGCTACACAAAACGCAGCTTTTTCCCTGATCTGTTTTGAACATTTCGGGTCGCAAAGCACTGTTTGTAAAACCGAAAAGGCTTTCGATTTCAAGACTGAATCCTGTAACTCGGGATTAAACCCTTGCAATACTCGGTCTTCAAACTGACTCAGTAACCGAGCTAACTCGTCCTCGTCCTTCCACGGATCTTTCAAAGCATTTATCAAGCTATCGATACTCCCACGATCCATCAAGGCTTGAATCTCGGACTCGATCGAGCCAGCAACTCGAGAGATGGAATGAGTCGACACACGACGAGTCAAAAAACTCCTGAGACCATAACCACGATTCCTTTCTAGGGTTTCGACGAGGATCTTGAGCTCAGCCAAGTGTCGGGAAAGAGTAGAAAGATGTGGGTCTTTCAAGATGATCGAATCGGACTCGGTTTCAAGCTCGAGAAGAGCTTTAATGGGAGATGAGTTAGACTGAACAGATTTGTGAGTTGGATGAGCTTGTAACTCGTGGATTGCTTGTTTCAAAGCTTCGAGAAGCTTCAGAACTCCAGGGTTGTCTTCTTTGGGCGATGAGTCTTCCATTTTTTTGTTGCAGATGAAGATTTTCTTCTTTCACAGTTTACATAGAAACAAACTACAATAGACTCTTGTTTTAGGAGGCGGCGAGAGTATAATGGAGAAAAGTAGCTCAACTACCGGTTTATATTCGAGCCGCTCGGGCTTTGTGATTTTTTATTTGTAATTTTCCACGTGTAATTATATCGATAGGAACCATTATTTAACACTAATAAACTCTTTTATCCCTTCCTCTATTATTTTGTAAAGGGTAATCACTTTTTCCGGTTAATTTGGAAACTACTTTTCATATAGGTTTAAATTTCATTTTGGTAATTTTTTTTATTTAAATTAATCTTTATTACTATATTAAGTTTAATTTTTTTTAGGTTAATTCTTGATATTTTCTTGAAAACTTAAAATCCAAACTTTAATACAAATTCATATACTAATTTGAACAAAAAAAAAAAGAAGTAACTTTCGATACGAGAATAATTGCTTAACTAGGCCTTAATATGAAAACAATTATAAAGTTCAACGATTAACTTAGCCAAAAAAAAAAAGTTCATATTCCAATGTAAGAGTTGTTACTAAATTTAAATATCAAATAGTATTTTAACCCTTTTTTAAAATTACGTAATTAAGTTAACATTTTTTTATATATAATATTAAAGTAAGATATAGAAATAATATAATTTGAACTCGTGTCAAACGAGTATTTAACAATAATTTTAATCACGACTCCATTGAAATCAAAGTAGAGTAAACATATTCATGTATGTTGATATAACTAATCATATAATATCTTTCGCTGCACCAAAAAAAAAAAATATAAGTTGAAGCCATAAATTTTTTTTTCAATACATTGATACATTATATTGAATCCAAATAAACATTGAATACACAGGAATATTTGGATGGGCAAATAAAAAAATTATTATTAAATCGAAAAATTATCCACCGTATATATTTGTCATTTATTGTTTGATTTGTTTACATAGTTAATTTGTAAAGAGGGAAAATAAGATCTTCATGCCTATTTCCTTTAGCTTTCAAAGAAGAATTTTTTTTTTTAATTTATTTTTTCCATGAGTCAAAATTTGTTGAGTAATTGGTTTGTTGGTTAGCATTTAATAAAAGTAATAAATAAATGGCAACAAATTAATAAAGCCCATTTCCCTATCTCTTTTACCTCTCTTATTTTCCGTTTAAGTTCTTGAAAGGATCCCCATAAGTAAAGCATTTTTTGTTTCTTATTTTGACTTTTTAAAAAATAAAAAATTGAATTTTCTTTTCATACGCGCTTATCACTAAATCAAATATTTAATCTATTTTCGTGAATTGGAAAGGTGATTTACCTACTCTTAAACGTTAGCATAATTTAGTAATTAAACATATTTTCAAAACACTAGTTTAGCATATTCGAATCAAAAGATAATCTTGGCCCAAGAATATGAGCAACTTGTTCAAATTTCCAGCATGGAAAATGATTAATGTGGGACCCACCACTAATTTATTAATTCCTTCTGTGTGAAATGTGAATAAGAAAGAAAGCTTGCAAGAAGAGGTGATGAGGTTGACGGATTAAGCACGAGTTTTTTTTTAATTTTATCCACAGCACATTGAATAAGAAACAGAATGAGCCCCAACTTTGCCATACACATAGTTCTACTCCCTTGATACCGTAATATAAAAATTTAAAAGGCCACTACCATTAACTTTTAAAAAAAACAAATATATATTTAACATACTTTTGTTTCACCTGCATAATCAACATCGCAAAAGCTAATATTATTAAAATATTCAAATTAGACTTGGGCAAGGAGTTTTTTTTATCTCAAATAAACCTCAAATTCAATAGTAAAAAATATATTATATTTAAATTTAACTATAAAATATGAAAAAATTAGTATAAATATATATTTAATATTTTTATTAATATATGAATAATAAAATAAGCTATCAAGCTAGACTAATTTTGAATTGAGATTAAAAGTATTTTAAAATTTGATCCAACTACAGCTTGACCCATAAACAATTCTAATTACATGTTAATTTATTTTATTTAGTATATTATATTAAGAGAATATTATTAAATTGTTAATATAATTTAAGTTTAAAATTTAACATATATTTGAACACATAAATATTATTTTTTATGGAACAATTTTCAACATTAATAAATATAAATATTAATTAAAATATAAAAAATCGTAATTATTTTAAATGCGTATTCGTAGTCATTTAATAAATACCCAAATTCATTGGTTCCTTCGATTGATTGCTTAAATGCCCTCTTGCAGTGTGGCCCAGCCCCAAGCCATTATTCTGTGGGCTAAATTAAATAAAAATAATCGGGTTGAAGTTAGCCTATCAATGGGTTAGCTCATCCAAGTGATATAAAGCCCATTTCACAATGGTTATTATTGAAAAATTATCTTATCTATAATTATTAGATTCTTTTATTTTTTTAAACGAATTAACAACACATTAATTCTTAGAATATATTTTAAATAAATTATAAATAATTAAACAATAAAATATCGAAACATGAGAATGAAAAAAACAAACAGAAAGAGTACAAAAATGTTTTTTTTTTTCCGATTCGTATTAAATATTTTGTTTTGATAAAAAAAAAAAACAAGAATAAATCACATGACCAACCGCTGAAAATATCCGATCTTTTATCGCCACATGTTCAATATTAGAAAATGAGACCAGCATTCCATAAAGCCACGCAAATCATGAGCAACCCAACAAACGGTGGTCTCAGATTCTAAAGTAAGCCACCTTGGCCCTTATTGCATGTTCTTTTAGGGTAAAAACTTCATAATACATCACAATATTATACCTAATATTTTTTAGTCCACTAATCATCAAAAATTATAAAATAATCACTCAGTTTATTACATTTATATTCTTCTTCAATCGCATACTTAGATTAATTTTATGATGAAGATGATATGATAGTTCTAAATAGAAAATCAGTGTTGGGGGAGGCGAAAAAATTACAGAAGCAGCAGAGGAATTTTAAGGCTCTCTGGACAAACAAAAAACCAACAACTTTCAATCCACCATCTTGGATTTTACGTAAGAGTCAAGATAAAAAATTCCATATTGTAATGATTTTTTTTTTCTTTTTGCAAAAGATACCGATATATATGATTCTTAAAAAAAATTCAAAACAATATATTTTGAAGAGGGTTTAAAAGAGTGCCCAAAAAAATAGATAAATTAACTTTTATACATTTTAAAACATGTAAATTTGACTTTTCTATTAAAAATTTTCTATTAAATGATGGCATGGAACATGCTAAAAAGTATTTTTTATTTTAGTCAGTTCTCTAATTTTTATATATTCTATCAAATTGATCTAAATATAAAAAATTCAACAAATTTAGCCCTTAAAATTTACAGAATTTGTCATTTTAGATCTAATTCTAAAAAAAAAAAATGGCTCTCAATATTTACAAAATCTGTCAATTTTGCCTTTAACTCTATTTTTATTACAAAAATCATTTTTGGCGCTTTCTAACCCATCAGCTACTAGTGCTTGCAACGGGATAGGGTAGAGTGGGTTTTTGCCCATCCTATCCCGACTTTAAAAAATTTAACCCGCTCTGAACCTAGAACCTAAAATTAATAGTATACCCAAATTCTATATTATCTGACCTGCATTTAATTTAATTTAGTTTTTTTTTTGTAAAAATGTGATTAATTAGATTTGATTAATGATTTTTCTCTCGAGTTGTGTGCTAATGTATATTCACACACATGTTGTGATTACAATAAAGACAAAAAAGAAGGAATAAAGGTTCATTTAATAAATTATTAAATTAAGAATATAGAAAATGAGGAAAACAACCTTATAAGGGTGAAGGGGACTAGTATGGATGCGGTGGTGGTAAAATGAGACTAGCAGTGATAAATTTTTTATTTTTAATTTAGTAAATATTAAATATGTAAAAGGGTAATTTCATAAATATATTGGGCATAGCTATTTCATTCTAAACTTGGTCCCTTCTTAACCAGATTGCTTTTAAAAATTAATCTGCTTCGACCTTGACTTCAAGAAAAAAACCCAACACTATTGGGCCGAATCAGCTCGGAACCCATCAGATTTAGATTATTTTTTTTTTTTTGCCATCCCTACAATTAACCCATGATAGATATTAAAAAAAGAAAAATAGAACCCTCTTTCAAGTCTCTCTTGCAAAACAACTCTTAAAAATTAGGATAAAACACAAAAAAAATTAAGATCTAAATGAAAGTAAAGGCGTTAAAAACGTTATTTGTTTGAGTAGTCATGCAATCAATTATTCTAAATAGGTTTCAAATCCATTGACTTGCCCCAATATGAAGGCTAATTAAATTATAGTAAAAGAAATTGTTGCAAGTGACTTGAAAGAATATACTCCTTTTCTTATTTTAATATTTCACATGGGTTAGTCGATGAGTTATAAATAGTTAAAAATAATTTTTTTAAATATATATATTTTAATTTTTAGAGTTATCACTAAATTGATAGATTTTGTAAATGTTGAGGACCAAATGTATTAATTTCTTTAGAATTACAACTAAAATGACAAATTTTGTAAACATTGAAAGCTAAATTTGTTAAAATTTTTATATTTAAGATCAAATTGATAGAATATGTAAATATTAGAGGGTTAATTTTATTACCAGACCAATAAAAAAAGGCCACATTAGCTAAGATTAACTAAAATATTTAATTTCAAAAAGTTTAATGATCAAATAAAAAAAGTAATAATTAGATGATCATTTTTATAGTTTACTCATAAAAAAATAATTTTCAGCATTGATTTAATGTTCTACATCAGTGTTTAACAAAAAAAATTATTAGAGAAACTAATTTACATGTTTCAAAATATATAAGAGTTAATTTACTCAATTTCTCGGTAAAAGGACTGAAATGCAATCTGTCCATAGCGGCTTCCTTAGGTTCTTTTACCCACTCGATGCCTATATGATAGAAAAGCATAATTGGTCGGTTGGTGGCACTTTCATTGTACGCTCGCAATTTCCTGTCTCTTTAACCTGTCTTTTCCTTGGGAACCGGTCATCAAACATGAAACGGGAAGATTCCTTTGTTGTAATTTTGTCACTTAAAGAAAATCCATCATTTTTATCTGATTCTAAACCACACCAACGTCAACTGAAAAAGGAAAACGCTTCTCCACAAGTAGATGCTTCCTAGAAAATTCATATCCAATTTTTAAAAAAAGTAATCACCAATCATTTCTTCTAAATCCAATCCCCATAATAAGTGTATCAAGTTTAATAAAACACATGGAAAATCACATTTTCTTTTATCAAATAGCAGCCGCCATCATTAATTGGTTACTACATATTACACATTAACATGCAAATAATTTTCTATCAATATTACATATTCCAAAAAATTAAATAATGAATTTGGATCTTTATTTGAGGGAAAAAATAAATTTAATTATTTTTTAATTTGACTCTATAAAAAAATATAAGCAGGAGCAATGTATGCAGCAGCTGTTTTAACTTTTTCAACAGCTATAAATTGAAGGAAACACCCAACAAGTCTCCAAATATTCACAAAAGTAAATTTCATACAAATATATAATATGTTTTTGTGGGGTATATTATATGACATATGTAGCTACCTATACGTATATATCTTCGGTCCTTTATGCATAAATTAGATATTATATCAAAATCAAACGCTCATGATAGCTTATATTATTATTTTTTTTTTCTCTAAGTCTGTTAAACAAACTTAATAATAGTTATTTAAAAAAATTAATTACTTAATTACTTAATTGAAGGGATAAATTATATGTTAGTACATAAAATTAAATCAACAAGCTTCTTTGGTGTGACATTATTGACGATTTCGGAAACCATAATTAAAAATAGGATTAAACAATGGTAGTTCATCTATGTTGTAATGCATCATTACAATAATTCTATTGTTACTGTTACATTAGGTAATCCATCCTTTTCGTTTTTTATTGGTTCTGTTTTGTGGTAAGTGAAGGTTTCCCACGTGGAAATATAATTTAGGCTTTGGAATATCATAAAATATATATTTCAAATAATTTTTTTTGAAAATTCTTAATTTCAAAATCTACAAGTTGGCCATATATTATTTTTAATTTTTTTTGATCATGTTCCACACAGCTTTTTTAGGTTTTTTTTTTTAATTATATAAAAGATTTTTGGATCTAAATACTTTAGCAACTCTAATGAATATTTTTTAATAAAACACTAACATTTGGTATACCTACATGTTTAAAAAAAATATATTCAAGGATTATTATTTGATACATTAATTACGGAGTATTTTAACTTCACAAGTGAAGTTAAAAAATTTGTGACGTGTGTAATTTATGGGAAATTATTTGATACACTGTTAGTAAAATTTTTAGACTCCACAAATAGGGTTAGGAATTAACAAATATGCTTTATGGGATGATAAAATATTAAAAAGTAAGACACATATCGATTTTTTAAGATTGTTTGTGAAATAAAAAAAAGTACAGTGTTATTGTATCAAATACTAATTTTAGTCAATATAAAACATAAAAATCGGTTCTATTGAAAACTTGATTGTTTTAGCGAGTAAGATTGTTATAGAAATGATTGACTATATAATTGATTACTATTTCGTATTTAAAAATTATTCATTCTTAATTATTTGATATTTATAAATATTTTTATATACAAATATTAATATCTTAAAAAATATTGATAGACTCAAATCTATACTTCCAAATAAATCAATCTTTTAAGCATACTAGTTCCAATAAATAATAATACATTGAACCCCTAGTATTGACTATCTTACTTGTTGGTGCTTACACAAATCTTCACCATAAAATTTATTTTAGTATGAATTAACAAAAATGAAAAAGAAGAGCTGCAAAACCACGTCGGATAGAGATAATGAAAACGATGGAGATTATTTTATATTAGAGAAAAGGAAAACACCACGGTGGCCTGGGACTGATATTTAAGACGCACAAAAATATTCTGCGGGTGCTGTGCCTTGTGTCTGTGAGGATTTGTCAGCGCAAAGACGTCAGAAAGGCAAAACGTCCCGAGCCCCACTGCTCACAAACGCGAAGTTTCCAAGTCCGGACGTTGACGGTTGCTCGCATGCAGCGATTGATTGTCTGATGCTGATTTCCATTCCTCGTCGTCTCTTCTTTGTTTGTCTCCGTAATACGCAACCCATATCACACCACAGCCATATATCCCCTTGGCCCCACTCTTTGGCCCATTAATTATTTCTTGACATTCTTAAAATTTTCAAAATATTACAATATTTCTATTTATTAAATTAATTCATTATTTATTTTACGAACCTCCAAAAAAATAATGATAAGAAACAAAAAATATGTATTTTTATAATAATTATCACCTTAATATTTAAATCACCACTATATCATAATTTAGAAAAATAGGAAATTAGAAGAGCAAAACATTTATATAATAAGAAGAAAGAAAATAAAACAGCGCCCCCATTTGAGTTCGTCTCTATAACAAACTCCTCATTCTCTGCGGGAGCAACATTATATATGATTTGCTTTCCATTTTATATTTTAATTCTGAACCGGAATTCATCTTTTCGTTTTAGAATAGGTTCCACCCGGCGGAACGCCGCAACGTGACGTCATGTCAGAGAATGCGCCACCGGTGCAAACCCAAAGCCAAGACCCAGATCAAGAGCAAGGCCATGACCATGAAGCTCTCACCAGTCCTTTACTCCCTCATTATCAACGAGCCAGTAATTCTACCTCTCAGCTCGCCATTGTAGGTGTCAACGTCTGCCCTATTGAAAGCCTCGACTACGAGTAAGCTACCCGTTTACCCGGTGATCATACATGTACATATATTCCGTCATTGGATTTTGGTTTCTAATTGCTTCGGATTCTTGTTTTTTTTTAAGGATTGCGGAGAATGATTTCTACAAACAAGATTGGAGGGCACGTGAAAAGATCCAAAATTTTCAATATATTTTCATGAAATGGCTTCTCTGTTTCTTGATTGGCTGTATCGTCAGTGTCGTTGGTTTCTGTAACAATCTCGCCGTTGAGAACATCGCCGGCGTTAAGTTCGTCATTACATCTAACATGATGTTAACTGGAAGGTCCCTTTCGCTCTACTTTATTTATTGATTTGTTTTTTGAATTTCTGATTGGTTAAATTTCATTCATTAGTGTTTCTTTTTTCTATTTTGACGGGAAATAATTTACACCAAATGTTTAGAAAACTTTTTCCGTAAATTTTATTTGTTTATAGCGAAATTCTTTTATACTCCTAGTATATAATCAAACTTTTTTTTTGTAGGTATGAGATGGCATTTCTAGTATTTTTTCTATCAAATTTAGTTTTAGCTCTATTTGCCGCCATCATTACGACATTTATTTCGCCGGCGGCAGCTGGCTCTGGTATACCGGAAGTGAAGGCTTACTTGAATGGTGTAGATGCTCCGGGAATAATTTCACTACGAACTTTAATTGTCAAGGTACTAGAAAAGAAAAATAACTTACAAATGCAAAATCCTTTGATGCAGAGCTGAAGAGCTATATTTTTCCCCCAAAGTTTTAAATCTATTTGTGATTCTCAATTCTAGTCAAAATTAATCACTATTGGGTACAGTGAATGCGTAATCAATTAGGATTTTGTAATTTCAAAGTTTTACGCATAATTTTTTTTTTCACTTAAAGAGTAGTCAGGAACTGAGAAGAAACAGTTTTCTCTTATTTTTTTGTCATTTCGATGTAGAAATCTCATAATTGGGTGAAGTGTGCAGATTATAGGAAGCATTTCTGCAGTGTCGTCATCTCTGCTTGTTGGAAAAGCAGGGCCTATGATGCATATTGGTGCATGCATTGCATCCTTATTGGGACAGGGTGGGTCAAGAAGATATGGTTTAACATGGAAGTGGATTCGATTCTTTAAGAATGATAGAGACCGACGAGACCTTGTAACTTGCGGATCAGCAGCTGGAATTGCTGCTGCTTTCCGTGCCCCAGTTGGTGGTGTGCTGTTTTCTCTTGAAGAAATGGCATCTTGGTATGTGAATTTATGCATGCATTTGGAGCACAATGTTTGATACCTTATTAACCATCTGTTCTGTTTGTATTGTTGGTTTCTAAATTGCCTTCATGAGTGTTTTTATTCCATAGATGGAAGGCTGAACGGATCTGGGGCCATTATAGACAGTAACATGTTGTGTGATATATCTCTTCAATATCAATTTTCAGCTACTTTATTCATAATCATTACTAAGGTTGAAAGGCAAAATGTGATTCTTTTGTACCCTTGATATGACATATTTTACTTTGAGAATCACCATCCTTTCTTTCATCATCTCTCTGACAAGATAACTGATAAAAGTTGATATATAATGATTATATCCTAGTATTGTTCTACAGGTGGACAAGTGGCCTTCTTTGGAGAGCTTTCTTTACGACTGCTGTGGTTGCAATCATACTTCGAGCTCTAATTGATGTTTGTTTAAGTGGGAAGTGTGGGCTATTTGGTAAAGGGGGTTTGATAATGTTTGATGTCTATTCAGCAAACATTTCGTATCACATGGCAGATGTTCCTCCTATACTTCTTCTTGGTGTTGTTGGGGGCATTTTGGGAAGTTTGTATAATTTCCTTTTGGATAAGGTTCTCCGAGTTTACGCCATCATCAATAAGTAAATTTCTATTTTCGGATTTGTGTTTGTTTGCACCAATTACCATTTCTAGTATCTGGTATAATATTATTTACTGGGTCATTCTCCTTGTCTTCTCATCTCAGGAAAAGCGTTACTTATAAGATTTTTATTGCTTGCACAATCTCCATTTTTACATCCTGCCTGCTTTTTGGATTACCATGGCTCGCATCTTGCCAACCATGTCCCTTGGATTCAACCGAAGACTGTCCCACAATAGGTCGATCTGGTAACTACAAGAAATTCCAATGCCCTCCTGGTCACTACAATGATCTTGCAAGCCTCATTTTCAACACAAATGATGATGCTATCAGAAATCTTTTCAGCAAGAACACTGACGCTGAGTTTCAGCACTCAACAATGCTCATTTTTTTTGTCACCTGCTTCATTCTAAGTATTATTAGCTACGGGGTTGTTGCTCCAGCAGGTCTTTTTGTACCAGTCATAGTTACTGGAGCATCTTATGGTCGCTTCGTTGGGATGTTATTTAGTTCTCACACAAATCTTAATCACGGTCTTTTTGCTGTGCTTGGGGCAGCTTCATTCCTTGGTGGGTCTATGAGGATGACAGTCTCCTTGTGTGTCATAATCCTGGAATTGACCAATAACCTGTTACTGTTGCCAATGATAATGATTGTTCTTCTTGTTTCCAAGACTGTAGCTGATGCTTTTAACGGCAACATTTATGACCTTATTATGAAAGCAAAGGGTTTCCCTTACTTAGAAGCTCATGTCGAACCTTATATGAGACAACTCACGGTTGCAGATGTTGTCACTGGCCCTCTTCAAGTCTGTCATGGAAACGAGAAGGTTGGTAATATCGTACACATCCTCAAGACCACAAATCATCAAGGGTTTCCGGTTATCGACGAACCTCCGCATTCTGAATCCCCAGTTTTGTATGGTTTAATCCTCCGTGCTCATCTTATTACACTGCTAAAGAAGAGAGTTTTCTTGCGCACCCCTGTTCGAATAGGAGCTGATGCCTTCAGACATTTCTCAGCAGATGAGTTTGCAAAGAAGGGCTTAGGTAATGTTGACAAGATAGAAGACATAAAATTGACTGAGGAAGAGATGGAAATGTTCTTGGACCTGCACCCTTTTACCAACGCTTCACCATATACAGTTGTGGAGACAATGTCACTAGCTAAGGCAAGTACACTCTTCCGTGAAGTCGGTTTGCGGCACCTGCTTGTTATACCCAAGAGAACCACCGTAAGTAACTTAGCCATTTTTATTTTCCTTAACCTTAATGTCTTCTGATCTAAAAGTTCATTGCATTTCTAATGCTTGATGTTGTGTCTGCAGGGATCACCTGTGGTTGGCATACTAACAAGGCACGATTTCATGCCAGAACACGTACTTGGTTTGCACCCATTATTGGTAAATAGCAAGTGGAAACCATTAAGGATTGCATTGCCACGATTTCTTAAAATATTTTAGGGTGGAGATCTACTCATTCAGTAGTCGTTCTAGATATGGGGGCTTACCCTAAAACTAAGTTTGTAAATAGTCTTGCTGTAGCCCTTCATGGTTCAATAGCTTTCTTTTAGCGTTTATATTTTCACAGCATAAGGTTATCAATCTAGCCCTTCATTGCAGTAGTAAGTAGCAACGAGGGAAATCAGGGATGGTTCAACCTTCAAAAATTTTTGCTTTGTTGAAATTTATTGCATGCAGAGTTCCATGCACTAATAAATTAGTAAGGCCCATGTGGAATAGCTTTCAAAATTCATTGTTCTGTAAGGTTTGGTCTAGGCTAAAAGAAAATCTAACCAAAAGTTATATAAACAAAATGTTAAAAGGTAATCATAATATATATATATATATTCTACTAATTAAAACAAGATAATTGAAAGTGATATATATTATACAAATCCTCGTCATTGTTACAATAAGCTTGAAAATAGGGGTAAAAGAAAGGTAAAAACACCAAAAAGACAGAAGAAAAAGCTAATAAAGGTGAACTTTAGTATACTGTCTAGTCTCTCGTGCTAGCCTCGCCTTGAACTAATTTTATGATAGTCAGCCCTTATCCCCCACAGCTCTTCTCCCACAGATTTCATTTCAGGTCGATCATTTCTAGTCGGTGCTGCACATTGAAATGCCAAAGCAAATATATTGGTTAATATATTTGCATCTACAACTTCTTCCATCATACAATCCACCAGTTCAGCTACATGCCCTTCATTATACTTATGGAATGCCTGTACGTATACATCATGCAAGTTATTAGAAGCGAACCCTGAATAACCTGCTTGTTTGTTTTTTTTTCTGTAATTTAAAGCAAACACGAAGGAGCAAGCTTACCCATATAAGAGTGACACGCTCTTCGACCGGTCTTCTTAACTCCACTGGACGACGGGAGGTCAAAATTTCTATAAGTAAAATCCCAAAGGCATAAACATCACTCTTGGCTGTGAGTTGATAAGATTTCATGTACTCGGGATCAAGGTAACCAACTGTTCCTTTCAGTTGAGTTGAAATATGGGTTTTGTCCGAGTCTATTGGACCAACTTTTGCAAATCCAAAATCAGCCACTTTAGCTCGCATGCTTTCTGTAATAAGTATGTTGGATGATTTCACGTCTCGGTGAATAATTTGCTTCCCTAATTCATCATCAAAACAATAATTAGGCATTGTTTTTTTTTAATCTAAATTTTTATTTTATTTTTCTAACCTGCATAAAGATGGAGATAAGTAAGGCCATGAGCAACATCGATGGCGATTTCAAGACGCTGATTGAAATCCAGGATTTTGCCACGCTGACCTGCCATAAATAGCAGTAAAAATATACTATTATTGACCCAAAAAAACTTGTTTGGCATTAATGACCATCAAGAGGCCTTACCGTCCAAATGATCTCTCAGCGTGCCATTTGGTACATATTCTGTAATAATAAGCCGTTCATCCCTTCTATCCACATAACCAAGTAGCTTCACGAGGCTCCTATGATCAATCTTGGGTAAAAGTTCAACTTCACTACTGAACTCAGTTTGCAGATTCTCAAAATGTTCCTACACAAACACAAATACTCTTATGTCAACTATATAGCATAAACTATACAAACATAACCAAAAAAACCCTTTCAGCATTGCTCTGCCAGTCCATAAATAGTATCTCTCCACTCACCTTCTTTGCTCTTTTAATAGCAACCACCTGACCAGAATCTAACACGGCCCTGTAAACGGTTCCAAACCCTCCTTTACCGATCCGAAGCTCCGGTGAGAAATTGCGGGTAGCTCTGGCTACCTGTTCCATACTGAGATGCAATGATCCCATTCTTTTAAGTTTCGGAGATGTTGACAATACCCAAGGATTAACGGTTTCCGAAGGAGAATGGGTTTTCATTTGCAAATGAGACGCAGAACGAACTGCAACCACAGATATAAACAGTGTGGATCCTTTGTAAGAACTATGGTTTCCATGAACTGCTAAAATAGACCAGATAAAGCTTAAGGCTCACTTGAATTTGGATACTTTGTAAGAACAGCGTGGGCAGTTGCTCTCTTTCTCCGACAAACACTGCAACAGAGATAAACACAACATATCAAAAGAGTTCCAGCTGCTGCTCCTATCCCTATTATTGTCCCGTCCGAATATTTTCTGAATGGTTTGTTAGGCTTCCACTTCTTATTATCACGATGAGTTCTGACTCTATCATCTCCTTTCTCTGTTTCCTTCAATATTTTTCTTCCTATTAACAAAAATCAGCTGTAAAAAACATAATCCATTGATGAAAGCTCAAAGAAATACTTTTTGGAGTGTAAAATTAGATATACATCATTACCGGATGAAAGGTTCGAATCACAGTAATTAGTTGCAGTGAAGCCTTCAAACACACACTCGTCTGCATAGTGTAACTGCAGGGTTTTGCAGAACAAAACTTTATCTACTAAATCACCGTTCAAGTAAAACAATTCATGACCATTTGAAGTTGAATAAACTATATGATCTGTGCCACAAATCTTGGACTTCACTTGGATGGATGAGGCGAAGAATGTTGATAATTGCATAAACAGCAGTAGACTAACCATGGAAGCAACCATTCTTGAATGAATTAATGCACTCAAAACTCTAATGGAAATGAAATTACAAACCAAGTATCATCCTTCATCATTTGGAAGGAAACATGCAATAACTAAAACCAGTGGCGTCCCGTTCTCAATACAAGGAACCAATGATATTTCAACAATCATAGAAACAAAAATATCAATGGGTTTCTCTTTTATCTGCTAAGTTAAAAAAAAAAAAAAAAGTATAATAATAAAAGAATTGAGGCAACAACAAGGAAAAGATGCGACTTAAAAAAGGGCTACTGCAGCAAAGTTTACCAAAGTCTTCACGGTTGAGTTGACTGAATCCTTGGCTAGATCTTGTGGTCATTAAATCTTTTGCTAGCTGTTTTCCATAAAACTATCAAGTATCTAAATAATTTCTATAATTTATGTTTTATTCAAAGGAGCGTAATGGAAGGTTTCCTTGAATATCATGTGTAAAAACGATGGAAAGTGAGGTTGAATTATCTTAACCAGCTTTCTACAGTAGATATTCATAAGTTCATTACTATGACTTGATTAACAAAAAATTGAAGTATTAGATAATAATTGACTGGAGCATCTTGTACTAATATTTGCTAAAAGAATCAATTGCATGCGGGTGAAAGGTGAGGAAAATCAGAGAAGGTTCATATATCAATTTATGGCCATCCACAGTTTCCACATTAGAATAGTGAAAATGCGGTTAGATATGAATTAGGGACCATGAGAAATTACAAACTATAATATTCCTTCTGAGTTTATGGTTTTTTTTTTTTTTTTTTGTCAACCAAATTTTTTTTCTCCATTCATCGCTTTTGATATTAACACCCTTCCTTAGGGTCCAATGTCCATTTCAATAAATGCATGTACTTGGTAAGAGTAGTGTCGTAACCATTTTTTTTAGAAAACGGGTATCGACTTTGGGTTTTGAAAACAAAAACAAAAACGGGAGTCGCCACCGATCTTTATTCGGTGCGATCGGATCACCTTTGTTTTAATAAAACATTTTGTTTACTAAAACGACGTTTTTGGTCTACGAAACCCGAGAAAATGGATTCAGGAGTCGGTTATGCACGAGAAAGGGTTAGCGCCCTCGATACGCCCAGGGTTGGTACCTAATTGATTATTTAGTGTCCTTGAGTTGAAAATTTAGAAATATTTAGGGTCAAAAAAATTTAAAAAACAATAATTCGTTAAATTGGGATTGAATCTCAAGATTAACTCGTTCCAAAGGAATAAAAATATCATACCCAGCACGTTAGGATATAATGCCTTTATACTCTGATGTCGAGATCATCTTTGATCTTCAAAATATATGAAAAGGGTATTTGGTTATTTAGTTGAACGAAGAATCAACACCCAGCACGTTAGGATGTAATTTTCGTACTTCTGAACACACAAATATTGCCTTATTTAAGGAAACGCGGTCAAAACCTTATAAGGATATTTAGTCATTTAGATGAAGGGAGCACGACTGGGCATGATTCCCCAAACTCCTAAATACAGAATATCGATCATTTTAAAATCTGACGCATCGAATAAATGCTGGTGCAACACGAATTTGTAATAAGACGAAAAGTAAGTTACGACATTAACAAATATAAGGGAATAATGATACATGCATAATACGAATTACAATAATAAGGACAAATAAAGAAATAAAATCATGAAGACTATGTAAAAGGGACGGGTAAGAGCTAAATAATAAATAGATAAAAGTGATAGGAGTAAAATAAAAGAAAACTAATAATGTAACGGCCTAATTTTCAGTGGTGTCGGAAATGGTGATATGAGATCACTAAATCCGGCAAGTAAGATTAAATAAGATAGTAATTTAATATTTATGAGTCAAGTGAGAATTTAGAAGAATTTTTGGATTGGTGAATTTAGTGAATTAAAAGAATTTATTAGGTCAAATGGGTCAAAAACGAGGTATCGAGACCTCGAATTTGAAAATCGAGCATAAATATTTTTAGAAATATTTATGGAGTGTTATTAAATTAGTATTAAAATTTGGTTGAGAAATTTAAATGTTTGGGTAGCCAATTTAATAAAAAGGACTAAATTGTAACAAATGCAAAATTGCTAGAAGAATTAAATAGCTCAAGTGTTAAAAGAATGAGGGTTTAAAGGGAAATTAAACCTAAAAGTGAGAAGGTTGGACGGCAAAGGCAAGGAAATCAGCAGAGGATAAGTGAAACAAGGGCAAAATTGGAATTTTTGTGATTTTAATATGTTTATTAAGATAAGATTGAAAATAATCTAGAGAAAAATTCACATTATCTCAGCCAAAACACCATAGGAGTTCTGGAGAAAGCTGGTTTTCATATTTTTACACCATGTGAGTTTAATTCTTGCTTTTTCTTGATAATTTTTATGTTTTTATGACTTTTACAACTAGATCCACTTATAGAATTCATTAGTTTTTGATTTGATGGGTAAAATTAAAAGTTACCCTTGCTGAGAAATGGAATTTTATGATGAATTATTATGAAAATTAAATTATAATTTCATATTAAGGTGGTTTTATTAAGTAATTTTGATAGGAAATGATATTTAGGACCTAATTGTGAAAAAGTTGTGAATTAGAGGTTGGTGTTGAAATTCAGAATATCAAAGGTTGTGAAATAGTTTGTAATGATAGAATAAAGTGTTGATTGAGAAAAATTAGTTCAATTGATGGTTGAATTGAGCAGGACTAAATTGTAAAATCTGTAAATTTTAGGGTAAAAGTGCAATTTCGAAATTTGAAGAGCATAATTTGTGAAGTGAAATAGAAATGAAATATATGCTGATGAGTGAAAATATTTTACATTATAGATCAAGAAACCAAAGAAGAAAGAGGAAAAGAAAAAGTTACAGAAAGAGTCCCTAAATTTCAAAATCTTCTACAAATCAGTAGGGTAAGTTCATATGGTTGAATTTATATGTTTATTTGTGAATGATTGAAGTGATATAATGTGCTGTTAAATATGAATTTTTTGTGGGATTGTGAAAAATATGATAAATGAAAGAATAAATGGTGGTAATTCAAATTAGGAAAAACGTAGAATTGAGTAACGTTCGTGTCGTGACATGTGATGAATTGTGGATAAGACCATGGTTAATCCATGGCAAATGTGAAATGTAGGTATGGTATCATCCATATTGAGTTGTGAAATGTAGGTATGGTATCATCCATACCGAAGTTGTGAAATGTAGGTATGGTATAAACCATACCGAAGTTGTGAAATGTAGGTATGGAATTATCCATACCGAGTTGTGAAACGTGGCATCGAGCAACGACGTACTCAAATTCGTAAGACGTTTCCTAATTTGATAAGTAGTAATATAAAATGAGTGAATCAAATGGAAGAGATTGAGTAGTTGTTAATGTTGAGCTCAACTATGTGAAGTATTTTAACAATGGTTGTGGATGGCAGGAACTTTAGTAAATATTTTGTTATTGTTTTGGAAATATTATGTGTGGTAAGTTACTTTTAAACCAATGAACTTACTAAGCTTCATCAAGCTTACTCGTGTGTGTTTGATTTTTTATGTAGATTGAATTAAAGAGAAGTTGGTAGATCGGATCATCACAAAGCAAAGCTCACTATCCAGATCAATTCGGTAGCTTTTGTTTTATGTTTAAAGATTTATATGGCATGTATAGAGTTTAAATGAGATGGAGTAAAGATGTTATAAACTAGTTAACAATATTTTGCAATGAAACAGTTTTTGAATTGCAGCAGTGACGTGATTTTGAAAAATCACCAAAAATAGGAGAAATGGAATTATAAAGTGAATAAGATATGAATTGAAAGCTCTTTGAGTCTATTTTCATATAAAAGAAATAGAGTAAGCAAAAGAAGTCGAAATTATGAGATATTTAAATTTTAGTGAAACTGGTTCTGAATGAATTCGTGATCCCCTGTTCTGCCTTTGAAAAATCATTAGAAATTGCACAAAAATAATTGTGGATTAAAATTTATATGTATGGAATCCTGAATGAGTCTATTTTCAAATGAAATAAATAAAAAGGTCATATGAATTCTGTACGAAGAGTAATTTGATTTGTAGTAAAGAGAGGTCAGAATAGTCAAACAGTAAAACAGGGGAAACTTTAAGAAAAATATGGTATTTATTGGCCATACCAAAAATTCTGGAAAAATTATAGTAAAAATATATATGAGTCTTGTTTCAGGGAAAATTAACAGATCTTAATTTTGAGTCCCGTAGCTCCAGATATAAATATTTTAGTGACTATGACGCAGATGGGCAGTTTTAAATTTTATGCCAAATTAGTAGTTAAGTTTAGTAATGCCTCGTGCTCGACTCCGGCAACGGTCTCGGGTAAGGGGTGTTACATTTATTGGTATCAGAGCTTTGGTTTAGACGATTCTCGGAACGGATGTGATGTATAAAATGTTTGAAAATACATGCCATATAAATCTGTGATAGTGGGATGTGAATGATCCGATCTAACTATTAATTTTTGTTATAGATTGTAAAGATGTCTGATAGACCCGAGGGTGCTGATCATGAAGAGGAAGTTAATACTAGAGTATAGACTTCTGAGCAGGGAACAAGTAATAATGTTCCGATTTCTTTGATGAGAGAGGAAGAACTTAAAAATTTGATTTATGGGGTAATGAATCAGTGGTTTAGTGAAACAATACAAGGAAGAAGTCAGGCACAACAACCTCCTCCTCCCCTCACTGTACTCACCGATTCTGACCTTGATTGCTCCTCCTTCAATAGATGAATCTATCAAAAGAACACCGATTGAGAAACTCAGAAAGTTCTGAGCTGAAGAATTTTCGGGAAGATCGGATGATGATCCGATTAAAGCAGAGTATTGGCTAAAGAGTTTGGAGAGAGTTTTCAAACAGATGATTTGTTCTCCAGGAAGACTATTTGAGGTGTGCGATTTCATTCTCGAAAGAAGAAGCGTATAATTTGTGGGAAACCATTGAGGCGAGTGGTACTGCAAATAAACTTACTTGGGAATTCTTCCAAAATGAGTTTAGAAAAAGTATGTGGGAAGGAGATATTTAGATAAAAAGAAAAGGGAATTCCTTGATCTTGACAGGGAATAAAACAAAGTGGCTGAATATGAGAGAGAATTTGTGTATCTCAAGAGGTATGCTCGGGATGTTGTACCGACAGAGGAAGAAATGTGCATTAGATTTGAAGAAGGGCTTAATGATGAAATCGGAATGATGATAGGAGGCACTCGAGATTCGAGAATTTGTGGTTCATGTCGATAGAGCTCAAAAGATGGAAGAAGTGTATAATAGAAAGATGCAAAGAGAAAGAAAAGGCAAAGAAGTATATAAAAGAAGTTTCTCTAGACCAACGACTTTTCCAGCTAAAAAGTTCAGAGATGATTTTAGTCGATCTGTTACAATTCCGGAACGATCAAATAAAAGTAAAACAACTCAAAGAGATGTTGGAGTGATTAATAAACCAGCAGTTAGTACTGGTAGTGTACAAAATATTCGGAGACCTAGATGCAAAAATTGTGGTAGATTTCATATTGGTGAATGTTGGGGAAGAACCGGAGCTTGTTATAGATGTGGTGGAACTGATCATTTTATTCGGGACTGTCCTCAGTCATTAAAAGAAAATAAAGAACAAGGCGAGAAACAAACAAATACTCCTCAGAAAAGTAGACGTTCGGGTCAAAGTAGTGCTGCTGAGACTGCTCGTTCGGGAATGAGAGATATCAGAGTCTCGATCGTAAATAAGGGCACCTGCACGTACATATGCTACTCGGGCAAGAGAGGAAGCTTCTGCTCCAGATGTGATAGCTGGTATTTTCCATCTTTTTAATGATTTTGTGTATACTTTAATTGATCCCGGATCTACGCATTCATATATTTGCACTGCATTAGTGTCAGAAAAGAAAATGACTGTTGAGTCCACTGACTTTGATATGCAAGTCACTAATCCGTTAGGGCAAAGTGTGTTAGTTAATTTAATATGTCGGAAGTGTCCACTGAAAATACAAGGTCGTGAATTTTCTCACGATTTAATGTTGTTACCTTTCCGAGAATTTGATGTTATTCTTGGTATGGATTGGTTGATTAAACACGATGCCATAGTGAATTGTAGAGAAAAAACGGGTTGATTTAAAATGTCGAGATGGGGAAATAGTTTTGGTGAGTTTGGAGATAAAAAGAATGATGTCGAATTATATCACCATTACATTTCTCGTAAATTGATTCGGAAGGGTAATGAAGCATTTTTAGCTTATATTCTTGATACTCGGGGTTCGAATTGAAGACGGAACAATTGCCGATTGTTAATGAGTTTCTCGATGTGTTTCTAAGGAATTACCCGTTTACCTCGGATCGTGAGGTTGAATTAAGTAATTGATGTAATTCCGCACAGACTCCGATATCAATAGCATCGTATAGAATGGCACCGGTGAGTTAAAAGAGTTGAAGACGCAATTGCAAGAGTTATTGGATAAAGGGTTCATCAAACCGAGTACATCACCTTGGGGTGCACTGTTTTTTATTTGTGAAAAAGAAAGATGGCTCGTTGCGATTGTGTATTGATTACGCATAAACTAAACAAGGTAACAATTAAAAATAAATATCCATTACCTCGTATCGATGATTTATTTGATCAATTGAAAGGTGCCGCAGTTGTTCTCAAAGATAGACCTTAGATCCGGGTATTATCAATCAAGGTTAAAGAGTGTGATGTGCCAAAGAGCGCGCCGAACTCGGTATGGTCACTACGAATTTCTGGTAATGCCTTTTGGTTTAACAAATGCCCTGCTGCATTTATGGATTTAATGAATCGGATTTTTCAGCCTTATTTGGATAGATTTGTGGTGGTATTTATTGATGACATATTGGTCTATTCAAAGACAGAATCCGAGCATGCACAACACTTGAGAATTGTATTACAGACTTTGAGAGAAAAGCAATTATATGCAAAATTTAGTAAATGTGAGTTTTGGCTTCATGAAGTTGGATTTCTTGGTCACATTGTATCAGTGAAGGAATTCGTGTGGATCCAAGTAAAGTTTCAGGCAGTGGTGAATTGGAAAACACCGAGGAATGTAATCGAAGTCGCGAAGTTTTCGGGACTAGCGTGGTATTATCGCCGCTTTGTAAAGAATTTTTCCATGATTGCTTCACCAATGACTCGTTTGTTACAAAAGAATGTTGAGTTTGTATGGTCTCGATGAATGTCAACAGAGCTTTGACCAATTGAAGAAAATGTTAATGAAGCTCCGCTTTTAACTCAACGAGTAATCGGGTATACCGTATATTGTGTACAGTGATGCATCTTTAAATGGTTTGGGTTGTGTGTTAATGCAGTCGGGAAAGGTAGTGGCTTATGCTTCACGGCAATTAAAACCACATGAAAAGAATTACCCTACACACGATCTTGAATTAGCTGCAATTGTTTTTGCTTTAAAAATTTGGAGACACTATTTATATGGTGAGAAGTGTTATATCTATACGGATCACAAAAGTCTCAAATACTTAATGACTCAGAAGGAACTGAACTTAAGACAGAGACGGTGGTTAGAGTTGCTGAAAGATTATGATTTGGTTATTGACTACCATCTAGGAAAAGCTAATGTAGTTGCTGATGCACTTAGTCGAAAGTCATCATTGTTTGCACTTCGGTTAATGAATGCTCATTTGGCTCTTAATGAAGAAGGTGTTGTATTAGCAGAATTGAAAGTGAAACCCATGTTTCTTCAACAAATTCAGAAACTGCAGAATGAAGACCCGAAATTGGTATTTAAACGACAAATGGTTCGAGATAATTTAGATTCAGAGTTCAAAGATTGATGATGAAGGTATGTTGCGTTATCATAATGTAATTTGTGTTCCAAACAATTTCGATTTGAAGAATAATATTCTTTCAAGCACATAATAGTATGTATTCTATTCACCCAGGCAAGACAAAAATGTATGGTGATTTGAAAAAGATATATTGGTGGCACAGTAAGAGAGAAATTTTGAGAATTTGTTGCAAAATGTTTGATTTGTCACAAGTTAAAGCGGAGCATCAAGTGCCAACGGGTTTACTACAACCCATTATGATTCCTGAATGGAAGTGGGAGCGTGTTACAATGGATTTTGTGTCGATTGCCTATGACTCCAAGAAAGAAAGATTCGATATGGGTGATTGTTGATAGATTGACAAAGTCAAGTCAAGCACACTTTATTCCGGTCGTAATGATTTTTCACTTGAGAAGTTAGCGAATTGTATGTGTCGAGATTGTGAGACTACATGGAGTTCAAAGATCTATCATTTTGTGCCAAGGATCCGAGGTTTACTTGAGATTTTGGAACAAAGCGCAAGAAGCTTTAGGTACCAAATTAAATTTTAGTACAAAGATTTCATCCTCAAACAGAGATGGCGAGAGTGAGTGATTCAAATTCTAGAAGATATGTTAAGATGTTGTATACTTGAGTTTGGTGACATTGGGAAAGGTATTTACCTTTGGTGAGTTTGCTTACAATAATAGCTATCATCTAGTATAAAAATGACACTATTTGAAGCTCTTTATGGTAGGAAATGCAAGACTCCATTGTGTTGGTCTCAATTGAGTGAATCAAAAATAGTTGGGGTTGATTTGATTCGGGAAAATCAAGAGAAAGTCCGGATTATTCGAGATAGTCTAAAAGCTGCTTCAGATCGTCAGAAGTCATATGCAGATTTGAAACGAAGAGACATAGAATATGCAGTGGGTGATCGAGTATTTTTAAAAGTTTCACCATGGAAGAAGGTGTTACGGTTTGGTAGAAAAGGAAAATTGAGTCCGAGATTTATAGGGCCGTATGAAATTGTGGAAAGTGGTTGGTCCCAGTAGCTTATCGGTTGGCTTTACCTCGGAACTTGAGAAGATCCACAATGTGTTTCATGTGTCTATGTTAAGGCGGTATAGGTCGATCCTTCACACGTAATTCCTCATAATCGAAATTGAGCTTCAACCGAGATATGACTTATTTAGAAGAACCAATAAAGATTTTGGCTCGTGAAGTAAAAGAGTCATGGAATAAGAAAATACCATTGGTTAAAGTATTATGGCATCGGCATGGTATGGAGGAGGCAAACTGGGAAACAGAGGAGTCAATGAGATCACGAAGATCCAAATCTATTTTCAGTAACAAATTTCGAGGACGAAATTTTAAAGGGGAGAGTTGTAACTACCTAATTTTTGAGTGGTGTCGGAAATGGTGATATGAGATCACTAAATCCGACAAGTAAGATTAAATAAGATAGTAATTTAATATTTATGAGTTAAGTGAGAATTTAGAAGAATTTGTGGATCGGTGAATTTAGTGAATTAAAAGAATTTATTAGGTCAAATGGGTCAAAAACGAGGTATCGAGACCTCGAATTTGAAAATCGAGCCATAAATATTTTTAGAAATATTTATGGAGTGTTATTAAATTAGTATTAAAATTTGGTTGAGAAATTTAAATGTTTGGGTAGCCAATTTAATAAAAAGGACTAAATTGTAACAAATGCAAAATTGCTAGAAGAATTAAATAGCTCAAGTGTTAAAAGAATGAGGGTTTAAAGGGAAATTAAACCTAAAAGTGAGAAGGTTGGACGGCAAAGGCAAGGAAATCAGCAGAGGATAAGTGAAACAAGGGCAAAATTGGAATTTTTGTGATTTTAATATGTTTATTAAGATAAGATTGAAAATAATCTAGAGAAAAATTCACATTATCTCAGCCAAAACACCATAGGAGTTCTGGAGAAAGCTGGTTTTCATATTTTTACACCATGTGAGTTTAATTCTTGCTTTTTCTTGATAATTTTTATGTTTTTATGACTTTTACAACTAGATCCACTTATAGAATTCATTAGTTTTTGATTTGGTGGGTAAAATTAAAAGTTAACCTTGCTGAGAAATGGAATTTTATGATGAATTATTATGAAAATTAAATTATAATTTCATATTAAGGTGGTTTTATTAAGTAATATTGATAGGAAATGATATTTAGGACCTAATTGTGAAAAAGTTGTGAATTAGAGGTTGGTGTTGAAATTCAGAATATCAAAGGTTGTGAAATAGTTTGTAATGATAGAATAAAGTGTTTATTGAGAAAAATTAGTTCAATTGATGGCTAAATTGAGCAGGGACTAAATTGTAAAAATTATAAATTTTAGGGTAAAAGTGCAATTTCGAAATTTGAAGAGCATAATTTGTGAAGTGAAATAGAAATGAAATATATGCTGATGAGTGAAAATATTTTACATTATAGATCAAGAAACCAAAGAAGAAAGAGGAAAAGAAAAAGTTGCAGAGTAGTCCCTAAATTTCAAAATCTTCTACAAATCAGCCGGGTAAGTTCATATGGTTGAATTTATATGTTTATTTGTGAATGATTAAATGATATAATGTGCTGTTAAATATGAATTTGCTGTGGGATTGTGAAAAATATGATAAATGAAAGAATAAATGGTGGTAATTCAAATTAGGAAAAAAACGCAGAATTGAGTACGTTAGGTGTCGTGACATGTGATGAATTGATTGGATAAGACCATGGTTAATCCATGGCAAATGTGAAATGTAGGTATGGTATCATCCATACTGAGTTGTGAAATGTAGGTATGGTATCATCCATACCGAGTTGTGAAATGTAGGTATGGTATTAACCATACTGAGTTGTGAAATGTAGGTATGGTATAAACCATACCGAGTTGTGAAATGTAGGTATGGAATTATCCATACCGAGTTGTGAAATGTGGCACTGAGCAACGACGTACTCAAATTCGTAAGACGCGTTTCCTAATTTGATAAGTAGTAATATAAAATGAGTGAATCAAATGGAAGAGATTGAGTAGTTGTTAATGTTGAGCTCAACTATGTGAAGTATTTTAACAATGGTTGTGGATGGCAGGGAACTTTAGTAAATATTTTGTTATTGTTTTGGAAATATTATGTGTGGTAAGTTACTTTTAAACCAATGAACTTACTGAGCTTCATCAAGCTTACTCGTGTGTGTTTGATTTTTTTATGTAGATTGAATTAAAGAGAAGTTGGTAGATCGGATCATCACAGCAAAGCTCACTATCCAGATCAATTCCGGTAGCTTTTGTTTTATGTTTAAAGATTTATATGGCATGTATAGAGTTTAAATGAGATGGAGTAAAGATGTTATAAACTAGTTAACAATATTTTGCAATGAAACAGTTTTTGAATTGCAGCAGTGATGTGATTTTGAAAAATCACCAAAAATAGGAGAAATGGAATTAGAAAGTGAATAAGATATGAATTGAAATCTATTTGAGTCTATTTTCATATAAAAGAAATAGAGTAAGCAAAAGAAATCGAAATTATGAGATATTTAAATTTTAGTGAAACTGGTTCTGAATGAATTCGTGATCCCCTGTTCTGCATTTGAAAAATCATTAGAAATTGCACAAAAATAATTGTGGATTAAAATTTATATGTATGGAATCCTGAATGAGTCTATTTTCAAATGAAATAAATAAAAAGTTTATATGAATTCTGTACGAAGAGTAATTTGATTTGTAGTGAAGAGAGGTCAGAACAGTCAAACAGTAAAACAGGGGAAACTTTAAGAAAAATCTGGTATTTATTGGCCATACCAAAAATTCTGGAAAAATTATAGTAAAAAGATATATGAGTCTAGTTTCAGGAAAAATTAACGGATCTTAATTTGGAGTCCCGTAGCTCCAGATATAAATATTTTAGTGACTATGATGCAGATGGGCAGTTTTAAATTTTATGCCGAATTAGTAGTTAAGTTTAGTAATGCCTCGTGCTCGACTCCGGCAACGGTCTCGGGTAAGGGGTGTTACAAATAATATATACACGAGATAGTTGAAAATAATAATAATACTTATATGGATAATAAAGTTGAAATATTAATAAACAATGCTAATAGATACAATAGCAAGTATAGTAATAATAATAATAATAATGATGATGATGATGATGATGATGATGATGATGATGATGATGATGATGATAATAATAATAATAATATAGTGATAAAAAAATGATAATAATGATACAAAATATGTGCCATAATAATATAATAATAGTAATAATAATAATACTAGTAATAACAATATGATTTTTAAAGGAAATTAGTAAATAAATGAACTTATCAAGCAAATCAGGGATTGTATTAAAAACAGAATAAAGGTTAAAGGGTTAAAATTGCAATAAATCAAGAAAAAAGGGGAACAAGGACCGCATCGTTATGCGCCTAAACTCGCAGGGACCAAATAGGTGAATAACCCACCCTGATAGGCAGCATTTTGGTCCATGACTAATTAAAACGCAAATGAAATAGTAGGGGAAAATTAAAAAGCTAAATTGGGCTGAAACCAGAAGCGCAAAAAAGGGAGAGGGGGCTATCGCGCAATTATCCCATTGAAGGGATATGCGCAGCCCCCCCTGTACCCAAACGGCGTCGTTTCTTTAGATATAAAATGGCCCCAGAATATCTGAAAATCACATTTTAAAACCCTAAGGCTTTCTTTCAAAACGTAGCAGCCACACAGCCCTCTCCCCTTTTTCATCTTCTCAGGTTAACAAGTGCTCCTCCGGCCGATCGACGCACCAACACAACGTCTGGTGGCCATCGACGCGTGGAGATGGGTTTTGGCTCCTTTTGAAGACCCGATTCAGGTAAATTCTCTCTTCTTTTGGGTTATTGTTTGTAAAAAAAAAAACCTTAAAGCAGTAAAATCAAACTAAAAAGATAAATGAGAGTAGCGATAGTAACAGTAAGAATAAATCGAAATAAACCTTCAATTTTTCTGGTTTCCTTTTAATTTCTCAGCATTTTTTTTAACTTGTCAGCCCCCCCTTAATGTAACACCCCCAAACCCGGCCCACGAGCCTTGACCGGATCTGGTTATGTCACTGCGGAAAGACGGTTGAAAATCTTTTTGACTTAGAATAATCATGAAAATTTGTTAACTTTTGAAAACCATGTCCATTTAAAGTAATATGAAAAACCTTAGTGTTATAAAATTGTCTGAATTTAAACTTTATTAAATACTATTTTGAATAAGCAGGTTGCTAAGATAAAATCCTCTTCACATAGTGGTTCACTTTAATCAAGCCATAATTAAAATAATACCAAAATAATAGTAAGGCCCTTATTACAACCCATACTTAAAACAAAATACTCAATATTAAAAATGCTTAAAATAATCCAAATATCTTCTTCTGCATGGGCCACCTTGTGTCCTCTCCGAACCCGGTCCATCTTTACGCATCACCTGAAAATGTTAAAGGAAAAGGTGAGTCACCAAGACTCAGCATGTGTAGCCCTTTTCCCGGTTTAGTAAAACATCATACACCAATCATAAAAACAGTTTAACATGCACAAGTTACGATATGCACCCAAACCTAGCCTTCCAAACACCTTTCTCTACCCCGTGTGGTACCAAACCACCGGTGGTGCCAAACCACCGGTGACTTAAAGTCACAATATCCGCAATACTTGTGGTGCCAAACCACTTTGGTGTCCCAAAGACACAAATGTGATACTAAATCACCGTGACCGAAGTCACGAATCAAGTGATGGGGCCAACCCATCGTGTGATACCAAATCACCGGGCGTCAATCCCATAATGTAAATCGTGGGGCCAACCCATCGTGGTGCTAAGCCACGGGACGAGACGCTATGAGGTGCCAAACCTCCGGAGGTGCCAAACCTCTCGTGACCGTAGTCACAATGTGGTACCAAACCACCGTGTCCGTCGACACGAATATCACTTCCCCTCCTCTCATATCACCCATCATCATACCAACTCATGTATAGTATTCAAATCATGCAAACATGTTTAACGTTGCATCTCATAGCACATACATCATAAATCATGACATCATGTATCAATAACAGTACTCATAATGAAACGGACTTACCTGAATCCGTGCACATACCCCATAGGGTATCATGTCACTCAACCATACTGTTTCGGTTTTACCAATCAATCAGTTTATCAAACATATATGTAATCACCAATTTTGGGCTCGGGTTCGTTAACCCAGACCCAGGATTAAACTAAGGCCCATTAGCCAAACGAAACAGAAGTCCAAAATAAACAAAATAAATTTAATAGTCCAAATGTCCATTTACAGTCCATACACCCAAGACCCATATTAAAAGCCCATTACAAACAAAAAATGGGTCCATCAGACCAAACCCAAACAAAAAAAGGCCCAATGAACAGAGGCCCGAATGGACCAAAAATTAGAAGCTAGGGTTCAGGAACCCTAAAGACCAGCGCCGTGACTCCACCATGACCTTTCGGCCGCCACTCACCACCAACGCCGACTCCACACGCCAAGATCAAGCCATCTCGCCGCCACCACCTCACCACCCATGACGCAAAAAGGAGAAGACGAAAACAAAGGCAAAGAATAGGAGAAAAAAACAAAACATATTGTATTTTATTTCAAAGAAATCGGTTATATAAACCGAACGAGAATACTGTACAAGGGACCTTTTTTTCGATTGGCAGTCAATACAGATAGAAATATCAAGCCAACATTTTTTTTCTCGAATCACAAACAAAAACGAAAATCCAAAAACCCAACAAATCGAAGGTATTTTGTTTTGTTTTTATTTTTATTTTTTTCTTCGTTATTTCGCAAATATATATCCATATATATATAAATATTTAGAGTACATAAGGATAAAAAAATAAAATAAAAAATTACTGTTATGAATTCCGCCATCACAGACGGTGGTTGGCATGACAAATCTCTGAGGCCCCTCGCGAAAATCGTACCTGCAGAGAGAAAAGAAAAACAAATCAAATTTTTTTTTGAGAGGAAACTAAATGAAATTTTGGAAATTTCCGGGCTTAAATAGCCTCAATTAAACGACGCCGTTTCACCAAAGGGGATCGCATGCTGACCCGGATCCGACTCGGGATCCGCGTCTCCCCTTGATGGGCTAATTGCCCTATCGGTCCCTCCTCTTTTTTTTTTAGTTATGCAATCAAGTTTTATTTTCTCGATTTTGGCCCGTAAATCTTCCATGACTTCAATTTGAGTCCCCCTTCATGCGCACCGTTTCAATAAGAGGGATTATTGATGTTTTAAACCCTCCAGTTATGCGCGTTGCACATCATCCTCTCCTCTTTACATCATTTCAAATTGTCCCCAAAATTATCCTTTTCGATTCAATTCGACCCTTTTTAGTATTTTTATAATTATTATTATTAATTCACACGTTGTGCATTATATTATTACTACTATGTTTATATTATTACTTTGTACATATATTGTATATTACTATTGCTATACTTATTTTATTTTTGCACATATTTTATACCATCGCATATTATTATTATTGTATTGTTATTATTATTATATATCCGTATTATTATTATTATTATAATGTTATGTTATACATATTTCATACTATTATTATTATTACTATATTATTATTACTATTACTATCTTTGTATTATTATATTATATGTATTTTATTATTAGTATTATTGTATTATTATTACTATGCTAATTATTATTTTTTAATATTTTTAATATTTTTAATATTTTATTATTTTATTATATATTTTCCATTACTACTATTACTATTACTACTATTATTATTGTATTATTACTTGTACATACTAACTTTATCACTATTATCGTTACTATATCTATAATAGTGTTTTTGTACATAATTTGCATTGCATCACCGTTATTCACCACATGACCCTATTTCCGCTTTTCAAATAACGTTTCTTTAAAACACGCTTTTCATCAATCTCACCCTAAAAACTAAAATTTTTCAAAAAATGAGGCGATATTCCGTGTTTGGAAATTCGAGGACCGTGCCCTATGTGTTGGTTTTGGTTCTCTTGCTTGACCAAATAACCGGATAACCTTTTGTTATTTTAATAAATAAGTCTTAGGAATCAAGAGACGACCTTGGATTTGAGGATTGAAATTATCGTGTCCTATGTATTGGATGTGATATTAGGTCCCTTCGAAACAAGGAAATCTTAACCTTCGGTTCCAAAGAAGACTCGAACATTTCCAAAAAGACCTAAATTTCTAAATTCGCTTTTTTTTCTAAATTTTTCTTTTAAATTTTCAATATTGGGACGTTAATTAATCAATTTGGTACCAATTTGGGCGCGTTATGAGGGTGCTAATCCTTCCTCGCACGTGAATCGACTCCCAAACTTATTTTCTCAAATGATCAGAGACCAAAAACTCCGTTTTAGTAAAACGAAATGTTTTATTAAAACAAAGGTGATCCGATCACACCTAATAAAGGTCGGTGGCGACTCCCGTTTTACCCACAAGTTCGAGGCCCAAGTTTGATTCCCGTTTTTTGTCAAAAAATGGTTACGACAGCTTGGCGACTCCGCTGGGGACCGGTTTTGAGAGTCAGGCCGTAAATTGATTGATTTTTGTCCCTTTGATTGAAAATTTGGAAAAGTTGTTTTGAAAATCTTGTTTCTCTTTGATGCATTTGTTTGTGCTATAATGTCGAGTCTCGTGAAATACTTTGGCATTGCATTGCATGATCATGGTCACACCTTAAGTGGGAGTGAGAAGCTACTCTTTTCGTGAGGTTTTTACCTCCGTGCAAGATAGTGGATCGCTTCCGGGATACATCCGTACCTATGTCTTCGTGAGATTTTTATCTCCGTGCAGCCATAGGGAAATGTATTCCCCTGAACTGAACTCGGTCCATATGAGCCTATAATGGGTGAGGATCGAGGAATCTGCTGGTTCAGGTACCCATACTTTAGAACCAAACCACATATACAGGAACTAAGAGCCGTTGTAGATAGAGAGCAGTGCAAACCCTAGTTGTCACCTTAAATACGAGTTTGATTATCTCCTGTTTGTTTTAAATTCCTTTTGTACCTGGTACTAACTTGTGGTGTTTCATTTTCATTGCATGGCATTTCATTATAGAAAGGGTGTTGATCCACATTCGATTACTAGATAGAAAAGCTTGACATAGAAAAGGGTTTTCGATAGAGTGGAGGATAATGCTACCGCCCAAGTGTGGTCCAAAAAGTACAAAGAAGAAAAGGGAGACTGACTGACGGTGGGGCATGAATCGAATTATGGGATTTCACCACGGCGTCGGCGTGGCTCAAAATGACTGCATGGAATTAAAGGAAATATGGGATTCTCTGGGCAATGAGGACAAACAACTGTTTCTACCATAATTACGGTGATCCGCACTATCTCATTGGATATCAAGGTAGGCGAATGCCTACTTGAGCCATTACCCAGTTTTGGAACCCCGCTTATAGTTGCTTCACTTTTGGAAAAGTAGATTTGGTTCCAACTATAGAAGAGTACACAGCTTTGTTTCGATGCCCGAGAATTCAAACTGATAAGGCATATTCAAGGTTTGCTAATGTGTCGGCATTCTCAAAAAGGCTAATGAACATCACAGGAATGAGTGAGCAATGGATTACGGCCCGGATCAAACAAAAGGGGGATTGTAAGTACATTCCATGGAAACACTTGAAGGACTTGATCATGGCACATCCTGATAAGAAAAAGAGGGTCGACGTCTTCGCTCTAAGCATCTATGGTTTGGTCATCTTCCCCAAAGCATTAGGGCACATAGAGGATGCGGTTTGGACCTATTTGATAAACTCGACAAGGAGTCACACCTATCCCGCAATTTGGCCGAAACCTTCAGATCATTGAAACGCTGCCAAGAAAGAGCGGGCGAAGGAAGGTTCATGGGTTGTGCATGATTATTGTTATCTTAGTTTTCTGCCATTTTTGGAAGAGAGAAAAAGCCTCATGCAAAGTCTTCTTCGAGAGCTACTCTCCTCAGAGGAATTAGCGAGTGTACTAAAGCGGGACGACATATATCTGGAGAGAAGTGGATGGCAATTCTCCAAAATCTGCAAGTCAAAGATGTAGTGTGGAAAGCTCCGTGGATGATCGCTGATGAGATCTTGTATCGGTGTGGAGGGTTCGACTGGGTTCCTTTACTCGGAATATGGGGAGCTGTCGCATATGCCCCGTTACTAGTGATGAGGCAATATCAATCGAGGCAGTTCATACCGGTGACACATGGATTAGCCCAATGTGAATTTTCATACAAGGATGACAACTATAAGAAGAGAGTTCGCGAGATATCAGAAGCATGGACCCAAACCTGGAAAATGAAGAGACTCGCCATAGGGCCCATGGCGACCCCCGAATACGATCAATGGTGGGCCAAAAGAGTCAACGACAATATCCCAGGGCCAATCCAAGGAAATACTCGACCAATAGAAGAACAGCTGCAAGTGACCACAACCGAATTAGAAATTATCAAGCAAGATTTCGAGAGAAAGAGCCGGGAATTGGGTAAGAAGATAGAGCAGCTAGAAGAAGAAAAGATGCAGTTAGGATTAGACATTGACGTCCATAAGTTCGAGGCTGAAAAATTTAAAAAAGGGAAGAACAAAGCCGAAGAAGATTTGGATAGCTTAAAGACGGACTACAAGAAGCTGCGCATGTCTATCAGAACTGCGGGTCTAGGTAAGACATCGGAGCAATGGCAGCAAGAAATTGAGGAAGAAAAATCCAAGACCAGTCAGTGGGAGAGTAAATTTCAAGAGGCTCGGGTACGAGAGGACGCTTTGAGAAAGAACCTGTTGAAAGCCAAAGCGAAAAAGAGAGGTTGCGCACCCAAGTAGCAGAATTAGAAAAATCACTGCGTCTGCACCGTAGTCGTAACTCAGTTGTCGAATTAAGAGCCAGTCAGAACAAAGTCGAGGAGATGAGAGGAAAGATAGAGGAGCTCGAAACTGCATTACAAGATAGTAAAAATCGAATAGAGCTCTTTAAAGCAAACAATGAGCATTGGAAGGAGCAGCTCCACCGTTCCCAGGAACAAATCAGAAACAGAGACTATGTAATGGGCGAAGCCGTGACTCAAATTCGAGAGGCGGCCGATCATTTGCAAACCCTGGCTGTTCGGGCTGACACGTTAAGTCTGATATACGAGTCGGGATCGAAGCGAGGCCAAAATTTAGCTTGGCTTCTTAGGAAAGTTAAGGATTTAGGCATTAGGGCAAAGTCGTATATGTAATCGTCCGTTCTATGATAGGAAATTCGTTTTCTAGTAAAGTTTATCTAATGGGATTGAATCAAATCAACACCTTTTTTCATGCATTTATTCCACGCATTTGCATTGCATCCATTCGCATACATCACAACATTTGCATAAAGAAGGAGCCTAATTGGTTAAGAACGTGACAGAAGTTACCCTGGAAACCGACGAGAATCAACCTATCATACATTACTACAACACTCGTCGTAAGGCAAAAGCGATGGACCAAAGATACGAACAATTCCGTAAGGACATGGAAGACCAAATGAAGAAGTTTCAGCAAGAATTGAAAGACCGGATGGAAAAGGCTCAAAAGGATATGGTGGCCCAAATGGCTCAATTAATGAATGGGATAACAAACAAAGGAAAAGACCCTACAACTAGTACCGGAAAGAAAGCGAAGGCCATCCTCCAGATTTACTCCACCCCATGGGGGTCGGCCTCAAAAGGAATTTACAGTGCTGGAACACCCACTGTATTTCCACCGCCCATCTAGGACAAGGAGTATTTGCATCAAGTCACGGAACTAAACCGGTGACCTTATTGTCCCGTGATTTGGATGATCCTGTGGAACTAGCTAAGTTAAGAATGAAGGATCGGGCGCCAAGACAAGTTTAAAGATCCGGAAGAAAGACTGAGGCGATGAGAGGAACTAGAGCCTCTTCCGCAATGAAGCGCCAAAAGCTCGGTTTGGTTCCTGGTCTGGTCTTGCCCCTAAAATTTAAAGCACCAGACTTTGAGAAATACGATGGAACAAGGTGCCCAAAGGCGCATCTCATCATGTTTTGTTGGAAAATGGCGGTTATGAGGACGAAGACAAGTTGTCGATACATCGCTTTCAAGGAAGCTTGATAGGGTCAGCTCTCCGATGGTACAATCAACTAGGAAGAGAAAAGATCCAATCATGGGATGACTTAGCTGCAGCATTCTGTGAACAATATAAACACGTCTCCGACATAGCGCCTGATCACCTAACATTGCAGATGATGGAAAAGAAGCCATCTGAGACCTTTAGGCAATATGCTCAAAGGTGGAGAGACGTCTCGGTTCAAGTGGAACCTCCACTAACCAAGACGGAGATCACAGTCCTTTTTATTAACACTCTAAGAACGCCATTCTATGACAATCTGGTGGGGAATGCCACAAAGGATTTCGCAGATGTCGTAATATCTGGAGAGCTTATCGAAAACGGCATCAGGAACGGGAGAATGGAAGGGTCTGAAAGCTCTAAAAGGCCATTTAAGAAGAAGGAGCCAGAAACCTATATGGTAGGGACCGAGAATCACTACACTCCTAATCCATACCCTATCCAACCTCGACCTCAATTCCGCCCAACTCCAAACCTCTACTTTCCTCCTCAGAACCTCTATTATCAAACCCCTCCCCCTTATCCCGTCTATACCGCTGATGCCCAAAGACCACTCACCATCTTCTCACCAAATACCACAACCGCTCCGAGCCAACCCAGAAATGAACCGAGGCCAACGAGACCCAACCCCGAAAAACCTCAGTTTGCCCCTATTCCCATGACATACGGGGAACTGTGCCCAAAGTTGCTAGAGAAACAACTAATAGCACCACATTACATAGCACCTTTGAAACCTCCCTATCCTAAATGGTACGATCCTAATGCTAGCTGCATGTACCATGCTGGAAACCGGGGGCATTCCACGGATAATTGCCTAGCCTTTAAAAGAAAGGTTCAGAGTCTAATTGATGCGGGCATTCTACGTTTTGATGGGATCAGTACGGTGGCCAGAAATCCGCTCCCTAACCATATTTTGAAGGAACGTGAACATGGTGACAAATGAAGATGGCCGCGAGCTAAAAGTCGTGGTCTCTCGAAATAAAGACGCCATTGGGGAAAATATGGGAAATAATGATGAAAAAGGGTTTGCTTGGTCCGCTTGACAAAAATTCCAAGGGGGAAGATACAGAAGGTCAAAGTTTTTGTGTCTTTCATGGCATAGAAGGGCACCGCATCCAATCTTGTGAGAAATTTAAAGAATTGCTCCAAGATATGATGAACAATAAGGAGCTTGAGGTCTATGATGAAAAGGAAGAGATCATCGAAAAGATGTATGTGCATCAGAAGATCAATCATCGGGACCCCTTATAGTGTAACCGACCTTTGATAATCTACTACGAGGCAAAAAGGGAAGAGGTAAAACCGAATATGATAATCAAAATGCCTTCTCCCTTCCCTTACAAGGAGAGCAAGGCAGTGCCATGGAAGTATGATGTAGGCATTACCATGCCCGAATCTACTATTAGTGACATTAGCGAGGTGGGGCATTTCACCCGTAGCGGGAGGTGTTATTCTCCGAGATGGTCGAACCAAAAAGGAAAGTCGAACGCGAGTCAAAGGGAAAGCGCCAATGCATGAAACCGAGGGTGAGGTTGAAATACAACTGGACAAGAATCTAAAAGGCCGTGAGTGAGGATGAAGCACACGAATTTTTGAGGTTTATCAAGCACAGCGAGTATAACATTGTGGAGCAATTGAACAAGCAACCAGCAAAGATCTCAGTGTTATCTCTACTGTTAAACTCAGAACCACACTGAAACGCTCTATTAAGTGTGTTAAACCAAGCATATGTACCGAGTAATGTACCCGTGGAAAAACTTGATAGGTGGGCAAATAACCTAAACGCAGATAATTTCATCTCCTTCAGCGATGATGAAATACCACCAAATGGAAGGGGCTCCGTCAAGGCACTACATATCACGACCTATTGCAAAGGTTACATAGTACCAAGTGTACTCATTGATAACGGGTCTGCGCTTAACGTCATGCCTTTAGCAACACTATCCAGAATGCCGGTGGATATGTCTTATTTGAGATCTTGTCATTCCACGGTCAGAGCGTTTGATGGGACGCGACGAGAGGTCATGGGAAAGATAGAGATCCCTCTAGAAGTGGGCCCATGCACATACAATATTGAATTTCGTGTCATGGACATTGCACCTTCATATAAGCGCCTCTCTAGGAAGACCTTGGATCCATTCGGTTGGGGCGATCCTTCATCTCTCCACCGAAAATGAAGTTTATCATGGATGATCGCTGATCACGGCCATTAGTGAGGAAGACATCGTCGCGTCTATCTCGATGATGCACCCTACATCGAAGTGAACAAAGATGCGATGTGAGAATGTTCCTTCCGCTCCTTTGAATTCATCAATGCTACTTCGTCATTGAAGGAAGTAAAGCTCCCACGCCCAAGTTATCAAAGAATACCGGGATGGGAATCAAACTAACGGTTGGAAAAGGAGCCCGAGCAAGGAAAGGCTTGGGGAAATACCAGCAAGGGATGGCTAGAGCGCTAAAACCCGGTACCAAGGCTCGATCACGGCTTAGGATTTAAGCCCGACATGCAAAGAAAGAAGGAAGCAATTGCAAAGGGAGCAAGAAAGAAGGATCGCAAGAGTCACAGGTCGAGAATTAGAGTGGGAGCCCATAACATATCCGCCTTTGACAAAAACGTTTACCTTAGCTGGAATTATATTCACGGGAAGAGATGACCCACAAAGCATGGTTTCATGGGTAGAAAAAGGTCTACAAGACTTCAGCATAAATGTCATTGGCAAAAGGAATAATGCGATTGGAAATGCTTCGATGATACGCCCTTGTCCTCCAGGATTCACTTTGAACAATTGGACTGCTGTGGATCTCTTTGTAGTTTCCAAATCCCCTCCGGAGTAATGCTCAGTATTAACTTTTTGTATACCCCTAAGCTGTAGGGGAATCTGTTATGAGAGTTTATCTAGCTTTTAAATGAAACATGAATAAAGATGCACTTTGCCACGTTCTTTCATTCTCATGAGTTCCACATTCATTTCTTTCTTTACCTGTCCCTATATATCCCATATCATCATGTCACGTTTATAGGGTCCGATACCTTGATGTCCCTCTATAGCCTTCTTTCGTTTACCTTCGGTGCTCAGATATCAACGACACGAACAATCTCATTACGAGTCCTAAAATCGACTTCGAGAAGGCTATTTGTGTAGGAGAATTCGAGGTGAAGAAGATGCCAAGACTATACTTCTTCCCTGCACCTACTAAAAATGGTAGAACAAGAGGATAAACAAATTACCGCCTATCAAGAATCGGTCGAGACAAAGTTGAATTTAGGAAATGAAGAAAAGAAACAAGAGTAAAAGTCGGGACCTCCATATCTCAAGACACCAAACATGATCTAATCACCTTGCTCCATGAGTACAAAGACGTGTTCGCATGGTTGTATCAAGATATGCCAGTCCGAACGAAGATATAGCGGTCCATAGACTCCCATTTGAAACACAATGCAAGCCTATCCAACGAAGTTAAGGCGGATGAGGCGTAAATGCTCTTAAAGATAAAGGAAGAAGTAAAGAAACAATTTGATCTTTGGATTCTCGCAAGTCTCTAGATATCCGAATGGGTAGCTAATATAGTCCCGATCATCAAGAAAGATGGCAAAGTACGAATGTGTGTGGATTACCGTGATTTGAATCGAAGCGAGCCCTAAAGATAATTTCCGTTGCCACACATCGATACATTGGTAGATAACACGTGAAGAATTCATTATTCTCCTTCATGGATGGATTTTTGCTACAACCAAATCAAGATAGCTCCCGAGGATAGGGAGAAAACTACGTTCACGACGATGTGGGGACATTCGCTACAAAGTGATGCCGTTCGGTTTAAAGAATGCAGGGGCAACATATCAAAGAGCCATGGTGACACTATTCCACGACATGATGCATAATGAGATAGAAGTCTATGTCGACGATATGATCGCCAAATCTCAAGGAGAAAGAGAGCATGTTGAAAACCTCCTAAGTCATTCAAAGATCGAGAAAATTCCAACTAAAGCTTAACCCCGCTAAATGTACCTTTGGGGCTACTCGGGAAAATTATTGGGGTTCATCGTTAGCAAGAAAGGTATCGAGGTCGATCCAGATAAAATAAAGGCCATACAAGAACTACCACCCCCGCGCACACAAAAGGAAGTCAGAGGATTCCTAGGGAGACTGAATTACATCGCTCGATTCATTGCTCAACTCACCAAGCAGTGTGACCCAATTTTTCGACTCCTTCGAAAGCACAATTCTGGAGAATGGGACAAGGAATGCCAAGAGGCTTTTGACAAGATAAAGCAGTATTTATCTAGTCCTCCGGTGCTAGTACCGCCAACCCCCGGAAGGCCACTAATACTATATCTGACTGTGTCCGAAAACTCAATGGGTTGCGTCTTGGAGCAACATGATGAGTCTGGAAAAAGAGAACAGGCGATCTATTATCTCAGTAAGAAATTCACGGAGTGTGAGACAAAGTATCCGTCAATCGAAAAATTCTGTTGTGCTCTAGTCTGGGCAACTCGGAGGCTTAGACAATATGTGCTGTATCATACGACGTGGTTGATTTCCAAGCTGGACCCAATAAAATACATGATGGAATCACCTGCACTCTCAGGAAGAATGGCGCGGTGGCAGATCCTATTATCGGAGTATGACATCGTATATGTGAGCCAGAAATCGATTAAAGGGAGCGCAATAGCTGATTTCTTAGCAACTCAGACAACAGAAGAATACGAGCCATTGAAATTTGACTTCCCAGACGAAGACTTGATATGCGTTACGGAAGGAGAATGTGAATCGTCGATAGAGAAATCATGGAAGATGAGTTTTGTGGCGCGGCCGAATGCATTGGGGCACCGGATTGGAGCGATCTTTAGTGTCACCGTAAGGGTATCATTACCCTTTTATCGCCAGATTAAATTTCTTCGTACCAACAACATAGCCGAATATGAGGCTTGCATCATGGGACTTCGCGCAAACTATCGAGCAAAACGTCAAGGTTTTGGGCGTCTCGGGGACTCGGATTGGTGATTTACCAAACCGTGGAGATTGGGAAGTAAGAGACTCAAAATTGATTAAATATCGTGATCTTGTCGCGGAATTGGTTGAAGAATTCGAAGAAGTGACCTTTAATTATTTCCACGAGAGGAAAACCGGTTGGTCGACGCCACCGCCACCTTAGCTTCAATGTTCAAAGCAAACCGGAAATGTAAATAATGCCTCCGGATGGGCATATACGAGGCCCGCGCGCATTGCTTTAGCATTGACAACGAGGCAGACGGGAAACCATGGTTCCATGATATCTTAGAATATGTCAAGAATCAAAGATATCCCAAGCAAGCAAACGAAAACGACAAAAGAACGATCAGGAGATTGGCAGCGGGATTCGTTCTCGATAGGGACATCCTGTACAAAAGAGGAAAAGATCAAGTCCTCCTGAGATGCATGGATACTGTTGAAGCCAGAAAGATACTCGAAGAGGTCCATGAAGGAGTTTGTGGAACGCACGCCAATGGCTTCACTATGGCCAGGCAAATTATTAGGCTCGGTTACTACTGGTTGACAATGGAAAGCGATTGCATTAGTTACGCACGAAAGTGTCACAAATGTCAAGTTTATGGCGATAAAATTCATGCAGCACCTTCACCCCTTCATATCATGACTTCCCCGTGGCCCTTTTCTATGTGGAGCATGGATGTTATAGGGCCAATCTCCCCGAAAGCTTCGAATGGACATCGATTCATTTTTGTAGTCATAGACTACTTCACAAAATGGATAGAGGCCGCTTCGTTTGCTAACGTGACAAGGACAAAGAAGATGCGATTCTTAAAAAACAAAATCATATGTCGATACGGTTTGCCAGAGAGAATTATTTCAGATAATGCTTTGAATCTGAACAACAAAATGATGAAGGAAGTGTGCGAGCAATTTCAAATAAAGCATCATAATTCCTCACCCTATCGTCCAAAGATGAACGGAGCAGTAGAAGCCGCTAACAAGAATATCAAGAAGATCATTGGGAAGATGACTGAGACGTATAAAGATTGGCACGAGAAACTACCATTCGCTCTATACGCCGTGATCGCACGCGTGTGTGCGCACCTCACTGAGGGCAACTCCTTTCTCTCTATTCTATGGAATGGAAGCTGTGCTGCCCATCGAGGTGGAAATCCCCTCTCTGCGAATCTTAATGGAGTCAAAACTAGAAGAATCTGAATGGGTTCAGGCTCGATATGACCAACTGAATCTGATTGAAGAAAAACGCTTGAAAGCAATTTGTCACGGACAGATGTACCAAAGGAGAATGATCGCAGCCCATGACAAGAAAGTGCGGCCAAGAGAATTTCGTGAAGGAGAACTCGTGTTGAAGAAGATTCTCCCTATACAAAAGGATTTTCGAGGAAAATGGACACCGAATTGGGAAGGACCATACGTCGTAAAGAGAGCTTTCTCAGGTGGAGCTTTGATCCTCACTGAAATGGATGGGAAAGAGTTACCAAACCCGGTGAACTCAGATGTCGTGAAGAAATATTACGCCTAAAAAAAAAAAAAGGGCATCCTGATAAACGGAGAAGGCTTAGGAGGAAAACCCGAAAGGGCATCCTAAGGAAGCAATCTGGTCCGAGAAGGCAGAAATGGTTTGAACAAAGAGTCAAACAGCGAGATCATAGTATTGAAGCGGACTCTGAAGCTCAAGAATCTTCTACACGAAAAATCTCGCTCGAAAAGATTCAGGATGAAGAAACATGGAGAAGTTCATACGTCGGATATCTAGAGCACTTACTACAACTAAACTTGTTTTCCTTTTATAATGCTTCCTTAATCGAGTCATTCCTTGTCAATTTTCTTACTGCTTTTGAAATAAATATAGATACGAGGAACACCTTTCATGCCTACTTTGCCATTTCCATGCATTTTATTCATGTTTCATTTTGGAGATAAATAGTAAAACTACACACTCTAAACGAAAAGAATATGGAGCATTATCTGGATGAGAATTGGGAAAATACGAGAGCTTCAAAGCAAGGACAAATTTCAACAGGGAACAAAAAAAAAAAAAAAGGGGAAATACGAATTACTCGTATAACCCGAGGGCGGGTATCAAGCCTGAGGATAATCAAGAGTCGAAGCGGTGAATGCAGGCCATCATGAGAGCCGTAACAAGAAGAGATATATGACAAACAAGCCCAAGACACGTGGCATAATCATGTAGGCATTTAGGACAAACACATGTATATCATGACATCATCACGCATGACAGGTACGCCAGTAAAACAAGGAGTCTTAACGACGGTTGCGCCAAACCAAGGAGAAAGAAGACATCCGAGTTCCATCAAGATGATATATTTTAATATCAGCTCATGTCAGAGAGAAGTGGGTTGAGCCTCGGGTCACACCCTGAGGTGCCTTTTAATTTCTTTCCAAAATATCAGCTCATATCAGAGAGAAGTGAGTTGAGCCTCGGGTTACACCCTGAGGTGTCTTTTAATTTCTTTTCAAAATATCAGCTCATGTCAGAGAGAAGTGGGTTGAGCCTCGGGTCACACCCTGAGGTGCCTTTTAATTTCTTTCCAAAATATCAGCTCATATCAGAGAGAAGTGAGTTGAGCCTCGGGTTACATCCTGAGGTGTCTTTTAATTTCTTTTCAAAATATCAACTCATATCAGAGAGAAGTGAGTTGAGCTTCGGGTCACACCCTGAGGTGCCTTTTAATTTCTTTCCAAAATATCAGCTCATATCAGAGAGAAGTGAGTTGAGCCTCGGGTTACACCCTGAGGTGTCTTTTAATTTCTTTTCAAAATATCAACTCATATCAGAGAGAAGTGAGTTGAGCTTCGGGTTACACCCTGAGGTGCCTTTTAATTTCTTTTCAAAATATCAACTCATATCAGAGAGAAGTGAGTTGAGCCTCGCGTTACACCCTGAGGTGTCTTTTAATTTCTTTTCAAAATATCGACTCATATTCTGAGAGGTGAGTTGATGCATCAAGTCACACGCTGAGGTATTTTCAATTTTTGCCTTTCAATTTCTGTTTTTATTCTACTTGCAAAAATTAGTTTACATTACGAGGCCAAAGTATTTTCAATTTGCATTTTACAAATTTCTTCAAAAAAAAAAAAAACTCATATTATGAGAGTGTGGTTGAGCCTCGGGTCACACGCGGAGGAACTTACAGACGGAAGACTGAAGTCGCATTGAGCAAATTGAATGAAAAAGTTCCAGTGGACAAAGAAGATTGAGCAAGAGCAAATTGAAGCTACAGCCATATCTATCGGGAGTAGCATGGAAGTAGACGAGGATCAAGCCCAGAAGATAACAAGGAAGCGATTTGAAAAGGCGGTTCCTCAAAGTCCGGTGGAGAAGATCAAAGCCCTCAAATCACATTAAAGCCAATCAAGACACTAGCTACTGTGCCCTTGAAGAAGCAATGGAATAGGAAGTGTTATCTCCTTGAAGATATAACGAAATGGTGAAGTGGATCAAAGCAACAAGATATAACGAGGACCAACAAATCAAGGCTTGGCCAAGACCGGGCAAAATTGGTTCTTCTATTATCTTTGCCCTATTATCGTTTCACGACAATGAGCAAAGAGGGGCAGCTGTAATCACCAATTTTGGGCTCGGGTTCGTTAACCCAGACCCAGGATTAAACTAAGGCCCATTAGCCAAACGAAACAGAAGTCCAAAATAAACAAAATAAATTTAATAGTCCAAATGTCCATTTACAGTCCATACACCCAAGACCTGTAACGACCCGAAATTCGTGGGCACCAGAAAAAAAAAAATGTGTTATCGGGCCTCCGTCTTAGTAAATCGAGTTAGTAAATAATCATTAGGAGTAATTATGAGTCTAGTAGTGTGCTTAATTAGATTTTTATTTAGTGAATTTAGCTTAATTGAGAGTAATTAGGAAAAAGGATCAAATTGAATAAGGAGTAAAAGTCTAATTGTAGATTAAAAGAAAATAAAAAGGACCAAAATGGCAATTATGCCATTTAGCATAAGTTGAGGCGGCATAAGCTTAAAAAAATCTGAGATTTTATGTGTTAAAATATATTATTAATATTATTAAATAATTATATTAATATAATATTATATTATATAATAAAGTAAATAGTAAATGAAATAATAAAAAGAAACAAAGAAGAACAGAGAAAAGAACAGAGAGCATACGAAACAAGCAGGAAAGAAAGAAGAAAAAGAAGGAAAAAGGAAAAACTAAAGATTCAAGGTTTTAAACTTTAAAAGGTAAGTCAATCAAGTCCTATTCTTTTAATTTTGATGTTTTAGAAGCTTTAAAGCAAGATTTTGATGAAACTAAGTTGATATTTTGAGAGTTTATTGGTTTTAAGTATAGTTTATGTTAAAGAAAAAGATGAACAAGGGGTTAAATTGAATGAAATTTAAGTTAGAGTTAGTAAAAGGATTAAATTGTAAAGTAAGCTATAAGTTTTGTATTATAGGGATTGATTTGGAAGAAATTATAAATTAGGGTTTATTTTGAAAATTTTGTAATCAAGTTGAATATGGAAGGAATTTAAGTAGAATCAAGCATGAATTAAGTTAAGAAAATAAGTAAACTTAACTAGGATTTAATTGCAAAATAAGTCATAAGAAAACAGATTTAAGACAGCAGCAGTAGAGTAACTTTGAAAATTCACCAAAAATCGTAGAAATGGAATTAGAAGTTGAGTGAGATATGAAATTAAAGCTTATTGAGTCTATTTTCATATGAAAGAAACAGAGATAGCAAATAAGTTCTGTATTGTGAGATATTTAAATTTTAGTGAAACTGGTTCAGGGTGATTTCGAGATCCCCTGTTCTGACTTGTAAAAATAATTAAAAATTGTATAAAAATGATTTTGGAACATAATTTATATGGTTAAATTCCTTAATGAGTCTAGTTTCAAATGAGCTAAACAAGGAGGCCATCTAAATTCTGTACAAAGAGTAATTTAATTGTAGTGAAGAGAGGTCAGAGCAGTTGGACAGTGAAACAGGGGAAACTTTAAGAATAATCTGGTATTGATTGGCCATACCAAAAATTCTGAAAAATTTACAGTAAAAATATATATGAGTCTAGTTTTGGGAAAAATTTACGGATCTTAATTTGGAGTTCCGTAGCTCCAGATATAGATGATTTAGTGACAATGACTCAGGTAGACAGCCTAGAAAGAACTTATAAGTAAATAATAGAATTGTGTATAAAAGATGTGGAATGAAGAGGAAGAGTAGAAATTGAATAAAATTCAATTATTTATTGTAATTTAATGTTGTAATTAATAATGTAAATTATTATTTTCGTAGCTAAAAAGGAACTCGAGGCATCAACCCATAAAGGAAAGGAGAAGGTTACCGAGGAATAATCAAGCAAATTCGGGTTTGTATTACTATAATTCAAGCTATTTATTTATTCATTAAATATTAGATTAATTTATGGATATGGTAAGTAAATTATAAGGTAAGTGTTTTTATTGAAATTGAATTGTATCCGGATTGATATGGAAAAGTGTAATTAATATTGAAATTGAATTTATTATGAAAATGAAAATGAAATTGAGAACCGAAATACCCTATTAACTAGTCGGGCTGAGTCGGATATAATTGGCATGCCATAGGACATGGAAGAGTACGGGATTTTGCGGGCTTATCGATCAGCACTTACGTGTCGATCATCATATCGTTATCGTTATCGATTCGACACTTTGTGTGTCGATATCGTTATCGTTTAAGGCACATTGTGCCGTCATCGAGTGTTGGGTTGGAATCCGTGTATCCGTTAAGGTCCGAAGTCCGTTAATAGGGGTAAATAAAGAAAAGGTTAAATTGAATAAAATGAAATGGTTGAGCCATTGGAAGAAATGCGAAAATAGAACATGAACTGAAAAATGTGATTGAAATATGAGCATGAGAAAAGAAAGTATGAACCATTGGTTCAAGAAATGGATAATGGCTCAACATGATTGTGTATTATTTCAATTGTTAAATAGCTAAATTTGAATTGTATGAATATATTGAGAATGATAAACTTATGTTTGAATTGGGTTAGTTAAATTAAAGTTATATGATTTAATGATATGATTATTATGTTTATAATTTGAATTATGGTAATACCACTGAGTATATGTATACTCGGGTTACGGTTGCTTCCGTGCGCGCAGTTGTAGAAGTCAAACATCGAACCAAAGATCCGAAGCCGCACCGACTTCAGCAAACTTTTGGTGATGTATATTTCCTTTTCATAATGTGGCATGTACGTAGGTTGTGTTTAAATGTTATTATGTTTTGAATGTAAATGGTTAAAAATGTTAGTATTACAAGTTTAAAAATTATAATGAAAGGAGTATATTTATTTTAATCTAACTAATATTTTGATAAATTTAAGTTGATATTATATTGATTGAGTTTGATTAGAAGGTATTTAGAATAGAAAATGAATTTATCAAATGAATTGGTTAAATTGGTTGTTTATTGAAATGAATACGATTTATTTTACTGAGGGGTTTTATATATTAATAAGCGTAAATGTCATTAAATTTATATTAAACAAAATTTATATTTGCAAATTGTCTGATATGTCCGGTAATGCTTCGTAACCCTGTTCCGGCGATGGTTCGGGGTTAGGGGTGTTACAAGACCCATATTAAAAGCCCATTACAAACAAAAAACGGGTCCATCAGACCAAACCCAAACAAAAAAAGGCCCAATGAACAGAGGCCCGAATGGACCAAAAATTAGAAGCTAGGGTTCCAGGAACCCTAGCACCAGGCGCCGACTCCACCATGACCTTCGCCGTCCGGGCCACTCACCCACCAACGCGCCTCCCCACGCAGCAGATCGCCATCGCCGGCCACCTCACCACCCATGACTGACGCAAAGGAGAAGACGAAAACAAAGGCAGCAATAGGGAGAAAAAAACAAAACATATTGTATTTTATTTCAAAGAAATCGGTTATATAAACCGAACGAGAATACTGTACAAGGGACCTTTTTTTCGATTGGCAGTCAATACAGATAGAAATATCAAGCCAACATTTTTTTTCTCGAATCACAAAAAAAAAACGAAAATCCAAAAACCCAACAAATCGAAGGTATTTTGTTTTGTTTTTATTTTTATTTTTTTCTTCGTTATTTCGCAAATATATATCCATATATATATAAATATTTAGAGTACATAAGGATAAAAAAATAAAATAAAAAAACTTACATTGCTATGAATTCCGCCATCACAGTGTGGTGTGGCGATTTGACGCGTCCCTGAGGCCCCCTCGCCGGAAATCGTACCTGCAGAGAGAAAAGAAAAACAAATCAAATTTTTTTTTGAGAGGAAACTAAATGAAATTTTGGAAATTTCCGGGCTTAAATAGCCTCAATTAAACGACGCCGTTTCAGCCAAAGGGGATCCGCGCGTTGACCCGGATCCGACTCAGGATCCGCGCGTCTCCCCCTTGATGGGCTAATTGCCCTATCAGTCCCTCCCCTTTTTTTTTAGTTATGCAATCAAGTTTTATTTTCTCGATTTTGGCCCGTAAATCTTCCATGACTTCAATTTGAGTCCCCCTTCATGCGCACCGTTTCAATAAGAGGGATTATTGATGTTTTAAACCCTCCAGGTTATGCGCGCGTTGCACATCAGTCCTCCCCTCTTTACATCATTTCAAATTGTCCCCAAAATTATCCTTTTCGATTCAATTCGACCCCTTTTTAGTATTTTTATAATTATTATTATTAATTCACACGTTGTGCATTATATTATTACTACTATGTTTATATTATTACTTTGTACATATATTGTATATTACTATTGCTATACTTATTTTATTTTTGCACATATTTTATACCATCGCATATTATTATTATTGTATTGTTATTATTATTAATATCCGTATTATTATTATTATTATTATGTTATGTTATACATATTTCATACTATTATTATTATTACTATATTATTATTACTATTACTATCTTTGTATTATTATATTATATGTATTTTATTATTAGTATTATTGTATTATTATTACTATGCTAATTATTATTTTTTAATATTTTTAATATTTTTAATATTTTATTATTTTATTATATATTTTCCATTACTACTATTACTATTACTACTATTATTATTGTATTATTACTTGTACATACTAACTTTATCACTATTATCGTTACTATATCTATAATAGTGTTTTTGTACATAATTTGCATTGCATCACCGTTATTCACCACATGACCCTATTTCCGCTTTTCAAATAACGTTTCTTTAAAACACAGTTTTTCATCAATCTCACCCTAAAAACTAAAATTTTTTCAAAAAATGAGGCGATATTCCGTGTTTGGAAATTCGAGGGACCGTGCCCTATGTGTTGGGTTTCGGTTCTCTTGCTTGACCAAATAACCGGATAACCTTTTGTTATTTTAATAAATAAGTCTTAGGAATCAAGAGACGACCTTGGATTTGAGGATTGAAATTATCGTGTCCTATGTATTGGATGTGATATTAGGTCCCTTCGAAACAAGGAAATCTTAACCTTCGGTTCCAAAGAAGACTCGAACATTTCCAAAAAGACCTAAATTTCTAAATTCGTTTTTTTTTTTCTAAATTTTTCTTTTAAATTTTCAATATTGGGACGTTAATTAATCAATTTGGTACCAATTTTGGGCGTTGCGAGGGTGCTAATCCTTCCTCGCACGTAACCGACTCCCGAACTTATTTTCTCAAATGATCGTAGACCAAAAACTCCGTTTTAGTAAACCGAAATGTTTTATTAAAACAAAGGTGATCCGATCACACCTAATAAAGGTCGGTGGCGACTCCCGTTTTACCCACAAGTTCGAGGCCCAAGTTTGATTCCCGTTTTTTGTCAAAAAATGGTTACGACAATATACAAAGCAAGAAGTGTGTTAGTTTACACACCTGGTTACTAATGCGACTATCAAATCCCGTAGATCAAGATCTAACGCACTAGATCCCGCTTCCTTAACACTTTTCGAGCACTAGCCACAACCCGAGATATGCGAGATCAAGCCTTCCCCTACAATCGGCCAAAACTAAACAACATAATCATGCTAATCAACCTCTAAGGGTATAATCGTAATTTTACCTACTAAGGGTATTTTCGTAAATTCACACTTGCAATGGCCTTACCGAAGGCCTAATGTCGCCACTAGCGACTCAGCTACCATTTCCGGTCGTACCGGACGATTGGGCCTAAAACCCGATCTCGGCCCATCCGAGACCACATGCTCGTGTGGCCCACCTAGCACAAATCTAGCCACGTATATAACTTCCACCTAGTCTAGTTCAACATATACTAACCAATCATGCAATTTACTTTACTCATATGGGCCCACGGGCCCATTGGGCCCACTTCGGCCCATCGAGGCCCAAGCAGCCCATCGATAGCCTCAACTATCGCGTCGAAGCCCCACACGTGCGCTCGCACGCTCATGTGGCTACTAATGCCGTGTAACCGGCATTTCGGCATTTGCCGCTCTACAACTAGAGTAGAGAGAGTTACACACCGATAGGACTCTCTGGGCTAATCAAGCGCTCCGACCACTCTTGTGCCCAAACGCCTCCAAGATGTGTTTACTCTCCTTCTAGGATGCTCCTTATATAGCTAGCTCTTCACCTTCATTCTTTGTGTCTTTCCGATGTGGGATCCTTCACAAGAGAGTTTAAATTCAACTGAAACTCTTGCCGTCCAATCCGCAAAATAAATACTCCCTTGCTTCTCATGAGATTCGAACCCAGGCTCCCTTGCAACATAATCCACGCCGCTAACCACTTGGCCACAAGCTCCTCTTGTGTCTTAGACCATGCGCAACTAAATATAAACTATAGGCCAAATTCTAAGGTCCAAGCAAAAAGAAACCAAAATGCAAAAGCCAAGACTTGAACCTTGGACCTCCTTCCTTCCTTGTGGCGTCACCCCATTGTCTCTTATGTGGCGTCACTTTGCCACTACACCACACACTCCACTTGTGTCATTTTCCTCCATATTTTATTCTTAAGGCCTATCTGCCAACTTTCAGGGGTTTTTTTCATCTAAAACCAAAATTTCCCCAAAGCCAATATTTGATCCCGGGACTTCATAGAAGCCCTCTAACCTTCCAAAATCACTTTTCCAATAGGTCTAACTTGCATTTAAACCGATCTCTTATTCTCTAAAAATTCAAACGCTACTACGCCTAAGGCCCATTGGGCTCAATTCTCCTAGGCCCAATTTTGGGATGTTACACTTAATGCAGTGTTTGCTTCGGTTTATATAACCGATCTAATGTTTTTTACATTGTTTTCTGTTGTTTTTCTTTGTTGTTCGTGTGGTCTGCTCCTCTTGCAGGGCATGGGCGAGGCATGCGGATGATGGTGGCACAGGCGTCTGGGGAGCCGCGGTTGTCAGGAGGCATGGGCGTGGACTGATGCGCGTGGGAAGGGGTACTGGTGGAGAGGCGGCACAACAAGAAGGAACCTTAGGGTTCAGAAAAATTTTTTAGGTTTTTGGGCCATTGGGCTAGCTAGATTTTTGGGCTAGGCTATTGGGCTTTCGGTCTGGTTGTATTTAATGGACCATTGTTTTGGACTGATTTTATTTGGCTTTTTCATTTCTGTTTTTGTTTTACTACCTGATGGGCCCGGGCAAAATTTGGGTCTTACAAGTAGCATAGTCGTTGGATTGTATCTTGATTGGATTTTAGTAGGGAGGTTTTTATAATTTAGTAATTAAATCGATTAATTTATTAGTTTGTCAGATTAATTGATACAATCGATTCGTTCGATTTAATTAAATAAATTATTAAAAGTTGTATATATTGATAATATTGTCGATTGAGATGGTATCGATGTCACAAGTCAACTCGACGTTAACTCAAAATTAATGACAATAACACAATAAATAATTGTAGTGCGATTAATATTCTTAATATAATTTATTTACGTGTTTAAATTTTATTTTACTCACAATTTAATCTATTTTTATTTTAATATCATATATATTTCACGTATTATTATTAATTAATTTTAAATCATACATTTAATTATTTATTTTACATTTAATGTTTATATTTTAAATATGTAGTTTTCACACTAGTAATAAAAATTTTAATTTTAATAAATGTATTTATTGTAAGGAGGGTTAAGTGATTTTATTTCACAAGTTATAAAATTTATAATTACATCTTGTATATAAAATGTTAAAATAAACATTTAATATTATAATTTTAATCGAAGAATTATTACGCTCATTCATCTAATATTAGAAATTAAAATGTAAATATTACATTAAAATAGAGTTTTGGTTTAGTGATAAAATTAATGTTTTTATTGATATAAATAGCACAAGTTCAAATTCAATCACATTCAAATTTTTAATTTTTTAAAAATATCCTCAAATAATATAACATATTTTAATTATGAAAGGACATTTTTTTTTAATTTTTCTAATTGAGTTGATGCCCCGGTTGACTCATGACGCCGACTCAATAAAGGGTTTAAATAATAGTATATATAGATAAGAGGAAAAAGGGGTTAATTTCATCAGGAGTCCTCAAACTGTAACTTACATTCTAAATTAGTCCTTAAACTTTGAAATATTATAATTAAGTCCTTAAAATATCTAAAGTGGAATAATATTTAAAATCTGTGGGTCAAAATGTAAACACAATATGTACCTACCATTTAAACGACTTGAGTCTGACGCATTAAAAAATAAAATAACCCTTCTAAATAGTAATGATATTATATTTTCTGAACACGTTAAATTGTAAACACAATATATACCTACATATGTATATTATTTAATCCAAGTGTTTTAAAAAATATTTCACATAAAATCTAAACTAGTATTTTTTTTAAAAAAAAATTCTCTATATCTATTTTACGGTCCATAATCAAAATTTGTGATTATCTCTTCCAACAATGTTGTTTCTAAAGTTTAAACCTCGGTTCTCCTTTTGATATGCAAAGTATTTCACAATTACACTCACTTGTTGATAATTCCAACTAACATTTGTTACCTAATCGCAATTAAATTAATGAATATTTAAAAAAAATTAAAATTGAAGTTTAAGGATAAATTTAAAATTGTACTGTAATATAATTAGAGTAAGGTTTGTTGCATTTAACCTGCAAGAAAAATGATTCAATGAGAATTTAAAAAAAGAAAAAAGAAAAAAAACAGGCGCTAAGCACATGAGAATGTGAGCAAACTGAGAGTAACAAAACCCCGCATTAATGTTCTGACCAATTCCAAAGTATAATTTCTTGCAATTCCTGACACATATATACAGAAAATAAAGATCTAAAAGAAAAAAAAATCAATTAATGTAATTTACAGAACAAATTTGTTCGATTTCTCTCTGATTCAGCCATGGGTAACTAATTTTAGAATTGTTGATTGAACTTTATTTAGTTAAAAAAATAAATTCTCCTTCTATTGAATGGTAATTCGAAGGTGAGTACTTTTTTTATTATTGAGTTTTGAAGTTCTGATTTCATAGCATCATAAGGAAGATTTTGCATGAAGTAAATATTCAAAGGGGAATTATTAAAAAAATGTGGGCAATGATGGAATCTTAATTTGTGTTTTGCAAAATTCAAGATTTGTTTTTAACGAGTTGAAGTAATATTTACATTTAATGGTTGTTTTTAGAAAATTGAGATTGAAAGTGAGAGAAAATGTCTGGGGGAGACGCGCAAAATTGCTTGAGGAAAGCACTTGGAGCCATCAAAGATACCACCACTGTTTCATTGGCTAAAGTGAACAGTGATTATAAGGTGGATTTAGCTGTCAAAGATGGGTATTTCAACTACGGCTGTTGCTGATCTTTATTGATTATGCATTTATTATTATTGTTTTGCAGGATTTGGATGTTGCTATAGTCAAGGCCACAAATCATCATGAACGCCCTGCAAAAGAAAAACACATTAGAGGTGGATACCCACATTCTAATTATAGTGACTCAGCACTTTATGGATTCGTTATAAATAAGACTTGTTTTTTTTTTTTTCCCCCTTTTTCATAGCCATTTTCGCTGCCATTTCTGCTGCTCGGCCTCGGGCTGATGTTGCATATTGCATCTATGCTCTTGCAAGGCGGTTGTCAAGGACACATAATTGGGCGGTATGTTAAAACATTAACAAATATACCGTGATTGATGGGTGTTTGTTGAAATTTGATTGATTGTCTGATGATTGTTTGGCTGGCATTTAGGTTGCATTGAAAACTTTGATAGTCATTCATCGTGCTTTAAGGGAGGTGGATCCAACATTTCATGAAGAAGTCATTAACTATGGCAGAAGTAGACGCCATATGCTTAACATGTCTCATTTCAGGGATGATTCCAGCCCAACTGGTACCTTATCTTCTAACAATCCATATTTTCTATTTTCAGAAAGCTGAAGAAGTTCCTTGTTTATCAAATCTTTAAGGGTAAACAACATTGTTTATCCACCAGAATATTAGTTTATTTATTTTCTATCACTCAATTATAAAAAATTATAAAATGATCACTCAATTATTAAATTTTTTTCGCTATTGTGCCAAATTTAAAAGCTTACACATCATCTTTTCATTGGCCATTTAGAGGTTAATGACAAAAGAAAGGACAAATTAAATAATTTAGTGAAAATTTTGTAATTTTTTCATAATTTTTCATAATTTGGTAATATAAAATGAAGGCTATGTATAGTTGGGGTGACTAACAATGTAGTTTATTTCAATGTTTAACCATTTTGCTGCACAGCATGGGATTATTCAGCCTGGGTTCGCAGTTATGCCTTGTTCTTGGAGGAGAGGTTGGAATGCTTTCGCGTCTTGAAGTATGACGTCGAGATGGAAGGCCATGTAAGAAGCTCTTGCTATATCTCTTTCTATTTTCGGGAAGAAATAAAACATAAGCTCTTCAAGTTATGCTTTAACTTATGGCACAAGTTATGCCATCTGTTCTTAGAACTGCAACTATATCTCTTTCAGGCTCTTTAATTTTTTCTTTTTTGAAACTGAACTATTTGGAGATTTCATAAATTTAAATATTCTTACAGAGAACCAAAGATTTGGACACTGCAGAGGTGGTTGAACATTTGCCAGCACTGCAACAGCTCCTTTTTCGAGTTCTTGGCTGTCAGGTGAGTACACAATTCCTGTTGTGTTCCACAAAATTCCCCCCCCCCCCCCCCGGGGCATCTTTTTAGTGGGAATATTAATAGAATTTGTGTGCAGCCACTTGGTGCAGCTGCTCACAATCTTGTGATCCAATTGGCACTTTCTTTGGTATGTTCATTTTTAAACATAGTACCCATCTATGCTCCCAACATTCTCTTGTCCTTACCCTTTAGTCATTTCAAACAGGTTGCGTCTGAAAGTGTCAAAATATATCGAGCTTTAAGTGATGGTACCGTGAATCTCGTAGACAAGGTAAGCTGTAATTTTAACTTTCTAAACGAAACGCTTTTCTTTTCAGTAAATCATGTATTTATGATGCTCTAAACAATGACAGTTCTTTGACATGCAACGTCCTGATGCCATGAGAGCTTTGAGTATATACAGGAGATTCAGGCAACAGGTAAATTGATGTCCCAGTTCCTAGCGTAAATGAAGATGATTTAAAACTCTAGGGGAATTGTACACTTTGTATTTGCAGGCAGAAGTTCTTTCAGAATTTTATGAAGTATGTAAAAGACTTGATGCTGGGCGTGATGAAAGGTTTATTAAGATAGAACAGGTTAGGATACTTCAACTTTAGTGCCTTCTGAAACAGAGTATGTAAAATTTTCTTTTTGGTGTAATGTTGAAGCCCCCTGCATCGTTTCTACAAGCAATGGAAGAGTATGTAAGAGAACATCCACAGGCTTCAACAATGCGTAAAGATCAGGTCTACAAAATAATTTTGTATCTATTTCTATTCCTTTGCATACATGCAGTTATATATAGTATTTGCATATATTTTGAACAAGCAGATTGAGAAACCCAAAGAAGTGTTGGCCATTGAGTACAAGAAATCCCCAGTGGTGCAGCAATGTTCACCATCACCTCCTTTGCCAGAACCTGAAGAAGAAGTGGAGAAAGTGGAAAAGCCTATTGCTGAACCACCAGATTTGTTGGTAATTTCAATGTCTCTTTTTGCAGTTTCATCTGCAAATTTTGTAGTTTCATTTTGAACTTTTTCTTTTTGTTGCTAGGGACTAAATGATCCCGCCCCAGTTGCTTCTAAATTAGATCAGAAGAATGCCTTGGCATTGGCTATTGTTCCTGCTGGTGGTTTTCCAGCTGAGCAAACGACTTCTACTGCTGCTCAAGTTCAAGCAAATGGTACTACGGGCTGGGAATTGGCACTTGTCACTGCTCCAAGCTCAAATGACAGTGCCACTGCCACTAACAAAATGGTACATATTAGAAGGCTATCGGCATATTAGACTGTAATGACTTGTTCATGTATGTCTCACTGATACTATTATAATTGAAAGGCTGGAGGATTCGACAAGTTTATATTGGACAGCCTGTATGAGGATGCGCTCCAAAGAAGCAACCAGAACGTCAGCTATAATCCATGGGAACCAACTCCAGCATCTGCTGCTATGATGCAACAACCAATGCAAGAACCCTTTTACGGCTCTGACCCACCTTCAGTCCAGATAGCCGCAATGGCGAACCAGCATCAGGCTTTTATGTTGCAGCAGCAGATGATGATGATGATGGGCCCACAACAGTTGCCTTCTAATGCTTTCGTAAATACTTATGGAGCCAGTGTCCGCCCTTGCAACTCAGGTATGCCTGTTCAGCCATATACAGGCCTTATATAGACACGCTGGACGAGAAAAATGTCGAGGCAGACGAAGATGCAACGTTCGAATTGTCAAATGTGAACATGTTTTGTAGCATATTTTGTCAATGCCCAGCAATTAGCGTATTCTTTTTTTATTTGATTATTTTCATTGATTATCTGTAATTAGCTTAGCTATATTAAGAATAAACATGTTTGTTTATTTGTTTAAATTTGTTTGTTTATGGATTCATCAACTGGTTTTAAAAATATTATATATATATGTGTGTGTATGTATATATGTGAAAAATAAAAAAGATGGGACAAATCAGGAAAAGCCACTGCCTTGTTACATCAACGAGGACGACAAAAAAAAGAGTCCATCAAAAAACAAATGCGAACAGAATATAAGCGATGATCAACGAAAGCAGCAGTATCAATGTCACCCTGCAAGACAAACAACAATTCATAAATGAAATTGAAGACTGAACTATGATTAGCCTTTTCTATCTGTGTATATATATATATACACTTACGTGATCTTGCAATTACTCCACCACATGGCGTTCTTGTAACGACGAGATTGCTTTTTGAATCGAAGTGAATTCCCCTGCATTGTGCTTGTCTTTTCAACCAGCAACTCCAACCGGTCGCCTCTCTCCAATACTTTTTCAATGTTGTCAATCATTACACTACGTACCTGTACGTACAAATTTATGAAAAAATTGGAATTTCAGGGATAAAAATCATAATATATATATATATGCAAAATTTACCTACGTAAGTACCTGGGTCATTTCCCCTTTCAACCGGTTTAATCTATCAGCATTTGGATCAGTTGAAAAATGTTCCATTTGTTGACTCATGACCCTGGAGAATTCTTCATTCATAGCATAACCCGAAGCTGACTGAATAGCACGACCATATGTCTTTACAAATTTTTGATGAATCTCTTCAAGGAAAGCAAAAGGGATTCTCCCTATATACATAATTCATAATATCAATAAAATTAATCAAATGCCAACCAATGAGAAATAAAGAAAAACATGGAATAATTGTAAAGGAAACTGCTTACTGCCGGAGGCATCATCGGCCATGCAAAGAACGGTGAGGCCATCGGTTCTTTTGACATGAAAAATATAACGATCATGGGAAAAAGAAGAATTGCTATCGTTCTTTCCTTGGCTCATCTTCTCCAAAATCTGTCTTGCTACGGTGTTGGCATTTGTTTGAGTTGCGCTAAACTCCGCCAAAACAACCTGCCCCCTTGCCACCATCCCATATAAAATCCCCATTTTCATATATGGGAAGTTGGCGATTGAGGATCGGTGGCCTGGATGCTATATTTTTAAGGGCGGAGAAATGAGAAAATGGAACGGCAAAATATATTTATATAATAAAACAAACAAAGAGAGGAGGGAAGGAATAGATATAGGGATGAATTGGCGAGTTTGACGGGTTAAAGAAACGTGGACCAATCACATTGCGTTTCCATGGGTGGGAAACAAATGGAAAAAAAGGAAAGGGTGTACAGTCTGGATATGATGTTGCTGCAATCAAAACCGTCACTAACACTTCATCATTCCACTTTATTTAATCCCATTTTTTCTTTTACATATTTTAAAAACAAAAGCTCTCTGACTTTTATTTTTTTTCCCCCTCATTTATAGCATAATTAATAATTATAACAATACCATAATTTGTAATCCCATAATAGAATGCTAAAAAAATTTGTTAAATAAATACTACAAACGGGCTATAAATCAGACAGATAACCCATATGCGGTCAAGGCTTTGGCTATCAAGGCGTTGCTTAGAAGGGTTTAAAGAGTTATACTTTTTAAAGGATAGTAGTAGATCAAATATGCGTCGAGATAGAACAATTTAATTGCAGATCGTTTAGTTAAACTTTTAACATGGAAATCAAGCTTATAAATTTTTTATGTGCCTCAAAGATGATGTGTTGGAGACTCTTCAACAAGACAAAACGGTATATTTGAGCAATTCATTTAATATAATTTTATTTTATTTTTCACTAAAATAAAATCAGTACATATCTAAGTAATCCAAAAGTGAGAAACATCCATTTTTTGGTAAAAGAATCATGAAGGTACCTAGATTTGAAGTCAAATTACATTTTATCCTCTTTACTTAAAAAATGAATAAATTAGTCACCATGCGTTAAATCAAAGAGTAATTTAGTTATTTCTGTTAAATATACAATCATTATTTATTGTTAAAAATTAGCGTGACGGACATAATAACTAAACAATAACGCATGGGCGTGTCATGTGTACCTCATGTTGACATACAATGACTCGTTTTTAACCGTAAAAATAGATGAAATATTTAATAAAAGACCAACTTATTCTTTGATCTAAAATATTAAATTTAATTTACATACTTTTTGAATAAATTGATATGATTTAAAAATATGATCATGAATAAATATATATAATTTATTTTTATTTAAATTGGATGTTTTAAGTTTTAATTCAATTGTTCACTATTTGATTTTATACATTTCATAGATTACTTCGTAGATTTAAAGTTGAATTGCTTTTAGTGTTGAAATATTTTCCTTTAGGGAAAAAAGATTTTCGAAAGTAATTTAAGAATCTAGAAATTAAAAGGTTAAATTTTGCTATTAATATATGTACTTATTGAAAATTGTGAATTTAGTCCATATACTTTAAATAGATAAATATTAGTACATGTACTTTTTGGATTGGTCAATTTTAGTCCATGTATTTTTATTTTTTTTTTTGAAATTTTAGTCTTGACTGAAATAGTAGCAATTAAATTCGTTTGATTAAATTCAATTATTAGTCTTGTATTGTATGTACAGTTGTACATTTAGTCAATATTCTCCGATTGGATCATTCTAAGTCCCTATACTTTTTTAATTTTGAAATATATGTGTCAACACAAATGACAGCCATTAATCAATTAGCTAGATTTTTAGTGAGTGATATGTAGAAATAACAAGTTGATATGAAATTATACATATGATGGTATGTTTGTCGCATTATATTTTTGAAATAACAAAACTTAATTTAATAAATTTAACGGCTATTATTCGGTGATGACTAAATATAATCAAATTAAATCCACAACTTTCATAAAGTACAGGGACTAATATCAAAATTTCATCAATTAAAATGTTGATTGTTAGCCCATTGTTTAACCCATAGGCCCTAATAAATTTCTTTTCTGGGTTTCATTAAATTTGGGGTTATGAAGTTCAGAACTTATCGACTGATATTTGGCCCAAATTAAATTAATATATGTTTCACTTTTTAAAATAAGTCACAAAATATAGGAAAATTAGTCAAATATTGTGTCCATTATCCTCCTTAATTAGATGAAGACATAAGATATAATTATTATAATTTAATTTTAATTGATGAAGATAATGTATAAAATTAATGATTACGTAAATTCTTTAATAAAAATCACCCTTTAAAATAAACTAAAAATAACAACCTTATAAAGAAATACCAAAATATAGATAGTAAAAATAGTCATACGTGTCAATACATAATTAAAATATTTCAAGATTTCATATTATATACGTTTTTTTATTAATTATTAATTATTTTTAAATTATATTACAGAGTCAATATTTGAATATTAAAATATGCTTTTAAGTCTTTGTACTTTTTTGTATATTTAAAATTTAGTATTTTTATTTTTATTTTTAAAAATTTAGTTCCTCTAATTTTGAAATTTAAAAATTCAGAATCAATTATTAATATAACATTTTGAAATAAAAAAAATACTCACTTGATAGTCATGTAACAAAAAAAAATATTACAATGATATTGTAAAATTTTGAGGTATCAAATTATATCAATAAGTTAAAATATAAAAATTAAACCTTAAGTTTAGTATCACGCAAAGATCAAAATTGAAATATAATCATTGTTATATAATTTAAAGTTTAAGTATAGTACAAAGATTAAAATTGAAAATTTATTATTTTTTATAAAATGCCAAAAAAAAAGAAAGAAGAGGATCACCTTCTCTTTATATATATATATATATATAATTAAATACATTCAAATTTTAAATTACAAAATTAAATATTTTTATTGTACTTATTAGGTAATAGTTTCGTTTCAATAATATAACATTTACCATTTGACTGATCACGTATATAATCAATGGTTAACCTAACTTGAATTGGTTTAACAAACATAATGATTTCTTAAAAGTTTGAAATCGATAATTAAAAGTGAAATCATAAATCAATGATTACACACAATGGAATATTAGTACAAATATTTTAATGCTTCAAATAAAGTTAGCTTTTACTTAAATAAAAAATTTTACTATTGATCCATTATACTTCTTATCTTCCAACTTCCAATAAAATTCTAAAAAAATAAATAAATTATACAATCTAATAATCCATTTAAATTTTAAAGTGAATGCTTCGTAAAAAAGTTTTTTATTCTAATTCGTTGGAGTTGAATTTGAATTTTGTTTCACATTACTATTTATATATTTATATTATTTTTTATTTTTATCTGAGTTAGTGGATTAAAAATACCGGTAAATTATCTTAAAGTTTTCATGTAAAAGTCATTGAATTGTTAAATTTATTATTGTATGGTTTTTTTTCTTTTTCATACCGGTAAATACCTGCATCAATTGAATGTTTCTTTCCTCTTATTTTCTTCAGTTAAGTGAATCAAAATCTAAACATCTTTCTATTTTGATCTTCAACACTAACCATCAAATTAACTTAGTTCTAAGATATGTTTTTCTACTCGTTAATGGATACTAATCTACCATATCTATCGTTGGATAATCGCTTAAAACTCATTAGTTGAACTCAGGAAAAAAAAAAAACAGCCTAATATTTTAAATAAAAACGTTTGAATAGTTCAATGGCTTAAATAAAAACTTTTAAATAGTTTAACAATTATTTTATAAATTTTTAAAGTTGAATAACCAAAACATAAACTTTTTGATAATTTAGTGACCTTAAAATTAAAATTCCTTAGCATGAAAGTAAATCCAAATTATATTATGTAAAACGATTGACTTTTGTTTCTAAATTTTGCTCTTACATGGTAGGAATGACGTTAAGTTCAATTGTAAGTACAAGAGATGCATCATTCAAATATAAAATTTTGTATGAATCCAGATTTTCCACCACAAGCTTTGATGAAGACGAAGAATGATGAATCAGAGAGATGGAAAAGGGGGGAACAAGACATAAACAATAGACAATGACAGCGTGAGAGACCCATCACATCGGGTTAAGGAAGACGAAGGAAAAGCACAAATCACGGATGAAGATGAATACAAGAAAAAGCCATGCATTCACAGACGAACGCTTCCTCTAACACTAATATTTTTGTTTATTTATATATATATTTCTTTTATCGTAGTCATAATTAACTTAACCAGATTAAATTGAGTATTGATCGAAATATTAATCCAAAGAAAAATATCAAATCAATGGAATTATAAGTTGATATAAATCGATTAAATTAAATTAAAATTTTAATTGAATTGACTCGTGAATTATTTTCGACCAAATCTTATGGCCTTCCCCACCGCCATTCTCTCCTCTTTCCCTTCCAACAACAATTTCACATGCTTTGCTGTACTTAAAAAAAAAAACATGCCTTTGGTTTTTTTCTTTTTTTAATTAGTGAAGTTTCCCCTTTAATATTTATATATCTCAACCTTTTCTAATTACTATCACGATCATAAAAGAGTTAAGAGGTTGTGTTTTTTCGTTTTAGGTATAATATGCATTTTTAGTCCTCAACATTTATATATATATTTTTTGTTAATTTAGTTTTTTTCTTTTAGTTAAAATTGACTTTTAATCCTTTCTAAAAATAGTTAAATTTAACTATTAATCTTTTAAATAAAGTTAAAAGACAAATAGTGTTATGTCAGCCTATGTTACGTCAACATAAAGTATGCATAGGCTAACATATAGGTTTTAAGTTAAAAAAAATGTTTTAATTGTTGGAAAATATGGACATCACATATATAATAAGAATAATTACATGTTATTATCTACTATCATGATAGGTTAGCCCAAATTAAAAGTAATCTAATTTGGTTAGAATTTTATTGGGCTTTTAGTTATCAAATAAAGTATGGGATAAATATGTGTAGATACCCTTCTAATCAAATTCTAATTAATGATGGGCTAATTAGAATTTGATTAGAACTAATATACTAAGGTTATAAATATTAGGGTTATGGTCTCCAAATTACACACATGATATCTTTTCTAATATCCCATCATTAGGAAAGAGAGAGCATATCTTCTTTAAATTTCTTGTGTGCTAATTTGGAAGATCAAATCCCCAAGATCTGGCAAAATTTCAAGAAATTCATGGATTCAGGTACGCTTCCGCATCTAGTTTTATTCTTCATTTATTCTTGATGATTTGACATGATAGATCCTGGTTTATTAATTTTTATTTTAGATTTATTTTACAAATCTAACAAGTGGTATCCGAGCTTTGTCATGTTGAATCATTGAGAAAGAATTTATTCTTTATGAATTTGATATTTTAATTATATATTATGTTGAATCTTTGAGATTCTTGATAATTTTGGGTTTTGATTCTTTAAATAAAGTTTTAAAGTTTTATAAATATAATCTAATTTGATATTTGCAAGGCATGTAATTATTATTTTAATCCTATATGACATTTAAAAAAAATTGATTCATATATATGTTTTGTTATATAATATATGCATGCTTTGATTGGTTTAATGCATGTTTTGGAAATTTATATATATATAATTATCTTTCAATTTGATTGAAAGATGAAATTAAGGTAAATATTTTGAAACAAATAAATTCAGATTTTGGCTTTTAATTAAGGATGTCTAATATTTTAAATAAATTAGTTGAAACAAAATGCCGCCAAAGTAACCTCTTTTGTGTAGATTAGTTTATTTGAAATATTAAGATGATTATATGTTTTTGTGATTCATGCGTTTATTAATTGACCCAAAGGTAAGTTAATATTTGACAGAACTTCAACGACATATGTGGTGATAAACGTGTGACAATTATAAGGTATTTTATGTGAGCAATAAGTTAGTCCAAAGGTTAATTCATTGTTTGACATAATTTATTGTCAATGTTTCATTGCTACAATAAGAGTACCGCTTACTGTTAATATTACTGTCCAAAGACTTGATATCAATGTTGTGTTTGGTATCTTGAGATGGGATTAGCCATTATCCTGAATTTATTGTTTACTTATGAATATTGATTTAAGCTTGTTTTTTGTTCTATATTCACTAATTCATCTTCTGCTACCACAATATTCTGCTAATATAAATTCTATACCCATGCTTAATGGGACTAATTTTAAGGAATGGAAAAGGCACTTACTTATAGTGCTTGGCTGTATGAACATAGACCTTACACTAAGGGAAGAACTACTTGCACCTTTCACTACGGAAAGCACCCCCTATATTAAAAGGGATTTTGAGAGGTGGGATCGTTCAAATTGCAAGAGTCTAATGAGCATGAGGCACAACATTCCAGAAGCCTTTAGGGGCATAGAATTTGAAGAGATTACTCAGGCTAAGGGTTTCCTTGATGAAGTTGAAAAATGTTTTGCTAAAAATGATAAGGTTGAGATGACATCACTTCTGACTTCTTTGATGTCTATGAAGTATAAGGGTCAAGGAAACATAAGGGAGTACATTATAGAGATGTTCCATACTGCTTCAAGACTTAAGGCACTTAAGATCGAGCTTTCTGAGGAATTGCTTGTTCTTATGGTTTTGGTATCGCTTCCTGCACAGTTTAATCAATTTAAAATTAGTCATAACTGTCAAAAGGAGAAATGGACCCTAAATGAGCTCATTTCTTATTGTGTGCAAGAGGTTGAAAGGTTGAAGTGTGATAAGTCTGAAAGTGCTTTATTTGGCCAATGCCACTAAAGACAAGGGCAAGAAAAGAAAATATCAGAATGAAGCTGCTAAGGGTCCAGCTCAAAAGAAACAACAACAAGCTACAGAGAGTTGTTTCTTTTGTAACAAGTCTGGACACGTAAAGAAAGATTGTACCAAATATCATGCTTGGCGTGCAAAGAAAGGTATAATTCTTAATTTGGTCTGTCCAGAGATTAATTTAGCTTCAGTACCTAAAAACACTTGGTGGATAGATTCTGGTGCTACAACTTACATAAGTGTTTCTATGCAGGGTTGCCTGAGTTACCGAAAGCCAAGTGATGGTGAAAGACACATCTTTGTAGGCGATGGAAAATTGGTAGAAGTGGAAGTGATTGGGCATTTTAGGTTGTTATTAGGAACTGGTTTTTATTTGGATTTAAAAGACACTTATATTGTACCATCATTTAGACGGAATTTAGTTTCTGTTTCTTCGTTGGACAAATTTGGTTATTATTGTTCATTCGGAAACAATCAATTTAATTTGTCATTCGAAAACCATTTGACTCTTTTTGAATGATTAATGATTAAATATAACTTAAAAAAAGAATAAAGATCAAATTAATAAAAGGTATAAATATTGAGGACTAAATCCGGCATTATGCCTTTTTCAATATTTCATTTTAAAGGATGAATATATTTCTACCATGGAATCTAATAATTTCATTGTTAAAAGTAATTGGATTTAATTTGGTTTGAATGAACAAAGATGAAATGAATGGGGTGTTTCTTTTAATTATTCCGCTTTATTTTATCAAAATTATTGTAGGTACCTTTAGGTAATGACAAGATTGTTTGTCATTAACTTAATGGTATATATTTCTTTTGAGAAAATTTTCAGATTCTGATATAACTCAGCATAGACTATGCTATGGTGCCATAACTGAATTTGAGGAGACATATGCAATGACAAGGAAAGGAAATTTTGCTCAGTTCTAATAATAAAAGTATCTACCATGTGAGAATTTACCATGTACCCATAGCATATGCCAAATGAACAGGTTAAGTTTTTTTTTTTAAGAATGATTTTGAATCAATTTTTATAATTTCAACGACGCCAAAAATCTGAAAATATAAAAATGAATAAGGTTAAATTTTGCTCTTAGCCTCTCTACTTTGGAAAAGTTATGGATTTAGTCCTCGTGCTTTAATTTGGTCATTTTTAAATCCATGTACTTTTTAAATTTTATTTCGGTCATCACTAAACGGTAACTATTTAAATTTATTATGTTATGCTATTTCAAAAATCCAATGCAGTATTATCATATGTTTAATTTCATGTCATTTCGACATACTACTCACTAAAATTCAGTCGTGTCAAGATTGAAATATCAAAATTCGAAAAAAGTATAGAGACTTAGAATGATCCAATTGCACAATATGGACTAAATCTATAATTGTACACATAATACATGACTAATAATTGAATTTAACTAATTGGATTTAATTGCTACTCTTTTGAGTCATGACTAAAATTTTAAAATCTGAAAACTACAAAAACTAAATCCATAAATTTAGCAAAATATAGGGACTAATATAACAATTTAACCAAAGAATAATTCAGTGGCAAAACTAGGAATTTTTTTAGGGGAGGATAAAATGTAATTTTTATTATTATTAGTTTACAGTTTTATAAACTATAAAAAAATTAAAAATATTGTTTTTAGGGGGTGGGGACCTACCAGACCCTGAAATAATTATATATGTTGGATAAATGAATCAAAATTCCATAGAATTTTGAACTACTCTAGTTGAGAGGCCGTGTATGGACTGAATAGATTTTATGTATTACTAAATATGTACTTTAATTACCAACCTGTTTATATGTGAATAGTTGTCTTTGTTTTGCACTATTGATTACAAGTAATGAAGCTGAGGGACTGAGATGATTGTATGCATATAGCGACACTTGAAACCATAAAATATTAGGGGTCACTTCCCATAAAAATGATTAGAATCATTGATTTAAACTAATAATGCAGTGGGGGCATCCAATTTCTCTAGCTGGAAATTAAAGATGTAAAGCAATATTTTTAAATAAAAAATAAAATCCACCGTATCAACATGTGATTATACAGGCAAGATGATGGTCTAATCATCTCGATCGGTCAGCTATCATGTGGCCCCCTATGTTGCATTCATCAAAATATTTTTATTTTGCTAGATTTTATGATTATTAAAATTCACTTAAATATATTAATGTCATCGTAATTAATTATATTCAATTTTATTAAATCTAACATGTCTTAATCGTGCTTTTATATTTTATCCGAAACTTTTTATTCTCATCCGTGAATAAAGCTTTTACTTCCAAAGAAAACACTAAAGTGCTTTGTGTCCTTTATTTCCCAAAAAGACGATGACATTTGGCTAAGTAGATAATATAAAATAACCAGATGGTGTTAGACCATATCGAAGAGAGGTTACTATTAGCTTGTAGGCATATAACTATATGCAGCCCAATAAAAATGCATATTATTATAGATTATTTACAACAACAGAAAAAAAAAACACTAAACCGAAAATTAAGGGTAACAAAAATTTGACTTGTTTCATTCTTAAAAACTAGCGTGACGGACATAATAACTAAACAATAATACATGGGCCTGTCATATGTACCTCATGTTGACGTACAATAACTTGTTTTTAACAGTAAAAATAGATAAAATATTTAATAAAAGACCCAACTTATTCTTTGATCTAAAATATAAAAATTAATTTACATACCTTTTGAATAAACTGATATGATTTAAAAATATGATCATGAATAAATATATATAAAATTTATTTTTATTTAAATTGGATGTTTTAAATTTTAATTCAATTGTTCACTATTTGATTTTATACATTTCATAGATTACTTCGTAGATTTAAAGTTGAATTGCTTTTAGTGTTGAAATATTTTCCTTTAGGGAAAAAAAGATTTTCGAAAGTAATTTAAGAATCTAGAACTTAAAAGGTTAAATTTTGCTATTAATATATGTACTTATTGAAAATTGTGAATTTAGTCCACATACTTTAAATTGATAAATATTAGTACATGTACTTTTTGAATTGGTCAATTTAGTCCGTGTATTTTTTATTTTTAAAATTTAGTCTTGACTGAAATAGTAGCAATTAAATTCGTTTGACTAAATTCAATTATTAGTCTTGTATTGTACGTACAGTTGTACATTTAGTCAATATTCTCCGATTGGATCATTCTAAGTCCCTATACTTTTTTAATTTTGAAATATATGTATCAACACAAATGACAGCCATTAATCAATTAACTAGATTTTTAGTGAGTGATATGTGGAAATAACAAGTTGATATGAAATTATACATATGATGATATGTTTGTCGCATTATATTTTTAAAATTACAAAACTTAATTTAATAAATTTAACGATTATTATTCGGTGATGACTAAATATGATCAAATTAAATCTACAACTTTCATAAAATACAGGGACTAACATCAAAGTTTCATCAATTAAAATGTTGGTTGTTAGCCCATTGTTTAACCCATAGGCCCTAATGAATTTCTTTTCTGGGTTTTATTAAATTTGGAATTGTAAAGCTTAGAGCTTATCGACTGATCTTTGGCATAAATTAAACTCAATATATGCTTCACTTTTTAAAATAAATCACAAAATATGGGAAAATTAGTCAAATATTGTGTCCATTATCCTCCTTAATTAGATGAAGACATAAAATATAATTATTATAATTTAATTTTAATTGATGAAGATAATGTATAAAATTGATGATTACGTAAATTCTTTAATAAAAATCACCCTTTAAAATAAACTAAAAATAACAACCTTATAAAGAAATACCAAAATATAGATAGTAAAAATAGTCATACGTGTCAATACATAATTAAAATATTTCAAGATTTCATATTATATACGTTTTTTTATTATTAATTATTAACTATTTTTAAATTATATTACAGAGTCAATATTTGAATATTAAAATATACTTTTAAGTCTTGGTACTTTTTTTTATATTTAAAGTTTAGTATTTGTACTTTTATTTTTAAAAATTTAGTTCCTCTAATTTTTAAATTTAAAAATTCAAATTCAATTATTAATACAATTAAATTATTTTATTAAATTCACTAGTATAACATTTTAAAATTAAAAAAATTCACTTGATAGTTATGTAACAAAAAAAAAGAAAAAGAATTACAATGATATTGTAAAATTTTGAGGTATCAAATTATGTCAATAAGTTAAAATATAAAAATTGAACCTTAAGTTGAGTATAACGCAAAGATCAAAATTGAAATATAATCATTGTTATATAATTTAAAATTTAAGTATAGTACAGAGATTAAAATTAAAAATTTATTATTTTTTATAAAATGCCAAAAGAAAAAAAAGTAGATATATATAAATAATTATATACATTCATTTTTAAATTACAAAATTAAATATTTTTATTGTATTTATTAGGTAATAGTTTCGTTTCAATAATATACCATTTATCAGTTGACTGATCACATATATAGTTAATGATTAACCTAACTTGGATTGGTTTAACAAACATATTGATTTATTGAAAGTTTAAAACCGATAATTAAAAGTGAAATCATAAATCAACGATTACACGCAATGGAATATTAGTACAAATATTTTAATGCTTTAAATAAAGTTAACTTTTACTTAAATAAAAAAAATACTATTGATTCATTATACTTCTTATCTTCCAAGTTCCAATGAAATTCTAAAAAATTAAATAAATTATACAATCTAATAATCCATTTAAATTTTAAAGTGAATGCTTCGTAAAAGAGTTTTTTATTCTAATTCGTTGGATTTGAATTTGAATTTTATTTCACATTACTATTTATATATTTACATTATTTTTATTTTTATTCGAGTTAGTGGATTAAAAATACCGGTAAATTATCTTAAACTTTTCATTTAAAAGTCATTGAATTGTTAAATTTATTATTGTATGGCTTTTTTTTCCGTACTGGTAAATACCTACATCAATTGAACGCTTTCTTTCCTCTTATTTTCTTCAGTTAAGTGAATCAAAATCTAAACATCTTTCTATTTTGATCTTCAACACTAACCGTCAGATCAACTTAATTCTAATATATGTTTTTCTACTCGTTAATGGATACTGATCTACTATATCGATCGTTGAATCATCGCTTAGAACTAGTTAGCTGAACTCAAAAAAAAAATAGTCCAGTAATTTAAATAAGAACGTTTGAATAGTTCAATGGCTTAAATGAAAGCTTTTAAAAGTTTAACAATTATTTTATAAATTTTTAAAGTTGAATAATCAAAATATAAACTTTTTAATAATTTAGTGACCTTAAAATTAAAATTCCTTAGCATGGAAGTAAATCCAAATTATATTATGTAAAACGACTGACTTTTAGAGACCATTTCTAAATGAATTTATCTTCTATTACAATATTTGCTTTTACATGGTAGGAATGACGTGAAGTTCAATTGTAAGTACAAGAGATGTATCATTCAAATTTAAAATTTTGCATGAATCTAGTTTTTCCACCACAAGCTTTGATGAAGACGAAGAATGATGAATCAGATAGATAGAAAAGGGGGGAACAAGACATAGACAATAGACAATGACAACGTGAGAGATCCATCACATCGGGTTGAGGAAGACGAAGGAAAAATACAAATCACGGATGAAGATGAATACAAGAAAAATCGATGCATTCACGAACAGACGCTCCCTCTAACACTAATATTTTTGTTTATTTATATATATTTCTTTTATCGTAGCCATAATTATCTCAACCAGATTAAGTTGAGTATTGATCGAAATATTAATATAAAGAACAATATTAAATCAATGGAATTATAAGTTGATATAAATCAATTAAATTAAATTAAAATTTTAATTGAATTGACTCGTGAATTATTTTTTTATTTTTATTTGTTTATATATTTTAATAATTTATTTAATCAGTTGGAGGGACCGATAAACCAATCACATTACCGGTTCGACCAAATCTTATGGCCTTCCCCACCGCCATTCTCTCCTCTTTCCCTTCCAACCACAATTTCACATGCTTTGCTGTACTACAAAAAAAACATGCCTTTGCTTTTTTTTTCTTTTTTTAATTAGTGAAGTTTCCCCTTTAATATTTATATATCTCAACCTTTTCTAATTACTATCACGATCATAAATGAGTTAATAGGTTGTGTTTTTTTCGTTTTAGGTATAATATGCATTTTAGTCCTCAACATTTATATTTTTTTTGTTAATTTAGTTTTTTTTCTTTTTTCTTTTAGTTAAAATTGACTTTTAATCCTTTCTAAAAATAGTCAAATTTAACTATTAACCTTTTAAATAAAGCTAAAAAACAAATAGCGTTATGTCAACATAAAGTATGCATAGGTTGTAAGTTAAAAAAAATGTTTTAATTAAAATTTCTATTAAAAAAACTATTTGACTCTTTTTGAATGATTAATGATTAAATTTAACTTAAAAAAAGAATAAAGATCAAATTAATAAAAAGTATAAATATTGAGGACTAAATCCGGCATTATGCCTTTTTCAATATTTCATTTTAAAGTATGAATATATTTCTACTATGGAATCTAATAATTTCATTGTTAAAAGTAATTGGACTTTATTTGGTTTGAATGAACAAAGATGAAATGAATGGGGTGTTTCTTTTAATTATTCCGCTTTATTTTATCAAAATTATTGTAGGTACCTTTAGGTAAGGACAAGATTGTTTGTCATTAACTTAATGGTATATGTTTCTTTTGGGAAAATTTTCAGATTCTGATATAACTCAGCATATACTATGCTATGGTGCCATAACTGAATTTGAGGAGACATATGCAATGACAAGGAAAGTAAATTTTGCTCAATTCTAACAATAAAAGTATCTACCATGTGAGAATTTACCATGTCCCCATAGCATATGCCAAATGAACAGGTTAATTTTTTTTTAATATTACGTAAAAATTATTTTGAATCAATTTTTATAATCTCAAGGATGCCAAAATCTGAAAATATAAAAATGAATAAGCTTCTCTACTTTGGAAAAGTTATGGATTTAGTCCTTATGTTTTAATTTGGGCATTTTTAATCCATGTACTTCTTAAATTTTATTTCAGTTATCATTAAACAGTAACTATTTAAATTTATTATTTATGCTATTTCAAAAATTTAATGCAGTATTATCATATGTTTAGTTCCATGTCATTTCGACATATTGCTCACTAAAATTCAATCGTGTCAAGATTGAAATATCAAAATTCGAAAAAGTATAGAGACTTAGAATGATCCAATTGGAGAATATAGACTAAATCTATAATTGTATGCATAATACATGGCTAGTAATTGGATTTAATTGCTACTATGACTAAAAATTTAAAATCTGAAAAGTACAAGAACTAAATTCATAAATTTAGCAAAATATAGGGACTAATATAACAATTTAACCAAAGAATAATTCAGTGGCAAAACTAGGAATTTTTTTAGGGAGGATAAAATGTAATTATTATTATTATTAATTTACAGTTTTATAAACTATAAAAAAAATAAAAATATTGTTTTTAGAAATAATTATATATGTTGGATAAATGAATCAAAATTCCATAGAATTTTGAACTAATCTATTTGAGAGGCTGTGCATGGATTGAATAGATTTTCTTATTACTAAATATTACTTTAATTACCAACCAGTTTATATGTGAATAGCTGTCTTTTGTTTTGCACTATTTATTACAAGTAATGAAGCTGAGGGACTGAGATGATTGTATGCATATAGCGATACTTGAAACCATATAAAATGTTAGGGGTCACTTCCCATAAAAATGATTAGAGTCCTTGATTTAAACTAATGATGCAGTGGGGGCATCCAATTTCTCTAGCTGGAAATTAAAGATGTAAAGCAATATTTTTAAATAAAAAATAAAATCCACCGTACCAACATGTGATTATTAAAATTCACTTAAATATATTAATGTCTAATCATCTCGATCGGTCAGCTATCATGTGGCCCCCTATGTTGCATTAATCAAAATATTTTTATTTTGCTAGATTTTATGATTATTAAAAATCACTTAAATATATTAATGTCATCGTAATTAATTATATTCAATTTTATTAAATCTAACATGTCTTAATCGTGCTTTTATATTTAATCCAAAACTTTTATTCTCATCCGTGAATATAGCTTTTACTTCCAAAGAAAACACTAAAGTGCTTTGTGGCCTTTATTTCCAAGAAAGACATGACATTTGGCTAAGTAGATAATATAAAATAACCAGATGGTGTTAAGACCATATCGAAGAGAGGTTACTATTAGCTTGTAGGCATATAACTATATACAGCCCAATAAAAATGCATATTATTATAGATTATTTACAACAACATAAAAAAACACTAAACCTAAAATTAAGGGTAACAAAAATTTGACTTGTTTCACTCCCAAAATTTTCAAAAGAAATATTTATAGAGATAGAATGAGGCATATGCCTCATAAAACTGATGCGTAGGTCAACCATATAACTCGTACCGCAGTCCGTAGGGTCAGATTTTGTGGTATAACCCGGCCGCTTTGTATTTTCTTTAAAGAAATTGGTTAAAGAGAAGGCAATGCATAGTCAACAACACACATTTTACTTGGATAATATGTTTTAATTGTCCTTAATTCTCATATTACTATTTTTTTATATAGAATTTGGTTACTTCCAACTGATTTATATTTAAATATTCAACGTTTTCACATATGCATGAGGAGAAAAAGAAAACAGTAGTATCGTAAAATCAAACTAAAATCTATTGTTTCTTTCTGAATAAAAACTAGACGCCAAGAATAAATACGGATAAGATAGCAGAGATTAAATCTTTATATGCACACTTCCTTGTATTTGTAAAGGCAAAGTAATAGAGTGCCAACTTGCAAATTTTGGCAGCTGCCTTTCGAACCTAGCCCATCTTCACGTGATGTGCTTCTGCTTCTAGGGCTTGTTCATTTTTGTTTGTTTTCTTCTACTCTTTGATATTTTGCTTATAAATCTTGCTTCTTTACAATCCTTTTTTACACTCAATTCTCTCTTTGGGTTTGAAAAATGGAGTCCAGCACCAAAATGTCAGCTCTTCTTTTGATTTGCATGCTTTTCATTTCTTCAGTGACACCAATTCTTGGGTGTGGTTCATGTGGGAAAGCACCACACAAGCATCGAAAGCCTAAGGGAAAGTCCCCTAAAGGTCCCATCACTTTGCCTCCCCTTGTGAAACCTCCAATCAAGTTGCCACCGGTTGTTCCTCCAATAGTTAAGCCACCCATTGACCTCCCTCCGGTTACGGTCCCTCCAATTAACCTCCCTCCAGGAACGATCCCTCCAATTAACCTCCCTCCAGGGACGGTTCCTCCAGTAACTAAGCCACCATGTGGGAAACCCTGCCCAACACCACCAACCAAGGCCACTTGCCCCATTGACACACTGAAATTGGGTGCTTGTGTGGATCTGCTGGGAGGGTTGGTGCACATTGGACTAGGTGACCCGGTTGTGAATCAATGTTGTCCGGTTCTTTCAGGACTTGCCGAGCTCGAAGCTGCGGTCTGCTTGTGCACCACCCTCAAACTGAAGGTTCTCAACCTTAAAATTTATGTGCCACTGGCTCTTCAACTCCTTGTCACATGTGGGAAAACACCCCCTCCTGGTTACACTTGCTCTCTCTAAAACCAAGTTAAGTACATCTCATTTGAAATTTTCTTGAATGCTAAGAAAAAAAAATTTTATTAAACTGGTTTTTGTTTGATTTTTACACTACTTTTAGGGTTTAACGACAGCAATGATTTTGTACGTACCAGTAATATTCTTTTTTACGTCTATTATATATATAATATATATTAAATGTAGACTGCTAAAGTCTTAGTTAATTAGGAACAAAATCAAATATAACCCAAAAGAATAAATAAAGCATGTCATCATTCTCGCCTGTTATTAACTCAATTGCCCTCTAAATAATGAATGTTGTTAATTATTATTAAATTAACAGGAGCTTTGTTGCTAATTAGATTTCATGGCATATGGAATTTGCAGGTTGCTAGGTTGATGGACTCTGTATGATGGAATGGACATGAGAGGATGTCGAGCTTTTCTCTTTGTTTCTTTGCTGGATTGAAAATCTGATGCAGTTTTTATTGTAACACCAATTATTTTTTTTCTTTTAAAAGATTGTTGCAACTTGCAAGTGTGTTTCTGTATCTTCCACCCAAAAAAAAAAAAAGCAATCAAGAATGATATTTGTCTTTGGTCATGATTTTCTGGGATTTTCATTTTGTTGCTTTTGCCAACTATATATATATATATGTTCTGCTCAGGCAGAAATATAATTTTTATTAATATGTATTCCTATTCAAATTTGGCATATGATCTCCATTTTTTTATCAATTTAGTCCTTTTTTTTTTAATTTGGCAAAATTGTAAATTAAAACATTAATTTCTTAATAATATTGGTGTGGTAACCCACATGGCAATCCACATATATTTCATGTTACTATAACAGTATTTGTTTTATATACACCATTGTCAACAAATAATTTAAAAATTATAAAAATATTCAAAAAATAAAAATATTCAAAATTAAAAAAAATTAAAAGTTCATAAAATTTCAAAAAAAAAGTTTGAAGTATATGTAGATTACCACATGGGCTTCCGTGTTTAAAAATTTAATGTTTTAATTCATATTTCTAAATGGTTAAATTTAACTTGAAAAAAGAATAAACACCAAATTGACAAAAGAAATAAACGCTAAAAAGCTAAATTTGTCATTTTGCCTATTCAATTTTAATAAGTTCCTTCTACAGTAAAATGCATGCCAAAAGTGTATTACATCTCTCACCTCATCCCTTGACTGTGTGGTCAGGAGTTCTGTCCTTGCTTATGCCAATAAAGCATATTTCAAGACCAGTTGTCTATCTTTTTGAAGAGCACTCGAAGCGAAAAGATTAATTACTATTACCAGCAATAGGTAACTTAATTTATTTATTTTTTAAAAAAAGTGTAGTACATCTTTGAAAGCCTTTGAACTTTGAATCAAGAATTGGATGATACATTATATGAAAATAGGAAAATAATGAGGGTTTGAATGAAAAATCATTCCAAGCAAATATTCTTACGCAACAAGGTAATTTCAGTTTCCACCACAAGATGTATATATTTTGATTGAAAACAGTGGGAAAGAATAAGGAAACGACAGTGTAGAAGTCTATGATAACTTCATCTTCTTGTTTTTGATATTGGGGGTTGATTTGGTAGTATTCAATCAGAAAATGATGGGAATCAATCAGTACTCACAAGAGAAATGGGCAGAAGGACCCTTGGGTTGGGTAAAGGTTAAAAGAAAGAGGGACCAATGTTAAGTTATGGCACATGAACCTTGTTTGTCTCTATCTTTTACTAACATGTGGTGTCTGTGGATTCTTTTCACATTTGCCAGTGATTTCATGAAGACCCTTCTTTTGTTCAAATTTAAAATGAGAGGCTTTTATTTGTAATTGTACCATTTAATAATTGAATTTGTTTTTGATTACACGTACATGATGTCTAGATAATTATCGTACTTAATGGCCATAGCAACTTCATACCCTTTAATGCACAATATTGTATTGATTAAGATAGTCTTTTAATGGAAAAGTTATTAATTAGCCTGTTTTAAAAATTAAAATTCAATCATCTAAAAATTTATCATATTAAATTAAAGCTTTCTGTCACTGTCATCTTCCTATACAAACATTTGACTTGTGTATCCCCAACCATAAACATGAAAGGAACATATTCAAAAATTAAATAAAGAATTTTATATAATTTAAATAATAAAAAACTACTTTATCTAAATATTATGTAGAACTTAGTCCAAAAAATTAAATATTATTATTACACCAACATTATTCTCCAAGTATTTTCCTTCTATCAAAATACCTAATCCCCATCATCTTCTTCTCTTCTTAAAAATGGCACCATCGAGGGGCTAATATTTGAAATTAAATATGGTTAAAACTGGCAAGTGATCACTTATCCGAGATTAATGTAAGAAATGGAGGTTAAAGCAGTGGTTTTGGTGCTGAGTATGGAGATTAAATGTTGTGGCAACATTGGTGCTTATCCATCAGCTAAAGCCAAGAATGTGCAAAATGGGGACATTTTGCATGTTCCTGATTCTATGCTTGAACAATGACTTCAAATTTCAATATTTACTAAGATAATTACAAATGATACCGACGACTAACATTTGTTAATTAAAATGAATTCTTGAGGTAAAGGGTTCAATCATGTTGATACAGTAGTTGATAAAATTCATCGGCACCGTTGTTCTCTGCATCGACTTCCTTCAGTTGTAACTGCAGCTGCTGTGGTTCTGCAGGATTTTGGGGGGTCAATCCGGTCCGTTCATAAAATGCTTCTCTTTGGTTGTTCCAGCTCGCATCTATCTTTTCAACTATTTCGCTTAGAGGTTCCTCGTTTTCTGATATATGCTTTATGTTCTGGACATCCACCACCTTTCCAGCCTCTTTAAGAAGAAATTAAATTGAAAACAGAATAAGAAAATTGAATTTACCAACAAAATGGAATCATGAATTCATGGATATGGATGTGAGGAAATTGTAACTGACGCGTAACATAATACTTATAATATTAGCCAATATATCATACGAATCTGTTTAATCTTAGCTACATAAACACGGTTGTTTACTAATGACATGATCAAGGTCCTGGTTCTAAATGATAAGAATAACACCATCCTGGATCTAGAGTGGTCTGCTAAAAAGAATCTGCAGTCATGTTTAGGCATATTGTAAGAGTTCACAGAGTCACAAAGAATAACGTACCTTCAATGGCTTTTCTCTTCGCCACTTCATATTCGGTGGACACTTTCTTTAGCATATTGAGGTCAACCTCCCTACCCTAGTACATTTAGCGTTAAAGCAAGTATCACATAATCAGAAGTAGTTTAAAGCAAATATAATTTGATAAATAGATTATAAGAACACATTCATGGCAGCAATTGCATACATTTCAAAGCTATTGTTGTTTATAGACTGAAAGAGTACAAGTGAATTTGACCATTTGATAACTAAAAGTTATGCACAAATGTCATCTGCAATGCACAGGATCGCACAATTAGAAGGTATTTATGCCCCTTCTAATAGTTATGCTTCCTCTTGTTATTTTATATAACGAGTTGTATAACTTACCAAGTCCATTGAGATGTATTGCTCGATCGCAGTATCGGTAAACAACCTATTAGTGAAAAGGAAACCAGCAAAGACATGAAGAAATATTAAAAAATATATGTATATCATATCGAACTAGTAAATGACAGTTATCAGAACCTACTTCTCATACGCAACTTGTATACGTGCATCCTGTAATTTCGTCAAACTGTTAATCGTCTCACTAACCGAGCCTTCATTTAAGTCCACAAACCCAAACAGAAACATATTTGTTTCCATCATCCTTTTGACCAAAGCAGGCACTACTTTTATACCCATTTCTTTTGCCTCAGCAACAAGGGTTTTAAGTTTCTCCATCTCTCCTGTCGATTAAGGACAGACAAATGAGGAATCAACATTGACCATTATTATTAAGTGTTGTAAATGCCGTTCAGTGGGAAATAATCTGAAGCAATTGTGCAAACATACGGAGTGAGAGATAAATCTTGAAAGGCGGTTTGAATGGTTGCGTTTCATAGAGGCAGTAGAGGCAATAGAGTCCTCCAAGTCTGCGAGTTAAAGAATCAACATTGACCATGTGACCTGCATAGGATAGTCAGCAATGGGAGGAAAATTCATGCTTAAAAACACAAAACAAAGGCAAAATTTCCCCATTTTAAGAACCTGAAAGTAGTAAAAATTACAACGAAAAAAGAGAGAATTTTGACATACTGAGAGTGTGGGCATAGAGTGACTGCATAAAGAAAGCTAGGTTTGTAGAAGGACTAGCTTCGTAAATGTATGAGAATTTCATGGATAACCATATTCTCTTCATGTCATTCAAAGTTGATGATTCACTCTGTAAACACCATATCTAACAATTACTAACAAAACTTTAAGACTAACAGACAAATACCCAGAACCAAAATATTGATAAAATTGATAAAATAATAATAAATTTACCTCAACAAACTCATGAATAAGATCGTCAATATCTTGCTTGAACAGACACAAATCCATATTCAGTTTTCACCCTTGGTTTCTCCCAAGCTAACCCTCGTATCTAATCATCCTGCGAATTTTGATGGAAAAAAAACGAAGGAATATGAACAGCATCCAAATTTTGCCCAATATTTTTTCTCGAAATTTTCTAAATTACTATCAAGTTTGAAACTTTTAGTATGATGGGCCATTAGAGTTTCCATCTAAGACCTGAAAGTTTTATTCTTTTTCATTCTAATTTTTCCCCTAAATGACGTATTGTGGTTGGGCTGAAATTTTTACTACTAACGAGGCGGTTCTTCGGTTTCTTGAACTATGGGTCTCATGTGGATTCACTCTTCAAAAATGTCCTAAGCTGATCTTTCTATAAAATAAGACCTGTAGTAAAAGTATCATGTAGAACTTTAGATTACATTTTATCCTCTCTACTTAAATTGAACCTTCTATCAAAAATTCCATCCATGTATTATCTGATTGCTCAAATTAATCCCTACATCACAAAAGTTCCATCCATTCTACTGTTTATTAGAAAATTCATCCATTTTTTCAATCCATCTATTTTACTTGAATTAGTCTGGCAACCCAAGGTACAGGTGGCTAGGGGAGAGCATAAGGTTGGTTCAGTTGGTTTTTTATAGAACCAACTTAAACGACCTAACTTGTGCTAAACCGATCAGACCGAAATTTATTGAAATAACCGATCTAACCAAACCGAATTTAGGTCAGTGTTCGGTCCATTAACCGACATAACGGAATTTTTTTGCTCCCTGATTTTTTTTTTTTCTTTCAACCATTTTCAAATAGCCATGTAGGTATCAAATTTATACAAAATGATTCTATGAGTCTTATATTTACTAACTGCTCATACAAGAAATTGCATAAACTAATCAAATTAAACCTCAGTTCGAGCCATTGACATTTCTAAGGCATGTTCAATCAATTGACCATTGAAACTTTTATAAAGAACCCAAATCTTGAAGTAGAATAAGCATGGAAGTATTACAGAAGCATTGATACTTAAAAATGCTCCGAAATGAGTTAAAGAAAGAAAAGACAAGTAAATGCATATAGATAAATGGGAAGAAGAGAAAAAAAGGACTTCTTGGTATTACCAGAAGTACGTTTTTAAACACTAATATTTCTCTTCTTCTTTTTCATTCTTACCTTCGGCTTTGAGAGGAAGATGAACGAATGGAGGAATGGCAGATTTCGGCAACGAAAGGGGGAAGATCAACGCCGAGTGGTGCAGAAGTGTTGGCCGGCCACTGGGTTGCAATCACGCTTTCGGTAACGGCAACGAACTACGAAAGGGGGAAGATTTTGCTATTTACGGAGTTTCTTTTAATTTGACGAAGAAGAAGGAAGATAATCGGGAGTCAGCGGGTAAGGTAGCAAAAGCCAAAAGGGAAGGGGATGTGTTTTTAAAACAATTAGGCAGATTAGATTTGGGCTTTTTTTTTTTTTTAATTTACTTGGGTTTTAACTTTTAAATTATTGGGTAAAGTACATGATTAGTCACTAAACTATGGGTAAGTTTTCATTTTGGTCACTTAATTAAAAAAGTTACAATTTGGTCATTGAACTATTCAAAAATTTTCATTTAAGTCACTAAACTATTCAAAAGTTTTTATTTAAGTCATTGGACTATTAAGTTTTTTTTTCTAAGTTCCACCAATAAGCTCCAAGTAACGATTCGACAACTAATACGGTGGATTAGTACATATTGTTGAATAGAAGAACATACTTTAGGTCCAAGTCAATTTGACTATTAATATTGGAGATCGAAAAAAAAGGATATTTGAATTTTTGTTCACAAATTCATGACGTCCAAAGCTATTTCATGAAAAAAAATTGAACTGGAGAAGAAGAGCAGAAAGTGAGCTTTCTTTTGTGCAGGCAATACAAACAGAGAAAGCCATATAACATCGATTTTAACAGCCTAGTGACTTAAATAAAAACTTTTGAATAGTTTAATGATCAAATTATAACTTTTCTAGTTAATTGACTAAAAAGAAAATCCATCTATAATTTAGTGACTAATGGTATAGTTTACCTAAATTATATGGGTTAAATGGGTTTTTAATCACTTGGAATGGTTTGGCTAATTTTAAATTGGGTTAGTTATTTAGATGGGTTTAGGGATTAGGTTTAGTGAGTTTTAATAAAAATATTTTTATTATATAAAAATATATTTTAAATATAATAAATATTAAGTGGGTTTGTTGATTGATTCATTTTGATAATTTAAAAGTCAAAACTCGATTGAATGTTTAAACCGATCAATACTCTCCCCTACATGTGGCGGACCAAATGTCATTATATGGTTGTTTCATCAGTCACGTCAACATTTAACAGTAAAAATAGATGAAACTTATAATAAAATAATTAGTTTATTTTTTAATCTAAGGTACAAAAATTAATATACTCATTTTTTTTAATAAAGAGGATAAAATACAATCTAACTCTTAACCTAAATCACTCGATAATACTTTCACTGATACACTGCCGAAACAAGCTAATTAGTGGAAAATAAGGATATTATTATTGCGTGTGTTTTGTACAATGATGGTGCCTTCTCCCTACAATCAATTCACCATCCCCTAGGAAATCTATGTAAAATCCAAAAATTAACTATACATGATTTACAATTTTGTCAGCCTTCAAAAAAAAGAACCTTTTTGTTTGATATAAAGTAAAACCGTTATTATCTATTAACAGGAGATGAAATGGGTTAATAGCTTTTTTAATCAATTATCACAAGCTACAATGGAAATCGGGGCCTTTCAATTTTATGTATGTTCAATTTAGACTTAAGATGAAAAGTTTAGTTGAAAGGAAAAAAAAAATCCTTAAATAATACGAGATCCTTTATTGTTAAGGAACTTCATTTTGTTTTTCACCGAATTAATCAAGTGATGCAAAAATTGTTTAGAGTATATTTTTATTCCTTTTAATAGGTTTTGATTTTTTTTTTTTAAACATATGCTTAGAACTATCCATAGCCCTTGACTAACCCATAAATAGTAAAACAATGTACTTCAACGCACTCAAATCCAATCCTCCTGCATTGTTACATGCCAATCAAGCTAAAATTCAATCAACTAGAAGGAGAGGAAAAATACTCCCAAAATAAATTGCCCAAGGAAGGAACCATTATTGTGGCTCAATAGCATGGTCAATAGTAATATAGAAAGAAAATGTAGACTTCTAAGTATTTCCATTTGCTCTATAGGTTATATGGAGCCTATCAACATTTCTTTTTACTATCAAATCTCCAGTTCAAGTAAATAATCGGAAAGACAAACTACCATGCATGTCTTTCGTTAAAATAATAAAGGCTTGATCTTTTGACTGGAGCCTATTTGTTTGTAAAATGAGAAAGAAAATATACACCACCCGATGGCAGTATACCTGTTGATGCACATTAAGACTATAGCTATTGGCAGCTTAATATTGTTAGCAAAGCTTTTGCCAGGATTCGAGGACTGACTTGCACATAAATCATCTGCAAAAACCATATCCAATAACTTCTAGAAAACATCGGGGTTGAAACGGCCCGGGATAGAGCTACTTTGCTGAGCTTGCTTCAAGTGCATTGTCAATGCATAGTTGTTTACCTGTTGGGGCATCAAATGATCAAACAACTTTCATCAGATTCCGGAACAATTAAAGCCGTAAACTTTGTCATAATGAGACGTGAGTAGACACATGGATAATATATGCATATGAATACTCTCTGCAGGTGTTCCAACTTCCTGTGTGAATCAAAAGTTGAGTTCATGAGACTAACCTCAAGGGTTCTCAACTGCTCTTGATTCTGAGATGCTAGTTGCTTCAGATGCTGCAACTCCTGACTCTGATTTTCGTACTCCTTCTGACGCTCATGCTGAACGGCAACAGCTCGTTTCAGAATAGTATTTTCCTGAATGAGTGCTTCCAGTTGTTCTTTTAGCATCTTATTTTCCTATAACAACAAATACCAATTTCAGTATCCTCAAACAACCTTTTTTTTTCTTTTCATTTTCCTAGTAAATTCATCATTGGTCATTAAACTTTGACCAAAATCCCATTACTTATCCTCTAAAATAATTGAAGATATAGTTAAGATGAGAAATACAATTTCCTATCTCTATAGATCTTTAGTTAATTATACCAGATCTAGCCCCAATATATGATTTCATCCATCAAATAAAATAGAAAAAAATATGCAGCTACATGTTAGCAACATATAACCATCATCTGCAATATCCATTGTTTTCTTTTTTTTTGAAAATTTTGATTTGATTTTTGGCTCAGTTATTGCGAATGATTTTTTGTTTGTTGTACTTTGAAAGTCTGAATTGTGCTTTTGGGGGTGGATTTGATTGGTCGGGGGGGTGGTTGGTTTTGATTGGTCAGCGGTGACAAAAGGTTTAGAGTTTAGAACAAGGCCTTCTATTTTGTTTGTCTCAAAAATGCTAATTACAGCCATGTCATTTTTTCGTTAAATTTTAGGATCAAACATGTCAAGGTCACGAAATTGGTATAGTTAACAAAGTCCAAGACCTTATTGATACAAATTAAAGTTTTGTGACCTAAATGAGATTTTTGTCAAACTTTAGTTACCAAAAGTAACATTTTCTCCTCTTTTTTCCCATTAAAGTATGGTGTGTAGCAGGGATCAGAGAGGAGATAACTAGTAGCAACTCTAACAGTCATGACAACCAACCTGGTGGAAATTTTGGGCCACCTTTGCTCCAGCTCGTGCACAAATGGATTTCTCCAAAACCTCCAGTGCTCTCGAAGCACGTGCTCTGGCATCATCAATGTTAGAAGCATTTAACATTTCCCTAACAAAAAGCTCCACCCAATCTGAACCATCCATAGCTTCTGGATCTGTCGGTTCCTTAGCCACATCTCCATTGGCTGCTACACCTACAACAGAACAATGATCTTCTCACTACGCAACTATTGATGCAAAAAGACTAAAAGCCAATTCAGTAAAGTATAAGTCATAATTCTAGTTTTCATGGCGGTTCATCCAAATAAACTCTAGGCTAGCCAAATAGCATAAAAGGTAAATGCAAGAACATAAGCTGTAACTTCAACAGTAATATATCCACACATCAATTTGCTAAGAAAGTTTTACATATTGCACGGTAAAGGTGTGCTAGTTTCTGGTTTCCACAATCTGTTTAGTTGTTTTGAGAAAAGGAAAGGGGCACAGGAGGGACAGCTGGTCATAAACAACTCCAAGCCTTGGAGTTTCTTGGTGAATCATACAATACTAATTACCCATTCTTAAGTTCAGACATTGTAGCAACACTCACATAGACACCACCAAAAGCGAACTACTTATTCAAACATGTTACATGGATCAAAGAACAAGCTTTCAGGTTATCATTTCAATACCAATATTCCATTGTCTTCAACTATTCCTGAAAACAAGTACTACCACAAACCTTCTTTGCCATATAATCTCAAGAACTGAATCCAAAGAGATATGTAGAGTCTAGTCAAAACTCTTGGTCAATCCAAAAGCCACAAAATTGCCAGGGATATCAATCTCGAGTTATCAAAATTGAATCAAAAGGATTTCCACTCATACCTTGAGCTTGAAGTTCTTTTAATTCCACACCACTTTTATCATCAACGGCAATTGCTGCATTTCTATCAGCAGATCCTAGACGAAGTTCATTCAAACGTCTAATAGCTGAATCCAAATCGTCTCCGCATTCTTCAAGTACTCTCTCAAGAACCTAAATCATATTATTTCATTAAACTATTACGACAAAAAGATCTTATCTCAGATACCAAAAAAAAAAAAAAAAAAAAAAAAAAAAAAGATTCTCAAGTCAGTTGAATTTACATATTACGACAAAAAGATCTAATCTCAGATGCCAAAAAAAATTTAATTCTCAGTTCAGTTGAATTTACATGATATAATTCAGGTTTTTATGCATAGACTGTCACTTTACAATTTATAATATGGAATTTGATCTTAGAACCTGGAATTGTGTTAATTACAGAAAAAAAAAGGGTAAATCTCAAGTTTTAATTGAAATTCCAATTCTAACTCCAAATTCTTTTACCATAAAATTCCGCCTCGAAATTCCATTCTAGTGACAGAAAGCAACTAAACATTAGAATAAAAAAACATAACAAGAAAATTGAATAATAATTTCCATTTCATATTCTTTTCCAGATATTAAAAATTAAACAAAATAACAATTTTTTTTTGTAAAAAAAAAAAAAAGACGTTGAAAATCTTACCTGTTTATCCATTTCAGGGAAAATAGCTATCAATTGATCGGTCAAAAACAAAGGAGGCGGCGAAGAAGGGGAGAAGGAAGAAGAAGAAGCAAAACGAGAAGAACAACGGATTCTCTTAGCAACGGGAGGTGACTTACTCAATTCCTCAAAGAAAGATCTCTTCCCTGAAACTATGGCAGACATGTTTCAGCCAAATTGCCTGCTCTCACGGCCTTTCCTTTTCTTTTTTATCCCAAATCCGTCCTCTCCCTTTTAAATTATATTATCTAAATTCAGTTTCAAAAACTCCGATCCGATCGATCTTAATTTCTCTAAAAAAAACGCAAAAGGGCTTCAGAAAATTAGGATTCGCTTACTCTCTATCGTTAGCAATTTGATAGAGGAATTCTTGTTGTTGTTGTAGCATTTGAGGAAATCAAAGAAATTTGATTTTTGCTATATTCTCTCTTTTTTTGTCCTTTTAATTTTGTTATCGTTTATTATCATGGCTGGGATGAAGACGAGGAGGCAGGTAGCAGCATCAGCCTGCCAGAAAATTTAATAAAAAGATTATTTTAATTGGGTGGAATTCGATGGGGAAATGATGATCGGGTAACACCGAGGATTGGAAACTCACCACTTTAAATTAGACACGTCAGATGTCATTTGAAACGTGTTCTTCTATGATTGGGTTTAGACATGGTTTAGGAGAAGTTATAACTTATTACTGGAAGCATCTTATTAGGTTTAGACATCGTATTCTTCCTTTCATAGTTATGGGTTGGGTTTTATGAGTTGACTGCACTATGCATCTCTAAATTAACTTTTTTTTAATTGAATTTTAATTTTAAAATATCTTAATTACATTCTTCAAACCTTAAAATTCTTTTTTCCTTTTAACTCTATTGTTTTTTATCTTTTTGTTTTACCCGGCAACAGTGTTTGTTTATAGGTTAGTTATTACTGGCTTTTTTTTTCTTGGGGTAAATATCCTATATATACCAAAAAAAAAAAAGAAAAATTACGAAAATATGCCAATTTGAAGAATATTTACTGGAAAGTACGTTTCCCCTAAAAACGTATCAACGTCAGCGCGTTTTTGGGGGATGCAGGGCTAAAGAGGGCGCACTTTAGCCTTGCAACGGTCGAATCCCCAACGGCCAAATTTTTTTTCACCTTTGGGGGCCCAACGGTAAAAAAAAAGTATAAAAACCCCCAACCCTTTATTTTTTTCACACTTAAATCCTTTCTCAATTTTCTCTCAATTTTCTCTCAAAGTCCTTAAAATTTACACTCAAATTTCAAAATAGTCATTTACTATTTACGAAAAAGACCTTTATAATTTTTTTAATATATCTTTTTTTGGAAAATTTTAAAATTTTTTATCGAATTACAATGGCCGGGGAATTACGTCGCGTAGACGACAAGCACATTTTCGTCAAGCAAATGAAAATGGTAAGTTTTAATGTTAATTTTTCAATATTATTTAATTTTTTTCAATTATGCAATTTTAATTAATTTTGAATTTTATAATTTCTTAAACAGTCTGTAGATCGGGTGTTGGAATGTTATATTCGCAACATGCCTGGTCCCCCATCGCCGTTGATCGAGAATTACCTGCGGGAAGCGGGTTTTTGGCATGTGGCCACGATAGGCCGGGGGTTCAAGTTGGAGCCGCCTTTGATCAGCGCGTTGATAGAGAGATGGAGACCCGAGACGCACACTTTCTATCTGCCATGTGGAGAGTGTACCATCACTCTAGAAGATGTGCAGTTGCAGTTGGGATTACCGGTGGACAGGTCGGTAGTCACCGGGTCCGCAACATCTATCGATTGGATGGCCGTATGCTACGAGCTTCTGGGTGCCATTCCGGATAGAATTCAAGGAGCTCGGATCGATATGGCCTGGTTACGAGACGCATTCCCGCAGCCGAACGAGTGTTCGACCAAAGAAGAAAGAATACGGTATGCTCGGGCATATATTCTTCAGATAAATGGAGGCTATCTGATGCCGGACCTCTCTAAAAACCTCGTGTAATGGCCTAAATTCAAGGTTATCGGAACAATGGTTTCGTAACCATAAATCCGATTTAAAGAGAAATTTATTTTAATATTTTTGCATGAATATTTATATGATAGGAAAATCGTATTAAAATATCGATAGAAAAATTTTACCGATTTAGTGGTTAGTTAGAAAAAGGAATTATTGAAGGAATTGGGTAAAAACAAGGTATCGAGACCTTGATCTCATAAAATTGAGTAGGAAATATTTTTATAAATATTTATAAAATGTTAGTAATGTGGTATTAAAATTTCGTTAGAAAATTTTAACGTTTGAGTATGTAATTAAATGAAAAGGACTAAATTGTAACAAATACAAAATTATGAAAAATGATTAAATAGTTTAAATGATAAAATAAAGAGGGCTTAAAGGAAAATAGACCCAAGGTCTAATTGGGCTGGACGGCAAAGGTATGAAATCAGCAAGAAAATAAGGAGAAATAAGGGTAAAATGGGAAAATAACAAAATTTGCTAAATAAAACTAGGACTAAATAGGGATATCTAGAAATCTCTTTATTTTTCTTCACTCTCATCAGCAAAAAACGCCATAGGAGGGGTATCTAAGCTGGTATATCATAATTTTTGCACCAAGTAAGTGAATCCTTGCCTATTTCTTGTAATTTTGTGTTTTTAAAGACTTTTACAACTAGGTCCTATCATTAAATTCATTAGTCTTTGATTTCATGGATGAAATTGAAAGCCACCATGGTTGGTTTATGTAAGTTTATGATGAAATAGCATGAAATTTAAGCCTTAATTCGTTTAAGAGATGATTTTATTAGGTAATTTCAATAGAAATTGATTTTTGGGACCTAATTATGAAAGTGTTTGGAATTAAAGTCTATTACTGAAATTATGATTTCCAAAGGTTATAAAGTAGTTTAAAGTGATATAATAAAGTGTTAATTGAGAAAAATAAGCTCAATTGATAGGTTAATTGAGCAGGGACGAAATTATCATTCATTGAAAGTTTAGGGAAAATGGTAATAACCAGTTTGCACTAAAACAGTTTTTGACAGCAGCAGTAGTCTAACTTTGAAAAATCACCATAAATTGTAGAAGTTGAATTAGAAGATGGAAAAATATTAAATTAAAGCTTATTGAGTCTAGTTTCTTATGGAAGAAATGTTGTAAGCAATAGAATTGTAAATCATGAGATATAATAGGTTTTGTGAGACAAGGTCAGAATGAATTCGGGTTCCCCTGTTCTGACTTTGAAAAATCATAAAAAATTGAATAAAAATAATTATGGGGAGTGGTTTATATTCTTAGAATCCTTAGTGAGTCTATTTTTTTATGGTACAAATGAAAACATTATTTTTATTCTGTACAGTGAGATATCTGAGATTTTGTGAAGAGATAGCAGAACTGTCAAACAATGAAACAGGGGAAACTTTAACGAATAAACTGTACTAATTGGCTAAGCCAAAAATTATGAAAATTTTATGGTGTGAAGATATGTGAGTCTAGTTTCAAGGAAAATTAACGGTTCTTCATTTGGAGTTCTGTAGCTCGAAAAATAAATAATTTAGTGACTATGACTCAAGTAGACAGCTTTGAATGAACTATAAATAGTAATAGAATTATAATGAATGCTACATGTGAACATGAAATGTATTGAATTGATAATTAAATTTATTTATTTAGATCCGGAAAACTCAAACACAAAGCTAAATCGAGGAAAGGAAAAAGTTCCGGACTAGTAGATTTTGTATACAAACTAGAATCGAGGTAAGTTCATGTAATTTGAATTATATTCTTAAATGCTTGAAATTTATGTTATTGATGTGAATATAATTTGAATGTTCATTGTATGAAAATTGATGAAATATTGAAATATTTGATAAAAAGGGGAAGAAATCCCGGTTGAATGAAAGGAAAATTCGATGGATCACGAAAAGGAATTGACGGTAAAAGGATCTAGCCCGGACGGGTGATCCTATCCTGATATAGCCCTCCCGAAGAATATGTGGAAAATGGATTTAGCCCGGACGGGTAATCCGAATTAGGGTCTGAATTTAGCCTGGACTGGTAATTCAGATCCAAACTCATTAGAGTAATTGTCGTTGCAGGGGATTTAGCCTGGACTGGTAATCCCGACAATACTCTATGAGTTTATATTACTGTGATTTAGCTCGACTGTAATCCCATTTGTAAAGATGAGGTTCATGGAGTGTGCTCTCTGAAATGAAAATGTGCGCACATGAATATGAATTGACGGATTCGAATTTGTACACTAAAGTGTACCTCTGAAAATCCATCGAAATTCCGAGTAATTCAATGGGATAAATATAAAAAAAAATATGGAAATTATGGTATTGATGAGCTCATCAATGATAGTATATATTATTGATATATGAAAATTATTGGACTGACTTGAATGTTGAGTTTGTAAATGTTAAGGTAATAATGCATTGAATGGATATATAAATGGTTATTACATTATATTGAAAATGTTAGGTAAGTATAATTCTTGTTACATGGGCTTACTAAGCACAAAGTGCTTACTCTGTTTCCTTTTCTCTATTTTGTAGTATTAAGAGCTCGGAGAGGTCGGATTCGGTGGGAGACACATCACACTATCAACCCCAAGATTTCGGTATATAAAGAAACTTTATTTTGGAAATCAACGGCATGTATAAGCTAATAAAGTAGATGTTAATATGAAATGAATGTAAGGTTAGCCATTGGTATGGCTAACAAATTTCTAGTTTCAGTATGTAATGAGGTTATCTTATAAATTTGCATGGATCTATTTTGAAGGTATGTTGATTGGATTGGTTGATATGAATTAGTCTCGGTTTAAAAAAAAAATTTTGCAGGGAAGACTAGATTGTTTATAAAGGAGTTATATTGAGTAAAAAAATAAATAAATATTGTAAGCTCCGGTAATGCCTCGTTCCCTATTCCGATAATGAATACGGGTAGGTGGTGTTACACCTCGCCCACCTGAGATGGCTCCTGAAACTTGTTGATTTCAGAGCAGCCGGTGAATTGAGTTGGGGCTCTGCCATGTTATCGAGGTTGTATCGGGAGATGTGCGGGGCAACGCAGTCGAGTAAAGCAAAAATCAGAGGTTGCCCATCACTACTGCTGTCATGGGCAAGGTTTCGATTTCCATTTTTACGTCCTCGACTCGACTAGCCATATTCATTCTGTAATACCCCTATACCCGGTTCAATTATGCAAACCCGGTATAAGACTATTACATTTGGTGCCAAAACAATTATGGCCAGATACTGTCTAATTAAAACATTTGAATATAATATTTTAACTTTCCAACCATTTTTGATAACAAATTTATTGTTTATTAATTCATTCCATATATACTAAAATACTTCAAATAACTGAAAATAGATAAAATTTCAAGAATCTACATTTTAGTCCCTATCACATGGGGACACCTTTGAACTACATATGTACATGCCATTTTAATACAAAATATAGTAACTACCTTTGAAGCCCTTGAGGATGTGATGAGATGAGCGATCTTTTAGTTGGACTTTTCTCTTAGTCTAATTGTACTCACGCTGTTAAAATAAACGCGTTAAGCCGGTGAAGGCTTAGTAAGCACCACAAGAATAATTAAATAAACAATCATAACAGAATATTTTAACTCAATCAATTATTGCATATTTTCTCACATATAAGTTTCTTCATGTATGCCTTGCTTTAATAAAATTTAACTTATCTTTTGTAAGGTATAAATCTTACCTTAACACATCAGTAATTCACTTTGTCCTCGTTTCAATTCTTAGCCCAAAGTAGACTTTATAGAACACATCGGATATACGGAACATATACAGAGGTGCATTATGATGCACAAGTGAACAGAGAGCACCAATGTGCTAATAATCGTCGAGAGCACCGACGTGCTAATATTCAGAGAGCACCAACGTGCTAATATCAGAGAGCACCAACGTGCTAATATCAGAGAGCACCAACGTGCTAATATCAGAGAGCACCAACGTGCTAATATCAGAGAGCACCAACGTGCTAATATCAGAGAGCGCGCTAAAGTTCCTTAATGGCATGCCACTAATATCCCAATAGTTCTAATTTCGTCTACTTGGGCATTAAAGTTTGAATCTCATGTATTTAAATAATTCACATAAATATTTCAAAAGGATAAATAACAATAATTTAAAATTCTTGTAGTACTTACAATAAAAGATTGAGGTGATATGAATTCTTCTTCCTTCACTCCTTAACCTTCTCTTTTCCTTTTCCTTCGATTCGGTCCTCTCCTTCCTTTTCTTTTCTTTAATTTCATATAAACATATAACATTTATATGTTAAAAATAATCAAATAATTTCCTGTAATATTTAATAAAATAAACATGTATTTTATGATAATTTCATGCTTTCTTACTTTTGCTCACATTTCAATTTAATCATTTACTCATAAACTTATTCAAAGCTGTCCTTTTGTGTCATAGTCACTAAATTATTTATTTCTCGAGCTACAGAACTCCAAATGAAGAACCGTTAATTTTCCTTAAAACTAGACTCATATATCTTTTACTATAATTTTTCCAGAATTTTTGGTATGGCCAATCAATACCAGATTATTCTTAAAGTTTCCCCTGTTTTACTGTCTGACTGTTCTGACCTCTCTTCACTACGAATCAAATTACTCTTTGTACAGAATTCATATGACCTTCTTATTTATTTCATTTGAAAATAGACTCATTCAGGATTCTAAACATATAAAGTTAAGCCCCTAATTATTTTTCTACAATTTGTTATGATTTTTCAAAGTCAGAACAGGGGATCCTGAAATCCCTCTAAACCAGTCTTACAAAAATATAAATATCTCAAATTACAGAATTCCTTTGCTTTCCCTGTTTCTTTTATATGAAACTAGACTCAATAAGCTTTAATTTCATATTTTGTTCATCTTCTAATTCAACTTGTACAATTTATGGTGATTTTTCAAAGTTAGACTACTGCTACTGTCAAAAACTGTTTTAGTGCAAAGTGTTGATTTCCATTTTGCCCCAAATTTCAGAGTTCATACAATTCAGTCCTTGATCAATTACCCTCAATTAAGATAATTTTTGTAAATTAATACTTTACCTAATTATTATGAGTTATTTCAAACCTATTGGAATTCAGAATTTCCACATAAAAACCCTCACTTCATATTCTTTTAAAATTAGGTCCCAAACATTCACTTTCTATGCAATTCTTTCAATAAAATCAGCATATAAACCATTTAAAGTTAAAATTCCATGCTAAATCATCATATACTTCCAGAACATATTCATAGCAACTTCCAACTTTATTCATAAAATCTAAAACTAATGAATTCAACAAGTGGACCTAGTTGTAAAAGTCACAAAAACACATAAATTTCAAGAAACAATCAAGAATTGAACTTACTTGCAGTAGAATTATGAAAAACCAGCTTAGGGAAAACCCTTCTATGGTGTTTTGCTGATGAGAATGCAGAAAAATAAAGAGGAATCTAGATAATTCCACTTTAGTCCTAACTTTATTAAGTAAATTTTGCAATATTCCAATTTTACCCTTATTTCTCCTTATTTTCTCTGATTTCATGCCCTTTCCGTCCAGCCCAAATAGACCTTAGGTCTATTTGCCTTTTAAGACCTCCTTCTTTTATCATTTAAGCTATTTAATCATTTCTCATAACTTTACATTTGTTACAATTTAGTCCTTTTCATTTAATTACATACTCAAACGTTAAAATTTTCTAACGAAATTTTAATACTATATTACTAACATTTTATAAATATTTATAAAAATATTTCCTACTCAATTTTATGAGATCAAGGTCTCGATACCTTGTTTTTACCCAATTCCTTCAATAATTCCTTTTTCTAACTAACCACTAAATCGGTAAAATTTTTCTTTCGATATTTTAATACGATTTCCTATCATATAAATATTCATGCAAAAATATTAAAATAAATTTTTCTTTAAATCGGATTTATGGTTACGAAACCATTGTTCCGATAACCTTGAATTTAGGCCATTACAACTCTCCCCTTTTAAGGATTTTCGTCCTCGAAAATCTTACCAAGAAAGAGGTTTGGATATTGTTTCCTCATTGCCTCCTCCGGTTCCCATGTCGCTTCCTCAATCCCGTGCTTTTGCCACAATACTTTCACCAAATTTATTTTTTTATTTCTAAGCTCCTTTGTTTCCCATGCCAATATTTTGACCGGTTCTTCATTGTAAGTCATATCCTTTGAATCTCCACTACATCGGAGAAATAACATGTGAAGGATCGACCGATATCGTCGTAGCATAGACACATGAAAAACATTATGGATTCTATCAAGTTCGGTGGTAATGCTAACCGATAAGCTACCGGTCCAATTCTTTCTGCGATCTCATATGGCCCGATAAATCTTGGACTCAATTTACCCTTTCGACCGAACCGAGAACTTTCTTCCAAGGAGACACTTTCGAAATACTTTGTCACCGACCTGAAATTCAATCTCTTTTCGTTTAAGATCGGCATATGATTTTTGGCGATCGAAAAGTCGCTTTTAAACTATCCCGAATAACCTTTACTTTTTTCTTGTTTCTGAATCAAATCAACCCGTGTATCTTCTTTTCACCGAGCTCTGTCCAATATAATGGTGTTCTACACTTTCTACCATACAAAGCTTCATCACGGAGCCATTTTAATCTTCGGATCGATAATCTGTTATTATAAGCAAATTCAATCAAAGGTAGATACCTCTCCCAATTACCTTGAACTCTAGTATACAACATCGAGTATATCTTCCAATACCGATTACAAACTCAGATTGGCCATCTGTCTGAGGATGAAATGCAGTACTGAAATACAACTGAATACCCAAAGCTTCTTGTAATTTATCCCAGAAACGAGACGTAAATTGGAGATATCCAATATAATGGAGACAGGCACTCTGTGTATTCTGACAATCTCAGATATATACAGTTTAACCAGTTTATCTAAAGAATAATCCGTACGTACCGGAATAAAGTGCGCTGATTTTACCAATCGGTCAACAATCACCCAAATAACATCTTTTTTTTTTTCTCAGAGATAATGGTAACCCCAATACAAAATCCATAGTGATTCTTTCCCATTTCCATTCCGGTATAGTAATTGGCTGGAGTAATCCCGAAGGTACTTGATGTTTCGCTTTGACTGTTGACATATCGGACATCCGGATACAAACTCGTAAATATCACGTTTCATACGACCACCAGTACATCTTCTTTCTAAATCTAACCAACTCTCTCTCGAATTATCCATCAATTTGCGAATGAAATGCTATCTTGAAATCGAGTTAAGTACACAATAATTTCTGTAATTGTTTTTCGAACCTTAAGGTGAACCGCAATCTTGATCGAAATTATCAATACCGAGAATACCATGAAATCTTACAATTTACGGAATGTACATCTCCGCAACTTTCGAAGCCATCAATCGATTCGACTTTATAAATTAATCAACTATCACTCATATAGCATTCTTATAAGTTATCCCGAAATCGAAAGTGAACCGTAAAAAGCGTAGATCTCTATCAAACATTTCAATAATATAAATGGATCAATACTTCAACTTCAATAGTACTTTAAAATAGAAGAAGAAATCTAGGAGTAGTCCCAATAATAACCAAAGTATAATAATACAACTTCTATAATCTAAGATCCATATCACCGAACTCCCATAACTAAACCAAGATTTATAACAGTAATATATATATTTACCTTCTATCACTGAATACCCCTTCACAGATGAATCATATTTGATAAATAAGATCAGACTATAAAATAATAAGAAAACCAATATAATGAAATCCCAGATGTGGCATAATGAAATCCCAGATGTGAAGCTATATTGAATTTCCGAGAATAAAAACCATATTCAATGATAAAGAAATCGATAATATTCCGAAGAAAAACCAGAAGAAGAATACCATTTATCCTCACTAGAAACGATTGTGATAAAGATAATGCAAATTGCGTATACGTACCAGAATATCAACCGGTAGAAATAGAAAATAACTTCATATGAATCTGACTATTAAGTCTTCTAGCTAACAGAACAAATTAGAAAATCCAAAGAAAAATAGAGCAGTACTGATCAGGAATCAACCAGAACTTCCATTTTAACGTTATGATTCCAAACTTTCTGCACAATAAAAGTCACATCTGAACAGTTGCATATACCTCTGAAGATAAAAGAATATATAGAATACCCATATAGAATACCCAGAAGAGATCATTGTAGAATACCCAACTATAGCAGCTGTATTCAAATATTTCTGCAATTCCATTACTAATCCGTTAACATATATAATTATTAATGATCCCATATCATTCACTTCACTCACAAAGCTTATTCGAAAGAAATTTTGATTAACCCATTCTGTAGTTACCATATCTGAATAAATCCATTTTTGATAAATGACTCATTTCTTTAATAGTAGCACTGTGTATCCCCATATAATTTTCAGAAAAGAAATCAGATAACTTCACGTTCATATTCAGCAATAGACATGTGGTTACGCTTCAAATCCAAATTCTCTTTTCTTCTTCACAAGATAAGGTTGACTCACATATTTCTTTTAAATTCGGATACAAAGGAATTCCAATTAACTTTCTCTCAGAATGGATATCCGTGATGGTGTTCCACCATTGGTAAGCCTCACCCTTTAATAAAGATCTTGCACATTTCAACTTTTCATCTCTTGTATATCGCAATTCCTTAAATATTCTTTGATTGTTCTCTAACCATTCTTGACCTCTCACTGGTCATCATCTTTCTTTCTTTAAATTCTTTAGTTCCACACTTTTGAACTAAATCATTATAATTCCTATCAATTTCACCATAAATATAATTGTGTACTAATAAGGGGGTAGAGATCGCATGCGGCCTCATAATTTAGCTTCATGTATATACTCAACATTTATCATTTCTTACTATCAGACATTTATCCACATCTTTTCAAATTCTGTTTCATCATAAGTAACATTTTACTTAATTATTTGAACACCACTTTCGTAATTATCAAATTACTTGATTGGAAAACATTTCTTTCTTTAACATTTCCTCTTTCTATACTAAGAGACAACCAACTCTATTTTATTAAATCCATAAATTCTAGTATACATCACAAAATCAAGATCTTTTATTCTTTCGAGAAGACATCTTTAAGTTTCTACAATATTCATAAATTTCATAATTAAATAACTAAACCTCATCTCATCACATCAATTTTTAAAATGGCATGTACAAATAGAGACTCATACTCGACCCAAGATTCAGAAAACCTAGGCTCGATACCAATAAATGTAATACCCTATACCCGGTTCAATTATGCAAACCCGGTATAAGACTATTACATTTGGTGCCAAAACAATTATGGCTGACATCTTGTCTAATTAAAACATTTGAATATAATATTTTAACTTTCCAACCATTTTTGATAACAAATTTATTGTTTATTAATTCATTCCATATATACTAAAATACTTCAAATAATGAAAATAGATAAAATTTCAAGAATCTACATTTTAGTCCCTATCACATGGGGACACCTTTGAACTACATATGTACATGCCATTTTAATACAAAATATAGTAACTACCTTTGAAGCCCTTGAGGATGTGATGAGATGAGCGATCTTTTAGTTGGACTTTTCTCTTAGTCTAATTGTACCTACGCGTTAAAATAAGCGCGTTAAGCGATGAAGGCTTAGTAAGCACCACAAGAATAATTAAATAAACAATCATAACAGAATATTTTAACTCAATCAATTATTGCATATTTTCTCACATATAAGTTTCTTCATGTATGCCTTGCTTTAATAAAATTTAACTTATCTTTTGTAAGGTATAAATCTTACCTTAACACATCGATAATTCACTTTGTCCTCGTTTCAATTCTTAGCCCAAAGTAGACTTTATAGAACACATCGGATATACGGAACATATACAGAGGTGCATTATGATGCACAAGTGAAAGCAGAGCACCAATGTGCTAATAATCGAGAGCAACGGCGTGCTAATATTGAGAGAGCACCAACGTGCTAATATCGAGAGAGCACCACGCGTGCTAATATCGAGAGCACCAACGTGCTAATATCGAGAGAGCACCAACGTGCTAATATCGAGAGCACCAACGTAAATAATATCGAGAGCGCGCTAAAGTTCCTTAATGGCATGCCACTAATATCCCAAAGTAGTTCTAATTTCGTCTACTTGGGCATTAAAAATTTGAATCTCATGTATTTAAATAATTCACATAAATATTTCAAAAGGATAAATAACAATAATTTAAAATTCTTGTAGTACTTACAATAAAAGATTGAGGTGATATGAATTCTTCTTCCTTCACTCCTTAACCTTCTCTTTTCCTTTTTCCTTCGATTCGGTCCTCTCCTTCCTTTTCTTTTCTTTAATTTCATATAAACATATAACATTTATATGTTAAAAATAATCAAATAATTTCCTGTAATATTTAATAAAATAAACATGTATTTTATGATAATTTCATGCTTTCTTACTTTTGCTCACATTTCAATTTAATCATTTACTCATAAACTTATTCAAAGCTGTCCTTTTGTGTCATAGTCACTAAATTATTTATTTCTCGAGCTACAGAACTCCAAATGAAGAACCGTTAATTTTCCTTAAAACTAGACTCATATATCTTTTTACTATAATTTTTCCAGAATTTTTGGTATGGCCAATCAATACCAGATTATTCTTAAAGTTTCCCCTGTTTTACTGTCTGACTGTTCTGACCTCTCTTCACTACGAATCAAATTACTCTTTGTACAGAATTCATATGACCTTCTTATTTATTTCATTTGAAAATAGACTCATTCAGGATTCTAAACATATAAAGTTAAGCCCCTAATTATTTTTCTACAATTTGTTATGATTTTTCAAAGTCAGAACAGGGGATCCTGAAATCCCTCTAAACCAGTCTTACAAAAATATAAATATCTCAAATTACAGAATTCCTTTGCTTTCCCTGTTTCTTTTATATGAAACTAGACTCAATAAGCTTTAATTTCATATTTTGTTCATCTTCTAATTCAACTTGTACAATTTATGGTGATTTTTCAAAGTTAGACTACTGCTACTGTCAAAAACTGTTTTAGTGCAAAGTGTTGATTTCCATTTTGCCCCAAATTTCAGAGTTCATACAATTCAGTCCTTGATCAATTACCCTCAATTAAGATAATTTTTGTAAATTAATACTTTACCTAATTATTATGAGTTATTTCAAACCTATTGGAATTCAGAATTTCCACATAAAAACCCTCACTTCATATTCTTTTAAAATTAGGTCCCAAACATTCACTTTCTATGCAATTCTTTCAATAAAATCAGCATATAAACCATTTAAAGTTAAAATTCCATGCTAAATCATCATATACTTCCAGAACATATTCATAGCAACTTCCAACTTTATTCATAAAATCTAAAACTAATGAATTCAACAAGTGGACCTAGTTGTAAAAGTCACAAAAACACATAAATTTCAAGAAACAATCAAGAATTGAACTTACTTGCAGTAGAATTATGAAAAACCAGCTTAGGAAAACCCTTCTATGGTGTTTTGCTGATGAGAATGCAGAAAAATAAAGAGGAATCTAGATAATTCCACTTTAGTCCTAACTTTATTAAGTAAATTTTGCAATATTCCAATTTTACCCTTATTTCTCCTTATTTTCTCTGATTTCATGCCCTTTCCGTCCAGCCCAAATAGACCTTAGGTCTATTTGCCTTTAAGACCTCCTTCTTTTATCATTTAAGCTATTTAATCATTTCTCATAACTTTACATTTGTTACAATTTAGTCCTTTTCATTTAATTACATACTCAAACGTTAAAATTTTCTAACGAAATTTTAATACTATATTACTAACATTTTATAAATATTTATAAAAATATTTCCTACTCAATTTTATGAGATCAAGGTCTCGATACCTTGTTTTTACCCAATTCCTTCAATAATTCCTTTTTCTAACTAACCACTAAATCGGTAAAATTTTTTCTTTCGATATTTTAATACGATTTCCTATCATATAAATATTCATGCAAAAATATTAAAATAAATTTTTCTTTAAATCGGATTTATGGTTACGAAACCATTGTTCCGATAACCTTGAATTTAGGCCATTACACATTCCCACTGATAACGAGGTAAATTTAATATTATATTTTACAATTATTTCGTAGATTTATAGTATAATTGCATGCTAAAAGTTTATTTAATTAGATGGAACCATTCGGCGAGTCATGTTGGAATACCTAACTCGCTTGAGGATATACGGCTCCTATTGGACCAACGGTCGTAATCACAAGTAAGTTTCGAATTTCGTTATTATAATTTAGTAATTCTTATGTAGTGTCTAGTATTATGTATATAACTAATATTTTGGTAATGTTAATATAGTTTCAATGGACACCGTACGAGGATCTAGAAATCCGGGCAGTAATTCCGGAAGAGTTCTTCCAAAACCCGAACAGTTGGCACATTAAGGTCCCAATGATCACCTACGCGACCGTGGAGATGCACCAGTCAGATTGGGTTCTGTGGCAATTTGGATTCCGGCAACCGATTCTCGTGCCACCTGAAGTGCTCGATGATGAGCACAAAGTGGACTTACGACAGCCACACACGGATTGGCCAAGATTTTGGTCAGGTCATATCGAGACGTGGGAGAACCGGTATGACTTTTTACCTATCTGGGAACCGATCATCGTTCCTGAGTTAGTGTGCGTGTCGGAGTACATGTCATGGTTTAGGATCCATGGCAAGCCGTATCTGTTGTCAGATGAAGAGAGGCGACGGTAAATTCGTGAGCGAAGGGAACGTCGGGCCCCTTTAAATCCAAGGAAAAGAGGTGATGAGACGGGGCCATCAACAGCGCCTACACAGTCACTGGGCCCATCAGTTCAGCTGATAACACCGACATCACAGCGTCCACCGTTTATGCCAGGTGCGTACCCTACCCCTTATATGTATCCTCCATATATGTTTCCTTTTCCCAATCCCATCCCAGGTTGGAATGCATGGCCGGGTTTGAGTCCGTTCCCGACTACTCCCGCTAGCCAGCCGATCGTGAGGCTGACGTCGCATGTGAGATTAGAGGAGGCGCCGTCGGGGAGCAGTTCTTTCTACCAGACTCCTTCGCCGTACGGGATGCAGTCACCCCCGCAGTGGTTTATGCAAACACCTCCGGGGTCATTATTTTATCAAGGTGGGTCATCATCGCAACACCCAGAACCAGACCCACTGCCGGAGGAACCCGATTCCCCGCCCGAGGTTCCACGACCCCCGCCGGAAGCTAGAAGAAAGAGGAATCCAGCGCGTAACTGCTGACCGCCCCCGTGTGGCACTGGTTCCCACCGGCATCAGCCCTAAACCCTAATTTAGTTTTGTAATTTTTTTGTAATTTAATTTTGTTTATATTTGATAAAATTTTAGTTTAATTTTATTTATTTTGTAATTTAATTTATTTATTTTAATTTTAATATCTTTGATAAAATAGAAATGATTTAATTTTTTTGTGATTTAGTTTTAATATATTTAATAAAATTTGAGTTTAATTTTTTTATAATTTAATATTTTTAATTTAATTTTAATATCTTTGATAAAATAGAAATGGTTTAACTTTTATTTTTTGTAATTTAATTTTTTTATATTTAATAAAATTTGAGTTTAATTTGATTTCTTTTGTAATTTAACTTTTTTAATTTAATTTTAATATATTTGATAAATTAGAAATGATTTAATTTTTTTGTAATTTTGTAATTTAATTTTAATAACTTGAATAAAATAAAAGTTATTGTACAAAAGTTCACCGTTTTCCTCCAAAAAAATAGAAATTACATAGCCACCAGGAGACCAAAAAGCTAATAACACGGTCAACTATTCCGATTTGAACACGAGCGAGATGTATGGCTCGGGTTCCTACACCATCCGCACAGCCGACTTTGGTTGCTCGTTTCTCGGATATCCATATTGTTGCGTATTCTAGTCGAGGAAGGTCGACCTTTTGGTTTGCGCCTCAATTGTCCATCCGGCAACAGCTTATAGGTGCAAGCGATACCGACGGCCACTTACGTTCATCTGGGACTGGTGGGAATACGTGTCTCCACACGTTGTACATGTTTTCTAATTTGTACACTTCGTCGACATAGCTCATGAGATCAAGACGGAGATTCTGACAAGCCGCAATTACATGAGCACATGGGTAACGAAGTGCATCAAATATCCCATAGTCGCAGGTCCTATTTGTCAAATGTACACGATAATGCTAGCCAACAATACCTTGGTTCGGTCTGTCAAACTCCGATTCAAAAAATAATCCAACTTCTGCACCGTCAGGCCCTGGCTCCCGAGGTGGATCCACATCGGATTCATCGTCCGACCCTCTATAACCTGCAACAAACGAGGGCCCCTCGCTGGTGGATGTCGTCGGGAGTACATCATCCTTCCTTAAACATCTTTCGTAAAGATCCTAATCATATATGGATTGCCAACCACTAGAAGTTGATGACGTCCCCCAATACGTATTTCTGTCATCGGACGTCGAATGACAGATATGCATGTCCCATCCACCAACCGAGTGTCGTGCAGGGGTTATGTTTTCTATACTACCACCGCACACGGGTACTTCTGTGTTTTGCCTCCCACTTACAAAGTTTCAGCTTGGGGTCGTGTATTCCCCTCGAACGGTAGTAGTTGTTGAGGTCGCAGAAAGATCACTTGGAGATGAAAATTCTACATATACCTCGATATAGGGCGACCCACTGGAAAGATGAGTCTCCACCATTGCCTCAAGGCTCCAAGGACCTTTGATGTCGAATGAGTCACATCTCACCGAATCAACCGAAGCGCAAAATCTATACTTAATAGACTGAACTTTCATTGGCGTTGTTCCGAATATTTTACGCCTAATTCTTTTACGAAGTTCTACCAAATCGACGTTCCGATTAAAACTCAATCGCGCTGTGTTCTCCGATAAGAAAACAACACCATTTTCGGTGTCACGAACTTCACCATCGTAGTAAATAACAGCATTAATACGTTCACTCATTTTCAATTTTTTTTTCTTTTGCCTGAATTTGCCTTCTGCAACCTGAGAATGAAATTTGGCTGATTTATAGCCTAAGTTTACCGGAGACCACTGTAGCAAAAGAGCGTCCACGTGGGAGCTCTTTTCGGTACTCTTGCTGACAATGCACCCTGCTGGAAGTGTTTTTGGCCACTGTTTGTTCAGAAACGTCTCCTCAAATTAATTTTTCCGGAGACCAGCAGAGCAAAAGAACGCCCACGTGGGAGCTCTTTTGGTACTCCTCGCGGCGATGGTGCACCTGCTTTGAAGCGTTTTTGGCCACCTTGTTTGTTCGAAACGTCTCCTTAAATTAATTTTGCCGGAGACCATTATAGAAAAAAAGCGCCCACGTAGGAGCTCTTTTGGTACTCTGCCGACAAGTGCACCTGTTTGGAAGCGTTTTTGGCCACTATTTGTTCAAAAATGTCTCCTCAAATTAATTTTGCTAGAGGCCACTGTAGCAAAAGAGCGTCCATGTGGGCTCTCTTTTCGGTACTCTTACTGACAGTGCACCTTGCTGGTAGCGTTTTTGGCCACTGTTTGTTTAGAAAAGTCTCCTCAAATTAATTTTTTCGGAGACCACTGTAGCAAAAGAGCGTCCACGTGGGCGCTCTTTTCGGTACTCCTGCTGACAGTGCACCCTGCTGTAAGCGTTTTTGGCCACTATTTGTTCAGAAATGTCTCCTCAAAATTATTTTCCTGGAGACTACTAACCCAAAAATTTAATTAATTTTTCATACTGCAAGTGGACGAGAAGGGAGGGCAAAAATGCGTCCACGTCAACGCGTTTTGGGGGGAAACGGTACATTCCGGTAAATATTCTTCAAACTGGCACATTTCCGTAATTTTTCTTTTTTTTTGGTATATATGGGATATTTACCATCAATTTTTTTTATTTCTTATTCTTATTTATTCTTTTATGTGTCTTCTATATTTTTAGTTTACAAATCTATTTTATGGATATATTTGTTGTATTCACAAATTATGAATCATCGCTGAAACATCACCGACTACTGGCAGTTTCTTTTAAAAAAATGGTGACTCTTTGTTAATTTCTTAATATATTTTTGTTTTAAGATTATTTCAAAATAATAAATGATTTCATGAGTCGATTTGGACTTGTGTTGTTTTAATAAGTTTTATATGTTATTTTGTTTGTTTTTCCATTGTTTAATAAGTATTCACTTTTAGAAGTTTTTGTCTACTCTTGTAGTATGCGTTTTAGTCTTGCTTTTGCGAGTGATTTTAGGATTAGTTTTGTAACGACCCAAAATTCGTGGGCATCAGAAAAGTGTGTTATCGGGCTTTCGTCTTAGTAAATTGAGTTACTAAATAATTATTAGGAGTAATTATGAGTCTAATAGTGTGTTTAATTAGATTTTTATTTAGTGAATTTAGCTTAATTTAAAGTAATTAGGAAAAAGGATCAAATTGAATAAAGAGTAAAAGTCTAATTATAGATTAAAAGAAAGTAAAAAGGATCCAAATGGAAAATATGTCATTTAGCATAAGTTGAGGCCGCATATGAAATAAAAATCTAAGATTTTTACTTAGATTTTAATTATAAAATATATATATTAGTAATAAATTATATTAAATTAATTTAAAATAATTATATTATAAGATATTTATATGATAAATAAATTAAAATAAAGACAAATATGTGGTGATTAAATTATACATGTGTAATGCATATATTTGTACACTTGTAAAATAAATATATAATTACTTATAATTTAAGCTAAAAGATATTTTTTATTAAATAATTATATATTATATTATTATAACATAAAGTAAAAAAACTAAAAGAAGTAAAAACAAAAAAAAAACAAAGAAGAAAAAATGTGAAGCTTTCAAAGCGGGGAAAGGAAAGAAAGAAAGAAAAAGAAAAGGAAAAATTAAGGTTTAAAGCTTGGAGTTTAATTAGCTAAAAGGGAACTCGAGGCATCGACTCACAAAGGAAAGGAGAAGGTTACCAAGGAATAATCAAGCAAATTCGGGTTTGTATTACTATAATTCAAATTACTTATTTATTCATTAAATGTTAAATTAATTTATGTATATGGTAAGTAAATTATAAGGTAAGTGTTTTTGTTGAATTGAATGGAAATTGAGTTGAATGATGAATATGTATTGAAATTGAATTGTATGTGAAATTGAAATTGAAAAGTAATATGGAATACCCTATTAACTAGTCGGGCTAAGTTGGATATAATTGGCATGCCATAGGATTTGGAAGAGTACGGGATTTATCGGCTTTGCCGACTAGACACTTTATGTGTCGTATATCAGTCACTTTATGTGTCGTATTTTAGGCACCTCGTGTGTCGTATCAGGCACCTCGTGTGTCGTTTCAGGCACTTATGTGTCATATACTGGTATGTTTGGGTTGGAATCTGTGTATTCGCCAAAGTCCGAGTCAGTTAATAGGGGTAACTAAAGGAAAGGTTAAATTGAATAAAATGAAATGGTTGAGCCATTGAAGGCAATGTAAAAATAGAACATGAATTAAAAAAAGGTGATTTGAATATGAGTATGAGAATGGAAAACATGAACCATTGATTCATGAGATGGATAATGGCTCAACATGAATGTGTATTATTTCAATTGTTGAATAGCTAAAATTGAATTGTATGAATATGTTGAAAATGACAAACTTATGTTTGAATTGGTTTAGTAAAATTTAAAGTTATATGATTTAATGATATGATTATTATGTTTATAATTTGAATTATGGTAATACCACTGAGTATATGTATACTCAGCGTACGGTTGTTTCCGTGCGCGGGTTAATAGGTGTTCAAAGTCCTAGTTCAGCATCCAAGGCGATCCCGACTCCAGAACAAAACTTGGTGATGTATTCTTCTCTTGATAAAAGTGGCATGTACATAGGTGTTATTTTGGTCACTTTAAATTACTACATGACTTTTGTTGTAAAGAATGATATTTGGTATTTTAGTGTTTGAACTAATGAAATGGTATGAAAATTTATATGATATACTTGATATAATTGGTAAATAAAAAAATAAAAAAATGATGTTATAGATATTATTTAAATATAATTAAATATGAAATTGCATTGGTTGAATTGTTGGATTTTGGAATTGGTTGAATTAGTTATATTTGAAATAAATACGATTTTAATTGCAGGGGGTTTTATGTGAAAATAAGCAGAAATGCTGCCGAAATTTTTATAGAAATAAAAAAAAATATATTCTAGAATACTTAAACGAGTCCCGTTACATTTTTAATACATGTTTTAAATTTCTAGAGTTCATTATAGGGACTTAATTATTAATTTATACTATGAATGTGTCTTTATTTGTGAATTATTCGTAAGTTGTCTGATTTGTCCGGTAATGCCTTGTAACCCTATTTCGGCGACGGTTCAGGGTTAAGGGGTGTTACAAGTTTTGTTGTCGTCTTCTCTAGCTTGGTGGATAGTCGGTTCTTTTGCCAATTTGTGTTTGTCGCTTTGGACCATCCAGTGCTAATTTTCTCATTGTATTAAGTGCTTGCAATCACTCAAAATGTGTTGTGCTTGAGTTATGACAGAGCCAATTTTCAACGTCCCATAATGTTATATCGATGCTAAGGCTAAAGCCGAAGCCTTTGTTGTGTTGGTGGAATTTGACTTTTACCACTTACAATGAGTGTTTGTTATTTTCCCCCCAAATTGTATGGTCTCATTAATTGAATGAATTAATGAAAATCCCTTTTAAAAAATATATTCTTGTACTATTAATATTATATCAATCAAGTCTTTTTATTATTGAAATTATTAATTTAATTATCAAATGACACATATGTGACATAGTTTTAAATAGAAATTTCAAAGAAAAATAAAAAATAGTCACATAACTTTTAAAATTAAAAATTAAAAAAAAGTAAAACTAAAAAGAAAAAAGAGTAGAGTATAAATTCTGTAAAAACTTTAAAATCAAAACTTTTACATTTATTTTTTCTATATTTATTTTTCTTTAAATTCTTATAATACATATGATTTAATGTCTTGTTTAACGGTTAGATTAACGATTTTAGTCATGGAAGGATCTTATTGATGTAACATTGATAGTTTGAAGATGTAATTAAAGTATTTTTTTAAAGATTGAGGACCAAAGTTTGAGAATATTTAATACAATTAACTCGGTTTTTATTTATTTATTATTCTTCTTCTCATTTGTTGGGTTTTTATTAAATATATATAATATAATAGTTTAATAATAAACAGTAAATTGAATTATGATGACTTGAATTAAGAAAAAATGAATAACAAATTCTTCTATATCCTCCTAATTATATGTATTCTATAAAATAAATTAATAAATACTTTAAAGTAAATAAATAACGCATGCCAATTATTTTCTATATTTTATAATGATGGCAACAAGGGACCATGCTTTTATCAAAAAGAAGAAAAATAAAGGGAACCATGGTACACAATTGGCTCAGCTCTTGTAATATTTTAGGGCTGAGGAAAAAAAAAACCGATTTAATAGAGAAATCGAGTCATTAATTTAATTCGGTTGTATTTAATTTTAGTTAGATGATGTTATTAATTTGCATCAATTCGGTTTAATTTTGATTTATTTCCTTTGACATCGAAAGTTTAATTTTAAAGACAATTTTATTTAAATAAACTTTAGAATTTTAAAGTCAAAAAGTAATATGAAAATTCAAACCGAATCATTTAGTACAGTTCAATAATAATCGATTTCTTATATTCATTATTTTAATCGGTTCATAAAATAAAAAAAATTTAAATATCTCGATTAAAAAATCAAAAAAACTAAATCAACCAAACCCATCTCAACCTAACTATTTTTTTGTCAGTAAAAGAGGAAAAGATGAAAAGGAATTTTATTATTCAAACTTTAGTTTTAATATGTAAATGTAAACTTGAATGTATTATGGTTCAATCTGCTTTAGCTAAACTTGTGAAAAGCGACAAAGTTGATTAATGAATTGCGCTCTTTTCCGTAAAAAGATATATATGTTGGGGTTGGGCCCTGGAAGATGGTGCCCAAAATCTAGTAATCTTTCAGGTTAAATCTCTAAATGGCTAAACCAGTTTTGAAAAACTGTATTTGGATATTATCAAAATATAAACTTGGTATAAGTACTATAAAGACCCTTGTAATAAAAATTAGATTGTATTTTATTTTCTTTATTAAAAAAAAGTAATTAATATTTATACATAAAGGGTTTAATTTACCTATTTTTTAAGTAGAAAGAATAAAATTTAATCTGACTAATGGTATAAAGACCTTCATGATATCTTTACCGACAAATTTCATATTAAAGAGTTTTAAGAGAAAAAGGGTTCTATAAGTATCAATCTAGAGGATCTAAAGAAGCTTTCCACGTTTAAAAAATAGACTGAGTTTATTTTAGAACCTCTATTAACGCTATTGAAGTTTTATTTTTTCTCATATAGCAACTATATGATAGAGCAACTTTAAAGCTCCAAAAGTAGGATATCTTGTTTGCCCAATATGATGAGGTTGAGTGGGCTAAAACTGGTGAGCCTAGATTATTGGTGGTGGGGATCCAAAGCTAGGTTAGTGGGGGCAATGGGGTATCCCTTCTTTCCAACAAGGGACCTTCCCAAATTTGCTTTTCACTCACCCAATGTGTCTTTCTTTGAATGCCATTTTGATTCTTATTGTTTTTCCATGAAATGACCTCTCACCAAAACTCCCCCCACTCTTCCTATCCAATTATAAACCCAAACCCAAAAACATTTCTTCGTATATGAAATCACCTATACATAAATTTTGAAATTTTAATATAACTTTTTTTTACTGATTTTTAAAATATTTAAGTTATAAATTAAGTCTTAGTTGAACCTCAATGGCCTAAACCCCTTTTTAATATATTCTCCTCTTTTCGTATCCAAACATATTCAATGTCAGATTATCTAAATTTTGTGTAATCACAATATTAATAACATCTTTACCTTAATAAGATATTGATTGAAATGATAAAATTAAAGATTTTTTTATATCTTATGTTTGAGTATCATCATATGCAGATTATTTTCTAAATTTATTATGGGTTTTATCTAAATTTATTTTAGTTTAATATTTTAATTTTTAGTTTGGTTCTAGTTTTTTACTAATTTAATTTTTAATCAAGTGTGAACTCAAATTTTTTTTAGTGAGAGACTAAATTTAATTATAATTTTTTTTGAGAGATTAAAATATAAGTTTATCATGTATTAATTTATAATTTTACATTTTTAAAGGGAGTAATCGATTTATTTTCATTTTAAGAGATAAAAGTATAAATTTAACATATATTACTTTATAATTTATTTATTTACAAATGGATTGAAAGGAAAATTATTCATTTCTTAATTCCAAGCATTCAAAGATAAGTAATTAGAAAAGGTTGGGATTTTATTTTTGGTGGAATAAAATTGGGAATTGGATGATTATAAAGCAGAAAACATATAAATTGGGAGGGTTGATGGCCTACCTTCCATATATGTCCAAGTGTTAATTTGGAAATCTTTGCTTGTTTTGCATTTCAAGCTCAATATTATGATTGGAAGGGAAAAATAAAGGCTCTTTATTTGGTTTATAATTTTCTTAATCCTCCAAATTAATCATCTCTCTGGCATGCGTTAGTTTCTTAATATGTTAATGTAATAATGTTTAACAACTCCAAAAAAAAAAAAAAAAAAACATTATTCACAAGAAAATGGTAATTTTTTTTAAAGTAAGAAAATGATTTTTTTAGGTAAGATAATGATAATTTCAGATATGATATAATCAGTTTATCAAAATTAATGTAATATGAATTATTAACATTTTGGCCAAAATATATAATGTGGATTATTTAGAAAAGCAACTGCATAGCTTGGATTAAATTAAAAGAAAGAAAAACTTTGGTTAATTATAAACATTAGGTAGTTATATAATTTGAATATAACAAGTAAAAATTGTATTAGAATTTTTGTAACTTTAAAAAAAAATAATATAAAGTTTATATACAAACAGTGAACTAAAAATAAATATAATAATTATTTAAAAAAGAAATTAACATTGCCACATTGGTTTAAGGCTTGAAAAATAAACCAAAAGTATGGGTGCATAAATCGATGAATAGTAATATAACTTTTACTATTACATAAAATAAAAAATAGTGACTGATTTATAAATAAAATATTAATAATTTTATTTAAATATAATTAAATTATTAAATATAATTAAATAATAATTAATTTAATTAAATGTTAAAATTTTAAATTCGAGATCCAACACTCTAAGCTTAAGATTTAAATAGAAGAGTTATTAATATTTATTTATAATAATTATAATTAATGTTTAATTATGTTTAAATAAAAGTACTAATATTTATTTACAAGTTTATCATATTTTTTGTTTAATTTAATTATGATTGGTATGTTATTATTCACGGAAACTAAATGAAACTTAGACATTGACTATACATTAAATATTATGCATAAAAGCAGTACATTAGTATGGTTATATAGGTAATTTAATTTTTTAATAAAATAAAATTTCAATCATGTAATTATTCAAACCTCAATACTCAAGAACTTAATATCAAAATCAATGTCTTATTTAGGGGCTGAGACAAGTCAGCCTCTTTAAAATGAATTTTTTTCATATATATTTTAAATCAATAATGTTAAAATTGTAATTTATTCTTTTAAATAATAAAAATTTAATTTAATCTTTTAAAATTATAAAAATATAAGTTACCAAACTGATGAAATTATATTTTTATAATTCTGGTCTCTCAAAAAAAATATTTTGGATTTGCCCATGGTATTATTAATAAAATTATTTACATTTTCTTAATCTATTATTTTATATATATATATATAAAGTATTTCTCGTACCGTGGCATTAGTAAAACCGTCTTGAAGAGTTGGAGGCAATTGCCACCCCCCAAAAAAAAGGTGGTTAAAAAGAAAGTTCTTTTTGTAGACACTACTGCGATGATGCTTATGATGATGCTTGTAATCTCCGACACCCACAATCCTGTCTCTCTGTCTTTCCTTCTTTCTTGACTAACTCAATTATCTTTTCTTCATTTGCTTTATTCCCATATGGCCAATCTCTCCTCCTCCTTCATCTCCTTGTTCCTTAATCTCATGCAAGAATGACTACTTTCATTTGTTTAACGTGGTGACTAACTGAAGCACTTTCTCTTCCTTACTTGTTCTCCATGGCTGACAACAACAACTGTGGCTGTTGGACTTTCTTGAAACGTGGCGTTTGCAACTCCTCTTCTTCTACCACTCACTCTGCTAACACAATTCCCCGCACTAGTCTTGTTTATGATGCTGGTATTTTCTGAATTTTGTTCCTTTTTTCTTTAAAGTTTCAATATTTTGAAAGAAGACTGATTCTCAATCATTTTATGCAGCTACTGAGACAAGATGTCTAAATGCTAGTAATAGAGAGTTGTTCCCTCCAAATGAAGCTCGTCTTTCATCTGATAATCTCGATCCACCAACATCCACAAAAACCAAATCACCACGACAGCTTCTTCAATTTACTTTTCAAGAGCTAAAATCTGCAACAGGGAACTTTAGACCTGACAGCATACTTGGTGAAGGTGGTTTTGGGTATGTCTTCAAAGGGTGGATAGAGGAAAATGGAACAGCACCGGCCAAACCAGGTTCAGGGATCACTGTTGCTGTCAAGAGTTTGAAACTGGATGGTCTTCAAGGCCACAGAGAATGGGTGGTAATTAGTAGAAAAAACAAAACAAAATAACTTATGTGCTTTCATGGGTTAGTCAATGAAACTTGGGTTGATTCATTGCAGGTTGAGGTTGCCTTCCTTGGACAACTTCATCATCCTAACCTTGTTAAACTCATTGGTTACTGCATTGAAGAGGATCACCGGTTGCTTGTCTATGAATTTATGACCCGAGGAAGTCTTGAAAACCATCTGTTTAGAAGTGAGTCTCAGATCCTTTTAGAATTGACCCTTATATGAAACAAATGCTGATGTTGCCAAATTTTGCAAAGGGACAATACCTCTTCCCTGGTCAAATAGGATTAAGATCACACTTGGCGCAGCAAAAGGATTGGCTTTTCTTCATGGTGGTCCAGAACCAGTCATTTATAGAGATTTTAAAACATCCAACATTTTACTTGATTCGGTATGTATGTATGTATTTCTTATTGACATTAGCTTTGGTGATTTATATCATTGATATCTAAATTATTATTTCAGGAATATAATGCAAAGCTTTCAGATTTTGGTCTAGCAAAAGCTGGTCCTCAAGGAGACAAAACGCATGTTTCTACTAGAGTTGTCGGAACCTATGGCTATGCTGCACCAGAGTACGTTATGACAGGTATTATAATTCTCAGACATGATCTTAACTAATTCAAAGATGGAAATTTGATTCAACATTGGATACATTCATTTTTTTTTTCTCAGGACACTTGACATCTAAAAGTGATGTTTACAGCTTCGGTGTTGTCTTACTCGAGATTTTGACCGGCCGAAGATCGATGGACAAGAAGCGTCCTAGTGGCGAGCAGAATCTAGTTACATGGGCTCGGCCGTATTTAGCTGACAAGAGAAAACTTTACCAACTGGTGGATCCCCGGTTAGAGCTAAATTATTCTCTTAAAGGGATACTTAAAGTTTCTCAATTAGCTTACAATTGCCTCCATAGGGACCCTAAAGCCCGTCCTACAATGGATGAAGTAGTGAAAGTCCTCACTCCATTGCAAGACCTTAATGATCTCGCCATATTATCGCATCATTCTCGTCTATCTCAACAAGGGAGACGCAAAAAGAAACCAGAGCGATCCAAAAGCACCAAAGATTCCCCTTTGAATATTGGCAAACATAGGAAAGATGAAATCAAACTTCAATTATGTAAGTAGTGGCTCCAACACTGGTATTTGATTTGCAACAACATGAAAGTCGATTTACTTTTGAGTTCTGGGATTTGTTTTTTTTTAATGTTCCTTCATTAATACTGTGCTTTAGAGCTGGATTGGATAGATATGTAATTATATCATTTTCAACTGTGAGGCGTTTTAGGGTACATTTTATTACATGTTGATGTCCCCTTCATACAATAGCATCTAACCATTTAGTCCATGATAAGACAGTGTGTTATTTGCAGCAAATGAAATCTATATTTTCCATCAGCTGTACTCTTTCAAACTAGAATCTGATCCCTGTCTTTAACTTTTATTCTGAAAATCACTTCCAAAAGGAGAGCAGTTCAATAATGTAAGGTACTTATTTTGTATAGCATTCAATCTGGAATCTAAACATTACTTGAAGGGCGAAACCAGAATTTTTTTTAGGGATGTTAGAATTGAATTATAAAATTTTTAAAAGATTTGAATGTAATTTTATTATGTATTAATTTGTAATTTCATTATTTTTAAAGGGATTAGATATATTTTTTTATATTTAAAGATGTCAAAATATAATTTTATTATAAATTAATTTACAATTTTTTTATTTTCAGAGAGATTAAAATAAAATAAAAAATTCAGTTTTAGGGGCCAGCCCTAGCCAGCGCCTAGCTGCACCTCTGCTTTACTTGATTCTATAAATCATTTCCTTAAGAGGCTACAGTAAAAAAAAGAACAGAAAAAAGAGAGAGAGCAAATTCTCATATTCTTTACAAATAAAAGTGGTTTAATTATGTTGCATTTCCTCGTTTATACTTACTTTTTTTTGAGGTGTTTCTTGAACAAAATGAAACCATTATAATTGGCTTTAACAATAGTAGCTCTAGAGAATATCATGCTGACTATCAATGCTGATTGATAGATTTTAACATTAGGAGTTTAATTAATTTTTTTAAAAAATTCAAAAAAAAAAAAATTAAACCAAGACTATTGCTCGTATAAAAATCTCCAATGAATGATAATGAGATTGAAAACCAAAGATTTGAGACAATCAACCTATTTAAATTATCTTCGATTTGAGAAATCCAATGAATTTAGATTTCGCGACTTAAGATTTAAGAGAGAGACAAGTGTGAATTAAGTAATTTGTATTGATAAAAATAATATATTTCTCATTTGTGGTCTCTAATTTTGCAATCATACAAAAAAATTAAATTAAATTAGTATTTAATATATTATATTATCATTGGATAAGTTGATCTCATATACGTGAATTGAATTCTAAAAATTCATTATCATATTTCATCATTTGACTTATTAAAACATATGGATAAAATCAACAAATGTTAGATGGAGTACTAAAATATATTATATTTTTAAGGAAATACTCAAATTCAAACCTTAGATACAATATTATTAAGAGAAGTAACCTCAAATCCTGAACATAAAGAACTTCCATCAAAGGCGCAAAAAGTACAAATCTTTCCAAGATGAAACGATGGTAGTTGATGAAAGAGTGGATTGTCAGAGGAGAAACTACTGAGTTTTCTTGTTTTTTCAAAAAATTAGGATGTAATCGACTTTTAAAGTTTGTTTCTTTTAAAATTTTTCTATTTCTTTTAGGAATAGACGATTTAAATCCCTTAGGAAATGAATAGGATACAGTTCTAGTATTAATTAAGATTTGTTCCATTAAACTGATGAGTGTAAGAGAATAGGACGCATGAGAGTATTTAAGTTTAAACTTTAATGGTAGCGGTTGTTTATTAAAAAAAAGAAAAAAGCATATGAATTGGTAATGATTTTTAGATTTAAGATTATATTATTTTTTAATTAAAAAAGAAATTTTATATTATCTTTTTAAAATAATGAATTGGACCGGATTTACGTAATGGAGCAGATCACACAACAGTTGGTGTACAGATGAAGTATAGTGGGCAAACTGATGGCATGGCCTAGCCTCATATTTATTAACTAGTAATTTTCAACTCGTGTATTGAATGCAGTGTCAAATTTAATATTTAGTTAATCACAAAATTTTAACACGTTTTAAGTAATTGTATTCTAAAAATAAAAGGTGAATAGTTTTGTTGAAAATAAATTGTATCATTTTCAATCTCACTTCACTCCCGGTATTGATTTAATACAGTAGGAATTAGGCAAATCAACCCCATAAAATTTTAAACACAATGATAATATACTCGCTTAATTACATTTATCTTTCTTAATTTCTATATTAAACACAATGGTTGTAGCACCAAATATCTTTAGACTATGATTTTCATTTTAATTTGGTATTTAAGTTTCAAAATATTCTAATTGTATCCTTTAATTGTTGATATTGCATCAATTAGGTGCTTCAATTATTACAACTGTTAATTTAATAGTTAAATGGTGTGAAAAATCTTATATGATATAATTTCAAATGAAATTTAAAAAGGAGAGAGTAAAATGTTACTCCATAACTTTTAAAAATAAAAACTAAAAATAAAGTAAAACTGAAAAAGGAGGACGGATGACAAAAATTTTGTAAAAACTTCAAAAATCTCAAAACTAAGATTTATATATCCATTTTTACAATATTCATTTTTCTTTAAACTTCTCATTTTAAACTATGAGACATAATATTTGACTTATTATTTAATGGTTATATTAATGATTTTAGTAATGAGAGAACCTTATTGACATAAATTTGATAGTTTAAGAATGTAGTTAAAATGTTCTAAAATTTAGAGACCAATTTAAAATAAAAATTATAGTAGCAACATATTCATGCAAATTAGGAGCATTTTCCTTTCTTGAAGTGATAATATAGAATTTATTTCAAAATCTATAACTCACATATTATGTGATAAAAATCAATCTTTGGTAAATCATATAAAATATTTAACATTTAAATTTTTTTATTTAATACAAAAATTTCAAAAAGAAATGCTGAATAAAATAATATATAATTAAAATGAATTGCCACTTTGCTATCAATGAAGAAGACAAGCATGTCGGACACAGCCAAACCCGTTACTAGCAAAATGTCATTTTATGACGAAACCACTAAAAGAATTTACCCATATTGAAAGTAATCACTATTTTACTGGGTAATGAAACAGTGAAATTATACATTTAATGGACTCAAACTCATAATTACGACAAATGGTCTATTGGATAATGAAACAGTAGGCAGCTAATAAATGGACAATATTGGAGGTGTTAAAAAGCCAAGGACCAGATCTTCATCCATTTGATTGCTATTATATCACCAAAAGATTGAGCAATATCCGTATCTAAAATACACACAATAAGAATATGGGTGCAACATGTTCAAAGGAAATCAACAAAACTTGTTTGCAGCGGTTTACACTATAGTTGGAGGATCATCCTTGCAAAATAGCCACAAAACAAAACAACTACGTACCTGCTGTGTCTCATCAGTGCGACAATAAACTGGAAAAAAGCCATGCAAATATTCAAAATAAAAAGATACTGTATCCAGGATATACATACATACATATATATGAACATTGAACAGTAACTAAAAAGGAACAACAGGAAGAAGAGCTTGGAAGCAAAATAGAAGGGATGTGGAAAGTGATATTGGCGCGGCTCAATCTGAGATCGTATTTTACGACTGAATCAATTCGTAAATCCGTCTTCGGATTGAACCTCACCAACATCGCTTTCTTTTCTTTTGCTTCTCAAGCATTGAGCATGATCAAATGCATGAAAAAACGAAGAAGAAGATATTAATGATCATCCCTCACGAATATTGCAACGAGAGAAACACACTTCGATCGGTGTTTAAAAAGTTTGCACCACCTTTGAAGCTTTTATACACTTTGCATGGTTGCCATTGCCCTTACCAACCAGCCAACAATAACAAGAAGAAGAAGAAAAAGATGGTACTTGAATAAAGAAGTTTTAGATATGGCCCCCATGACAGTAAAATTTGATCCTTTTTTTTTCCCAGTGTCCCTGGTAGGGCAAAAAAGATGCCTAGCTTCATGGAGTAGAAGGTGGAGATCATGGCGGTTTTGCTGGTGGTTGGGAATGATAATGACAAAGTGGGATCTCTATATCATGATTTTTATTCCTTCCTTAATTGTGTCAAAATCAAGGCAAAATTTTGATGCTTAAACTATTAATCTGTCTAATCACTGAATTTAATTATGAAATGGGCTAAAAGCAAATTACAGAAGAAAAAAAAAATCTAAAAATCAATTATTATTCAACAACAAGACAAATACAGTAAAAATTATGTTTCTTGGTGCACTAAGACATAAACATGTTGCTACATTTATGAGGAAAAAAAAACATTAACAAAAGACAAATGGAGGAGACATTCTTCTGTTTAATTCAAAAAGTACTCACCTTAATGTAAACCTCAAAGTTTTCAGCAAAAGTATTTGATGATCATCACTGTTGTTGATTATGGAGTACCACTCAAATCAATCAAAAAACAAGGCTGAATTAGGGTTCAAACGGAGGAAAAACAAAAAGGAAAAGAAAAAAAAAAAGTGATGAGATTGTCAACAAAAGAAACAACCATTATAACTTTATTTGATGCACGAGAGAAGAAGAACTAAGAGAGTGATTACAGGTGGAGATTTAAATAGAAATTGCTATTCCGTTAACATTTTCGATATTTATTGCAATTGATTGTCGTTAATTTAAAAATGTGATTACGAAATATGGGATGTGAGGACCGAGGGGGAAGAAGGTGAGGGAAATGATGAACTTACTTTTTAGGGTTTGCCATGCTTAATTTGTACTCAATAAAAATCAAATTCCTTCTCTCGCGCATGCACCTGGAAACAGTCTCCTCAAAAAGGGAAATAAAGAACCCTACCCAAAAAAACTCTTTTCCATTGTATTATATAGTACCACCTCTCTATCTGATGTTAACCAAGTGAATAAGATAGATGGCTTATATGTACGTATCCGTATATATCAATATCAATGACTTTTTACAAGATTCATCTCTGAGTTCAACTTGTACCAAATCTTTATTCAGCTGATATTATTGATGTTTTGAACTCAGTGTAGATACGTGAGTATAATATACCCCTATACGTATGCATGTATGTATGTATAGTATTAGTTAGATTCATACAAATCGTAGTAGAGAAACATACAAACCGGCGCGTAGCAATTAGCAAAAAAAAGGGGCAAAGATTTGGTTGGGTTGTAAGAAGCCAAAGCGGAGACACCGGCGCTAAAGGAGCCCTGCCTTGGGCCTGCACTAGGGAACACACTCCTTGGGTTTTGCTTCTTTTCTTCTTCTTCTTTTTTTTTTTTTTTTTCTCTCTCTCTCTCTTTTTCATTTCTTTCAAACAAGGGAGTGGCGGGTCCTCTTTTTTCTTCTTATTCTTCTTCTTGAAGATTTTAGGAACTGTTAAAAAAAGAAGCAACTTTTTTTTTAATTAAAAAAATAAATAAAGCACCCTTCTTCTCTAACACTCATGAGTTTGAGGGGATAAGTTGGCATGCCACTACCAATACAGATTCCCTCACGCCTTCAACCATTCCATTTTCTCACCAGATCCTAGGAATCCCTTTTTTTTTTTTAATCTCAGTTTTTGCATATTTTTGGTCTCAATAAATGGACGATAGGTCAAACGCTATAGTATATAGCACAATATTTAGCTTTTATTTTATTTTACATTATTTTTATATTATTTTTATTTAAGTCATTAGGCCATTAACTCAAAAAAATAGTTTAATTAGCAACCATCAAGCGTTTGATTCGACGATGGTACGATATATCAAATTTATTAATGAATAAAAGAATACATCTTGAAATAAATTAATCTAACAATCAGCTTACGTAAAAAATAAAATTTAAAATAAAAATACAAATTATTTGAAAATTGAAATTTAGTTTAGAATGGAGATAGATTTGGAAGGTGGGGTTGTTGTTGATTAAAGGGGTGGGGACAAAGAGACACCCATGTTTCTTACTAATGCAGAGATTTATTCAACTTGTATGGAATATTAATGGCCCATCATCATCATCATGTTGCCTTTTATCACCCAAAGCTAATTTACTTTTTTAGCATCTCTACAATGAAAGTGTGTAGTTGAATGACTTTTGATTTTTCAAGTTTCTACTATTTTAATTATTTTTTCTTTTATACTCTTTTACTTTTGTTCTATCAAGTGGAGAAATTTGAGGAACTAATGCATCCATCCGTAACAAAGATATAATAAAATAAATTCATATTCCATGCACTTCAAAAAAATTAAATATAATTATTATACTTTTAATAATTGACTTTATATAAATTACTTTGACCGGGGAGGGGATTAGTTTGGTTTACTATTTGAACTTTGGGTTAGAATGTAATCTAAAATTCAAAGTGTAAAAACTATTTTTTAAATAAATATCAAATTTATATAGTAATTATACACATAAATATTATATTTTCATCATATGTATATATGAAATTATTATTCTAATTCAACTGTACGCATTTAAAATAATAAATACATACATTTATTTTCATATTAGATTAATATAATTGTTTGTGTATGTAAATTATGTAATATTAAATGTAAAATAGTGTTAATTCAATAATATTGTTAGTGATTATTGAAAGTTAAATTAAATTAAAATTTAATATATAAAATCATATAAAATTAAAATTTATACATAACAATTCACATTTCACATTATATCAAAATCTATTTATAGTTTTAATATACCTAGAAAAAAATAATTCATATATCGAAATTTAAACTTTTTTTTACTTACATTTAAAATTAAAAATACAATTAAAATGTGATTATTAATCATAATACTAAATGGGCCTGACACTAAGATCAATGACATTATGAACCGTAGCAATAAAGATAAAAGAAGTTGACCTTTTTTCTGGGTTTCTGGTAAGAAAGGTCAAGAAAGTGCATTTGAGAAACGAGAACGTTGAAAGCAAGATTTAAGCTTTTAACAAAACGTGGGGTGAGGACTGAGGAGTATGTTTCAATCATGGAAGGCAACTAGGCCAAACTTGGGGTTGTCAGTTTGTGGAGACAAGAAAGACACACCTCTATCTTCAAGATCTCGAGAGTTTTATTACCCATCTCTTTCTCAATTCTCTTACATTGCCTTAATTGTTACTATTATTTACTGTCCACACCACACATGGGAGATAGCAGAGGTTTACCTCCTAGAATCTCTCTTCCCCCAAAAAAATTGCTCCGCAATAAGTGGATATTAGAAGCTTTTTGCTTTCGTAAAAGATTCAGGCACAAATGGACACAATTTCACCTTTTATGGAGACTGAAAAGGGATACCCGAAATGTCCCCAAGTCAGTGTGGGCACACCATGGCAAAGCAGGGGGGGGGTGAAAAGAAAAGAAATTAGTTCATGAATTGTCGCTACGTTATAATAATGTCTCATGTGTCAGAGCAATGGTAGCGATATTCCGATTTGAGCAGGAATGAGTTCTTGCAGCACAAGAAAGCGATACTCATTTTGCATTATAGGTAAAGGGATCTTAATTTTCTTTTCTTGTGTTACATTAATCCAGCAAAAGCCATGTTTTATATGTGATTAATGAAGGTAAAAATACTATAGAGGTCCCTTTATCAAGAGTTAATATACATTTTATTCTTTTTATTTAAAAAAATAAATAATTTAATTCATATATGTTACATTAAAAAGTTAATTAGTTATTTTTATTAAAATTTTATCTATTTTTACGATTAAAAATTAATGTGATTGATGAAATAACTAGACAATTACACGTAATGTGTCACGTATACCTCATGCTGATGTACAAGATTGATTTTAAATATTATAAATGAACAAAATTTTTAATAAAAAGATCAAATTACTCATTAATTTAATGTACTAATTTACTCATTTTTTTTAGTAAAGGAACTCAAATACATTCCAACTAATAGTATAAGAATCCCTACATTAATATACCAAACAATATTGATGTGATTGACCACAATATTAACTTTGACTAATCCCTTTTCCCTACCTCTTAGGTTAAAAAAAAATAGATCAAACATTTTAAATTATATTTTTGAAATCATGATTTATTTAATAAAGCAAACAAAAAGCAACACGGTTGTTGCTTTTGGCACTTGTAAATTAGGTTTTTTGATGAAATGATTTTATTTTCCTTGCATTTCTAAAAATCTAATTATTTTAAACACACTTTTTATGACATTTCAATTTATTAAAACCATATCTTTTATATACTTTTTCCGCTTTTTTCTAAACCAATATTTTCACAACAATCTTAATCTTTAGGGAGAAGAAACATATGCTAAAGGGCATATATCAAAATGCACGAGGCTCTTCCATTATGGGGTTGGGGATAGGTCAGATGTACGCACCTTATCCTTTTGCAAAGAAGCTTTTTACTATAACTCGAATCATAGTGGAGCAATGTTGTTGCACAAAGGAATCTGAGTGCTATTTGAATAACCATTGATAACTAGCCAAAGCTACCAAGTATCCATAGCAAGTATTAGTTGCAGGAATTTTGGTGAAATCAAAATTTGGCAACTTCAAAATTTCTTTATGAAAAGTTATATATATATATAGAAGAAACTACTGTTCTTTATAATCAACCATTTTCTGTGTTGGGTGACATTGAAAAGCAAAAGAGACCATGTTCCTCTTATACACCTAAATGCTTGCCTATTTGTGCAGGGAGCTTTGACCACGGAAGATATTCATGTGCGCTCTACACTATTTATCTTTGAATCAAAATTTTGTAGAAGATAAGGATAATAGCCATTAATATTATTATTTACCTCCTGTATGAGGCTCTCAAGCAGGGGCCATGTGTCTATTTTCCTTTGAGTTTACAGTAGGCGTACAAACATGATCCCAAAAACCCAAGAGATTGGCCAACTACATTCATCTGAAAGCAAGAAACGGGAAAGTATCCCAGGTTATTACGGGTCCTGCAAATATAAACTTCGACAAGGAAAAGGAGCCCATACCAAATCAAATGGAAGCCCACCAAACAGTAGCCATCCCAATCCAATAGTGAAAAGATCCTACCACAGTACAGTTAGCTATTAGGCGTCACCAACATGCAAGGGAACAAGTTAAATGAAAGGCTGAGAAAAAGCATCTGTTGGAACAGTAGGACATTTTGAAGGCATGATAGAGACCAAATAAAACCATTATTTCACATGGAAAAACATTTGAACCCCAAGTTTATCTCGATCAACCTATTCTAGAACTCTGACCTCTTTTAGTCTTTTGTAAAAAAAGGAAAAGCAAAATTGTTGCCATGCAAAATTGTTAAACCATAAGAGTTGAAGAAACACACTTTTTCCTACTGTGAGATGACTTTTATGGACATAAAAATCTTGATTAGTGAACTTTATGGACATTCAAGAAACTTAAGCCCAGACAATTCATCACTGCAGCTTAAAGTTGGTTTAGACAGACAAATAAAAATTCCAGGCACAGTGATCCAGTGGTCTCCGGAATGATTCACCCCATTTGAGTCTTCAACTCCCCTCCCAAAAACACTTCTTCCCGTCCAAACATAATAAAAGAGTCCTTTTAGTGACAAAACATCAAAGCCAATGACAAATATGTCCAAAGCAGAACAAGTGATCACACCTTCAAATTGCCACATATTGTCTGTGTCAAAGCTGAATTGAGTGTTGTATTCAAGAATACATAATAATTTATTAAGAAAGCCATGATACAAGAGAGAAGCATCACAACCTGCACAACGCTAAAATGATTAACATGTAAAAGAGTTTAAATGCTATAAAGTTTTAAATGCTATAAAGTTTTTCTAATCTCATGTCACGATATCATTAGGGTCGGTATAATCTTGGCTTAACTTTAGAGAAGCTAAGAAATTTTGCCCAAATGAGTTAACAAAAGAAAGGAATTTGAAGGATAACAATTAAGAAAAACTTTGTTGCCAGGGAAAGCAATAAAAGAAAGACTGCATGACAAGCAAGATTGGTAATCGTCATCAACAAAAAGAAATTGACTGCATTAGCAAAACCAAACAATATTATAGCTGCAAACTGAGCAGAAGTATTAATGGATAGATTTGCAAAATAGCTAACAATGAATGCACTTAGTTTCTCAACAACATCATGAGTAAAAGGAATGTAAACAGAGAAAGAGATGTATTATTTTGTAAAAAGGAAGCACCTGAAACCCACTAGAATATAAATAAGGGAAGCTCATCAACGCTTCAAGGTCACCTTTGAATGATGTCCAAAATAACAAGATTGGTGCACAAATTATTCCTTCAAGAATCAACCAAAATTTTTTAGAAGTTCAGATAAACCCTAATTGTAGTTTTTTATATAGATAAGGATATAAGAAAATTCTATTAGTTCTTTTATTTTACCATTGCACCACATAAGGCCAAAGCTATTGAGGCCGCTTGATTTACCTGAAAAGTTAGGAAATACTCTCAAATAACTAGAAAGAAATTAACATTCTGTGAGAGACGAAGAGACAAAAATGGCTTAGTACCGATATGAGCGATGGAAGCAAGATATACTGCTGAGCAGATGTTTGCCATAAAAACAATGGAATAGCTATAGGCATCAAATGACAAGTCGCGAGCTCCAGCAACAAATGCACCAAGTATAATTATCCCTACACTGATGAAATCTTTGGATTAGTCCATTAGAAAGTTATTAGTCACGCCTTGAACATTCAAGATAGTGATGCATAAAAGATAACATTTCATATATAAAATTGCAGAACATGAAAGCTATAGCTATCAATTATCAAACTTTCTATTGCAAGTGACATCTTGTTTTGTTTTCAGGATTAAAATAATTTTTGTACCTCAAGCAAACTTGCCCAGTTGTCTAAACTTAAATCTTCCCATCAACCACATAGTCAAAAGTGAAAATTCAAATGTGTGCAACACAAGAGAGCTCAAAATGGAAGGAGTGCTCTGAGCTTTGTGACTATGAAACCAATGCATTCTTATTTATGATACAGAACTCTTTTTTTTCTTTTGGGGGGTGGGGGCTCTTTGATGGTGCTTGAGCTATGCTCAGGCACCAAGGTTAGCTGGTTCTCATGGTGCTATGATGAAGAAATTTTAAGACATCCCAGCTGTCTAGACTTAACTCTTCTGATCAACCGCAGAGTTCAAAAGTAAAACTTCAGACATGAGAGCTCAAAATGTCAGGAATGCTCTGAACTTTGTAAATATAAAAGCAATGAGTTCTTGTTTATGATGCAGAAATCTAAGAAATCTCAGTTCTCTAAGCAACCACAATATTCAATGTGAAACTTCATATGTGGGCAAGACATGAGAGCTTAAAGTGGCAGGAACCATTTGAATTTTGTAAATATAAAAGTATTCTTATTTATGATGTAGGTGGTGCACGTACCACATCAACCAAAAGCACATGCATGCAGATGCCTTAAGTACAGTGCATGACTGAATTGTTAGACGAATAGCATATAGAAGGGCTCCGTACCTGCCAACGACATATGATGAGTGTTTCCGTCCTGTCAAAAGATACTCCACAATCATGGTAAAAGCCACAGTAGTCCGCCTTAAAGTGGTGTACATAGGAACATTTATGCCACGAACGGATTCCATGGTGATTAACTTTAACCAGACAAGCAAGTAAAGGGAACGATTAGGAGAAAGATTAAAACTTCACCAAGCACGCATAAAGTGAATATCATACCATGTATAGCAAGTATGAAACTGCCAGAGGGAGGGTATGAACTAGTGTCCTCAATGGTATTAAGGTTATTGGGTTGCTTGTAACACTCTGTAGCTCCCCCTCTGAGAAAGAGATGATCTTCCAGCGTTTCATGGCATAGAGAAATGCACAAGAAGATAGCATCTAAATACACATAAAAGCAACTTGATTTATAAACTACTAAGATAAGGATAAATTTTAATGTGTTGTAGTTCAATTGTCAAACTCCAAAAGTCAAACAGGGTGCAATGACTGAAGTCTAAATAGAAATTTGCGATACTGAATTTCTAAAATATGATAGTAATTGATCTGTTAACTGTCAAGAGATAATAAAACAACCAAAATACATGTAAAGCCTAATTGTTGACATCAATAGTATGCCCATGTTTTCTTAGGAGAGGAAAAAAAGGAGAGGGGGTTGTAGAAGGAAGGTGATTTGATCTTTCTCACGCTCTTTTTCAATCATTCAAAATTATAAGGAAAAGACACTACTACTGTAAATCCATGATCCTTTACCTTGATGTATATCATTGATTTTTTCAAAAACTTCAACAGTTACTGCAGTTTGCTGATGGGTTGATCTAGTATCCTTTAATAGAGGATCGTTATCAATTAATTGGCAACTATGTTACCTGGTTCTTCATTTCTCTACAGTACCCACGTCTAGCATCTGTGTCCAACTTATATTCGGAAATGGATATAGGGTATGATTCTTCAAATACAAGGGAAAACTTTAAAAAAGTTAAACATGCATGTTGGACACATACTTATATCAGAGACTCTTCCAAGTCTAGGTAACATAGATTGGCAAAGTAATTTCAAGATCAGAGACTCTTCCAAGTCTAGGTAACATAGATTGGCAAAGTAATTTCAAGTAGCAAAGCTTTTCCCCCCTCTTTAAAACCTTTCAGTAGTGTCATGGGTATTTGAACCTTTATGTTATAGCACAAATGAAGAGTTTCTCTAGATATCATAGCAGGCTAAGCACTTTAAAGACCAGATCAAGATGCACATGCTGTGGAAGTAAAGGTAATGCAGAAAATGACAAACTTGCAGTTAACAGTGGCCAATAACTTAAAATTGGACAGAAAATGATATTTACATGACTGAAAAACTATAAGGGAGAGGAAATGTCAAATTGGACAATAACTTCCTGATACAGATAGAAAACGGAAATTTTAAGTGCGAGAGCTTCAACTTTTAGAATCTACTTAGGATTGAAATTGTCATCAATCAGTTCTTTGATCCATATCACCTGTTCTGCTCTGTTCATGAAACATCTTGGGAATATATTCAACTATATAGGAAGGGAAGTTTAGCTGCTAGCAATTGTTTATGAAGAAAATTGTCACTGAAGATCTTAAAAAGGAAGATATTCTATAAGTCTTTCAACTGTTGGAACATTTAACTATTCTGCCGAGCATACTTAGGCTAGCTCAGGAAACCAACTTAGTAAGTGATCTACCTGGAAAAGTGTGATCACATTTACATACGGAAAGCTGTAAGAAGAAAGGGCTGCTTTGTTGAATAGAACCAAGAGAACTGTGGAGAGAAAAGAAAAGCATAAACGGAAAAGAGAAATTAGTAGTGTTCATGGAAAAACACTAATTAATCAAAAATGGAAACTAGAGAGGCAGAAGGTGATTCAATAAATAACTAGAACATTTATTTCTATTACCCTTGTGTCAAAATTACACATAAAGCCAAAAATCCTGTAGCTTACAAAAAAGCACAAACAGATAAGCAATTGGATTCTTATAAATGGTGATAAATGAAGCGGCAATTATGGTCTCCCTCTCTTTTCTAGTTCATGAAGGAATCCTCTTCAATTACATAAAGACTAATTAAGAAGAACAAAGAATTCAAGACATTATGATCAGACGTAGAGAGAAATAAAGAGATAATAGAATAACAATACCACTTCCAATAATAAGTGATTTTTACAAACATCATTCAAATAAAACAAACTAAACATGGCTAGACTTTCTCAATACTACGGCAAAATTTCCACTAGAACTTTTGTCAGATTGTTACAACCTCGGTAACTCTCTTGAATAGCAGAAACAATTATATAGACCCTTTCCACCATGCAAGCTACACGTCGAAGCAATTGAATTAATACACATAAGATATTTTTCTGTCATACTTACGAGGGGATACAAAACTCGAAACCATCTACAGTTTATTTTTTGTCACGTTTAATAACGGAAAAAAAAAAAAAAGAAGAGGACAAATCTTTCTACAAGCTAAATGTATAGAATGAAAAGAATCTATGTATTAATCTGATTGGTGGCCTCCGTTAATATAGATTCAAGCTCAACACACAAATAGGCAGTTATTCTACTCTATAATTCCTTCTTCCAAGTAGATAGCTTATTCGCAAAATCTTTGTAGGAAAACTCACAATTCTCCAATACATAGAATAGAGCATTTCAAGAATATTTGTTTCATTAGATATATTATTATTTAACACGATTTTAACCAAAAACTGTTTATAAAATTAGTTCTAGTTTAGTATTATCATTCTATACAAGTTTTCGTGAAATTTAAAAACTGTTTATAAATTTCGTAACGTGTCCGTTTGACTCGATATGTTAAGCTCATGATTCAAAAAATTCTGTTGACTTGTTTACATTCAACTGTAAGCTAGTGAGATTTCAAATTCCACGGTAGAATGATGATTTATTTGTTGTATTCAAAAACTCTATAACCAAACAAGTGATGAGAAGAAAAAAAACAATGAAACCACCTACGTATGCTAACAAATTAAATTAACGAAAATGAACTAGAGAAGGGAAAAAGGGCTCGAAAAAAGAAAAGAGAATCTTCATAGGTGAAAACGCGAACAATCAAACAGGAAAAAAGGAAAACGAAGAGGTTTAAATTTTAGAGACCTGCACTGCACATGTAGCCAAGGGCAGCGTGCGCTCCTCTTCTTTTCCCGGGCAAGACAACGGCGGTTTCACGTCGGAGTTCAATTTTGGAGGGATCAATTAGTGGCAAACCTTCTTGCTTAATGGAAGTCATGGCCGAATTTTCGAATTCGCTTTCTGTTCGAGAAATGGAATGAGGGAAAAGAAGATTCAGAGTGACAGCAAGCATGAGAAGAAGAGTGTCCTCTTAGTGGAGCGAAAAGCGAAAACCATAAAAAGGGACTTTTGAGTGGGCAGAGCCGGAGAATGTGTTGGACTGAGGGTCCACATTAAGTTAATCCCCCGGTCCCACCCAAAGATATAGATTTTGCTATTAAATGTTCTTAACTTTATTTTATAAAAATTATTAAAAATAATTTTTTTATTTACTTACTTTCATACGAGTGTATGATTGCTATTTTTAATTTTTATTTTATAAATTTTGATCATTTTTTTACATAATATCTAGAACTACTTATAATTCTTCTTCAACTCATAAATAAAAAGATTTCAACATTCTAAAACTCAAATCATTCTACATTAACAAAAATAATCATGTCAATCACGTTACACTCAATTAGCATAACTCGTATTTTTAATGTATTGGGAAATGAAATTAATATTATATGTAATAATATTTAAAACAAACAAGGAATGTGATGATTGATGTCACAAAATTTGTTTGGATCTGCGCTGTGCTTTCCTTACCTGTCAATTTTCCATATTTTTAAATGTTCATTGGCCAACTATGGATACAGCGTTTCCTTTTTAATGGTTGGGAGTCGGAATGATAATTAAAGAAATTTTAGATTTTAAATTTATTTTTATTATGCGATTTAAATAAATAATTGGATAAAATTTATTTATGATGACAATATATGATAATTGCATATGGAGTAAGTTCAATTGAAACGCATTTCTGGGTTGTATTTCTTTAATTGCTGGGATATGAATATTGAAAGTTGGATTTCTTCTAGTATTACCAAGTTGGTAAAATGATTTAATAATAATTGCACTTTAACAGTATGTATCTGACTCAAAAGGTTACCATATTGAAACTTTTTTCAAATCAAATTTAACATTGTCTTAAACATTAAAAAGAAAAGTGTTTGCATAGTATTTTATTATAATTAAAAGATAATTATTTTAGTATTTGTGCTAGTTTAATTATGTATATAAAATTTTAAATTTATTTAAATAATATTTACTAATATTTATTAAACTTTCAAAGAAAATATATATTAAAAAGTTGAATTTTGAAAAATATTCATCTATTCCTTCATTAAAATTTATCTGAATAATTGTTTGTATGAATAATTCTAACATCAATTTATATTTATATTTTATTTAATTTTTTTATATACTATCTACTATCAATTATTGATAACTGCTTTAATAATTACTGTTAATTATGGTTTTTATTCAGTAGTTATTTTGTTATATCAATTCATGTTAGTTTGTACATAAATACAATAGCTGTATTTTCATAATGAATAATATACCTTTCAAATCAGTTTTTTCTTTTTCTGTATTTACTTCATGTTTTCCTTCATTTTCTTTCAGTTTCTCAATTATTAAATTATAACATCCCTAACCTGTATCCATTGTCAAAACAGAGTTTCGGAGTATTACTAGAATTTACATATTATTTAACAAAAATTTCGCTTCATATAATATTTATACTTGAAATCAATCAAAGATAATCGTATATACATGTCATCATACATATCAAACTCTTACCATTTCTTCAATAACATATTTCATATACTTTCAACATCAATAAACTTATTATCTCAACATCTCACACTTGAATGTATTACTCATCTCAACTTACATAATTTTCATGTATCAACATATCAATCTATTAATATATATATTTCATGTATCATCATTTTCATGTATATTTATTCCGATAATAGTTCATTTCGTACTTAACATTACCCAAATTCTATGTACATATACTTTCCACACCGTGTGTCCATATAACATGTACAAATCATTATATTTCATGCATATACGGGTAATAATTCATTTCGTGCTCGTCTCTTCTCATGTAAGGATTTTACCCGTTGAATTTATTTAAATATCAATGGATATACATATTCCAGATCAATACCAATTATAACCATAAGTCTTTCAATATTAATTTCATATGTCACTTACCAATCTTTGTCAAATTAGAGAACGTCATACGGATTTGAGCACGTCGTTTTCTTAATGCCACAATCCACTTTGATCTTGCACATATATTGTCATGGCCCTGCCATGGTCTTTACACTTTATCAAAATGTAATAGCCCAGCTATGGTCTTACACGTACACACATTACACTTTAATTACGATGCCATAGCCCAACTATGGTCTTACACGTACACACATATATTGCCATGGTCCAACCATGGTCTTACGTTCACAATTGCCATAACCCAGTTATGGTCTTTTCACTGAAATGTCATGGTCTTATCCGTCAATTCATCACTGGTCATGAAACGATCGTACTCAATTTAGCGTTCTGCTTAATTTGAACTTTTGCTTCGATTTTCATATTATCATACTTATCATAATAAAGATATGGAATAATACATTATATAATCTCAAATTTTAACATTCAATCATAAAATCTCAACCATATGAACTTACCTGGTTAAATTGCAGAAATACCAATATTCAAGGGCATTTTGGAAAATTTTTTTATTTTCTTCGATTTTTCACTCGATCTTGATCTAAATTAGTAATTTCATTCAATTTACTAATTTAAAAGCTAAAACAATTCATTTCCTTCAATTTGGTCCTTTTTACATTTTTATAAAATTGCCCCTAAAGTTTTACTTTTATTCAATTTAGTCCCTGAGCCTAAAACATGCAAATTAGCCATTTTTAAAGTAAACTCATACTAGATGAATATTCATATATTTTCCTCCTCCTCCGCTCCATTCCACATCCTTAATATACATATAATTCCATTATTTATTTATATGTTCATATCAAACTGTCTACTTGAGTCATAGTCACTAAATTATTTATATCTTGAGCTATAGAAATCCAAATTAAGATTTTCTTGTTATTTTTGAAACTAGACTCAAATATATTTCTATCATAAAATTTTCAGAATTTATAGTGTAACAAATAAGTACGGTAAAATCTTCAAATTTGTCCTTGTTCTACTGTTTGACAGCTTTGACCTTTCTTTACTAAAAATTAACTATCTCTTAATACGGAATTCGGATGATGTTCCCATTTGTTTCTCTTGAAAATAGACTACTTAAAAATTTAAAAATTCAAATTTAAACTACTTAAAAATTTAAAAATTCAAATTTAAACTCTCAAGTATTTTTATACAATTTTTAATGATTTTTCAAAGTCAAAGCAGGGGAACCCGAAATCATTCTGACATTATCTCACAAAATTTATTATGTATCATAATTTACAATTCCATTACTTACACCGTTTCTTCTATGAAAAACTAGACTCAATAAAATTTAATTTCATATTTTATTAAACCTCTAATTCATTTTCTACAATTTTGCTGATTTTTCAAAGTTAGACTATTGCTGCTGTCCAAAACTGTTTTAGTGCAAAATGTTGATTACTAAGTTTATTACTAAGTTTATAACATCCTTATTTCTTTTCTCTACAATATTTCCATCACTTTCTCTTATTTTCCTTCACTAACATATCTATAACATAAAACCTTATATAAGAAAACTCCACATTAACATCAATTCCATGCTTTTTCAATAATATCAAACTTAAAAATATATTAAAATCTTGATGTTCTTACCATTTATTATTGATTTCAATCTTTAACTTGATTTTCTCTCTCCTCCAGCTTTTATTTCTTGAATCTAACTTAATATTCTAGCTCCTAAAGTCTCCTTGTCATCTTTCTCTCTTGATGGCAATAGAAATTATTTTGATTTCTAAGTGAAAATGGTAGATTTTTAGTGAAATGACCAAATTGTAAAGAAAGTAAAATTTTCTTTCTCTTTTGTTCTCACGTTGATGCATGGAAAGGAAGGATGATAATTCTTCATCTTTCCTTCCTTTTAAACTAAATAAATAATAAAATATCTCATTAATAAAATAATATTTATATAATTAATAATTATAAAATATCATCAATATCATCATTGCCTTCTAGATTTATCTCTTTTTCTAATTGATCATTTTGCCCTTTATTATCTTTTAAAATTCTATCATTGAGTCATCATTTAATTTGGTAAAATTGTAATTTAGTCCCTCATAATTATTCACATATTCAATTTGGTCCTAATTCATTGTAATGGCCTAAATTCAAGGTTATCGGAACAATGGTTTCGCAACCATAAATCCGATTTAAAGAGAAATTTATTTCAATATATTTGCATGAATATTTATATGATAGGAAATATTTTTATAAATATTTATAAAATATTAGTAATGTGGTATTAAACTTTCGTTAGAAAATTTTAAACGTTGGGTAGGAAATTAAATGAAAAGGACTAAACTGAAATGAAAGTAAAAGTTAAATTATAGATTAAAAGAAATTATGAAGGACCAAAATGGCAATTATACCATTTTGTAAAGTTGAGGCGGTTTAAGTATGAAAATCTGAGATTTTTTTAAAGTATATTATTATATTATATATTATATTATTATATTATTATATTATTATATATATATATACAAACAAACTAAAAGAAAAAGAAAGAAGAACAGAAAAGAAACAGAGAACAAGACGAAAGCAGGGGATGAAAAAGGGAAAGAAAGAAAAAGGAGAAATTGATGATTTAAAGCTTGGATGTTTAATTGGTAAGTTAATTTAGCCCATTTCTTCTAATTTTGATGTTTTATAAGTTTTAGAACAAAGTTTTGTTGAATTAAGTTGAAATTTTGGAAATTCTTAGATTTTTGAACATGAGTTATGTGGATCAAATTGATGAATTAGGGGTTTAATTAATGGAATATGTGACAGACAAATTTTGACCCTAATCGGAACGGTGGTTTCGGGACCACGAATCCGAGTCCGAGAAATATTTTAATATTATAGTTTGTGTTTATTATGTGTGGTTTGGTGAGTGTGAAAGTTTCGGTAGAAAAATTTAATCATTTAAGTGTTCAATTTAATAAAAGGATGAAATTGCAAAGGTGACCAAAGTTGTGAGCATGATTAAAAAGGGTAAAGTGAATTGTTTATGAAACTTTAGGATTTGCATGTCAAATTTCCCACTTTTAAAATAGTGGACGGTAAGCATGCCATGACTATTATAATTTAGTATATTATAATTAAAATATTATTTGTATAATAAGCATGCTTTAATATGTGATAATTTTTAAACAAAAAAAAAAAGAAACATTTTTAAATTCTATTTTCTCTCCTATTCTTCATCTTCTTCACCGATTGTACTTGAAGGAAGAAAAGAAAACTTAGAACCTCCATTTGTTTCGGTTGGGCATGTGGTAGTAAGGTGAGTATTTTAACTTGATTTTTTGGAAAATCTTTACATATGGGATTTGGTTGCTATGAAGGCAAATAAAATCATGTTAAAATTTTTGAGATTTAGCATGATAATATTCGGCCTAGGATGAAAACTCTTGAGCTGTTTTTTTGTAACACCCCTTACCCGTATTCAACCCTGGAATAGGGTACGAGGCATTACAGGAATTACAAATTTATTTATCAGACATTTTATTTCATTTAGCATTTATATTTGAAACCAATCAAATTCAAACATATTGTCCCTTAAACATATTTATTTTTCTCGTCATGTCTTACATAAATTTATTACTCATCTCAACATACTTAATTATCTTGTATTAACATATTAAAGATAATCACATATTTACATATCATGAAAAATATCATTCAATTATCTCTTCTTCATAAACATAAATCAGTTAATTCATCATATCAATATTTCACGTACAATCAACTTATATTCCTTATATTACATAATTAAGTTACACGAACTTTACAGCTAGATTTTGCAGAAATATCAAAATTCAGGGGCACTTTGGAAATTTTCTATTTTCGTTGATTTTTCAGTCGATCTTAATCTAAATTAATAATTTCATTCAATTTTACAATTTTAAATAATAAAATAATCCATTTCATGCAAATTGGTTATTTCCACATTTTTACAAAATTAATCACAAAGTTTTACTTTTATTCAATTTAGTCCCTGAGCCTAAAACATTTCAAATTAGCCATACTACCTAAATATTCATACATATTTTCCTCCTCCTCCTCTCCATTCCACATCCGTAATGTATATAACATGCTATAAGTAACATTGTCAATAATTTCATTAATTACTCATAAGTATATTCAAAACTGTCCATTTGAGTTATAGTCACTAAATTATTTATTTCTAGAGCTACAGAACTCCAAATGAAGAACCGTAAATTTTTTCTGAATCTAGACTCACGTATCTTCTTCCCATAAAATTTCCAGAATTTTTGGTTTAGCCAATTAGTACAGTTTATTCATCAAAGTTACCCCTGTTCTGCTGTCTGGCAGTTCTGACCCTTCTTCACTAAAAATTAATTATCTCTTCATACAGAATTCATATGATGTTCTCGTTTATTTATATTGAAAATAGACTCATTCAGGATTCTAAACATATAAACTTAAGCCTCTAATTATTTTTCTCCAATTTTCTATGATTTTACAAAGTCAGAAAAGGGAATCCCGAAATCCCTCTGAACCAGTCTTACAAAAATATAAATATCTCAAATTACAGAATTCCTTTGCTTTCCCTGTTTCTTTCATATGAAAATAGACTCAATAAGCTTTAATTTCATATCTAATTCAACTTCTAATTCCACTTCTACGATTTTTGGTGATTTTTCAAAATTACTCTACTGCTGCTGTCCAAAACAGTTTTGTTATAGCTTATTTTACAATTAAATCCTTTACCCAATTCTAACTTCAAATTCTTTCAATTAAACCACTAATTCATCTTTTTGTTCATCATATGCTATATTCAACAGCTTTAAAACTTCAAAAACTTCAACTTAAATTCATCAAAACTTTGTTCTAAAACTTATAAAGCATCAAAATTAAAAGAAAAGGACTAAATTAGCTTACCTATTAAACATCCAAGCTTTAAATCATCAATTTCTCCTTTTCTTTCTTTCTTTCTTTCTTTCCCCTGCTTTCGTCTTGTTCTCTGTTTCTTTTCTGTTTCAATTCTCTCCTTTCTCTCCCTTTCTTTTTTCTTTCCATTTGTTTGTTTATATATAATAATATAATAATATAATAATATAATATAATAATATAATAATATAATATTAAACATAAAAAAAATCTCAGATTTTCTTCACAATAACCGCCTCAACTAAATAAAATGGCTTAATTGCCATTTTGGTCCTTTATACTTTCTTTAATCTATAATGAAACTTTTACACATTTTTCAATTTAGTCTTTTTTATTTAATTACATATCCAAACGTTAAAATTTCTCAACTAAACTTTAATAATAACTTAATGACACTCCATAAATATTTTTAGAAATATTTATGACTCATCAGATGAATTCGAGGTCTCAATACCTCGTTTTTGGCCCAAATCTTTTCTTTTTTTTTTTAATTAATTCTTTTAGTTCACAAAATTCACTAATTTTAAAATATTTCTAAAATCACACTTAACTTATAATTATCGATTAACAAAGTTTTCTAACTTTTTAAATCGATTTAGTAATCTCGAATCACTATTCCGACACTATTGAAATTGGGTCAGTACATTACACTCTTCCCCTAAAAAAAATTTCGTCCTCGAAATTTCCTTGTTATTCGATCATGAACTTCATTATTTCTATAATTCTATAGCTCCTTTGTGCACATATTTATCTAGTTTATCATTTATCCATTCCATATCCTTTCAGTTTGCAATTAATTTTAATTCAATATTGCGAACATACTTTATCTTAAAATTACTACCTTTTTTTTTTTCTTTCTCTTTTCTTTTCTTCTCTTTTTTTTTTTTTTTTTATAAGATGCCCAATAGATTAAACAGAACACTTAGGATATATGAAACAAATATAGAAATGTATTATTAATCAGATAGCACTTGATGAGTACCAAAGTGTTATTATCAGAGAATACGCTAGAGTCCCTTAATGGTATACCACTAATCTTAGTAGATCTAATCTCATTTACTTGGATAAATTACATTATGCACGCATGTCCCTTTTACAATTTTAACATAATGCTTTTACATATTTTACAATTTAACCATTGTACTAAAAACGTGTATGTTTATATCTTTTCTTTCTTTAATATATGTAACATATTTCAAAATTTACTAGTCATTCTTAATTTACTAATAATTCTTATTATGTGCTTCACATATCATTTTTTTTTTTCAATTTCAATTTCACTTCAATTTATTCACAACTAAATTTAATTTCACTTTCTCATTAATATACAATTCAATACTAATATTTATCCATCACTTAATTAAATTTCCATTTAATTCAATAATAACACTTACCTCATACTTCACTTGTTGTATGCATAATTTAAATTTAACATTTAATATTAAATAATAGACATCAAACATGTAACAATATAAGTCATGTGTGTTAATTTATACTTTAATTTCATACCTCAACAATAGTCTTTCATCAAATAGCATCATATATCATCTATATTATCTAATCAACTTATGAACCTTTGGCTCAAGTTTTCAATTTTATATATCGTTTTAATTCACAATTCCACTTTTTCATCATCATCAATAATTGATCGGTCAAATTCATTCAATTTTCTTATTTCATTTATTCAATGATTCCATTATCAATAAATCGATATTTTAGCAAATTTATGAACCTTAAGTTCATACTTCAATTCTCACATTTCAATTCGATTCACAATTCAACTCATAATTTCTTACTCATATTTTCAATAGTTCAATCGATCAATTTTATTTAGTTTTTCTCATTTTAGTTATTCACCCTATTAACAATCCGGACTTTGACGGATACACGGATTCAACCCAAACACACCAAGACGGCACATTGTGCCTTAACGGTATTACTCTGATATAAGTATACGACACACAAAAGTGTCGAATCGATATGATAACGATGATCGATATTCAACACACAAAGTCTTTGAATCAGAATGTAAATAACGATAACGATATCGACACACAAAGTGTCGAATCGTAATGAGATAACGATATCGATATTCAACACAAAAAGTCTTTGAATGCGTAGCGATAACGATAACGATGATATCGACACACAAAGTGTCGAATCGATGAATGATAATGATAAGACGTATTCAACACACAAAGTCTTTGAATCAGACGCATAGCAATAACGATAACAATATCGACACACAAAGTGTCGAATCGATGAACGATAATGATGAGTCGACGCACGTAAGTGCTCGATCGATAAGTTGGCAAAAACCCGTACTCTTCCATATCCTATGGCATGCCAATTATATCCGACTAGTCCGACAAGTTAATAGGAAATCAATTCTCATTTTAATTTCACTTAATATTCATATCTACCCCTATTAACAAGACTCGGACTTTGGCGGATCACGCGGATCCAACCAAACACACCAGATTGGCACCGATGCCTCATCGACTCAAGGTCGAAGAATTCCCTGAACAATTCCAATCCTATGGCATGCCATTTGTATCCAATCTAGTCCGATAAGTTAATAGGGTGTTCAAATCATTCATTTTTTTATTTTTTTTTCCTATTTCAAATTCACTTTTCCATTTTCTAATCAAGTATAAAATTCAGTACTCAATACATATTTCAAATATTCACATATAAACGTAATTCGATTCAATTCCAACCACTTTTCAATCAATACACGATTCATATATTTACACATATTCATAATTTAATGCATTTTTATTCAATTCGTATTTTTAATTTATTATCCAATCAAATTTAAAATCACTAATTACTTTCCAATCAATATACATTTCAATTACTCACATATTTTCTTTATTTAATTTACCTTCAAATATTCAAATAATTCATAATTCGATTCACGTAATTTAAATAACTTTCTAAATTCCAGTTCATTCTATTTTCACTTCTTATTTCAATCAGTTTCACAAGAGATTGCGATGTAATTCATTACATCAATAATTTCATAGTTTAATGCAATACACATAACAATATTCAATAAACTTCACAATTCAATTCAATTACACAAAATAATATTTGGTATTCCATAATTTGATTCGATATCAGTCTCAATTTTCAGTACCCAATCTTAAATTTATCATTTTACTAAATACTTACCATAAAATACTTACCACACATAATTAATAAATTACACATAATAATGATAAAGTTTGAATAATAGTGATACAAATATCATCAAAGTCTGGAGATATCACATTATATTTTAAGTTATATATTAATAATGGCATACATTTCTAGACTTCATATATATTACGTTTGGTCCGAGAACCGACTAAACCTAAGCTCTGATACCATTAAATGTAACACCCCTTACCCGTATTCAACCCCTGGAATAGGTACGAGGCACATACAGAATTACAAATTTATTTATCAGACATTTTATTTCATTTAGCATTTATATTTGAAACCAATCAAATTCAAACATATTGTCCCTTAAACATATTTATTTTTCTCGTCATGTCTTACATAAATTTATTACTCATCTCAACATACTTAATTATCTTGTATTAACATATTAAAGATAATCACATATTTACATATCATGAAAAATATCATTCAATTATCTCTTCTTCATAAACATAAATCAGTTAATTCATCATATCAATATTTCACGTACAATCAACTTATATTCCCTTATATTACATAATTAAGTTACACGAACTTACAGCTAGATTTTGCGAAATATCAAAATTCGAGGGCACTTTGGAAATTTTCTATTTTCGTTGATTTTTCAATCGATCTTAATCTAAATTAATAATTTCATTCAATTTTACAATTTTAAATAATAAAATAATCCATTTCATGCAAATTGGTTATTCCACATTTTTACAAAATTAATCACAAAGTTTTACTTTTATTCAATTTAGTCCCTGAGCCTAAAACATTTCAAATTAGCCATACTACCTAAATATTCATACATATTTTCCTCCTCCTCCTCTCCATTCCACATCCGTAATGTATATAACATGCTATAAGTAACATTGTCAATAATTTCATTAATTACTCATAAGTATATTCAAAACTGTCCATTTGAGTTATAGTCACTAAATTATTTATTTCTAGAGCTACAGAACTCCAAATGAAGAACCGTAAATTTTTCTGAATCTAGACTCACGTATCTTCTTCCCATAAAATTTCCAGAATTTTTGGTTTAGCCAATTAGTACAGTTTATTCATCAAAGTTACCCCTGTTCTGCTGTCTGGCAGTTCTGACCCTTCTTCACTAAAAATTAATTATCTCTTCATACAGAATTCATATGATGTTCTCGTTTATTTATATTGAAAATAGACTCATTCAGGATTCTAAACATATAAACTTAAGCCTCTAATTATTTTTCTCCAATTTTCTATGATTTTACAAAGTCAGAAAAGGGAATCCCGAAATCCCTCTGAACCAGTCTTACAAAAATATAAATATCTCAAATTACAGAATTCCTTTGCTTTCCCTGTTTCTTTCATATGAAAATAGACTCAATAAGCTTTAATTTCATATCTAATTCAACTTCTAATTCCACTTCTACGATTTTTGGTGATTTTTCAAAATTACTCTACTGCTGCTGTCCAAAACAGTTTTGTTATAGCTTATTTTACAATTAAATCCTTTACCCAATTCTAACTTCAAATTCTTTCAATTAAACCACTAATTCATCTTTTTGTTCATCATATGCTATATTCAACAGCTTTAAAACTTCAAAAACTTCAACTTAAATTCATCAAAACTTTGTTCTAAAACTTATAAAGCATCAAAATTAAAAGAAAAGGACTAAATTAGCTTACCTATTAAACATCCAAGCTTTAAATCATCAATTTCTCCTTTTCTTTCTTTCTTTCTTTCTTTCCCCTGCTTTCGTCTTGTTCTCTGTTTCTTTTCTGTTTCAATTCTCTCCTTTCTCTCCCTTTCTTTTTTCTTTCCATTTGTTTGTTTATATATAATAATATAATAATATAATAATATAATATAATAATATAATAATATAATATTAAACATAAAAAAAATCTCAGATTTTCTTCACAATAACCGCCTCAACTAAATAAAATGGCTTAATTGCCATTTTGGTCCTTTATACTTTCTTTAATCTATAATGAAACTTTTACACATTTTTCAATTTAGTCTTTTTTATTTAATTACATATCCAAACGTTAAAATTTCTCAACTAAACTTTAATAATAACTTAATGACACTCCATAAATATTTTTAGAAATATTTATGACTCACTGTATGAATTCGAGGTCTCAATACCTCGTTTTTGGCCCAAATCTTTTCTTTTTTTTTTTAATTAATTCTTTTAGTTCACAAAATTCACTAATTTTAAAATATTTCTAAAATCACACTTAACTTATAATTATCGATTAACAAAGTTTTCTAACTTTTTCGTCAGATTTAGTAATCTCGAATCACTATTCCGACACTATTGAAATTGGGCTGTTACATTTTTTTTTTATTTGATAAATGTTTAGTTTTGATTCAAAAATGACATAAATAGCTTAAGAGACTTAGAAGAATTGAAGACTTGTGGTCTAAAGTATATGGAAGTTATAGAAATTGTTTGGAATTGAGCATGGAGATGCTCTTATTATTCGGCTGGAATTGGGATGAGTAAATAGTGGTTATTTAGCTTGTTGCTTGGTAGTATATTGAAGAATATGCATGGGTGCATTGAATTAGCAATTCGGTCATAAGAGAAAATGAAAATTTAGCTATTATATTTGGTTATATATTATATATATAAATATAAAGTTAATGTACAGCCATAGATAAGAAGGTAAGTCTTAAGTTAAAGTACATTAAATAGATTATTACAAATATGTTCAATAATATTATTTTGATATACTTGAGCAAGGTAGTGGGTGATAGCCGAATATAAATGTTCATGTCTTGGATTGAATATGTGTGGAAATGTAACGTGGGTTGGTACAGTTGATATGGTATGTGAATGTGATGTACGTGCATGAGTTAAATTATTATAATCGCATTATATTCAAATTAATGTTCGAATTTGAATGATATTGATTGAAATGTATAAGTCATAATTATTGCTCGTATTCGGACATGCATAATATACATGTTGGAAAAATTCTATTTTAATGCCGAAAGCATGGAATTAATATGTTTAAATGTTACAAATGTTAGGAGATTAATCGGTAAATTATATATTATATGACTTTGCTTTTAAATTGAATGAAAATGTGGTTAAATTGGTTTAATTGAACCGAATTAGATCAAGAACAAAAGGAGAAGAATTTGGAGCGAGGAAAAGCTAAACTAAACGAATAGTTGGAGATTTGAATCTATCGACTTCTAAGGTAAGTCCTTAAGCTATAGTATATTGGAGAATTATTTATGAATCTATTGTACGATAATGTTTGATAAATTTTAGTAGATGTTCATGTCATAGCCGAATGTATATAAGCCTATTAGAATGGTTTTGATTGTTTGATGTAAATAAGCCAAAGTACATTCATTATGTGATATAGTTATGAAAGGTGTTAGGGATGATTGATTGCATTAATGTGTTTTGGGCTTTAAGCCCTGTGCCTATTGCCGGTGATTTAATTGAGCTTGAAGCCTAGCGCAGCCTTGTGCGGTGTTACTTATCGGGCTTTTACGCCTAGCGGGCCTTGTGCCGGTGTTACTTATCGGGCTTTATGCCTAGCGAGCTTGATGCGGTGTTGTATTTTACAAACTAGAAACTGAAATTGTGTTCAAGGCGAATTAAAGCAAACTTATCGAGTTAATGGCACAGGTAAGCATGTAAAGTAGGAAGGTACTTCTTACCTATTTAAGACAAGGTAAACCAGTGATTCAGTTGATTTATTAAAAATGGTATGTGTTACGTGTGAAGTGTATATATGTATATTTATGGTTATAATATGTGTTCTCGGTTTTACTAATGAATGATATGGATATTGTGACTTTGGTTTCTTAATATGTGGGTAAAGAGAAATTTTCCTACGAATTCATACTTATTTACATGAGTATGAAATTGAAAGCTTGATAATAAATATGAGTACAAACGTACAAGTTGAATTATAGTAATTTAAATATTGATATTTGAATGTTATTTTTTTATCATGAAATTAGGACTTACTAAGCTAGTAAGCTTTATTATGTGAAATGTTTCCTCTGTTTTATAGATTAGGTTCAAGCTACAAGCTCGTCGGGATCGTTCAGAAAAGTCGCCACACTATCAATCTATATTTTGGTACTCTTTCATTTTGGTTTTGAACGAAGACATGTATAGGAAAGACTTTGTCTTTGTTTTGATGAAAACTTAAGGTTCATGTGTATAATAGCCATGCGAATATGGCTAAATTTTTAGTTAAGTATGCTTTTGTGCCTTTGATACAAATGTCGGTTTATGTTGGCAATGTTTATGCATCCTTAATTGAAGTTTAATCGTTTTTGATAAGGAAATGTATGTATACGAAATGAACCCTTGAATTAGGGATGTGGGTATGTTCGATTATAAGCTAGTTTTTCATAATTTGCAACGAAACAGTTTGTAGTTAGTAGCAGTGATGTGATTTTGAAAAATCACCAAAAATAGGATATATTGAATTAGAAAGTGAATAAAATATGAAATTAAATCTTATTGTGTCTATTTTTACATGGAAGAAACAGAGTAGGCAAAGGATTTATATATTATGAGATATTTAAGTTTTAGTGAGACTTGCTCTGAATGAATTCGTGAGCCCCTGTTCTGTCTTGGTAAAATTATTAAAAATTGTACAAAAATAATTATGGAGCATGGTTTATATGCTTAGAATCCTTAATGAGTCTATTTTTTATTGGAATAAACAAGGACATTATTGAAATTTGGTACAATGAGATAATTGTATTTTTGTAAGGATAGGTCAGAATTGTCAAGCAGTGAAATAGGGGTAACTTTGATGAATAAGCTGTACTAATTGGCCACATGAAAAATTCTGGAAAAATTATGGTAAAAAGTTATATGAGTCTAGTTTCAATGAAAATTTACGGATCTAAATTCCGAGTTTTGTAACTCAAGTTATGATCAATTTAGTTAAAATTTTATGCACAACATTAATAGTCAAGTCTAGTAATGCCACATACTCGACTCCGGCAAAGGTTTCGGGTAAGGGGTGTTACAGAATATCTAGTTAGAAATTGATTTTTAGAATAAATTTGTGAAAATGTTTGAAATTAAAGTCTATTACTGAAATTCTGATTCCCAAAGATTATAAAGTAGTTTAAAGTGATAGAATAAAGTGTTTATTGAGAAAAATCAGCTTAGCTGAGAAGTTAATTGAGCAGGGACGAAATTATCATTTATTAAAAGCTTAGGGAAAAAGTTGTAATAAACAGTTTGCACTAAAACAGTTTGGACAGCAGCAGTAGACTAGCTTTGAAAAATCACTAAAAATCATAGAAGTGGAATTAGAAGCTGAGTGAGATATGAAATTAAAGCTTATTGAGTCTATTTTCATATGAAAGAAACAGGGAAAGCAAATAATTTCTGTATTTTGAGATATTTAGATTTTTGTAAGACTGGTTCAAAGTGATTTCGAGATCCCCTGTTCTGACTTTGGAAAATCATAAAAAATTGGAGAAAAATAATTAGGGGCTTAAATTTATATGTTTAGAATCCTGAATGAGTCTATTTTCAATAGAAATAAACGAGAACATCATCTGAATCTTGTATAAAGAGATAATTAATTTTTAGTGAAGAAGGGTCAGAACTGCCAGACAGCAGAACAGGGGTGAATTTGATGAATAAACTGTACTAATTGGATAAGCTAAAAATTCTGGAAATTTTATGGTATGAATATATGTGAGTCTAGTTTCAGGAAAAATTAACGGTTCTTCATTTGGAGTTCTGTAGCTCTGGAAATAAATAATTTAGTGACTATGACACAAAAGGATAGCTTTGAATAAGTTTATGAGTAAAGGATTAAATTGAAATGTGAGCAAAAGTAAGAAAGGATGAATTTATCATAAAATATATGTTTATTTTATTAAATAGTACAGGAAATTATTTGATTATTTTAACATATAAATGTTATATGTTTATATGAAATTGAAGAAAAAGAAAAGGAAGGAGAGGACCGAATTGAAGGAAAAGGAAAAGAGAAGGTTAAGGAGTGAAGGAAGAACTTATATCACCTCAACCTTTTGTTGTAAGTACTACAAGAATTTTAAATTATTGTTATTTATCCTTTTTGAAATATTTATGTGAATTATTTAAATATATGAGATTCAGCTTTAATGCCCAAGTAGACGAAATTTAGAACTCTTTCGGGATATTAGTGGCATGCCATTAAGGAACTTTTAGCGCTCTCGATATTAGCACGTTGGTGCTCTCTCGATATTAGCACGTTGGTGCTCTCGATTATTAGCACATTGGTGCTCTCTGTTCACTTGTGCATCATAATGCACCTCTGTATATGTTCCGTATATCCGATGTGTTCTATAAAGTCTACTTTGGGCTAAGAATGTGAAATGAGAACAAAGTGAATTACTGATGTGTTAAGGTAAGATTTATACCTTACAAAAGATAAGTTAAATTTTATTAAAGCAAGGCATAGTTGAAGAAACTTAAATGTGAGTCGATATGTAATAATTGAATGAGTTTAAAATATTTTGTTATGATTATTTACTCATTTAATTATTCTTGTGGTGGTTACTAAGCCTTCATCGGCTTAACGCGTTTATTTTAACGCGTAGGTACAATTAGACTAGAAGAGAAGTCCAACTAGAAGATCTCTCATCTCATCACATCCTCAAGGGCTTCAAAAGTAGGTACTATAATTTGTATTAAAATGGCACGTACATATGTAGTTCAAAGGTGTTCCCATGTGATAGGGACTAAAATGTAGATTCTTGAAATTTTATCTATTTTCAGTTATTTGAAGTATTTTGGTATATATGGAATGAATTAATAAACAATAAATATGTTAGCAAAAATGGTTAGTAAGTTAAAATATTATATACAAATGTTTTAATTAGACAGTATCTGGCCATAATTATTTTGGCACCAAATGTAATAGTCTTATACCGGGTTTGCATAATTGAACCGGGTATAGGGGTATTACATTTATCCATTTTCCTTAGTTTCTAGATCATTCCACCCTTAAAATATTTGGACTATTGGTCCTTCAACTTTTCATATTTACACTTTAACCCTCAAGTTTTGAATATTTACTCTTAGATAACAAAACTTTTCTCACTTTTACAATTTAGTCCTTTCCTGAATCAAAATATCATAATATACTTTCCAATGTTGTCATAACTCAAAATTTTCTTTTTTGTCGCTTTATTTTCTTATTTTACTATATCAAAGATGATATCTTATTGTAGATATTTTCAGGGTATTACACAAACATTAATTTTCTTATGTTAAATCAGTCTTCATCATATATTTTATAAAACATTTTTGGATAAAATCTCACTAAAGCCGGATAAGAAGAAAAATTTAGGACTTTAGGGAAGAAGCTTGAAGTTTTATTATGCAAGAAATTGGTATTTATTAGTGTAATGGTTCAATTAATTATTTATATATAATTATTGATTATAAATTCTGTCACGTATTTCATCATTTCCTTACAAAAAAAGTATTATACATAAAATCGATATTTAATGATTCAATTAAGATTTTATTAGCTTAACAGATTTTTTTTTCCAGCTCAACAGTCGTTTTACTTTAAATTTGGAGAAGAATGAGTTTTCACGATAAGGTTTAAAAATTGGACATTGATGTCAATTTTGATCTTATAAATCATGACCAGTATCTTTAATAAGCCTTGCAATTAAAAGGTTGTTTTTTTTTTTTTTCAACTAGGAACTACTACGAATTATATATAAAAATAAATTGTATCTAATTATTTTAATTTTAATAAAACAATCATCTAAAATGTTTTTTATTGTTGTACTTACGTGAAGATTTAATATTTTAAAATAATAATATTATTATAAGCAGAGGCGATTCTAAAAAATTACCATTTAAGCCTTCTAATTTTTTTTAAATTTTAAATTAGTAAATGTAAAATTACACTTTAGTTTTCCTTAAAATTATAAAAATTTGATTTAATCCTTTAAAAGTTATAAATATATAAACTATTAAAAATTAAAATTTCATTCGATTAACACTAAAAAATTATTCTAACTTCGTTATTCGTTATAAGTTATGAATTTCGCTACCATCATTTTGTTAATCATAATCTCGTTAACAGTAGCATTTTGTTAAATTTTTAAGTCTTGTGAATATGCATACGTGCAGAATTTGGAACTTCTACCATTTACTTTGCTAATGACTGATGTTAGTTGTCTCGCACATTGGATTTTGCCTAATCATGGTATCTCTTAAGTGATCAACTAAAACATGATTTAGTTTGTACACATGTCAATACTCATGGCTAAGAGAGAGGGCTACCATCACATATAAATACTTACCATTAGTCTTGGGATGACCTTAGGTCCAGGGGTGTAGCTAGAGGGGGTTTGTAGGCCTGATCCCTTAAAATAAATTTTTTATTTAATTTGTTTAATTTTTTAAAATTGTAAATTAATAAAAGTAAAATTGTATTTTGATTCTTTAAAAATGATAAAAATTTAATTTAATTCTTAAAAAATTACAAAGATATATGCTATTAAAATTATGAAATTATATATTTATTATCGTAAAAATTACAATTTAATTTCACATCTCCTTAAGTCTTTCCATCATACCTCATATGCAGGAAAAACACCACCTTTATCTATGACTCTCCGCATATTTTCTATTTCGCGAATCATCACATTTTTATTCTCTACATATTTCTCTTAAGATATAACACAAAAAATAAAAATGTTCTATATAATACTAAAAATTCTATCACACGCATTTGCATGTGAAAACCAAATATTTAGAACACAAATGCTTGTTTAAAAGTAACATACAAATAAACAATTGGACATATGGTTTGAAACTAATTATACAACTGGTATAGATAATAAGTTGTGTATATTGAAACAAAAAATGTGTAAAATATATTAAAATGAAACCTTGATTGAATGGTAAATTCTAGGCTTTAGTAATCCAATTTGTACTATTATGCATGTTTTAATTGGGTTTTGTTTAAATGAAAAGACTAAAATATTTTCAATTAATATAATTTTTTTTAATTATGGAATGATATTTTCGTAATTTCTTGACCGAGTTAGTGATTCAATTGAGGATGATACCAACTCAATCAATGGTTTAATAAATAAGTATAAATAAATTATTAATATATTAAAAAGTTCATAATATTTTAAATATAATTATAATACAAATATATATATACACTATTTTTCATCTAATTATTTGAATCTATATCTATACTATTTATTAAATGTTTTAGTAAGTTGGTGTGACCTTTAAACATTCTTAGTTAGAAAAATTACGAAAATGCTATTTTACAATTAAAATAAATTATATTATTCGAAAGTAATTCAATCTTTTACTTAAAAAATCAATAAAAATGTATAGATAAGATTTAAACTCGAACTAATTGGATTAATAAAATTTTTAATTTATAGCTTATTTCAAGCTTTATTTTAATATTTTATATATTTTAATTTTTATTATACACACTTTTATCATCTTAATTGATTGTATCTATATATAAATAATTTGATTGAGTTGATATCACAAATTGCTCGACATCGGCTCAAGATTGATGTCAACATTATGATAAAATAAATTTTTTTATTTTAATATTGTACATATTTCATGTGTTATAATTAATTAGTTTCAAACTATACATTTAATTATTTATTATATATTATTTTTAAACATATGTTTATGTTTTAAATTTATAATTTCTACAAGCATATATATGTGATAGGATTTTTAGTATATATTAATATATTTGATTGAGTGGTGTGATAAATTAATTCAATATCGATCCAAAATTGATAACAATGTCATGATGAAAAAAAATAATTTTAATTTTTTATTTTAAGAGCATACATATTTTAGGGGTTATTATTGTATATAAAAAAGTAGAAAATATTGTAAAAGTATAATATTTTACTCGTATATTTTTATCATTGACCTGTCATAATATAGTATATAGTGAGGAATTAAGGTAGACAAATAAAAACGGGAGGATGAAATCTAATTGCTTTCCTCTGAGAAACTATCCACGAGTCTCGTTCACGAGGGTCGCACCATGATTCCGCTTGCTACTCCTCCTCGCCTCCTCTCCCTCGTCCCTTCTCATTCCTTCCTTCGAAGTTCGAAGCTAAAAGATAATAGTAATAGTAATAAATTAAAAAACAAAACAGCTAAAAAAGATGGTTTATCCTTCCCTTAAAAATCACTACTAAGCGAGAGAGAAAAAAAAAGTGAAAGAAAAATCCCTAAACGATGCAAGAAACAGAGATTCACGATTTATCAGATGACGCCGATTACGCCGCGTCTCAGCAACAAGTAAGTTAAATGAAACAATATCATATTCACATTCAACTTCATTCCTTTGTTCTCCTTTTTTATTTAATTGAATTGTTTTTATTCATTTTTCATTTTTTCTCTTTTTGCGCGATTCCATCACATAATTAGTTGTTATTTTTATTAGTTTTCTTGAATTGATTTCTGGTTTTGTTGTTTTTAACCTTTTTTTTTTTTTTTGTTCGCAGGGATCGGCTAGCATGATGCGATGCGAAAGTGGAAAAAGAAGCTCGTCAAATGAACCGGAGGGAGCCGAAGTTGTTTATATGAAGGATAATGTTACAATTCATCCTACTCAGTTTGCATCTGAACGGATTAGTGGGAGGTTAAAGCTAATTAAGCAAAGCTCTTCTCTTTTCATGGTAATAATCAATTAATTCTCAAGCATTTGTATTTACTCATGTCATGTATAATTTTTTAATTATAATTAGCATTGGTGAATTAAACATGCCATGGAGATTGTTTTGAGCTTTGATAATGCTATTTTCCTTGCATCATTTGTTCCGGTTATTTGTATAGTCAAATAGTTATAGGATGAGTATCATTTTAGCATATTTTATCTATGTTTTGCTGTATTTGATTGTAGACATGGATTCCATACAAAGGGCAAAGTACAAATGCAAGGTTGTCTGAGAAAGGTTTTCAGCTTTGGACTATTGATTCGGATGTCTTATGCACTTGTTAATTTTTTTATAGATTTTATCATTCGCTGAAAATTTTGGTGAATGGTTTTATCACACAGATATGAATCTTTATACCATTAGGGCGGTACCATTTGCTGATGTGAGGTCTATTCGAAGACAGACTCCGGCTTTTGGATGGCAGTACATAATCGTTGTTTTGTCATCTGGTAAGGAACCACAAAATATACTGCTTTTATGGCTTGTGGTATAAGAGGTCGAGATTGTTGACCTATGAAGTTCTATGTTCTATGTACATATGATGTTCAGTTGTTCTTCATGTAAGGGGACAAATATATTTTAAATACAAACTAATTTATATGTTTAAGGCCATTTTTTTGGAGATATGTTTTATAAAATCTCTTAGGATATTTTGATGAAAGTATGGTGCAATTGGAGGAGCCACTTTTTAATGTCATATGTTGTATAATTTTGCTTGTGTTGTGCATATGTAGGGAATTTCATCAAATGATAATAAAGGTGGTGTGGTTTCAATTGTACACCGATATTGTGCTCAGAACACTCTTAAAGGAAGATAGTGGATTCTACTGCACATTATGTTGTCTTTGGTTTTGGGACCTTCTTAATAGAACCAATGAGTAGGGAAGCTGATAATTTTTTATTTTTATAGTTTTTTAATGAGTTTTTTAAGTGATAATTAGCAAAGTATTTGGAGATTTGGTTCCTATCTTCTTCTTTTTTCGTTCTTTCGCTTATTTATTTCCCTCGTAGAGTCTGGTGCCTCATATGAACGATGGAAAAATGAAAGGTCAAATCATTGGACAACTTTATAACTCAACTGAATCAACCCAAAGGAGATACTGCATGCTATAACCTGGAATGGTTGATCATGTAATGAAAATCTGCATAACTTGAAAATGCTAAAGCATTGTAATAGGTATCATATATCATAAATAGCTGAAGTGAAGCTTTAAGAAAACTTGTGTCTCTGTCATCTAAATTTCTTTATAAGATTGTGTAAAAATTTCTGCTTTACATCTCTATTATGTCTTAACAGTAAATCTTTTCCCTGGACATTTGGAAATTTATTGGGATTTAAGGTTGTTGGTTTGGTTTAACCATATAAAAATGTAATTTTTGTATTAATGCTTTTCTTTTTAGCATACTGGTTGCTTGGCCACTTTTACCTGAAAGTTGAAAAGACTACTAGGCACAGAAATTTCTGAGTGCTACTGTGACATATTTGTGCTATAGTGCTACTTCATGCATGTAAATGCTCGTTAAATGTCCTGAAAAACCACTTATTAGTTGGCTAGTTGGAAATGTATAAAAATATTACTATTCATTCTACTTGCTAGTCTTTGCAATTCCTTTTGATGATTGCTAAGAGATGATGCAATGGTTTAACCCCATGGATTTATTTCCATTTTTTATTTAAAATCTTTATCTTTACTTTTTGTTTCATTTCTAGTTTTATTGTCTGCTAGCCTTTACATTTATTAAAAAAAATAATTGTTTCACAGGACCTGCATTTCCTCCCCTTTACTTTTATAATGGAGGAGTTCGAGAGTTCCTTGCTACGGTAAAACAACACGTTGTCCTTCTGAGGTTGGTTTGTGCTATAGATAATTTTGAGTTCATGTTCAAGGTTTTTACAGTCCTTGCTACAGTACCTAGACCAAGAATGTAATCTTGAAATTAACCAAGTGTGGTCCGCCTTATTCTTTCTTATTAAATCTAATGGGAACAGAGAAAGATATGTAAAGGAATTAGGTTACTAAGAAAAAAAAAATCATATATATTGTAAAACTTGTCCTAATTTTTGTTTGTCTCACAGAATTGGTAACCGTACAAGTCATTTGGTTTTGAAGTTTGGTTGATTAATTCTTTTATGCTTGTTTCTATGTTTTCGTACTGAACTTTCTTTTCAGTGATGACCTATAAACTAAAATCTTAGTAGATATGGTAGATTGTTGGACTCCCAATTTTGGGATTTTCCTTGATTCTAGAAAATAACAATGGTTTTTGCATTAATTGTTTCTATAGTATAAGTCTTGATTTTTCATCATGAAGAATTTGCTACGATAGAGAATTTTTCTTTTGTCAAATGTGCCATTTTTTGTTAAAAAAAGTGTGATTGTTAATTAATAATTACTATTTTTAATGGTAATTGTGCCATGAAGCCCTTTGCCTAAAATGAAAATTTTCTTGCATGTGTCTGGACTTTGGACATAAGCTGAGAAGGGTTTTTTAAAGGGAAGAATTTTAGTGATGTAAATACATATATCTTCATACTCATTTGATTCTCCCAGTTCTAAATCTTCTCAATTCAAAAGTTTTTCTTTTTTGGAAACATTTAGTATTATGCTTCAATTATGGTCATACATTTGAATATTTTGGTGTTATTTCTATGTCTTTAGTGGACAATTTAATACTAATGATTTATTGTTAGATTTCTTTGAGGTTCTTATTTTTCATCTTATTTTCAGGTCGGCAGAACATGCTAATGTATTTCTTGTGAATGACTTTCAAAACCCCCTGCAGGTTTGTGCATGCTAAGTTACCTGCTTGGCTTGTTTTCACTACAAATTTCTTTAGGTAATTGCTACATAGTTCATTAACTTTTCAGCAACAATGTTTCCCATAGCTTTGGTCCAATATGGGAACTAAGGAATAAATTTGTAAAGGTTAATTTTAAGTGCAGTTCTAAGTGTCATTGTGCCAATTAAAATTGTGTTATCTGCATTTTGTTGTTTTCAATTGGTGAACTAAGATTTTCTAATTGGATATACCATTTTATTTTGTTTGCATTTTGTTGATTGCTTATATACGGTTAGAGAGTTGACTTCATTTTAAACCTTCTAATTGCTCGTAACAGCGAACTTTGTCTTCCTTGGAGCTTCCCAGGGCAGTTTCCCTTTCAATTGTGCCATCAACGCCTGTTTCAGGTGGGGAGTCTGCTTCACAGGAAAATGGAGAGAGGACTGATGTTGATGTCCTTGATGGAAGTCCTAGTATTCGTCAGTTTTATCGAAGAGAAAGGCAAAAGGTTCATGATCCTGCTCGAGACATATCAATGCAAGTTTTGGAGAAATTTTCTCTTGTAACCAAGTTTGCCCGAGAAGCAACTTCACAGTTATTTTGGGAAACTCCTAGCAATGCTTTTAGTCTTTTTGAGAGGGGAAGCTCTAACCTGTCTGCCATTGATTCTAGTCAGAAACCATGTGATGATGTTCTGGAACTTCCTGTTCCTGTTCCTCCAGATCCTCTTGAGGTAACTGTTTGTTGCCTTTGTCAATTATTTGCATATCAAAATAGGTTTGTGTTTTTACATTTGGATTGCACTGTCAATTAATTAAGAAGCAATGGTACTTTATCACTGTAGAAAACTGAAAACTGAAATAAAATTTTATTTTCTCATTTGTCTATTTGTATGCAACCCTATCAGTAGTTAGTATGAATGTTACTGAATGAAATTTATTGTATTGCTAGTTTGTGTTGGAAAAGTATAATTTTCTATTTGATAAGTGTGCTCTAATGTGGTGTAGTTAAGAATGATAGATAGAGTGGACCAAATATTAATATGTATGAATTTTAACTTCTATAACCATTGTGTATTATTGTTTCATTTTTGCAATAGATTTTACATCTCAAGTTGATATGTTTTAGTCTTTATTTTCTGTCAGTTAGACAAACTCTCGCTAGCATGTGGAAAACCCCGACAACCTCCATTGGGATTGGAAGAGGTAAGTGACTATATGCAGACTTTATTATTTTGTGTTCTTATCTACTTTTCTTCATTTATTTTCGACATTTTTTTCTGATTAGGCTTCTTTGGGTCATACCTTGATCACCAATCTCTTAGTATATGAAAGGGAATGGATCAGTGATACAATTTCCTTTTTTTTTCTATGCTATAGATTCCATTTTGCATAATCTTTGAAGTTACTACATGCTTTACATGTGTTCTTTTTTATGGCAGCTGATTTATTATGTGATAGCTATTATACTATTCTTTTTAAATTTAATTGATTTTCAGTGGGCCACCTTCTTGGATTCAGAAGGGCGAGTGGTGGATTCAAAAGCTTTAAGAAAAAGAATATTTTATGGAGGAGTTGAACACAAATTACGAAAAGAGGTTAGTATTTATACCATGCAAGGAATTCTAAGTGGATTGGTTATTTTGATTTAAAATCAATCTTAACTTAGAGATCATACTTATGATTTAGGTCTGGGAAATATTATTGGGATATCAATCATATGAATCAACATATGCCGAGAAGGAATATCAAAGGTCTAACAAAAAGACAGAATACGAGATTATAAAAAACCAATGGCAGGTTTGTAGTAATTTTTTTCTAGTTATTATGCAGCAATATTTCCTTGCATTAGAGTTTATCAAATTTTAGTTTCAATGATTTGTATCTTTACAAGCAGTCAAAAATTTTGCAGCTCAAAAAAATGGTTCTACTCAGTCAAAGACACATTTGAATGTTCTTTATTGACATGATCCTTTTCCTTTTATTGCTTCTATGAGATGACTTGTTTGGTACTTGGAAATAGTATTTTTGGTTCTCACCTTTTGGGTTGCCTTAATGGTGCATCACTTGTTCCTTTTGAGGGGAATGGGGTTTGGAGAAAGGGTGGAGCTTGTGTTGACTTTGTCGTTTCTTTTACAAATCTATGTGCTGGGATTGTCGGTTGCCTTTGAGGTAGGTGTGCAACATTTTACCTAATTTGCATGCCTCCAAGACGTGCATCTAAATGGAGGGCCAACCAGTAAAGTGCTTCTTATAAAGACAAACACAGTTATCATGTAAGAGCAGCATATATGGTTTATTGGGGACTCTAAGCAAAATCATTGACTTGAAATGATCTCACCCTAGAGATGACATTTATTTTGGGGTTATTCAATGTTGGAAGCGTAATGGAGAATGTAGGTATTCTAATTAAGAGTCCAAGTTATTTAGGTTTGTTTGTAGTATTTGTAATTATCTAGGTTGTTTTAGATATTTTAGGTAATTTTGGTCATTTATTGTCAATTATCTTTTTACTTTTCTTCTTATATTAGGGCTTTAGGGTTATAATTGGTACTTTACGTTTTTTAGGGTTTATGTTTAGTTATAAATACATAAGTTGTAAAATTTTAACGAGGCTTTTTCTGAATGAATTATTGATATTTTCTGGAAATTGAGTTGTGAATTTCTTGTTCTATGTCACGTACTCTGTTAATTATATTTCGTTTTCTGGATTACATGGACTAATAATGGAAAGCCCAAAAAGACAGTTATTGATACTTGTTTTAAGTTGCTATGAGTATGGTAAAGTAAAATCTGCATCATTGTGACGGATGCTTGAATAAGAAATATTGTACTAGGAAAAAAATCTAGAGCGAACATTTTTGGCTGTTATTTTATCTTTATCAACGTTCTCTTCATTACAAAATGGGGGCAACTAGATGCTGTAAGTTAGCAAATTTCATTTTTAGGTTTATTCTAGATGTTATATAAATTCTTAAAGGTATAACTGCATTAGCTTGCAATGCTCTAGTGACTAAAATACCTATTTGTGTTATAAGCTCAACATTATTCGAAATTCCTGATGTTTGGTTAGAATAATTTGTAGTTTATTTGATGGGACTTAGCAATGTTCATGTAGTGAGTGTTCGGTTAAATAATGTTCTTACACCTGTTGAAACCATTGCCATACCGTTTTATCTGTTAGTTATCTCCTCATTTTGGAAAAACATTCTTTTCACACGAATCTCAGTACGAGTTTGGTGAATATTTTGGCAGAGTATCTCTCCTGAACAGGAGAAAAGATTTACTAAATTCAGGGAGAGGAAAGGCCTTATAGAGAAAGATGTGGTATGTAAGATTCACATGTTTGACTTCAGAGTTTCATATATTTTTTCTTTTGAAAAGTGTATTAGTGCAGTTCTAACTTTTTTAAGTTCAATGCATCCACTTTGTCTTTTTTAAGGTGAGGACGGACAGGTCAATCTCTTTTTATGGTGGGGATGGCAATGCAAATTTGAGTTTTTTACATAATGTTTTATTAACGTACTCTTTCTATAACTTCGATCTTGGTTACTGTCAGGTGATTACTCCGGATATTCTTTACTTTTCTTTTTGTTGGTTGTCATTAATAAGTTGATTGCATTCACAGTATGCTACGGTTTTTATGTTGGTTATTTTATTTGATTCAATGAAATATCTGTGTTATTAAATGCAACAAGAATAGTGGTTTAAATTGGATATTTGTGTTATTGGTTGAAAAAAGTGGATATGTATCTAAGTGGGTATCATTATCTAAAACTTTATTCAAAGTTAAGGATAATTGAACACCTATGGTATAATTTTTTTTATATACAAGCATAATTTAATTGTAAAATGTTGTTTTAGGCTTTTTCTATTATTCTTGCAGGGTATGAGCGATCTGCTATCCCCGATTTTATTTGTAATGGAGGATGAATCAGAATCATTTTGGTGTTTCGTGGCATTGATGGAACGCCTTGGTCCCAATTTTAATCGTGACCAAAATGGCATGCACTCTCAACTTTTTGCATTATCTAAGGTTCTGTTTCCTCTCTCTCTCTCACAAAGTATTTGGGTCATTATGTTATTTGCTAAAATGGTACTAATATATCTTTTACTCGAAAGATTTCTCAAAAAGAACATTTTCTTTGAGAAGCATGTGTCTAACCTAGTAATGATACCATAAAAACAGAATGTAAACTAACTTTGCAGGGAAAAAGAGTATCGGTCCTAGGATTACTACTTGGCTTCCAACTGTTAAAATTTTTAAAAAATTATAAGGGGAAGGATTGGCCCCTGGATCAATACCAGTGCCAATCCTTCTAGATGGATTGGTATTGCAAAAAACAATTTTCAAACATCCCACAGCTTCTTCCTTTTTCCCCAATCAACTCCAAACAGTTGTAAATCATTCCCTAGCTATAAATGGGTGCCTCTGACACTTGTATATATTTTTCATATTGTTTTAAGATTAATATTCATATCATTCATGCTTATCTTATTATTCGACCTATGTTTAGCCTCTCTTTGTTGAGTTTAGATCTTGTAAACACCGGACCTTTTAAAGTTTCTCTTTGTTTACCACAAATGCATTTGTAAGAGGGAGAGTTTATTACCAAAGCCTTAAAAGGTAGAGCTGTTGTATCTTAGCTTTCAAAATAAAGCCGAAGAGGTTACTATTTATGCCTATGTAAAATATAGGGATTGTGAAGGATATATGTTGTCATTGAAAGGTAACAATCAAAGTTATTAAATTGAGTACTCCTTCGTAGACATAGCTACGAGGTCAAACTTTATAAATTGCTGGTGTTTTTGATTCTTGATGCCTTCTCTTTTATCCACTCTCATTTTCTCACTATTTTAAGCATGTTGTTTAAATGTCTCAGTATCGTTATTTTGAACTTTACCTTGCAGCTGGTGGAGTTGTTAGATGCCCCATTGCATAACTATTACAAGCAGCAGGACTGCTTGAATTATTTCATCTGTTTCCGCTGGATTCTATTACAATTCAAAAGGTAAGACTCTTATTTCATATGTTGCAAATGCTTGATGTGACGTATTATAGTTTAATCTGTTTCCAATTTTGTGGATGATCTCAACATATTTATCAGGGAACTCGAATATGATCAAACAATGCGATTATGGGAAGTATTGTGGACGCATCATTTGTCTGAACACCTTCATCTGTACGTATGCGTAGCCCTCTTGAAGCGCTATCGTGGGAAGATTATAGGAGGGCAAATGGAATTTGACACCCTCTTAAAGTTCATCAACGAACTGAGTGGTCATATTGACATTGATGTAACCCTCAGAGATGCAGAGGCTTTATGTTTATGTGCTGGTGAAAATGGCTCTGCTTGTATCCCGCCTGGAACTCCACCTTCATTGCCTCGTGAAGATGGTTTTTTATTCAATTCTGAGCTAGATGATACAGCATTATAAATGTTTATCCCCAACAAGCTTACATGAAATGCAATTACCGTTTTTCTCTTTTACAAACCAATGAACGTCAAATAGATGAGGAAATGATAGCAGTATGTTTTCTTGACCCTTAAACGGCAACATGAATTAGTTTCTATTTTCACAAATAGATTATTTGGTGGATTTGTATTGCTGTTTCTTCACTTTTATTGAAGACCAAGAGGTTAAAGTATGTCATAAGTCTCTGTATTTCTTGTAAATTTAGAATTCAGTTCTTACACTTATTTTTTGGAATCTAGTCTTTTTTGCTTTTCAGATTTTAAAATTTAAATTAAACTATTAATACTATTAAGATTATTTTGTTAAATTTAGGTTAATTATAAATGTCATTTTTAGTTACATTGTTACTAAGTATTTTTTTTATTTAAAATGTTACATCAATAAATTTAATAAAAAATTATCAATATTAATAATTGAATTTAAATTTCGAAATATGAAAAATAAAACTATATTCTAACTTTGTAAAAAGTGTACAGACTTGTGACATATTTTAAAAGATTATTGCACATTATTTGGATAATTAATTTTCCAGATAGAGAAATAATTAATCAAATAAACACCTAGTTATTTTTAATATAGAACTAGAAGTTTTTAAATTTAAATATCATTAATATAAAACTTGAGGGTAAGTTTTGACATTATTATTAACGGTGTGAAGGGTGGCATCCTAAAATCATGTATTTAGATTTAAAAATTTTAATTCAAAATTTACATCTAGTCCCTATATGGTTTTTTCCTTTTAAATAATTTAATTTTTTTTCTTTTCTTTTAACTTTCCTTTATTTTTTATTTTTTAATTTTCATTCTCTTCTTTCTCTCTAGCTTTTGTTTAAAAAAAATAATCATTTCATTATATTCCTCCCAAGCAAAGCAAAGAAAAACTGCTCAAAAGAGAAAAAAAAAAAAAAAGAAGAGAAAAGAGAAAGTTAGACGAAAATAAAAGAAAATGAATTAAATTGTTCTAAAGAAAAAGTATAGGGATTATGTATACATTTTGTATAAAATCTTCATTTGAAATGATGATATGAATGTATTATATCAGCCTGTCGTCACACCAACAGCTCATTCACCACAACACAATAAATTAACAACGTAAGTCGCCATAAAATAAATTTTAAAAGTTTGATGATCAAAATATAAATTTAAAGCAAACAGAAGTTACTAAAGATATAATTTACCCAAAACTTGTTGGTCCAGACAAGTCATTTATTTATTTATTTTTAAATGAAGACAAGTCATTTATTTTTAGTTGAACCTAATTCAATGTTTTAAAACAATGGTGGAAACCAATGATGGGATCGGCAATCAAACTTCAATGCATTATAATTTGTTGGGACATATAAGAATGTGATGTTCCAAAACCATTTGTACAAACATTAGTCTAGTTTGAAAATGGCATGCTTCGGAAATGGGTGTTTCCCCTTTTATCTACCTTGATTATCGCATTTTACCTGTAAAAGGTTCGTTGTTAATGACAGCATTCACATGAGACGATGGCCAACAATTTAATGTTTTGGTCTACTCTTTTGCCCTGTGAATGTTTGATTTAGTAATCATATAAGAAAAAGACAAAACAAAACAAAAACTGTATGAATGGGAAAATGGAGGTATACTATGCAGGCGTCGTTCTTCCTAAATTACTAGAAGGAACAATAAAGCATTTAGCTGTTATAACAACTGCCATTTGTCTTTGTTTGGCCAAAAGTGGGGTATTCTTTCCTCTTCATGTACTATTAAAAGAGTAAATTAGTAGAGTAGAAAATCAGCCTGTTGCTGACCTCTTAGCTAAATCGGTTATGAAAGGAGAACCAGACTTTGCACTGATCATGAGCATCAGATACTGGCAGCTCTTGTCTTTGAGATGCTTTACGGTGTCTGGAGCCTCTTTGTAATAAAAATAAAGAAAAGGTAAACTACACCCCATAGTCATTCAATTATTAATAAATTTTTGTTTTAGTCACTTGATTATAAAAAATAATTATTTAATTAATAACGATTCATTCTGAGATTGGTTTGTATATGAATAGGTTTTTCCAATATTCGAAAGTATTAAAGAAGAGAAACTGATACTAATAGACCGACCCAACAAGATATGGTTGGTTAGAAAACGACCCAAAGCGTTAAATACTTGAAAAGATGTGTAATTCATAATTGAATTTGGGTCCCAAAATTCTCGCTTGAAAACCTTTTTTTATCAACCTGCAAGTAAAATATTCTAGACCTTTTGGTTGGAATTTTGTCCAAGGCTTTATTTTTAGAAAAGGAAGGCTGCCAAAAGGGACAAGAAGACACTACATTTAATTTGATTTAAAGCACTTCTGCCTTTTTTTCCTTCCTACCTTTCAAACATTAAATGGTAATTGGTATATTATTTATTTATTTTATAATATCCAAAATTATAAGTCTGTCAATCTCACATTCGAATAAAAAGAAGACATTTTTTTCATGAGTCTGGGGATGAGAGTTAGTGAGAATATTGAATAAAATGAATGAGACAGGTGGGCAGGCCAAGTTCCCATCTCAAACATGCTTTTCCACTTGTAATTACAGAATCTTAGCAAAATCCAAACCGACAAACCATGTCCCAATCCCTCTTTTTAAACTCTACATTTTCATCTTACCCTAACAATATACTTTTGTTTTTAAATTTACTGATTGTTAAAAAGATTAGACTCACTTTCAGAGAAATATTCAAAGTATTGTTTGTCCGAAGTTAATGAATTTTTCAACAGTAGTTGGTATTATGCTCAGAATGTTTATGCTAACTTTATTCTCAAATTTTGTTTTTAAACTCCGTGAAGAGCATTGAAGGATCCACGGAATGTGAGCCCTTCACCCACTAAGAAAATGTATGAGCATTTACTCTTTATGAGATCTGAACACCTCGAGGTTTTTCATAGAGTTAGGAAACAAAATTTAAGTTAAAATTGGGTATAGGCATTCTGAGTACAATAATAATCACTATTAAAAAGTTCATCCACTCCCAACAAATAATTGAAATTTTTTCTTAGAATGAGTTTAACCTTCCCTCGATACTAGTTAAAAAAGACTATTGGATTAATAAAGCTTTCAAAAGTAATTATTAAATTATTGAAAGAAATAAATATTTTTTAATAAATATTTAAAAAGATCAAATAACCCAAAAAGAGGGGACCTCTAATGAAAATAGCCTAACAAAAAACACGACTCATTCGCTCCACAAAGTGCACTTTGAGTGAGTGAGTGGTAGACAAATTCATCTAATAATTTTATTCACCATTCAATTTGCCCCCTCCAACACCCCCATTAAAATGGACTCACTTCCCACATCGATTTGCGCATGCGCATAAGATTCAATTGACTAAAGAAAGCAGTAGTACCCCCCAGACAATACGTGAAAAATGCCCTACCACTCTCACTCCAACCAAATTTACACAAAATTTCGGTCCACATTTGCCTCCCTACTAATTAACTCATTCTCAAGTTTTGGACCACTGCCACCACTGCACCGCCGTGTGTGGGTTGCGCCACCTTGACCCTCTGTTTTACTGGCTTTTTGCCCTCTGCTTCCCATCACGTGAATCCCGCTTGGCAACTTAACTTTGTTGGAACTAGTTCTGTTTAGCATAAAACCGAAAAAGTGAGACAAAAACCTTGATTTAAAAAAAAAAAAAAAACAGACACAGTACATCAATCAAAAATTGTGGAAATCAAGTCGTGAATTGTGTTTTATAATTCAGCACCAAAACATAACACAAACAAAATGGTGCATAGGGAATATGTGTTTTGTTTAAACATGACAAACTTATCTTTTTGGGAAAACACCATTTTTGCTGTGGGTTGCATTCTCCACAATGTTTTTCTTCCTCTCTCTCTTCCATATTCCCATACTAAAATAATAGCCATTAAGAAAAAGTTATTTTCTTGACAGCAAAAGTTGTAGTCTGCCCCAACATTAACTCTTTTTTAAAGAGTTTCTTTGATCTTTAAGTGCAGATAATCATAAAAAAAAAAAAAAGAAAGTCTTATTAATCTCATACACTTATTTTATAATACAAATCTATGAAAAAAAAATTTATAATATAAATATTCTTCAAAACTATAATCCGAACTATTTATAAACTTAAAAGTTTAAATTTTGTTATTTGTTTTTGTACTATGATATTTAATTTTTATATTTTTTGAATTTTAAAAATTTTTATACATGATCAAATAATAGTTTTAAATTATGTTATTTTTAAAAATTTAATGCAATAAATTTATTATTATATGTGCAATATCATGTTAGCCTGCTATCTTTTATTAATAAAAAATTTAGTTAAAGGATTTAGCAATTATTGTTTATATCAAAAAAAAATTTTAAAAGTTGAAGAACTAAAAAAGAGCGTAAGTAAAAAAAATAAATTAAATTTCCACATAATACAAAATTAATAACATAATTTAATTTTTTTTGTTTACTGTTTAAAGGTTGTTGATATATAACATAACTTAATTAAACAGACTTAATTGCTACAAATCAATACTAAGAATTATAAGTTTAAAAAATAAAATAAAATACAAGATTTAGGATAGTAAAATTAATGACCAAAGGTTGAATTGTTTAAAATGATGGAACAGTAAGACAGAGAAAAAAGGGTAATAAACGTGCCAGATTGAGTAATTATTTTGTGTTTAGGACAAAAGAGATTAGAAAAAGGATGGAGCGGGTCGGAGTTGGGGACTTGGCCACCATAGGGTTTCAGTTTGACTATCAAATCAAAATCATATCTATAACCCTAAACAGGAATTAACGTCTGCTTTGCTTTCATTCTCAATGGGACCCTAAATCCTACATTGCATTCATATCCTTATTCACAGAAATTAATAATATATAAATTTTTATATAGTTGCATGGTATGGTATTAGGAAAGATACTTAAAACAATGGTAAATTAAGAAAAGGAGCAGAAGGGGGGCAATTAGGTCGGCTAAAAGTGAAGCAAAGCTTGGACCCACTTCACCAAATGTTACCTACTTCACCAAAGTATGTTTAACATCTTTAAATTCAAAATAGCACCCTTTTATAATATAAAGCTAGACACGTCATTTATTTTTTATTTAAAAATTAAGGTTTTTATATAAAAAAATTATATTTAATGCGAATTTATAAATTTAAGCATTATTAGATCACCTCACAATCACGTCATATCGACAAAATTATTAACATCTATAAATCCTATATATTCCAATATGTGGAGTGATTCACCATATATTCAATTATGCAAACTCTGGTTTTGGTACCAAAGAAACCAAATTTGGGTTTTCAGTTGTTATTGACGTGCAGTGCATGGAGCTGCAACTGGGACTCGCTCTTCCACCCCCTCCTCTAATTCCCATCGAAACCTTCGACCTAAACAGCTATGGTAATTACGAGGCTAGAGAGGCTTTGGGTTCCAATGCTTTGAGTTGGCCTTTGCTAAAACTAGGACCAGCTGACAATGACATTAACAACATCCACCACCACAACAGCAGCAGCAGCAGTAGCTCTAGCGGCGGCGGAGCTGGCTGCAAAAAACGCAGCTTTGGTGAAGCACCATTCTTCGATGAGAAGAGAAATGTTCCCAAAACGCTGCATCTTTTGCTTTGGACTAACCAACCAAATGATGAAGACGATGACCCTAGCAATGTCCTCCACGAAAATTCTTCTTCTGCCATTTTCAAGTCCTTCACTTTCTCCCTTTCTTTGTTTCTGTGTTCGGATTTTTGTCATTCATGGGGTATATATATGAAATCCTTTGGTTTAATATATAGGAATGATGGAGAGGGTTTAGTAGGGTGGCCGCCGGTGAAAACCTGGAGGAAGAAGGTACATCACCAAATTCCCAACGGCGGAGCTGAAAACAATCGCTTGCCGGCGGTAGAGAATGGCATTGGAGGTAGGGCTTCAAAATCCACGTACGTGAAAGTAAAAATGGAAGGAGTTCCAATTGCTAGGAAAATTGACCTTAGCGTCCACCATTCCTTTGAAGGGCTTACGAACACCTTGATGAGAATGTTCGGCATATGTAAGTAAATTCAAAACATTTATAATTAAGTTCAATAGTAAAGGAAAACATGAACCAACTGTCATATTTTTTTCCCATCTTATTTTGAGAACAGCCGATGGCAATCGAAAGAGCTTTAAACTCACATATCAAGACAGAGAAGGAGACTGGTTACTTGCAGAAGATGTTCCATGGAGGTACCTGTTTTTCTTCTTTCTTTTCCTTAACCTTATGTTTGTTTAGATAGAAAGTGATGGAACCAAACTTGGTTATTACAGGACCTTCATTCGTTCCTTGAAATGCCTGAAATTAATAAGAAGGAGAGGCTAGCGAGTGTCTTTATCATCATGTTTTCATCATGAACAATCCTGGTGGCCATTTTTTTTTAATTTGCTTGAATTTAGAATCAGTCTATGTAATATATAGTAATTTAACTCTTTTTTAATCTTAAACAACAATCAAGTGAAGTCTATGAGGACTGCAAAAAGACTAGTACTTTGAATCAGCTTGAGCCGCCTTTTTTTGTTTAAAAGTTCAAGCACTTGATTGACCACCATGGTTAGTCAGGCTACTATTTAAGAGCAATAAGCTTTGAACGCTTTGCTTCAGTTATTATTCTCTCTCATTTTCTTTCTAACTAATGCTATTTGATTAAATTCTTCTACTAGTAGTAGTCCTGCATAGATTTAGTATAAGTAGTTTAATTTGATTATTTTTTTCTCTTACTTTTTGAATTTTAAAATTTTTGTCTTTACTATACCTTTTGTTATTCTACAAATTTGATATGATAAACATATTATCACATGTGTCATATTAGCCTATTATTTTCATTTATCATTCACAAAAAAAAAAAATAGTTAAAGGATTTAAAGACTAACGTTTATATCAAGATTTAAATTTCAAAATTTAAAAAATATATAGGCTAAGAATGATCTAATTGGAGAACATGGATTAAATCTACAACTTTACGTATAATATAAGATTAAAAACGAAATTTAACTACTATTGTTTAGGTCAAGATTGAAATTTAAAATTTTAAAAGCAAAAAAATTAAAATTGACTAATTCGAAAAGTATAGAAAATAAAATTAATCAAATTAAAGCATAAAGACTAAATTCATAAGTTACTTAGATTATAGGGACTAATAACAGAATTTGACCGTCTTGTTTCTTAAACATGAACCTTTCTGGGCTTATCAAAATGGCCTTTTAACCTTTTCATTTTGCGTTATTGTTACTGGGGATATACCCAAAATTCCAAAGGGACAAAAATGAGGGATATCCATGTTACAGAGTCTGGGCTACTAAATGTGCCAAGCTTTTAGCATTATTTTTTAACAGTATTGTTGAAGTTATAAGTAATATTAAATAAATAATTTTGGGAGTTATATTAACTTTTACATTTAGGAAAAGTATTTTTGAGGTTAAATATTATTTTTAACTTTTATTTATAATTTAAAGTATTTTATGTAATACTTATATCGGATATAATTTTTTTTATAAATTACATATTTGAATTTGAAATGGTTATATTTTAATATTTAAAATATAATTTATATATTCCAATTAAAATTTATAAATAAGTAATATTAATTGCTTAAAAATATTCAAAATTTGTATTTTATATTCAAAATATTAATAATGAGTAATAATAAATTGTTTTGATATTTTTATTGAAATAATAATGAACTTAAACATTATTTAAATGGATTTTTTTACTTTATTACAGAGTGTTTAAAATCAACATTTATTTTTTAAAAGCACTTTTTAACAGTAATACATAAGGCTAGTTTACTATTAAGGTTGAAATGTATTTTAGAAAATTGTTGTGAATTTTTTGTTTAAAGAGTACTTTTAAAAAATTCGATAGTGTTTACCATTGTTCTTAAAAAGTACTTTTGAGAAGATAAAATAATAATTTTAAACATGATGTAAGTAGAAAATTTATCGAGGAATAAAAAGGTAATTTAATTGAAGAACACTTTTCCAAAAACAAGTTAAAAAATTTGAGTTTTTTTATTAGGTTAAAATAGCAGTTTAAAAACAAAATTTAGTTTGAAAAGCTATAATTTTTTAAGTTTAAAATCATAATCTAAACCTCAAAAACAAACCTATCTTAAATCAACTTTTTAAAACTCACTTGCTTCACTTACTTTTTAAAAGGTAACTAAACCTGAGCCATCACTGTTATCTCATAAATATTCAAAATTTGCAAAAAGATTTTCTTTTATTTGAAATCTCAGTTAATATTTGACTATTCGCCTCTGAAAGATACAATTCATTATTTATTAAAGATTTACATGTAATAAATATGACGGCCCATTACCTGTAGCTATTGATGTTAATTTTTTTTTACATCACTATTTGGGCTTTTAGCGATGGCAGACGGTGTGGTTATGCGAAATGGCGACCGCCACCTGCTATTTGAATCCCTATGGACATGAAGACAAGAGAGATGGTGGCAACAAGGGATGAAGCTGAGCTGGGAGGAGGAGGTGGGGTTCCGGTCGTATTGTGGCTTTTTCCAGGCACAGGAGCAGTCCTGGGGCCATTTCGGACTTCAACACTCAGCTTTTGGCCCTCATCACAGTGATCGGCGAAAGTGCAAATGAAGTGATGGTCATCGATACTGTTAAGCGTAATTCTCGCCGGTCCGGTGCTCCGAGTAAGGATGGTATTGGCACTGCTGCAGGCGTTGTAAGCAGCCTCGGTCACCTTGGCAACATCATGTTCTCCGGTCGTAAATTTAAACACTGCAAAAAAAAAAAAAAAGGAACATTGATCGTCACAAGAAAATTAATATCTGTGAGAAACTGAACAGAGAAACTCTCACCAAGAATATCCCCAACTAAGAAGTTCTTATTGTCTGTCTCAGTATAACCGGTGGGGATTACCCAACCAATGGTGTCACCCACAGTGTAAGTTGCAGCATATGTGATCTGCAGCACGTTTGAAGCCAAAGCAACAAGTGTTGCTGTCATGCTGACGATTTTCATTGCCATTTTCTTTTATCTGTGTCTGGATATTGATCGTGTTCTCTGCTGCTTACAGTCGTTCCCCCTGGCCTTGGGTCTTTTGTCTCTCTTTTTGCGGTACTGAAGTGCTGTTGTTTATCCTTCTTCCATTATACAGAGTGGTGGAGGCCGAGTTACAGCTTTCATGGAAGTTGCCGAAGAAACTTGGGGTCTGTCAATTAATTAATAGCGATGTCTTGTGGGGACAGCTGTTTGAATGCCATCGCCCCATCATTACGCTTCCTAAAATTCTCATTTCGTTACCCAGGTTAGTTTGACAATATTTTTGAAAAGTATAGTGGAAAGATGTTTTTGAAAAATGTTTTTAAAAAATTTTGTTTAAAATTTGAGTATTTAGTATTACTGTCAAAAAGTACTTTTAAAAAATAAAATGTCTATTTTAGATATGTTATTATCAAGTAACAAATATGTAATTAAATAAAATTTAAATTAGTTAATATTATTATATTTTAATAAGAATATAAAAAATTATTATAACTTGTTAATATTTTGATATATAAAATATAAATTTTAAATATTTTTAAGTAATAAATATTAATTACTTATAAAATTTAATTAAAATATATAAACTACATTTTAAATATTTAAATATAATCATTAAAAATTTGTAATTAGTATTTTAAAAAATATTTTTTATTTTTAATTAATAATTTTAACACATTTGTAATTAAGCACCAAGCAAAAAAAAAGGAAGGTATTATGTTATTGGAGGGGTGAAAAAGTAATTAAGCATTAAAAGTGCTTTTGGGAGAAACAAAGTTACAAATTTTAGCTTCTCTTTTTAAGAAGTACTTTTCAAAAGCACTTCTGAAAAGCTAAAAATTCCAGCCAAAAGCAGCTTGTTCTGTACAGCATTTCTTCTAAAAATACTTTTGGAATCAGAAGTATTTTTTTTAAGTACAGAAAAACAGACCCTTCGTTTTTTATGTTGTATTATTGTTAACGAGAAAACCCAAAATCCCCCCAAAGAAAAACGAGAGATATCCAAGTTGCAGTCTGGGCTACTAAATGGGCCAAGCTTGCCAGCGGCAACAACCTGTTAGGTTTGAATCTCAGGCATCTACCCATTAATGGTGACACGAGCAACCTATCTATCTTTGTAAATTTTCTTCTTTTTTAACAAATAAACAGTACCATGTAATTAATCAAATGGGATTGGTTCAAGCCTAATAAAAAAGATTACGGGATTACCATGTGTATGCCTGCATCTCTCCAACAATGCATGCCTTTTCGAAAGGGTTAAACGTTGTTTTCTTTTGCTGAAGGTTTAAAGGTTCATCAATGACACCATCAAAAATCTAAACAAACCCCTTTTTTTTACATCGAATAAATAATTTCATTTATCAAAAAAAAAAAAAGAATAAATAGTTTCATTTTATGGATCCAATAAATAATTAAATATTTTTAATTTAATTCAAACTCCACATGCATGATTTATTTTAATATAACATTTAACACAATTGTTATATTAAACAAATATTAATAGAAAATATTTAAAATATAAAATTAATTATTGGAACTTATTTTTATTCCAAACATTATTTCATTTACAAATGACAATTATTTATTAGCTAATTAACAAAGCAGTGGCTAGCAAATATTAGAATTCAAACCCTAAATCCTATCACTTCTTCCCTCAATTTGTAATATTATTAAACTCATATAAGGGCCTACTGCACTTAGGAATGGCATAATTAAAATAGTTTTATTATAATTAGATTTGTAGCCAAGTCTAAAATTTCGTTCGAAAAATGATAGAGTTTGGATAAAAATAGACTCAAAAAATGGGTTTGAATAAAAAAAAGGTCCATTTAAAAAATGAGGCTGGCTTCAGTAAGGTTTTTCTTTGCCCAAGTTCAGCCCAAATTTATAAAAAAAAAAAAAAAAAAACTGTTGTTTTTACATTTTTTGCTGTCATTTCACTATTATATTGCTAGTATTTTGAAATTATTGTTTAGATATTGTGTAATTCTTATTTTTTTTTGTTAATTTTTGCTACTATTTTAGAGGCATTTACTTGTTTAATTGCACCTATCTTAGTATTATTTAAATATAGAGACTTTTTAAATTTATTTTTAAATTATTGAAAACTATTTATTTTAATGTTTTTAGTGTTTTTGATGTATTATATAAATTAAGATTTATAACATATTATTCACTAAAATTTTAGTATATTTTGTATAAATTAAATAATGCATGGTAAAACATAATGCTAAAATCATAATATATTACAAAATTATATTATAATGCACGGGTTGATCACTAAAATCTTAATGTATTATTTTAGTTTAATTTTTATTAGAATATGTTTATATATATCCATGCACGTTTAATTTGTATTTATTAAAAAAATATTATTATTTAAATGTTTAATAATATGTTATGCTATAAATATTAAAATGTATGTTTAATATGGATATTTAAAATTTCAATTTAGTAGTCGACTGAATCTTAATTCGGTTGGCATTAACATCGTTGTCAAAGTAAGAAGACGTGAACTTGAATGTGCTAAAGCACATTTGTCCTCTTATTTAAGGATAGAAAGATATATTCTATCTTTTGAGATATTATATATTCATGTGCATAAATTATTTATATTTATTTTAATATATCTATTAAATATTAAAATAATATGTAAAAGTTTTAATTCAGTAACACTGCAAAAAATATTTTGTAAATATAATTGTATAAAAGACCAACCCAGCATTTGAATATATAATATATTCGTATTAGTATAAAATAATTTAAAATGTTTTTTTTAATTTAATAATTTTGAATATATGTTATATTACTTGACAAATTAGTATTCACCTCCTTAATTGAATAAACGAATCTTTTTTTAGGATTATACAAAGAAAATTATTAAAATAATATAAATAAATCTGATTATACAAATAATATATATGGATTATATTTATAATTAAATTTTTGTGATAAATTAACTAAATATAATATATTTAATTAGATAAGCAAGTGACAATCTCTCCTTTTTTATATTTAAATTTTATAATTTTTTATTTACATTTCCGAAATCAAATTTAAGATTAAAAAAAATTTAAAACAATGCTGAAAAATTTAATAGATAATAATAATTTTAAATATTAAGTTATGATAATAATAAATATTATGTTATAATTTCAATTAGATAATCAAAAGTTTAAAATTTAGAGAAAAAAATTGATTAAATAATTATCTATTTTATTTAACTTAAATGTTTATTTATATATTATCTATAAAATTAATTTTGAAATTTAGTTAAATATTTAATTAAATAAAAAATATTTTAATACAATTTTTTACCTTTAAAATTGTCTCCTTTGCATTTTTTTGCGATAAAATTATTTTAACATTAATTATCTTTTACTTTCAATAATCATAAATGTATTAAAATTATAATTCAAAATTTAAATAATAATTATCTTTAAATTTTAATTACCTACCAATAACTTTGTAAATACTGCCGTAAAAACTTAAAAACGGTTTTATAAATAGCTCACATAGCTTGCAATAAAAACTACAATTTCAAGTATCACTTAAAGTGTCAAAGTTTTACGAATGGCTTCCGTTGTGTTCCTTCCACCATATTCGTGGTGAAGCTAATTAAACGCCACATTCACTCTCTCAGTATGGGTGGATAAATCAAATATTTTAGCCGGTTAGACTGCTCCATCTGGTTTGAGATTTTTAAGCCTCTTAACAGTAGATTTGATGGTCATTTCTTCTTGGGTTTTTGCTTGGCTATCTATCTATCTTCCTTTTCCAACTGGGAAGATTTTAGATCGGTTTGTGACTACCAAATGAACAAAAACTTTGTTACTTTTTTTTTTTTTTTTAAATTTGTTTCGAACTTTGTACTCTCATTTTTTAAAGAAATATAATGTTTTATCTTGAAAAAAAATACTAATTTTAAATAAAAATAAATTAATTTGAAGCTTTTAAATATAACAATATCAAATATATATATTAATTACAAACTTTTAAAATAAAATATTTGCCATTTATTTTAGAATATTTTAATTAGATTATTATTTTCACAAAATAAAAAAAAGACATTTCTATTATTTAAAAATACATGATAAGGTAAATATACAACTAATATTTATTACAAAGTTAAAAATACATAATATCATCTAACATTCAATTGATGTAATTTATTGAAAAATATTAAAATATATTTGAAAAAACAAGATAATAAATAAATAAATAAGCATCAATTTTTTATTGGATAGGGATGAGAGGAGATGATATTAAATTTTATAGTTAGAAAATGAAAATGAAAGCACAAAAAGAAAAATTAGAAGTGAAAGTAAAAGAGTAATTAATAAAAGTAATAAAATATAATTGGAAATAACAAACTGTGACCCAACTTGGCTAATCACGTGGGAATGAGATTTGTTTTTTTTAGAGATATTTTCATTTTTGGTCCCTTCAACTTTTGTTGACCTATAATGTAACTATAATTTGTTTCAATTCAGTGTAAAGTTTGTCTTCTTAATTTACAGAAATTAAACATTTCTGTAAGAAATAATGATTCCAATTTGAACTCTAAGGATTATAATAAGTATATAAATTTACTTATAATAACTTTTGATGTATATTTAATTTTTATTGAAATACTTTCTAAGCTTATAATTGGTATAAAAAATTACTTATATTAATTTTTAAAATAATTATAAAAGTTTAAAAATATAGCATAAAAATAGTATTTAAATAATATACAACATACAATATTTTGTATAAATATTTATTTTACATTATTATTTATCATTAATGAAAATATACGAATCTTTAAATAAATTTTACAGAGAGATTATTTAATATTTTGATGATAACTTCACTAATACAAAAGTTACTAACTAATGAAACCTTAATTAAAAGGATTTCTAAAAATATACTTGTAAGTATATTAAAGAAAGTGGGAGAGATTGGGAAGAAAACAAATGAAGGCACAAGACCTTTTATACAACGCCTGAGGCGCCATAATTTGATCCATTTTCCATGTGGGACAAACACGCCAACACCCAACACAATCCCTGTAAAATGAATCTACAGTATAAGATGTCTTCTATCTCTCTGCATAAACAATGGTTTCAGCAATGGACATTGCTTGAATAATGATGGCCAGGGCTGAGAGAAACATGGATAAGGAAAACAAGGTGGCACGTGGTGCAGATGATTCATCGGCAGCTATAACATTGAATGCCACCTTTTGGCCTTGCTCACAGTGAGTACCAACAGTGCAGATGAAGTAATGGAATCCCTCTGAGGTAAAAGGCACCCTTACTCCAGCCTCTGCGTACAGAGTTATTTCCGTAGCGTTTGTATTGCAGTTATCGTAATCAGCCTGGTTTCTTACTTGAGCTGCTGTGTGATTCCCAGTCCAATTGAATACTGAAATATATAACAACAAAAGTATAGCACAAAAGCAGGGGTTAGATTTATAAAAAACTATATATATACAAGTAATTAAGGTCTGGTACTGGATATTGTTATTACCTGCTGAATCTCCAACCTTAAATTCATATCTGTTTGCCCAGCTAGGATAGTACTCACTGGAGTTACTAGGGGGAACATCCCACCCATAATCGTCTCCCACTTCATAATCAGCTGCAATTGCACCCTTCAAAAATGCCATTGCCACCATTAATAATCCAATCAAGCTCAAACTGAAACGATGGTCAGCCATTTTGTGTTACTCAGGTCGTCCCTAGGGATAATACCTCCTTCTTGTTTGGTCCCTTGGAGAAAAGTTTCGATTTAGCAAGAAAATTTAAATGGATAGTTTGCCAACTATATGCTGCATAAACATAAACTGTATATATATACAGAAGAGCAAGTCGGTTAGAAGATGACAAGTGTATAACAAACATGGAGGAAAAATAGAAGTCGAATAATACGTTCCAGCGTTTAATTTTCTTCTTCTTCAGCGTTTGAGTGTTCAAATTATTGTGTTTCGTTCTTGCATGTTTTATAAGATGAGAGACTGCTTCAATTCAATGATCATGACCTGGTGCATCCCCTGTTTTGCAGATAATCATTCATTCAATGGTGTTTCCTATTTGCTGATAAGTAAAAAGTTTACTTAGTCACGCAAACCGCAAACGATTACAAAGATCAGTTCAACTCCTAATAACATGTAAATTGATCAGTTTACTAAAGCTTCTTTGACATATATACACATAAATAAGGGGAAATGAAAATGAAAATAAAAAAGGTAGAAGGACGTCACGTTCTATAGATATCATTGTATTGTATATTTTGGTTTTTGTAACCCTAACTTCATATCAAACATCAGCATTACTAAAACTTGACGTCATGCTAGAAATCAACTCTTCGGTCAATTTTATCTGTCATCAAACAATTATATATATATTTTGTTCGTAATTATTGACATTATTAAACACTTGCTTTATGATGTTAACTTACTGATTCTAGATAATCCAAAGCATTTTAATTTCTTAAGTCTAAGGGCGAAAATGTCAAACAAATAATGTCAGCATACTTTTATGCATGTAAATAGCTCAAAGTTTGTTTAACTGTTTTAATACATAATTGTTATTATCGCCAAGGGACTTAACATTTTACAAAATAATATTAATTTTAATGTCTTTTTGCTTCAATGGTAAGGTAGAGATTTTCATCTAAATTTATTTTAGTTAATTTAATGTTTTTATCATGTATAGTGAAAGTCATTAAAATTGTATAGAGTAGTTGGAGAACTTAAATTAAATTTAATTATCGTGGAGGTAAGTTTCAACTATATAAATCTTTATAAAAATATCGAGAGAAGATATACAATATGCTTTTAGAAAATGAAAGAACAAAGATAAAAGCAGAGTGAGAAAAGAAAACAAAATTATTCAGTAACTGTAATCTCACATTAATATGTCTACGAATTTAGTGTTTTTTTTTTTATCTTTTAAATTTATTTCAAATTTGAAATCTAAATTCTCTATGTTTTAGTAGTGTTCATAACATGATAATGAAAGTGGTGCGGCTAAACTCTTCTAAGGGCCGTATTTGAACTACATTGAACCATTAAGGAACACTGCTAACTTGCATTGTTGTCAAGTGATTAATTCACACTAAATTTCTAATCAATTGCTTAACTGTGCCTTAATTTAGTTTAACGAATGTGGTTAGTTGAGCTGGTATATAATACCAAACTAAACCCTTAACTTACGTAAATGTTGGAAACACGGCTAATAATAATTTCTTGCTATGATAATGTTTTTTTCCTTTTCCACATTTAATTTTCCTCATGATTTGATAAGAGTGACAAGTTGAAAATGAAAGGAAAGTCGAAAGTATCTACCCTGGACTTTTAAGTCCAATGTCATCAACGGTAAACTTATAGGTAAATGTAAAATCGTAAAATGGGCTTATGATTTCTCATATATGTAAATGTAAGTCGATTTGCCTTAGCCATAGTAAAGTCAAATCAGAGAATAATTGGGTCATGTAAATGCTTTTTTATTTTTTAAACAATTTTCACAAAAGAAATAAAAAAGTACAAAATAAAAGTTTTAAGTCAACAGAAATAGGTATCATACACCACCGCCTTGGACGGTGATGTTAAACCATTTTAAGATGACATCTGTTAGATTAATAGTTCAAATTTCAACTTGAACAACATTCTTGGGCAGTTAGCATAGGCTGAAGGGTGTTGAAAAAAGCAACATCCAGTACGTAATTAATTACAGGGAGGGCGGCTAGCTATAATGTTAAATAAATGTCTAAGCTAAGTTGAATGGTTAAAAGATTATGCAAATCAAGATATGGTTAGGTTGTTTTTGCTGGTACCATCCATGTCCTTTTTGTTCAATTAAAGCCATGTGTACCAAATTGTAGTATTGAGATTTTACAAAAGCTGGGCGGTGGGCAGCAGCCACTTGACACCCATCATTCCAACCCCAAAAAAAAAAAAAGGAGATATTGAGAGGAGGAAAAACAAGAACCATTCTTTCATTGTGTTTTTAATTGCAAAATAAAAAGGGGGGTCTGATTAATTTGTGAAGCAAATGAATCAAGCTTTTTTATTCAAACATACAAAAATCTCACTCCATATGATAAACTATAATGATAATAACAAAACGAATGAAGACTGTGTCTGGGTATACGCTACAAAGTGTGAAGTATACTGAACTGACATATGAATCTCACATAAAAATGAACAGGCAAAATTAGCAGAACAAAGCTAAGGCAATGGACATGAAAACAAGAGATATGGTGGCAACAAGGGATGAAGCTGGGCTGGAAGGATTGGGGGTTGAACCAGGTGTGGGAGCAGTGCTGGGGCCAGTTCTGACATCGATGCTGAGCTTTTGGCCGATGCCACAGTGACCGTCGAAAGTGCAAATGAAGTGGTATTCACCGGTCCTGTTAAGGGTAATATTCGCCGGTCCTGTAGTATATCGAACGATGGGATTGGTACTGATGCAGGTGTCGTAAGCAGTTTCATTCACCTCGGCAACATCATGTCGTCCGGTTGGAAAATTAAACTCTGCGAAGACATTGGAACATTTTTCGTCAAAAAAACACCAACTTCTTTAATTCAAGTAACAAACTTAACTAAGTTGGATCTAAGAAACTCACCAAGAACATCCCCAACCACGAAGTTCTTATTGTCTGTCCAGTTATCATAGAATTCAGTATTATTAGGGATTGTCCAACCGGTGGCGTCACCCACAGTGTAAGTTGTAGCATATGTGCTCTGCAACACGGATGAAGCGAAAACAACAACAACAAGTGCTGCCATGCTGATGATTTTCATTGCCATCTTTCGTGTTCTCTGCTTATACAGTCGCCCCAAGATCTTTGGCTCTCTTAATGTGTTGCTGTTTATCCTTCTTCCCACGGATTAGAATATATATAGAGTGGTGGAGACTGAGTTACAAGTTTCGTGGAAGTTGTTGAAATAAGCTTTGGGTCAATTTACAAACAGCCATGTGATGTGGGGGAGCAGTTGCCGAATGCCATCCACACACGGCAAAACCGAGTCATTCCATCGACGTCTTTATCATATTCACATGCTTGACCCTTTCATTTTAAAAACGAAAAAAAAAAATTGAGGAAGTTTGTCAAGTTTATTTTTAATTTTAAAAAATTAGAGATGGTGATTAAAAATTATTGTTGTATGATATTTTTTGTTCACATTATCTGTATTAATCGAAAGCTTTCATTCTTTTTATCTTCTATAAATTAATATTTTTCATGGAACAATTTTAAAACTTACAAATTTGTAAATCAAAATCCAAACTTTTTTATTTTTCAATCTCTAATATTGACTAAAACAACTTGAATTTAAGGCATGTTCTTTTACTCGTTGATGAGTATTAATCTACGGTATCAATTATCAAATCATCACTTGGACCTCCTTAGTCAGATTAAAAAAAACTTAAAAACTCAGTAATTTAAATAAAAACTTTTAAATAATTTAATAACTTAAAATGAACTATCGAATAGTTCAGTAATAATTTTATAACTTTTTAAAACTAAATGACCAAAACATAAATTTACTAATAATTTAGTGATTTTTGGGTGTAATTTACCCACAAACAAAAATCAGCATTCGCCAATCGCCACCGTCCATTTTAATCTATGAACTTTCAACACGGCAAAGGAAGGGATGAAGTAGAACAACGTTGACTAGTGGCTTTTTTTTACATTAGCTTTTAAATTTTTTTAGTTTATTATTTCTACTTTAATATCTTCTATAATTCCGGTTCCTTTGCTTTTTATGTGTTTTGTGGACCAGAAGCACTCAACATTTAGGTGTAATAATATGGTAGTCGCGGTTTCTTTCTTTTCCATAATCTCTAACAACCTAATTATAATTGTCTAAAATTAGGTGTTAAAGAATTTTATTAAGATGTTGATTTTCACATTTCACATTTTAACTTTGCCTAAATCTTTGAATTTAGGACAAAGTACACAAATATTATATAAACACCGTACGATGCATTTAAGCATATATTAAAGACCATAGAAATAAAGTCGCCATCCACAAATTTTCTAAGTCTAATGGGCGTCCCAACGTGATAGGAGGGGCCAATTGTTAATTATATATTGCTTTGACGATTTCGGTATTTGTTTTCTAAAACAAAATCGCTAGATACGCCATTGCCATTTGTCAATATCTTAGGCTAGATATTTTATAAAAATAGTTATTTTTTTTGGTAAACTATAAAGATAGTCAACTAATTATAAAAAAATTTATTTTAGGCACCCAAAATAAAAAGTTTACAATTTAAGCATTTATATTATATGATTTAATCATTTCGGTCATTCCCGTTAAAATAACAAACATCAAGCTAACATGGTAGTTAAAAAAAGCAGTATAATAACAAATTTAACTTTTAAATTTCACATATTATATCAATTTAGTCATTATTTAAAAAGATTAACCCTCAAAATTTACAAATAATCTCAATTTGATCCTAATTCTAAAAAAATTAAAGAAATCTATAAAAATACATAAATATTTTGAATATATAATAAATTTAAATTTTATATCAGTATTTATATTAATATTAAATAAATATAATTATAGTATTATATTTGAAAAGTATGACTAAATTCTTAGAAAAAACTTACACGGACTAAATTCCAAATTCTCGAAAAGTACATGGATTTATCGCAAATTTTACCCAAAAAGTTCTAACCATGACCTAATTCGGTTTAAATCATGGCAAATATAAGTTCGGTTCTTTATGTTTTTCATTTACTTAAATGCTGAAATTTGTACTGATCAATATGAAACGAGAATAAAAGCTTGGAAGTATTCAGAAAAAACTTTGGAGCTTCAGCTTTTTCTGAATTTACTTGCAGACTAACACGAAGTGTATCAAAATTTCAACCTGTTTGAAAATTCTTTCCTTTACAAGAATTACGTTTGAAATTAAGGCCATGTATGGCTTTAATCGTATGCATCATGTATTTTGTTTTTGTTCATGAAATAAATGGAAAAAATAAAATAAAATAACATCAATATATAACTGGCACATATACATTTTTCTTTTTCTGAATAACACTCTAACATATTACTTTAAAAACACAGCATATTACACTCATTTGTAGTATAACTTTACACGTTTGCATATATCAGGTCTCACTAATATATCACTAACAGAAACACATGCATTATACAGTTATTTATCATTACATGGGAAGATGACTCAATGAACAATCAATATAACTATCCCTAAGGAAGCTACAGTCATTTGAAAGGAGTCCAAAAAAATCTAAAATGGTCACAAGGTGGGGTGAAAGATAAGCCTGCATTATGTTAAAACTATAGCCTATAGGAACTCAAGGCTTGATCTCACCTGAATTGCTTCTTCGGGTTTCATGTTAATTTCGTTGACGCCTGAAGTATTTTGTTCCTCGTTGCAGCTTGCCATTTCTTTCTCCTTGATTGATGTTTCGGATTCAGTAGCGTTGCTACCATGTTCCCCCTTTTCTTCTTCTTCCACCTCATTTTTCATTTCTTTGGTATTGAGTATGTCGGGTTTGTCCAGCTGCCTGGTTCCAACCCCTTTCTCTGTTTCAGCCACTGGCAGTTCAACATCTCCCTGAGATGTTGTGGTTGCACTCTCGAAACCTTCTTTTTTCCTTTGCGCTACCCCAGACGCATCATCTTGTGTGCCCTTCAACTCTTCAGCATTTTCCTTACCTTCTTTGACATCAGCAGATATATTAGCATCTTCTCCAAGTTTCACTTCTTGTGAAGTGGGTATGGTTTTGCCATCAGCATCTTGTGATATATAGTGTTCATCTGGCTTTGCAGTGACCTTTCCAGCCTCTCCTTCCACATTATCTCTCTCAGATTGTTTATCCTCTTCCATATAAATGTCTTTAGTCACCTTGGTTCCTTCAGGGGCAGTTTCTGATTCTTTGATGTCCTTTTCTGAAGCAGATGATTTTCTGCCTCGTTTTTTCGGAGGCTCACTTTCTGGCATTGGCATTGCTTTTACCTTCTCACTAATCCTTGCTGATCTCCTAGGGTTCTCACTAGTCCCCCAATTGAATTCTGATACCAGAGGACCACCAGGGTGTGCTTTAAGATGCTGTTCCAATTGTCTCTTGTTACTAATTTCCTCCCCCGTCGGAGCCGTGAATATGATCTCATTTTTCCTAGCTGTCCCCCTTTTCTTCGTCATGAACTGCAAACAGAAAGAAACCCCAGATTGTACTAGCTTGTAGATAGGAAATGTATATAGTGACATATATCCAATATATATAGATATTCAAGACCATACATGAAAATCTCCTGATGAACTGAAAGTGAGCATATATGCATGCAAAATCTATGGCAGGTTGATAATCAGGCATCTTAAGTCAAGAAAAGTATGCAGAAAAGCACAGAATAGTTCACAAGTTCTTCACTAACCATAAAATGCTTGAATGAGCACAAAAAGGAATGTCAGGTCAAAGATGTAAACTATGCCTCGCTAAAACAGCCAATTTATACAAGTAATAGCGTTATTGCGATTTCCAAAATATTAAGATAAACAAAGAAAAGAGATACACGTCATCTCCAATATGCATCTTACAGACTGCTAAGGTTCATTCTCTTCATAGAAGTTCTAGAGAAATCAAAGCATAAAATAGATAAAACTAAAGATAGTAATCAGAAAATGTCAATATGCTCATCACCCCGAATTAACTTTATGCACACTCCAAGGCAACTTATTGCATAAAGTTACTTAGTCCATAGTCCGTAAATGACCTGGAAACTTCAAAGTGAACATAACTCCAACAATATTAGAAAGCACCTAATACATTGGAACATGCTTAAACAAGAAAATCACAATCATAAGAGAAATTAAGAATATAAGTCCCGAGAAATAACAGCCATATACATTGAGACCATTCTGAAATCTAGCAAAACATTGTACACAACAAATCAACACTGAATTAATTGTAAACATCGAAATAAATTCTTCAGCAACGATGTCGATTTCAGATATATAAAAAATCATATAAATTTTACAGAATTGCTGAAAGTTTTTGAAATAATGTTTAATCAACTCGCACTCTTTTAACTTCATTCAAAGCCAATAGTTAACATAGCATCTCTCAAATGAACATTACGTCTTCCAAAATCCAACTAAATGGAACTAGAAATTTTATATGGGGTGCCCTAATTTGCTTATTTGTCTCATGAAATTATTTAAAAACAGAAACCCAGAAAGTAAAGAAAAAGCAGCTTCTACACAACTCTAGCTATTGCTTTGCTTCCAGTAAACTGGGAAAACCCAGAAATGTTCAAGAACAAGCAGAGCAAATGAACCCCCAGAACAGAAAAAACTAATCAGAAATTACAATTAATTGAAGAAGCACACACACAAAAAGAAAATCCTAATTGAAAATTATCATTAATTCCAAAATTCTATCACAAAATTCCCAAATATAAATATTAGAAACATAAATTAACAGAACCTTTTTCTTCCAACCAGGAGGAGCAGGGAGTTCAAAGCAAACAACGTCCTCTTTGCCACTCTCCATTTCCTTCTTCTGCGACATGCTCGCCATTTACACCTACTAATTACCCATATAATAGTTTATTATTTTAATTTATTTTATTTATAATAAGGAAGAGTATGCTAGAGAGGAAGAAAATGTCGACAACTAGAGATCTCCGGTTTTCTTTGTCTCTCAATTTTTTTATTATTATAAATTTTAGAGTTTCTTTTTTCAGAATATTATATTTCGACAACAAATTTTATCTTTTTTCTGACACCTGTCCACGATTTATTTACTAATGAGTTATTGTTCTAGAAAACACTTATTTTGATTTAATTTATTGTTTAAAATTCTTATCGTTTCTTATTCTTATGAATAATTGGACTTTTAGATGGATCTAATTTATATCATTTTCGTTTTCAATAAAATGTTTCGAAAATAATTAATATAATAAAGGTACGAATGTATATCCTTAGTTGGAAGAAGTGTAATAATTTTTTTTTAGTATTTGGATTGAGTTTAATAAAATTAATTTTAATCAACAAGTGATTGGGTGCAATGGTAAGATACATTATTAATAAAAAAATTCAGATTTGAATTTTGAAAACGATATTGTTGGAACGAGTAGCCATAAACCTTTAATAAAAACCTATATTATTTACGACTCCAACAGGAAATTAGACAATTTTAACACTGATAGTATTAAAAAGAATACAAGAAACGGAAGAATTTAAAAATTATTTTATCCTTTTACCTTTTCCATGTGGCATGTGTTTTTTTATGAGTAATTTCATTTCATTTAAAAAGAAAAAAGAGAGGGAGATTACAGCAAAATGTGAAGAATGTCACATGCAATCATGTTGTTCGTTTTGATAGGAAATTAAAATTATAAACTTTTAAGTTTTATTGTACAGATGTGTCGATTGATTTCATCGGTATCAATCGATATAGAGCTTAATTGTTAAATTTAAATTTAAAATTTTATTATTTATTTTAAAAAATTTTAATTATTAATTGTTATATGGATAATATAAGATGATTTTATTATTTAATTTATAAAATATTTTTTTGCTTGTTTATTTTGAATTGTTTAGTAATGAATTATATTTGTGAAATTTATTAAATAACATTTTATATAATTCATGAGTGTTTTATATTTAAGATTTATTTAATCTCGTTATTTATTATTTGTAAAAAATATTTATATGTATATATTAAATATTTGTCAAAAATAATGATAAAATTTAAAATGAGGCACTGGAATAAATTGATACTTATACATATTAATAATTTGATATTAATAAAAAAAATAAAAAAGATACATTCTATATTGACTACCTTGCATGCAAAATAGAAACACCCAATACTCATTGAGCATATGTTTGGATGCTGCGAAATGCCCCATTGGGGAACATTTACAAAGCCTCATACCATTTATAGGTGCAATGAAATCAATAATATATATTTTTTTCTAATTGATTTTTTTTTCTGATGGTTAATTAATATATTATTTATGGTAAAAATATTATATAAATTTCGATAATTAATAATTTTATTCACAAAATTACTAATTTATAAATAACTTTAAGTGATATATACTCAAAATGCTCACTAGAATCGGTCCGATATAATGGAAAAGAAATAGCTCTAATTTTGAGGACTGCGAACTGCCCATAAGGCCATAACTATATGGCATTAACGAAAGAAGTGGTCCAACCCGTGCACAAATATTTATATATGTGGGTCATTGAAAATCAAAGTATAATTTTAATTGAATGTATATCCTTTCAAAACATTTAATGCAATTTTTCGGGCAATATACCAGAAAATGCTCAAAATTTTTGAAAATTATCGAAAAGGGCCGGGTTGAAAAAAATTTACGGAAAAGGGCCATTTCCCCCAAAAGCGCGTCCACGTCAGCGCGTTTTTGGGGGATACGGACCAAAAGCGCGCCCTGTAGAACGCGTTTTTGTCCACCTCAGCAAAAACACGTCCACGTAAGCGTGCTTTTGCTGAGGTGGACAAAGCGGGTCCTACGTGGCGCGCTTGAGCCCGTGTTTTAAAAAAAAAAACTATTCTCGAATATTTTAAAAATTTACGAGAATAAACCTTTATAAAGGCTCAAAGTAATAACACCATTTTTTTTAAGGTGTCATCAATTAATAAGAAAATATAACTTACAAAGGAAATCTTTATATAGACCCAAAGTCTCATTTCCCTTGTTTTCTTGAGTAAAGTGGGATATGAGATATGTGTATTTATAGACTTATGAATAGTTTTGCAGCTTGTTCCTAAACAATGTGAGATTCCTTCCTCTTTTAACTAACACTATGAGGTGACATGCTACACTATATTTGATTTTTTTTTACAAAACAATTTCTCTCTTTTTTTTAATTTATTTAACATTTTCTTATATTATAAAAAACAAGAAACAAAACAACTCAAATATATTTTATAAATATATTTCATTTTTCTTATATACACTTTCTTTTATGTTTGTTGTTAATGATATATATTTCATTTTTCCTTGTAATGATCCCATTCTCCCACACTGCTAAACAGTTCTACAAATATGATATGTTTTTCGCTATTTCCTTAACATATAAAATTTTATGTTTAGTTTTGTACTATATATCTTTTCTAATATTAATTTTTTAACAAATTTGGTATTATCACAAACTAAATTAGATATTTTTATAGGGTTATCATTTTATATAGAATAATAGTAAAAATATATACATGTTAGGTTTTCAACCTACGTCTTTATAATTTGTAATATTTATATTTTACTATTCAACTAATTAAACCTCATTTAGTATTTATATCCATTTTTTTAAAATATATTTGTTAAATAATTTTAATTGTCACCCACATCATGAGTATGCTATAATTTAATATAAATAAAGTGTTTTATCGAATTGGTATCACGAGATAACCAACATTAACTCGATTAAAAAAAAGAGTCAAAATAATATATTATTAGTTATATAAATCACTTATTTTTTTAAATATAATAAAAATTCACAAATTATAAAATTCGAATATGAGTATTTTGAAAAGCATAAGGTCTTAACCATGCAAATAAACTTTATTAGTAGTAACAAACTCACTAAGAAACTTCATTATTAGCATAGGTATCAACTTTTTTTTTACAAAAAAATACTAGTGAAAGTATCATAAATTAAAATTATTTTTATTTCTTTCCCCTAAATAATGGAGGTGATATATCACTAATAATATATTTTCATTTCATTTTATTTTTCATATTTCATCTATCTTGTATCGAACACGAAAAAAAAAAAGTAATTTCTTTTATTTTCTTTTTGTTTTTTTGTTAATTATAAAAAGTGAAATGTCTCTTAAATTTGGTTGATGGAAAAACAAAAGCAGCGTCAATAAAGCTTCCTAAGCAAATAAATAAATAAAAATTGGAGAATTCTATAATAAAAAAATTGTATTGCAATTTCTTTTTAAAAGTAAAAATTAGGAGGAAAAAAGGTACACAAAATTCTAACCCTTAAGTCTCATGCAGATCAATTTGTTGATGGAACAAACGGGTTTGAATCCATATATAACAAGAATTCATACAAATTTATATGTTAATAATTATTTTTTAAATTATATTAGATTATGTAACTAGATTAGTAATTTATTGAAAACTTTTTTTAAATTTATGCTTTTTTAGCCTTTAAATTTACCTCTTTTTGTCAAATCACGAATAAAAAATTAATATTTTTAAACTTTACTGATGTTACATACATGTAGATGACACATCAACATTTAATTAATTTTTTAAAATTTAAAAATTCAAAAAATATAAAAGTAATATTAAAAAATAATAAAAATATTTTAATTATACCTTTTTTAATTATATTAGAATGTATGATATCTACTTATGGGTGGGGAATATATCTAAAATCAACATCACCACCAAAGATTAAACTCTTATTTGAGTTGTTTTGTTTCTTGTTTTTTATAATATAAGAAAATGTTAAATAAATTTAAAAAAAAAAAGAGAAATTGTTTTGTAAAAAAAAATCAAATATAGTGTAGCATGTCACCTCATGTTGTTAGTTAAAAGAGGAAGGAATCCCACATTGTTTAGGAACAAGCTGCAAAACTATTCATGAGTCTATAAATACACATATCTCATATCCCACTTTACTCAAGAAAACAAGGGAAATGAGACTTTGGGTCTATATAAAGATTTCCTTTGTAAGTTATATTTTCTTATTAATTAATGACACCTTAAAAAAAATGGTGTTCTCACTTTGAGCCTTTATAAAGGTTTATTCTCGTAAATTTTTAAAATATTCGAGAATATTTTTTTTTTAAAACACGGGCTAAAGCGCGCCACGTAGGACGCGCTTTGTCCGCCTCAGCAAAAGCGCGCCTACGTGGACGCGTTTTTGCTGAGGTGGACAAAAACGTGTTCTACAGGGCGCGCATTTGGTCCGTATCCCCCAAAAACGCGCTGACGTGGACGCGCTTTTGGGAGAAATGGCCCTTTTCCGTAAATATTTTTCAACCCGGCCCTTTTCGGTAATTTTTGAAAATTTTAGGCATTTTCTGGTATATTGCCCCAATTTTTCATAACAAAAAAGAATATTTTTAACAGAACAAGGAAAGGAACCCCCAAATTGTCAATTCTTTTATGGTCCCCTCGTCAGCAATAATGATTGATTTTTATCCCCAGTGTAAAATCAGCAACCATAAACCCAAGATGGGAACAGTGGGAAAACCAGTGTGACAAGATGAAATATGTTGAATTATAGACAAGTGAAAGATTTGGATACTTGGAGCTTTTTGATTTATGTGAAGCTCATATCGAGAAGCCGTTTTTAAGGTCCAACACCTTGGACTCATAACAAACTTCACTCTTCTATGGCCCATCGTTAGTTCCTTTGCGAATAAAAATGAAATCTTACGGCCCATGGTTAGGTCATTTAGGTGATTTTCTTATCTTAAATATATGAGTAAACAACAAAAGAGGTAACTTAATTATGAAAAGTTATAAAATAATTACCTAATTATTTAATTTAATCTTTTTTGGTTACCAAGTGGCTAATGTAATAATAGAAATACCTAAATATCCAAGATAGTTGAGTGCTAAAAAACAAAATTGAATACTTAAAAGTGATCATTTTATAACTTTTCATGATTAAATAACCAAACAAAAACCTAATTAGGTGACTACAAATTGGTTACCCAACTATATACATTCACCCATGATTGAGTTTAAAGATAATATATACTTGAAAAGTATAAAATATATGGATTTATATGTGTTATATAATTTAACTTACATTACATTTCAAATCCTAATTTCCAAACCTCATCGTCTTAATTAGGGTATAAGAAATGTAGAGAGATTGTGAATTGTGACATGCAAATTGAACAATAATATTCCAAAAGTCTTAACTAAACCCTAACCATTGATGAACGGGAAATGAACTTTTTATTCATTATTCATCTACTAAATTGAATCATTCGACTTACAAAGGCTAATGCACCAGCATCGTAACCAAGGTATGAAACACAAATTACATTATTCACATACACAGTTCTATGTTGGTGATTTTGACCTTCAAAAGAGATCATCAGCAACTAAATGTGTGTGTACATATATATATGTCATGTTACTGTCACCATGTTTGAGAGATGGGTAGGTTTTATACATATATAGAGTGACCCTAGCAAAGTTTAAGGCCGGTGACTCTCGACAGGTAAGTTCCTGAATGGATCAGATTCTGCCTACAAGGCTAGCTACCATTCAAAGAAATCCATGAGAAAGTTACAGGTCCCCAACAGCCAATATATAAGCGGTCCAGCCTCCACATAACCGAAAATCTTCCTGGTCTAGTATTTTATTAGCTTAGCGTAGCCTTTTACTTTTACCAGAGTCCAAAGAGCTTTTAAAAGGGTAGAATGAACCTTTTAAAGCAGTGATTTAAAAAACCCTTTAACCAGAAGGGACCAAAACCATATACACCAATCCACTTAATTGGTATATGAATGAGTACTGTTCAAGGACCAGGACCAGCTATGTTGATAATTTCTGAAACATATGCATAAAAATATTCTCATCTTTTTCCAAACAGATAGCTAATTATTATTCCAAAACAAAGTTTGCCTTTGATTTGAATTGGGGCCGGTTTCTATATGTAGTTTGGATAAAAGATCAAATCCATTAATTGGTAGTAGGTGTTGGAGCCATTTGCATACGCCAATTTGCCTTCAAAACGCGACTTATATATATATATATATATAGAACTCATGAGTTAAAATGTACCTATTCTTACCTCCTAATTATATTTAGGGTAGAAATCTGAGTAAATTTCTTTTTTGTTACTCAATTATAGAAAATTACAAAATAATCACTTAATTATTTGATTGTCTTTTTTGGTTGTTAATCGTTAAATGGCTGACGAAAAGATGACATTACAAATTTTAAAATTAATATAATAGCAATTTTAATCCTCAGCATTTATACGTTGTGAGTAATTTAACGGCTAATGACCAAATAATAAAAATCAAATATATAATTAGGCGACTATTTTGTAACTTATTATAGTTGGATAAAAAAAAATACTAATAATTTAGTAACGACTAATGTAATTTACCCTTATATTCAAAGAAAAATTATATTAGATAGCTTTATTCAATCTAGGCCCTCCTATGCTAAAATTTAGATAAACCTTAAAAGTTTATAATATTATATCTGCTCCTAACACAAAAAATTCTGACTTTGTTATTGAATCATATGATAATACATCATCAAAAGTTTATAAAAATAAATCCAACGACTATTATCATCTGATTTTACTCACAAATTATGAGACTACACAAAGCCTTGGATCATTGTTTTTCAGTTAACCATCAATTATTAATGTTTCAATGTCTTAGGTAACCTTGTTGGTAGTTTGTCATACTCCTATGTTGAGCTTATCTTGTCGGATGCTGATGTTTCTTATCACTATTTTTTTTAGGTGATTAATATTTAAATTTAAAATGGATTCAGCTCAAATTTAAATAATTTTTTCTCTCAACATCTTTGGATTACAACCTTACTTTAAATTTGTTCTCATCTTAATTTAATTGATTAATTTAACCATATTAATCAAGATGTTTATGAGAACTTTATCTGATTATAAAGTAAAATGTCTATGAGACTTTGAAGTAGTAAGTTGGTGAAAAAGGACTTTTTTCTTCTTTTTTTTTTTTTTTTTTCTTTTTTGCATGTAATGGAGAGAGTGCCACCCACGGCTGTCAAAGGAGGCAGAGAGTTGCAGAGCCCTTTGCCATTAAATGACTGCCAATTTTCTTAATTATAATGCCCCTTTTTTTTTTTTTTTTCCTCCAAAGTTCATAGGTAGTACGAATTATATGCTGCTACAGTGTAGACAGCTTGGTTAAAGACTTTCCAAAGGTTAAAAAAGAAAAAACAGCACAGTTTTCAAGATACTACGTACTGTTTCTTTTATGTTTTGTTGCATTGAAGGAGGCCGATCGAAGATTTCTTTCCCTATGATCAAATGTTTATATATATATTTGCCAACACGTCCTTTTCTTTCATGTTTCAACAGCTTTGGAAGATGATTAGAGGAAATTAAAATAGAACGGTAACAGCAAATGGGTTACTGTCTATGGGGGGATAAAAAATTTGTAACTTTCCCTTGGGGGGTGTCAGGTAGGAATTATGTGTTGTAATAAAAGGTGTATTGACGGGTCTATTCTAACTCATATCTGGGGCTGTTTCGTTGCCCTTGGGATTGTTTTATATCTGGATGTATCTTGTCATGTACGTGGTATGCAAAAATTTTGTAACCTCTTTGGAGTTTTCTTCTCCATGAAATCTTATGTGGTTGCAAAAAAGTAAAAATGCATCACATGGATACGTCCTTTTACAACGATAAAAATGTGGCGAATATGCGAAATATTAAAAATTATATTACACTTATAATGTGGGTGAACCCTCTCACAGCAATTTTTTTTTTCACCAACTCTGCATTTTATTATCAAATCGTGTTGAGTGTTACAAATTGTTTGTCTAATTTCTCTCAAGACATTCCATTTTATTGAATGATGTTTTTTCCGAATAACCCTCCAAAACATCCCCAAAGGACAAAGGGAAATGTTTTATCGTGTTTCCTTGCATGATGTTACGAGACGAGAGTCGACAATAATTTTTATTGGAAGATCCAAGTATTTACAAGAATGAATTTCAGGTCCTTCCTTCAATCTAAATGCCATATCAACAATCATTTGCGTATTTAGTGTTCAGTCCAAAATTTGCCGCAAAAACTTTTCTTGGATCCCATCCTAACACCACCTAATTTTACACGAAACCCCATTTATATTTACAGTACTATATGGAAAAATGATCGATTTCCATGTAAAAATGAAATCCTTCGTCGATTTATATAATAAAACGGTGATTTGATAGAATGGTGGCCGTTAGTACACCATGTGAGTTGTAACCTTTTTTTCCCAATGATTAAAGCATTTCCTTTTTTCAATAAAGCAATTATAGTTTTACTGCCTAAATTGTTATTATTTGACAAAATAAATTATATTTATTTCTTAATTCTGTTTTTCATCCACAGCACCATAATAAAACTTTTATAAACAGAACTAAGTCTAGAATATTAAACATTTTCATCATTAGTCAATTAAAACAAAAATTATAATTAGAAATTTATGATATGCTTTATTTTAAAAAAAAGACCATTATTATAAATATAGCACAAGCAAAAATATATATATGAGCAATTATAAATATGAATCAATATCAAGCACACGAGAAAATAAAAAGAAATAAGCAAAGCTCATCCATGGTATACGGTTAAAAATCCACACATTACAATTGCAAATGGTGAGACTTGAGCTTTAGTACTTAAGAATTCAAAGCCTTCACATTATTCAAGATGCCAAAACCTCATTGGCATGTTATACTTCATATATATATATAATACAATTTCTATTGATATTCATACCCCACCCATAAATTCGAAAATAATATACTTAAACTTATGTTTCTTTGATTGTTACGATAATAAAGATATTAACTGAGTTAAAACTCAATTAATAACATAATATACTTTATATTTTATGCACTATCTATAAATAAATATTATACAAACAAATAAATTTTAATAAGTTTATTGTTAACATATATATTATATGATATGATAACAATGCATTAAATGTAAATACTCATCTTATTATATTTTCATCCTTATTCTATTAAAGATGAAAATGTGTAAAAAATTAATAACAAAGTTAATTGGTAAAGCATTGAATTATTAATTTCAACGAAAAAATTACATATCAATGTATTAAATATAAAAAAATTATGCACTACAACAAATTCGTTAATTTTGAGCGTCAATGCTTCGTACCTTATTTAAACCTATTGTATTTCCTTATTGCTTCTAATAAATTATGGCTTAGCCAAGACAAAGGAAAAAAAAAAAAAAAATTCAAGCCCAATATCCTTTTTGGGTTCAAAAGAAGGTGCAAATTAAAGTGAAAATATATAGATTCATTGCAAATTATGTGAAGATTGTATATTTGTAATCAGATTAGCATGTGCCCCTTTTTTATGTGTGATGGACACATTTAGGAGATTATGTAAGGATTGTATTTGTTGCTAGATATTGTCTATTTTATAGGTCTAGAAATTATGCCAACCGTCGTGTTTTGGGCATAATCAATGATGGATAAGCGCTTGAAGGATCTAATTGCCAAAACTTGTATCAGTTGTTGAGATGATGTAGAGCAATTAAGTTACATAAATAGACGCCATTACTTTTTGGCCTGCAGCTTAAGTGCATGCGTGGTTCAAACTACAAAGCAAGCCATTAAATATATATGTCAAATTTTGAAGTTGGAGCATGAAATTAATTAATACCATGTCTTTAATTTACTGCGCCTGTAGTCCAAGTACTAGCTAGTAACCAAAAGAAAGGGTTAGGCACCTAATAAACCACTATTCATAAAACCTCTTTCTATTTATTAAAAACTTCTTGCAATCAACTTTTTTCATTGAATTCGAATCTTGAAAGTCGACTTTTTCTTAAGAGTTTTACTTGAATTCATATTTTTAGGAAGTTGGATTAAAGTAGTCTTGAACTATAAAACAGAACTAAAAAATAAAAACACTTGTGATTATATAAAAAAAAATATTTCCAAGTTGGATTCGTATTTGAAGCACTGTTATATGGTAAGGCACATTATACTTTTATTGAGAGAATGCAGGTTCGAGAATTAGAAATGACATTATTGAAAAAAATAACTACAAGCACTGAATATGAACCGTAAAAACGAACATGAATAATATTATTATACCGTGGCAGCATGAGAGTAGCGGCTTAAGAGGCATCCACAAATGACTCTTCATCTAGTACCATTCGATTGGTTACCCAATGACCAACCACTAGCATGCCTCACGCTGCCCATAGAGAGGCCACCCGTCTTCGACTATTCGTTGGACATTCCATCAAGCCACCCGTCTTTAGTGGATCCTCCGTCAGGCCACTTGTTATTAGCAACACGCTCTCATCCCCAGGAGGAGACCACTAAGGGACTATTGAAGCTTAACAATTTTGTACTACTTCAACAAAAGGAATGCCAAAGCATGCCCATACAATACTATGCTTGACAACAACCGACATATAACTGACCTACCATCTGGCCAACAACACAAGAAAATCATCATTCGTATTGTCAGTAACATGACACTATCAAGCAAGGAAACCTTCTCGCTCCCTTTTTACTCCTTGAAAGTTGGCTCTCTACAATCTCTTATATTATCTCCCTTCTCCTTCCGCCCCTAATTCGTCCAACTCTCTCCTTATCACCAACACCACCACCACCACCACCACATCCCTTCCTACATCTTCCTTATTGAACACTAAAATCAATAAATATTAAAAAATTAGAATCAATATATATTACAATTAATCATTACGCGTATTTAATTAACTTCCTACAACATTAAAATAAATATAGTTAGAAAAAAAAAAAAAAGGCAATGGAATAAAATCTTCGTCCCCTTGGTACGCTGAGGTTGTAGCAAATCGAGGTGAGGATCACTCATTTCTTCATAATAGCACATCGAGCCGGTTGGTAATACTTCCAAACTTTCCTTTTTTCTTTTCCCTTAAAACCCTAACCCTCTTTACCTGACCAATAGCAAGAAATTGAACCGCCATTTTATCTCTAACTAAACCCGGTTTCCCATACCAAACCACCCTATATTTTTGTCCTCAAGGTCCCAGCATTTGTTGATTACCCCTTTTTTCTTAATTGGCTTTGGTTCCTTTTTATTGGTTCCTATCTCTCTCTCTCTCTCTCTCTCCTTTTAGCTTTCTGATTCCCTCTCTCCGAATAAAATTTTCTATATATAAAGGACATTTCGTTAACTGTTGTGATACATAGCCCCGTCTTAAAGCAAGGAGTACAGTTACGGGAATAAAAGCTTAGGTTTTTTTTTGGGGGGAGGGTTCCAAGTGTTGCTTTCTTCTTGTTGTTTTAGCTACTTGTTGCAGGGAAACAATTGGTTCTCTTTACTTTACCTTTTCTTTTCTTTGGTTTTATCTGTTGCTTTCTTCTTGGGGAGCGCTTGTGGTGTGGTTGCTATATAACCTTTGATTTAAATCCTTTTTATTTGTAACTCGAAAGACATGTCGAACTGCATCGATGTTGCGCCTGAGCAACTCTGCTATATCCCTTGCAACTTTTGCAACATAGTTCTTGCGGTATATATCTCTCTCTCTCTTCTATAATTATTTATGTATACTTTGGTTTTGGTATTTTCCTTCTCCATATATATTAAATCCTGAAAATAAAAGTGGATCTTTGCATCTGTGATCAGTGCTCTCTCGTGTTCTTTTTTTTTTTTATATTGAAATCTATTGATTTTGTTTTTCTGGGGTTTTCTTGTTTTTTTCTTACCACTTACCAGTCGTGTCTCTATCGTCAGCTTCTTTTACAGTCATGGAAAAGTCATAATGCAATGACCAGAGAAAGAAAGAGAGATGGAGAGGAAAAGGCTTAGTGCCTTAGCCTTAGCTTAGATATTAGTTACGGATCTTTCTTTTTTTAGTTTATTATTATTACGATGATGATGTTGTTTTTGGTAAATAAATTTAATAAGAGTAAAATTTTCAACGTCCAAAGTCCAAACACAGGCATTTTGTTGATAATCTGATGAGTACAATACCTCAACTCCCTTTGTTTCACTGCTGTTGTTACATACCTTTCCCTTTGCTTAAAATACAGCCACAACTTGGTTCTTTTGCTAACTCAGTTGCTTTACCTAATGGGGGAAAATGAAAACATGAAGATCTTTAGTACCTTTGATCATTTCCCAGAAAACACCCTGCTTAAACACATTAAGAAACCCACCCATGCACCCATTATTATAGAATTACCATCTTGTATATCCATCCATTGTCTTACCTGATCATTTTCTTCTATGTTTACTGCCTCTTTTCTTCTTTATAGTTTGCTAATTATGGGATTATAATGCGCAGGTGAGTGTCCCTTGCAGCAGCCTGTTTGATATTGTGACCGTCCGATGCGGGCACTGCACCAATCTATGGTCCGTGAACATGGCAGCTGCATTTCAGTCACTTTCATGGCAAGATATTCAGGTCCGAACTCTTTGAGAGCTTAAAATTATTGAATAAAATATATATATAATGTCCATTTCAGGATCTTCAAACCCTCTGAAACCTAGGGCTTCAAAAGAGAAATGCTAAAAGTTTTTTTTTTTTTTTCCAAACACTTTCCTATGAAAAATAGTTGCCGACAGTCACTGAAACCCTAGCAGCGGCCATGATCAAAACCTATTTTATTTGCTTTTATATAGGACTGAATTTTGCGGCTTTGAGAAAGAGGTGCCTGTAAACATAAACTATGCATATTTTTTATGCTAACCCATCACAAAAGCTATCACTTTCTTGTGCCGTTATTTTATTTTTTCCTTTGTTTTCTGCTTTGGGGTAGTTTGATTTGATTGACATGTAAGTTAGGGTTCTTAGGTTTTAATGATATCTTTTAATGAACTTCGTCTTCAACAAAAGCTTTGTACATAGATTCTTTTCTAGGAACATAAATGAAAATATTTAAATTCTTATAAATTTACCAAAAATCTAAATGTTTATATATACTATTACAGGCACCGAATCATGCAATGCAGGATTATAGGATGAAAGAATCGGGAACCTCATCCAAATGCAACAAGTTCCCAATGCGACCACCTGCCAACAATGTCGTCACTGAGGAAAGGGTCGTCAATCGACGTAAGTTAATCACATCTCTTTACATATAACACAACCTTTTCTTTTCTTTACTTTTCTTCTTCTTCTTCTTCTTCTTTTTTTACATCATTTAAAAAATAGATATATGCTTGGTTTTCCCTTTTCAGCTCCAGGGAAGAGGCAGCGAGTACCTTCTGCATACAATCAGTTCATAAAGTGCGAAAAATCCTATTGGTTTTGTTTAACATTGCACGTAACATTAATTTTGTATTATATATAATTGCTGCATGCTTTTACTATATGTACTCTAATTATGAAATGATGTAGAGAGGAGATCCAGAGGATCAAGGCCAACAACCCTGATATAAGTCACAGGGAAGCATTCAGCACTGCTGCTAAGAATGTATGTTCACTTTAAAGCTGCAAAAATCCATATATAAGAACATTAACATATACATTATAATTGTTAAGGTTTCATATAAAATATTTTTGGTTATTCACCATTTCTTTTTTATTTTGTATTCCTATATATATTACAGTGGGCGCACTTCCCTCATATCCATTTTGGGCTGATGCTGGAAGCCAACAATCAAACTAAGCTGCATGATGTAAGTAATTATATATATATATAGTGAAACAGCTGCTATGGCATGAATATTGAAATAACACAAAGTTTAGCATATAATAATAACCATAAATTTTGAGTTGCTTTTACCAAGTAATATTTGAGATTAGCAATGGTGATTAATTGAAGTTTATGATATTTGAACAGGCCTCTGAGAAGCATATCATGTCAAGGACTGCATTGTTCAACAAGTGATTAGTTTGTTTAAGATTGAAGAAGTAATTAACCTTTCCCCAGTGAAGGCTAGCTATGGTTTGAAATTTGAAGTGAAGAATATATATATATATATAGTGTTGTTGATGCAATGTGTAATTTTATTTTGATTTTCAGGAACATGGATTTATATCCTAATTAGTTTTATGTTATCATGTTATCCACTTTGCTTGGTTTGTGTTATCATAATATTATCCAGTACTTTTCAAGTGAACGTAATTATATATGTATGTATAAAAACAAATTCCAGTGTTCAGCTTTGTGAAAATCAGAATATTTAGTAATTAGGGTACTTGTTTAATAAATATTTGACGCAAGATGCCACCTCAAAAAACAAAGTTATAAGTATTTAATATTTAGATAAATTAATAAATTGGTATCATCTAATACATTGAATTTATAGGAATTTGACCATTTCTTTCTCTTTTTCATAAATACAACTCCTAAACAGGATTTTTCTTAGTTTTGCTGGCGGAGAAAAAAAAATCATGCATACCAATATATGATTATTTTACCGTAAGGATTAATCTCAAATTTAATGTGGTTTGAAGATATCCTAAGTTTACACACACACCAAAAATTGTCCTATAATCTTATTTACATACTGTAGGCTATAGATTAGGAGAAATCAATTAAAATTTAAACAGTATATTTCTTAGAAATATTACTTCCTACGATAGTTTTGTAGGGTTTAAGTAAAAAAAATCAAAATTTGATTTAAAATGAATTGAATATATATTTTTTTATTTTTTATGATGTAAAAATGATTATTTTACCGAAAATGGTTTAAAAAGTTCAAAAAATCTGATAAAACCAAACTAAAATCAACTCTACATTTGAATGAGACAGATGTTTAAGATTTCATGTGGTGGTGGTGTTTATCTCTCTAATTATTAACTTTTAAGGGTTTATTTAAGTAGGTTTATTTGATATTAATATTGGAGATATGCAAAGTTGAGAAAGAATCACATCTATTAAATTGATCATTTTAGAAGATAAAAAATAAATAGATGAGATTTTTTAATTCTATTTTTGGACTCCACCATTAATTTAACTTTGAGAATTTCATCCCTAGATGCAAAAATGAGTCACTTTTCTTTTTGGTAAAATAGGTATGATTGGTCCATTAATATGACAATTTTTTGGTGGCAGTTCCAAAGTTGTAAAATGAGTATTAATCTAAATACATTGATATATGCCATTGTAAAGTATCGTTTTAAAGAAATCTTAAGCTCCACAAAGGTTGTTAAAATATGTTGCATAAAGCAGTTGCTGCTTAATCCCTTGAAGTCATGCTGTGTCACATAGAACCATGTTTACCTCTTGTTCCTAATTATAGCTTATATATATATATATATATCCCATTAAAACTCTTATCTTATAAGCTAAATTTACATTTTGAAGCTTAGCTTCTTCTTTTTTTTTTGGCTATCTTATGAAAACCAGACCCCATATTTTGCTTTTGAATTATTGAAAGAGTGAAGGGGGAAAAGGTTTGTTATAATATTAGTGTTGAAAAGCAAATATCTAAGAAAAGTCATTGTCTGTCTAAGCATGGAGATACAACTCACAAAGTCATAAACCTCTGTGAAAAGTAGTATTTGGACCACCATTTTGCTCCTTCACCAATTCCATTTTAACATGCAGAGAATCTCCCGTAAAAAAGCACTAAAGGTATAAAACATATATGTCTCATGTATGTATGTATTTTCAGCCTGTGATTTTTGCATTCAACTGTTTGACTGAAATGTGTTTATACTCGTGTAATTATTCTCAAACTGCTTTCTTTCTTCTTTTTTTATGAATCATTAAAAATTTCCTTTTTCTCGTGAACGATATCATTGGATTTCATGAAATGGGGAGACGCATTATATATATATATATATATATGCAGAGAGACAACAATTAGGGCATCTTTGAAAACTACTGGGTGTGATGTGAAGTGGAAATGTGGTCACCCCCCCCCCCCTTCTCATTTCCCACTCTGCTCTATTCTCAAGGAGATAGCAAATTACAACTTTGAATCAATAACCTCCATATTAAAACACCCACACTTTTTCTCTTTGGGTTGCATTAGAAACCTTAACGAATCCAAATTTGTTTGATTAGTGGGATGAAAAGAGAAATGACATAATAAACCACAAAAACCAATCAACTTTTAGGCTTATGAATTTTTTCATTTATATCCTTTATAACTTTATATGTGATATTTGCAAAGCTAACTTGAAAAACCTATTCACCTAATGTATGTATTTTAACATGTTAAGTGAACTGAGAAGAGAAGTGGATTTACATGCTAATCAAAGAAACCAAACTATATATTTAGTTGCGTTCCAGTACATATATATAAATATAAAGTTTAGATCCTTTTAGATTTTTTACCATTTATGTCAAAGTTGAAAGGGAAAGAACAGAACAAAAATGGAGAAAATTAGTTTGAAAGAGAAGAAAGAGTGAGAATAGAATAGAGTAGTAAAAATTATGAAATTCAAACAGGTGCATGTAATGTAATGTTATTATAATCATTGGATGCCCTCGGGATCTGAAATTGGATTGTAGTAAGATTTCAAGCTGGGAAATGGATTTTATTTTATTTTTTTTCTCTATAGGAGTAAGAGGAAGATAACAGAACTAGTACATATATATATTTATGACACATTTTTCGAAGTTAGTGAAAAAAATTATATAATTAAATTTATAATATCATAAATTCTAATTTTATGAACATCATCGTAAGAAAAATATTTTAATAATTTTATAATTAAATTGAAATCCAACTCTAATAAAGTGTGGGAGAAAAAAAGCGAGAAGAAAGAGGCAAGTGTAGCAGGAGGTCTGACATAATAAGAATCTGAAATGTCAAATTCAATGTCTTGGTTTCATTGTCATTTCACCTCCCATTTCTCAAAGCCTGACTTCACTGACTAGCTTCTGTCTTTCCCCCCGCACCCATTGGACTCTTTGATTTTGGTGCTTCAAATCCAGCTGATGGCTGCTCTCTTCCAGTTTACACATCTCCTTTCTAGACCCCACCCCCAACAACAGGCACATATTCTTTCTTGTTTGAATTAGGACCAATATGTGATTCCTCCTGTCCAATGGCATCCATCCCCTATTCTTTTCGACGTATATAAATTCTATAATTTGTGAACACCGATCCAGCCGCGTCCACCCTCATCTGCCCTCCCTTTGTTTCTTTCTCATATAAAAACATCAACCAGGATGATCCAAAAAGGCCCCCAAAAAAGGAACAAAGCATCATCTATCCTATAAAGACATTCTCAAAAGAACCAATTTCTGGGCCTTTTAACATGATTCTGTTTCTTTCATATTCCCCGCAAATGGAGAATCACACACCTCATAGTTTGAACACTGCCTTAACCTCAACGAAGAAATCAACCATGAAACAAGGGAGGTTTAAGTGCTATAAATCAAGTAAAGTCTTAAGGTTTCAGCTTTAGATAATTTGCACTCCCAACTCGCACTAAAAATCTTTTAAGGGGAAAAAGAATTATATCATTCCTCTGTCAGTAGCATATGATTTTTTTCCTTATTGAACCGAAAGATATTCTTGATGGCCTATCAGATCCAAAGTTGAAAATAATATCTGAAGCATCGACATGGGTAGGGACATTGCTTGTCGAAGGGAAAGAAAAAACAAGGGCCGCGGAAGATCTGTTTGAGCCTCCAAAGCTATATGAAGGCCCTGTATGTTCCTCTTTGGGTCGATGCAGACTGCTACCTGACAGTGATGGCATGATGGATGGTGTTCAAGGCTCAGAAGACGCACCAGAAGATGCAGAAACAGGGAAAGTGAAACCAGTGCTATTATCCAAAGTAGATATCCACCGTTGCTCGGGCTTGCTGACAGAAATAGAAGCCCAAACCGGTTTATTTTTAACGGAGTTACAAGGCTTTTCTGAAGCACCAGCCTTTGAGTGATCCTGTTCAATAAATTGATGTACACTTATGAGTTCTTAATGGGCAGATAAATAAATGGCATATATATAACAAATGAGTTCTTTGATAGACTTAGGCAAGTTAACAAATGAGACATAAAATAATTAACTCTGCTCCTGCGTAGTATCATGCTCACCTGATTCGTGATCCCCACAAATTTCAAAATTGCATTATAAAAGGGAAGTAAACTAATGGTACATCTTGTCACCAATGTACTTGGCATGAAAGAAGAAAAATAGAGACAAAAATAAAATGTCTCTTTCACTTTCCAAATTGGGATATTGGGACAACAAAACGATTAAAATGATGTTGATATATTCACCATAGTGCACTTGTTATAATTCCTATAAAGTATGTCAGAAAAATTAGGGTAAAATAGACTAAATTTTCTAAAAGATATTGACAGCTAATTTAAATGCTTCTAGTTTTAACTTTAAATTACTAGGAAAGTTCTAAGCAAAATGTCATAGAACAATAATAGAAGGATGAATGAAATACCTCCCGTGCAGTCTTGATTTGAGAATTTTGAAATTCTCCAAACTCTAGTGACGACCCGGCATTATTGCCAAACATTGTAATAGTGCTATGAGCTTCAAACTCTGAAGCAGAAGTTCCGTTCACATTCTTAGCTTCAATGGTATTCAATGGGGAAGGCACAGAAAATGATTTCCCTCTATCTTCATTCCACTGAGCAGGACTTCTGTTGTTGATTTGATTCTTGCTTTTAGAAGAAACAAGTCCTAAACATGGCAAACAGTTAGCATTAGCGTCTGAAGATTCAGATATTTTACTTGAAGTGGCTATCTTTAACACCTCAGACTTCTCCTTAGGAGTGACTAGATTTCGCTCTAGGTGCTCTAATATTGACCTTTCCATATGACTGGAATGTGGATGTACAAGTGGGATATTGATCTCGGAGCTTCTGTTACCATCTAATGACTGAAAAATTGGAAGAGATACCGGTCCCTCCTTGTTCCAAGTTGTTCCTGATAGAAGGAAATACGCCCTTGGAAACATTGGAATTTCCCATTGGAAAAGGACTGTTTAACAATGAATGAGAACAAATAGGTCATCTAGGTTGGGTTTCTGCAGTGCCATTATGTCAAATCCTGAGAATGGATTGCACAGTTCCATGGCCATCATCTGCAAGGTTGCTCCTCAACTTCAAATATGTGTTCAAACAAGTATAGGACTCAAGTTAAATAGATGTAACAATAATAGTTCAAGTCATGAAAAGGCAAGTTTCAAATAGGCAATAGCTACCTACAACATGATGAATATTCCCTTATTCAGCTTTTGAGCATGTCCAGCATTAGGGGCAAAAATACATAAATTAGACTCTGTTCAACCTAGAAGCACAGTGTTTCCCCAAGGCTTTGCTTGGTAGGAATAAAAATTTCTTAGTCTAATGGTTAGTTTCCATAACTACTTTCCTACTTTAGAGCTTAACAATTGGATTTAACACGTTTCGTTCTTCCCCTTTGTATCTTTCCTATTTCCTACCAAGCAATGCCTAAATGGTCATTGAAAACAATTTTAGATAATAGTTATGGCACAACAATTACAAAAATGACATAACACAGACTCCATCAGAAAACATAGAACATGCTTATCCACGCACTGGAAGTAACCAAGAATCCATATTGAGGACCTAGTTATTAACATTCTATGCGAGGGTCAAGGTTCAATTTCCCTTTTCATTAATCCCAATGTAACCATTTCTTTTTCCTTTTCAAGAAAGAGGAAGCTGATTCCCTATATTTATAGCACTACAATGGAAGTATAATGAATAGTAGTACTATGGCTGCTAATCATGAAAATTTACCTGTCCATAGATAGGAGTTTGCAATTGCTGCAAGGGAGAGAATGAACCATTCAGGAAAGGATTTAAATTGCGGTCGCCTTGCATTTATCGTGGTTGCGAACATAACGGATGCTATTGCGGTCATTGCGGGTATCGCGGTCGTGAATTTTTTTAAAAATTCGCACAACTTATTGTAAAACATAATAGCGGTTTCGGATGGCGCCGCTACCGTTATATAGCGGCCGCTGTACCGGTACCGGACTGCTATTTAAATCCCTGCAGGAAACCGTTACCCTTGTCTTGTACATGATCCAACTGATTACATACAAGGAAGAGAAAAGAAAAATTATTTCTCACACAGTCGATCAGATGTAATCATAGAAGAATAGGTGCAAAATTTTAAAGTTCCACACCTTCGATTTAGATTTTGAATAAATAGTTCTGAAGTAAGGGGTTCTTGGAATTTTATGAAGCCCAAATCTGTCTCTTTGACTGTGTGGAGTTAGATAACCACGCTGATCCTGTACCATGGAACCCGGCCAACATGTGGATGACTTGGGTGAAGGCAATGGAACAAATGATTCTGATTCAAAATTGTCACTGAGCACTGTTGGTCTTTCATCTTTTGATATAGCACTCTTAGAACCTAAGTTTATTTCTGGTGTCCTCATTGTCATGTATGCTTTTGCAAGTTCAATAGGTGAGCATCCAGTTTCATTTGGGAGCTGCAGTGTTTCATAGAATAAAATTTGAAATAAATAGGGAAAAAATAAGAAGGACACAAGCACATCAAGTTTCAATGTACCTAACAATTGACATATGTTAGGCATGCCCAACGATGCAACTCTCTGCGTGGACTAACATATTACAGAGATCGACAGACAGATAAAGACTGAGAGATGAGACACTTAACTGATACAATAGAAAAGAAACAAAATTGGGGGAAATGCCCTGAGAGTGGATAAACTAGTATGCATCAGAAAATTTCCCTTTTATGTTGGCAGCTCCACAAGCGCTCAATCTCATCCTAACCAGCCTTCCTTTTCCCAATCGGCCAATAGCTTAAGTAACTTTATTAGATTATTTATCTATGACAAGTCTATTCAAAATTATTAAACTGACAAGTATATCATAACTACTAGATAAAGAGTTCACTCCATTTGAGCCTTTCACTTCTTAAGTTACAATTATTAGATATCCATCATATAAGCACCTATGCGCATCCAACCTCCCAATGGAAAAAATTATCAGAAATTTGCAGCTCCTGATCGAATAATTAAATCATATCATAACTACTTGTGATTAAAGTGTACGTTATTTGCACCTATCACTTCTTGAGTTATAATTATTTCCATCAAATAAGTACCTAAGAATCTAAATGAACAAATAAGAATCTCACAGCTCCTATTCTCTCTTTTCAGTTTAAGTTTTAAGGAATTCTAACTTAAAGGGTGAAGTATTCCAGCTTTGGTGAGAACGCAAGATCTTTTGTCTCCTTTCTTTTATGGCATTGGTTCACATCACAACCAACCTAACTAGCTCTATTAAAACCATAAAATTGACACCTATCAATTCAAACCCTAGCTGAACCCAACCCAAAGCAACCTTCAAGTTTCAAGTGAAACCACCAATGAGATTACTGCTCATAACCCAAATCGGTAAGGATGTTTATTTCAATTTTTTTTAATTTTGCCCAAATTGAATCTTGTTCTTTCTAAACCAACCAGAACACTAAAATATACTCTCTCGTGCAATTACACCCTAAAATTACAAGGTCTTAACCACCAAACAAATAGATTGCTGTATGTTGATGCAAACCGAATGCAAGGGTTCTACAAGCTATGTTACTCTAACTGGGGTGAGTGTAACAGATTCAATTTTCTTTTGAAGTTTTTTCTGTACATTTACACTTTAGACAACAGGACCCCATACTATGTCCATAGGATGTGTTGCAAACAGAAATTTCAAGGAAACTAAAGAGTTGAGGCAACATACTCTTAAGTTGTATTTTTGCACAAGGATTATACATGTACAGCTACTAACATAAGGCACAGCATCAACCTCAGTATTTCACGCAGATACCAGTGTTCCAAAATACAAGTTCATTATAATGATTTTCACCCACAGTTGGTTTAGGAAGGGGGATTCCCACATCCCATACAGCTTTATTTGAATCATCCTGTTTTCCTTCCGTTGGCCTCCTCAGGTTCTGAGAACCTATAGTATCTTTGGCACCTCTAGCGGACAGGATTATATCCTCACATTCTTGATGAACTTTAGGAACATCAGCAGACCTTGAATTCATAATCTCAATCATATGATTAATTTCATCCCTGGATACAGTTTATAGATGTTAAAAGCCATGTTAGATAATAATCAGCTCTTCACACCAAGTAAATGGTCTCCTTGAAATATAGAAATGAACAGGGATATATGAATAAGTGTGCAGAGAGGGATGAAAGAACAAATCATTAATTAATAAAATAAAAAATCAAGCTCATTTATAATAGCTGGGATATGAACAACAAGGAGAGAATGTATAATCTCACAGGATAACAACAAGAACTCACCTTCTCCTCCATTAGCTTCTCAATTTTCAAAAGTTTGTCATCCTTAATCTCACTGTCAACACCTTTTCGTTTTTCAGCAAAGTCCAAACCAGCCTTTGATCCATCACTTGTTCCGCTAGTATTGGCTGTTTTAGAAACTCCAAACTAGAAAAAAGAGTGCAAATATAATCATTCATGCTAACTCATTAAGAAAAGCTAAATTAACCCCCCTTTTTTTTTCACTTGAATAGGATAAGTACAATGTGATTTAACAGAGTTTAATGCGATTAACACAAATATATGGATTTGGTGAACAAAATCCTTACAGTTGAAGAAGAAATTTGATCTTTGCCACTAGGATGTTCCTCTATATCTTCACCCAAGTTCACAGTTTCCAACAGAAAAAGTAACAAAATTCATCATGTAATCACATTAAAACATTTAATGAACTACTAAACAGAAAAATATAACCCCCAAATATTCTCCCACGCTTGTCACTGACAAAGTTACTTTTGATCACTAAAAAATCCTACTAATCACGAAGAAGAGAGAATTTTTAACGAAGAGACGCGTTCTTTTATATGAAGAGAAAAAAATAAAAACTAACCATGAGTTTGGGGTTCTGGCGGCTGGAGGGTATCGTTCGTGAGGTGTTTAGAGAAGAGAGAGGGGAAGATTCTAGAGGCGCCGCCGGCTACAAGACGGCAAGCCGGATCGACAAGTTTGGAGAGAAAGCGGCCGTGTAGGGTTGGTTCTGCTGAGGGCGGGCATAAGGTGTAGCCGGAGGTCGATGCGGCGGTTGTCTCCTTGGCTTGCCACCGACGCCGCGATCTATTGTCTGGGGAACTTGCATTGAGTAGGACGGCGTCGTTTCTGTAGTTCTCTCCATTTGAGTGTCTTTGTCTCAGCACAATCACGCATCACACTCACTGTGCGAAGTGCTAAAGCACCCTTTTTACACTTTTTTTTTTCTTCGTTTTCCTTTTTAGATACATTTGGTTTTAAGTTTTAACCCTCTTTCATCATCTTCTTTTTTCCTAATTTTGGGACCGTTTTATTTAAACCCATAGGCACTTCCCAGTTCCCACGTGGTCAGATGAAGAAAATTTATGTATTATTCAATATTTTCTTTTTATGAACAGAAGTTATATATAAGGATTAAAACCTATACTATATTAAAGCAAGCTCCCGACCACCATTAGCTCAATACGATGATGTTTCTGAACTTTGTTGCCCTAGAGTTTTGGATCCAACTATAAAAAATACATACTCCCATTTTCATCTCCATCAATGTGTAAATGTGTTTTTATATTATATAACTAATATATTACAGCAATAAAAATATCAAATATTAATTAATTTAAAATATTTTTTTGAGATATAATAATTTAAAATATTGAAATTGGAGTAATTAGCATTTGATAGGGTACAAGTAGAGGTGTGCATGGGCCGGGACGGGTCGGGTTCAGCTCAAAATTTTACTCAAACCCGATCCGAATAAAAATACTAAAATTCGGGTCTGATCCCGCCCGCCCATATTAATTTTTATATAATTTTAAAAAATATATAATACATCAAAAATACTAAAAACATCAAAATTAACAAGCAAATGGCTTTAAAATAATAACAAAATTAACAGATGTCTTTACAATAATAACAAAATTAACAATAAAATAAATTTTATACAATATCCAAACAATAACAACAAAATAGTAGCAACATAATAATAAAATGGTAGCAAAATAGGGAGAAAACAACAAAAATATTATTTAAAAATAAATTTTTTTGTCCTTTAATGAATTTGTGCCGAGCCAGGTCAAAATAACTTATCTGAGGCCCGGCTCATTTTTTAAACGGGCCCTATTTTTTGTCCAAGCTTATTTTTCGAGCCTATATTTTTGTCCAAACCCTTTCACATTTCAGGCGGACTTTTAGGTCAAGTCGGATAGCCCGACCCATGAGCAAGTCTAAATGCAACCTACGAAAAAAAAAAATAGAATGACTTAAATAGTAAACAAATTCCGTAAAAAAACTAATCATCAGTCCATCCTCCTAATTAATTTAGAACTAATTGCGGTTTCATCCAAAATTAGCAATCAATTAATTCTAATTCAAAGAAACATTTGATTGTTAAAACCTCAGTTAAAAGTGATATATATATTTATATATTTTTTAAATGTTAATATAAATAAAGATATTTATTTTCATTTTTAAACTCAAAAGTTTTAGCATTTGAATGAAAAATACCGTAATTCCAAATACCAAGTGTTTTTCATTAGAAGAACGCACGTAACGCTAGTGACGTCATTTTATCTTTAGTCATCCTATATACAAAATAATCATCCCTATAACAATCATTAATCAATAAAGATAAGTTTGTCAATTTTTTTTATAGAATACACCATACAAAGTGATCCTATCTATCTTAGAAGAAATTTGGCTGTAAATTTCATCGGGACAGGTATAACGTGTTTGCTGATCACAGTGTTAACGTGGCGGATTTCACGTGAAATGCTCTGACTGGAAATTTAGACTTTTTGCATTGCTTGCTTCCATCTCCATGGTTCAAGGGTGAAGCACCACGTCTGATTCTTACCTCTTCATACATGCATGCTGGATTCTACAAATTGTTAGCTAAAAAACACTGTTGATGTCCCTGTTGGTACCCAACACACCTTTCCAGTTTCAGAAACAGAATTATGTTGGTCGTCTTCCTGGGAATTCCTGTACATTCCTTCTCTTTGCAAAACCTGGAATAATGATGAAATCTGATAATAACACTTTTATGTGACAAGGGTTTTAAAATGTTCAAAAAAATAAAAAAAAACTGTGGCTTTTGTAGCATTCGTGATAAGATCAACAATAAGGAACCAATCTCTTCAGAAACCGTCGAGGTTATTGTAATCGTCAACTTTAGCAGCTTCATCCAGTAGAATTGACAAAATGGCTAACAAATTTAGACATATAATTAAAATACAACGGAAACACCAACGCAAAACATATCTGTAAAAAAAAAAAAAAAGAACTACAAAATTTTATTCATAACATATGCAAAACATCATTAGAGAGATTGCGTCATTGGTCATATCTTATTTTCCCTTTTTACATGATACAGCTCCAACGATGAGAAATGTAGAAAAGCTCTCTCCATAACTACAAATCTCATCCTTTATACACGTACATATATATATATATATATAAACAAAACAAGAAGGGCATATTAACAAAAGTCAGAAACTGCTAAATACAAAGGAGCAGCAGCTAAAGGAGAAGGCGATGGAGGAGCTCCATGGAAAAAGCTCTGTTCTAATCTCTCACTCGTATTTTCCCTTACTACTTCTTCTTCTTCTTCTTCTTCTTCTTCAGCATCCCAAAGAAATCGCGCATATGATGCTAGCACAAAACTGCAGTTACATCAAAAGGAATATATGGTTAAATGTTATTAATGATTAAAAAAACCCATTGTAGTTTTGGAGGTATTTACCAGTCGCCAGGGGCGGATTTAATAGCTTGATCGAAGTAAGCTTCAGCTCTCCGATCATCTTTGTGAGTTTGCCATATTAACTCGGCGTACATAGACAAAACATTCCCATCATTCGGGTTTATCAATATTGCCCTCCCACAATATTCCTCGGCTTTCACGAAGTCCCCTCGTACCTGTACGGATTTCTAACGTTAGATTCAAACTCTAAATTCAAAACCTCTTTTTTTCTTTTTGTGATGAAAGACTTGAATCGATATATAAGCAAATTTACCTCCTTTAAAAATTTAGCGTAATTGCTGAGGAGAAGTGTATTTCCAGGATTAGCCTCGATCATTTTCTGATAATACAAATCGGTACTATCATTTCCGTTTTTCGAATCCCAAAAGCCCCATTCGTTATCCTCACAGTCCGAACCAACACCTCCTCTTCCTCCGCCGAAGGTTTTTCCCCCACCACCGCCTACCCCACACTCTTCCACCTCTTCTTCCTCAACACAGATCCCATTCAAGGGCACGTTATTATTCTTAGCGGTTTTCATCTGGGGGACGAACAGATCCCTCAAATCCGTATCCGACACCGTCCTCATCATCCTCCAACTCGAATCGTCGATCGACCCTGCAGAAATGGAGCACGAACATGAAACGGTTCGGGTCAGGGAACTCTGGTGCAATAACTCCGGCGCAGGAGAGAAATTCTTCGAGTGTGAGACCCATGAGTCACGGATCGGTATTGACGAACTCCTTAAAAGCATTTTTGTACTAAAATGAAATGTTAACAAAAAAAGAGAGGATATTTTTTATTATTAAGCCAACGACAAGTATTTTTTTTTTCGGCCCTCTCTTCTCTGCTGCAACTGCAGTGTTAACAATAGAAGTTGAGAGGGAAGAAGCAAGGCGGTGGAGGGATTTTTATATAGAGACCAAGGTGATGTAGGGAAACGATCTGGTCCGTTGATTTTAGTGATTGGATCTGACACATTGATGTGAACGTGCGTTTTTGTTGGGTTGTGTTATTAATATTTTGTATTTTATATATTTTATACAATTAATATTTTAATAATTCGATAATTATATTTTATATTCTATTAATATATATTATGTAGGTTAAATTTAAGGAAATTTATTTATTTTATGTAAAAAATTTCAATCATCAAATAAATATTAATTCATATAATATTTTAAATAGATAGGTTAGAAATATCAAATCAAGAATTTTACAATGTATGACAAGTACAATAATATTGATAAATTTAATAGTTGAATCATTAAAATATTAATAGTATAAAAATATATAAAAATGTGTACAATTATTGTAGTTTTACAATGGTATAAATGAATATCTTCCCTTTAAAATAAGGTAGGGGGCATATATGGAAATCGTCTTTATAATTAAATTTTAAATATGATTTTTTTTATCATTTTTAGTCAGAATTTATTTACAAATCAACAATGGTGTATAATTACATTAATTAGACATTTAAATATATAAATGTTAAACCCGTAATTATATTTGTTTTATTGGTGATCTTTTAACACATCAAACGACGCATTAATTGATAATGATAGTAGCATTTGTTTTGTTGACAATATATGAATTCATATATTAACATTATAATAACTTTTTTTTAAATGTTTTTATTAATTAACACCGATATTAAACATCATATGATAATCACAATGTATAAAGCACTTAAAATTGTGACTAATACAATATATCATTATTGATTAATTATTACCAATTTTATATTTCTTAATCAGTCAATCAACAATAATTACATAATACTATAAAAAAATATAATTATATATATTATCAAATAAGATACAGAAGTAAAAATGAAAATTTTGAATTTTAAAATAGTTATTTTAAAATTATATTTAAATATGATTTTATTTCCATTAATAATAATAACAATAATAAACAACTTTAAACAATTAATTTTCGCTTTTAATTTTAATTTCTAATTTCATGCTTTTATGAAATTACTTAATTACTTTTAAAAATATAAAAACTTTAAAACGGTTTAACATGCATATTTTAAAATAATAGTTTTATTTTTCAAATTTTATAAAAGTTTACATAAATGCTTAAAAATAGGTAAAAGATGTTAAGGGTAAACTATAAAGATAGTCACTTTTTTTTTGTCTTGGATTATATTTTAGTCACTTATGTTTGAAATGTTACGTTTTAGTTACTTATGTTATCGCATTGTAACATTTTAGTCACTAAGCTATTAATTGTCGTAAACAGTGTAACGGTAAACTAACGTGCCACGTTAAATCATCATTTCAAACAAAAAAATAGATTAATTTATACAATCGATCCCCATATTTTTTTTATCTAGAGCAATTTAATTTTTTTTTCTTTTATTTTATTTTAACTTACTTTTTTCTTTATTTTTCATTATCTTCTGCTTCTCCCCCTATTTTCCTCCATTCTCTATTTCTTTTGAAGTGTTTTTTTTTATATTTTTCATTTGTTAAAACTAATCCCTATACTTTTATTTTTTAAACAATTTAATTTTTTCGAGCGAGGCGAGATTGTGAACTAGTTTTAACAAATGAAAAATATAGAAAAACTACGTTAAAAGAAATGAAAAAGGGAGGAAAACAGAGGGAGAAAAAGAATAGAATGGAAAATAAATAAAAGAAAAAAGGAAAGTTAAAAAAATATAAAAGAAAAAAAATACTCAGAATGAAAAAATATATTAACCAATTGTAGAATTTAACATAAAATTTTCATTTCAAATGATTATTCAATGTGCCATGTCAGCTTACCGTTACATTATTAACGACAATTAATAGCTTAGTGACTAAAATATTACAACATGATAACGTAAGTGACTAAAACGTAATATTTCAAACATAAGTGACTAAAATGTAACCTGAGACAAACAAAAATGACTATTATGATAGTTTACCCGTAAATTAAATATATATTTTAATGTAACTTAATTAAATAAAAATTTAATTTAAAACTTGAAATTTTGAATTTTTTTAGGAATTTTTATTCATTTAGATTTTTTAAAATTATTAAATATATTTTGAAAAAGAATAGTTTATATTATTTTAAGAGTTTAAATTATACTAGTATAACTTTAAAAAGTCGTTTTTATGACATCTACTATAGTACATTATTATTTTTTAATCAATGTCGTACACTCTCTAATGCTAGATCAATTATTTTTAATAATACTTTAACTCTAATATTCTTTTTTTTTCATCAATTAAATAGAAGCAATTAATAATAATGATAAAAATAATATTAGGGCTTATACTTATGAATAGGATTTAGCTTTTAGAAATTAGAATTTTGAGGATATGATTTTAAATATTAAGCTATGATAATTAATTTGGTGTTCATGGATGTATTATTTTATTAATTATGTTTTAAACAAAGTGATTTCTTTAGTAACATTTTAATTCAAAAATCAAGTCTAAATAAAAATCTAATGGATTTTTTTCATCTTAAAAAAAATTTAAATCAAAATATTAAAATTTAAGATGAAATTGTGGATGTGGTATCTTATTGAAAATGAATAATATATTTATTTCATGCAATCCGTTCTCTTATTAATAGATACCTGAAAGATAATTTTTTTAAATCATCTTAATTTAAAGTAAATGTATATCTTCAACCAGTATTTTTAAAGAATATAATGCAAGGATGTCAATTATATATATTTATCTAAGAAAAAGTAGAAACAACAAAAAAAAAAACACTGTAATTTAGAAGAAAAGAAAATGGCCATTTTACCAAACTAACTTAAAAAAAAATTTAATATTTACAAAAATAACCCAGATTTAAAAATAATCACAAAAATGACTTGAAATGAACAGTAGATTGGGGTTTTGGCCTGTCAATGGCCGGAACCCCCTTGTGTTTTGAACCAATGATTGCCTGATTACTGTGTCCGGCTTTATAAAATTGATTTTTTTGGTTCCGGCCATTGAATGCCCAGAACCAGGATATATATTTTTTTAAATCATATAAAACCGGTATACCCAAATTTAAAAAAAATGAAAAAAAAAATTTGGGTGCTTGCCAGTCAATAGCTGGCACCCCCTGTACCGAAAAAAAAAATTTTTTTTGAGTGCTGGCCTGTTAATAGTCGGCATCCCTTTCCCGAAAAAAAAAAATTTTTTTGGGTGCTGGCCTGTCAATGGCCGACACCCCTTTCCCGAAAAAAAATTTTTGGGTGCTAGTCTGTCAATGGCCGGCATCAAAGCTTATATATAATTGGTGATTTTGGTGCTAATCGTGTGTAAGTAAAGAAAAAAAAATTAGAGAGCCATCAAAATTAGAGTGTTTTGTAGTATAACATCAAATTTTTGTAGTGAATTATATATAGAGTTTTTTGTACTGTACAACCGAATTTCGAGGTTGAATTATATACAGTCATATTTTAGCGGAGTTGAATTATATACTGTCATGTCCACCCTAAAGGTTATGCCATTAAGGGTTGGATGATTATTTGCAATATAGATGGCTAATCGAGTTGTCCAACGCAGATGGACATTATCTATGGTGCAATACTATTTATTCCGCAATTAGGTTGTGGTTGGAACCGGTTGGTAGAGTCTCTATGCAAAGTTATCTCATGGGACAATATAAGAAGAAAAGGTCTGGAGCAGAAGACGATTAATTGTGAAGAAACAAGTACCGATGCAACGCAGACCTGATTCAAGCAGAAGACGATTAATTGTGAAGAAAGTAGTATTGAAAATAATTGTATTATTTCTTAAGAATGTTTGTATTTTTTTTATATCTGTAAATTTAATATTGCAGAAGTAGAATGATAGTATTTTATTTGTATGTATGTAAATTTAAATTGTCGTGTAGTATTACTTATTTGAATGATTATTTTTTAAATATTACGAAGTAAATTATTAAAAAAATTATTTTAGAACAATAAAATTGATATTAAAAAACAGAAAAAAATTTAAAAAAGTACAGCATAAATTTAAAAAAAAAGTAAAAAGAAAAAAATTTAAAATTGTCGCGATCCCGGGGACGTTCTTGGCGCTGGCCTGTAACGGTCTGGATGCCTCCGTCGGTGATGTCGTGCACCTTGCAAAGGCGTTTGATAGTTGCTCAATTCGGCGGCCGATGTCCCGTTCGGTGTACTTAGAAATGTAGAATAATCATATACATTATAATCGGAAGTTAAATTGTATTGCGTGATCGGAGGTGCCGAAGGAAAAATATCCTTAATGGTGGGTGTATGTGCTTCGGGATGGAACTCCAGGTGGTATGAGAATGATCCAAATCGTGTCGTGTGTTGAGGCTCGTTGTCACCAAAAATATCTTCGAATGAAGGAAATTGATGCAGCGAAGTTAGATCCATGTTTTGTGCTGACGATTCGTATTCTTCATATTAGGCCTCGAGATCGGGGTTCGAGGCAGAATCAGACTCGATGTTCCCGAATGGCGAAACTCGGTTGTTGCGTGGTTGTGCGTTCCTTGGTTGCCATCGAGAAGATTCAGGTTGTGCATCTCTCTGGATCAGCATGTACTAGCCTTGGAATACAAATGGCTTCCTGTGTGCCATATACCATGCTGTGTAATCAGGCGTGGGAGAGAACCCTCCGTCTATGGCATACAAGGGGGGACGCCTCGAATGTCGCTGATTCCACTGAAAGATATACGGTTCATGTTTTGCGCCCAATTTAAAGCGTCTCGACCTGAACCTTTTTTGTCCATTCCGTGGATTCTTTGATGTCGACGGGAGGATTCGGGATAGGTTGTGCGCAACTGAACTGCCTCAAAACTCAACTTTCCTCGTGCCACTCGACCATATGGAAATAAATTAACGGCACATTTGACACGAATATCTGTTGCTCCTCAATAACCCAGGATGGTATGAGCGGCGCGATATTTTCCTTATTATATGGCATCCATATGAACTACAAAATAAAAACAACACGTTATTTTGTTTTTTCTTTTGCCATTATTGTATTTAAAAAAGAAATATTCAGAATCGTATTTTACGCCATTCCTAGAATGAGTCTCTATCATCATACGATACATCCGTACGGTGAACGATCGCCCGATTCCCGGTACAGTTGCCCACCTAAAAAAGAAGAAAAATTATCAAATTATTTTCCCCATGCAAAAAATAAGTATATTATAATATACAATAAAAAAGATGGCAAAATTGAACTATATATTTACCTATTAACTAGTGGCCAAACATACGATTGGTGGCTCACTGATGCAAGACACGATATTCGGTATAATGCCCAAGACTGCAGTAGAAGACAGCAACTGCCCATTGATTTTGTAGACAGCTTTGTCGCTCGACAAAGCTCGCGGTATAAGCATGCCAACACTGCAGAGCCCCAACTAAATCTTCCGGCAAGCTCGAGATCCTCTAATAAGGGGAGATAAATTATTGAGACTTTATTTTGATTAACGTCCGGCAAAAGTATCCCACCTATCAGTTGAAGAATGAACGTTATTGCAGCATAGATAATGTCCATCTGTGTTGGACGGCTCAGAAGATGCTGGAAATTTTCTTTTAACCAATTAAATTTAATATGTCTTAATTGTCCTTCCTCGTTGTCCGGAGGCACTCTTCCAAGTAAACGCTCGCAAGTGGCCCACAGATCGGGCACTTTTCCAAGCCCGGTTACTGCTTCGCCTTCTATAGACAGCCCAAGTTGTACTGCTACGTCCTGCAATGTAATACTTACCTCCCCACACGGGAGGTGGAACGTATGTGTCTCCGGTCGCCATCTCTCAACTAATGCCGATATTAAACCGGCTTGTAGCTTAGATATCTGAATGTAAGCAGTAACCCTAAAACCTGCGACATTCAAATATGGTATAACTCTTCGATCTGAAAAATAATCGGGATCAGGCAACCGGGGTCGAACAATTCTCTATAAATCCTGCATTTATATAAAATATATAATGTTATATTTCTCATTTTAAAAACAAATTAAAAGAATATCTAAAATTAAATAATACATTTTATTTCTCGTTTACCGTATGCACATTGCTTGCAATGTGGTTGTTGTCATTTAAAAGAGCATTCGGATTACGATCCATGGAGGGATCTGCGGAACTCGGTGGTTGTTGAAGGTGAAAAGCGGGGGAAGGTGTTGAAGGTGACAAGTTGCAATTGATCAAAGTGGTGAAGGTGACATGTTTCAAAGTGGGGGACCATGCCTATTTATAGATGGTGATGGCTGTTGAAAAAAAATTGTCCATTTTGATTGGTCATTTCAATTTTTTGGATGGTTGTAAGGACTGACACCCCATTTTTATGGGTAACTATTAGTTTTTTTTTTTTATTCAAAAACTATTTTAATGCCAGTACCCTCATTTATATTTCATTTAAATCTTCTTAATATCAGAATAATTTAATTTTATAAAGTCTGACAAAATAATCAGGCAATCATGGGTTCAAAATACCAGAGTAATTTTATTTTATTCCATTCATTTTAAAATTTTTTTATATTTTAATTTTTTTTCAATTTAAATTTTAAATTTGTTGTAAGAAAAAATTAATTTTTGTGGCCTTTTTTTTGCATAATACCCCATTTGGATAAATTAAATTAGTTAAAATAAAGCTAAATTAAATTTTTTATTTATATATTTTCATTTATTTATTTTTTTAGTCAATTAAAATTTTATATATATTTTTTAAAAAATCTGATTTTATTTTTTGGGGTTTCTTTGGGCCTTACATCAAAAATATTAGGCCTGATTCAGATAGGTCATTTTAACCCCTTTTTCTTTTTTCATTTCATTTGTTTTTATTCCATTTCAATTTCATTTCGATTCCCATTTCCCTTTCATTTCATTTAAAATTTATATTTTTTTTCAATTTCAATTTATATTTTTCTCAATTCATATATTATGTTTTAACAAAAAGTTAACATTTTCTGCATTTCATATAAATTTTATATTTTGAATGCAAAATTTTTCTCTTTAGTTCATTTAAATTTAATTTACTTTCAACATTTTTCTCATTACATTAAAATTGCCCATTGTTTTTAAATATTTACAATATTTTTGGAAGAACATGCGCTGAATAATATATCACTCATCATCTTGGAGTCCAGCATTACGACATGATGGACCGGAAACGTAAACACGATGTGGGCATGTTGATCAGTTGTGTCCCGATGTTCGACACACAATGCACAGTTTGGGTTCACCCGTCTCCCTAACATCCATGTCATTTCTAACTCTCGTCGATTGTGGTCGACCTTTAGGATGTCTGCGAAGACTACGGTCAGGCACCATCTCGATAGCAGGCGGTGGAACTTCCCAGTTTGAGACATCGGGCATTACAGGAAATTCGTTCCTCCATATACGTAATGTTTATTGCAACGAGTAGATATCATTTATGAATTGTTCAACATTTAAGTTTGCTCTCGCACACGCTGCATGAACATGCGCACACGGATATCGAAGAGTCTGAAATAACCCGCACTCGCATCGCCTGTTTCTCAGATCAACTGCGTACGATCTAGGAGGAAGACCCGAACGACGGCCGATGTACTCCTGAACTCTGAAAGTCACCAAGTCGCACGAATACAATTCTGGGTTCATTGTGGCGGCCCTTCGACTATTTACTGCCATGGCCTTTCGGACTGCCTCTACATACACGTGCTCGACATCGATCTGCTTAGCTTGTCTCAACCCCATTTTAGGCATCAATGTCGCCAACCTATGAAATGTTGCAGAGAAAACAGTAGAAATCGGGAGATGGCGTGTGCGCCTCAATACAGAGTTGACCGCCTCTACCAGGTTAGTCGTCATCTGCCCATACCGAAACCTCTCATCGTAACATTGAGTCCATTGCCGGTTTTCCATGCTGCCCAACCATGTCCGGAGATTTGTTGATAAAGATGACATCTGAGATTCAAGCCTTGCAAACCTCTGCCTGAATCTTCTCGGTTCTAATTCATAGGCTGCATATTTAAATTGAAATCATCAGTTTAAAAACAAAAACAAAAATTGCGAAGTAATTTTTGAAATAAATACAAACAAATTTTTTTACCCATGTTCACGAGTTCTTTTTTCCAATCTTTATTCTTATAATCTCTATGAAAGTTTGCCGCGATGTGGCGGATGCAATCAACAGACATCCACGGAACCCCCGATCGCCTTATCGCAGCAAGTAATCCTTTCGATCTATCTAATATAAGGAAAATGTTGTCTTCTCTAACCACGTGCCTCCGGAGATTTGTGAGGAAGAATTCCTAAGACTCGAAGCACTCACGCTCCACGATGGCGAAAGCGATCGGTAGTACATTTCGATTGCCGTCTTGTGCAACAGTAATCAGGAAGATTTGCGTGTATTTTCCATACACACTGCACGAATGTCTAAAACAATCTGTGAGGGAAGGCCCTAACACACTGCTCGAATGTCTAAAACAATCTGTGAAAAATTCGTTTCCCCGATTGTATCTCCCCGTTAGGGCCTTTATACGGCAATGTTTGCAAATTAGTCACTGTCTCGGGCACGTACTCCTGCATCCCGGCTATCCACCCTTGAAGCTCGTTGTATGACGTATCCCAGTCACCATACAACTCTCACATCGCCATTTGCTTTGCCCACCATGCCTTCCGGTACGACACTTTATACTTGAATTGAGCTTGCATATCCGCAATAAGGACCGACACTTGAATGATGGGCGACTCTTTCACCAAAGGGATGATGCAGTTGTATATAGTTTTTGCATCTAACTTTCCATGGTCTTGCGACATACGAGCGAACGTGTACGTGTGTGGACCTTCTAGTTTCCTTATCTTCCACATATGTGTCCGCTGCATTAACGCGGCTCGGACACGCCATTTACAACCACTCGACGAATTCCAACATTCTCCTACGTACAGAGACTGTGTCGACTTCGTTACTTTATGATCCACACCTAACTTCAAGCTAAGTTGTTTTATAGTATGTAAACAGTCTTTTTTGTTATCAAATTGTTGTCCTACAAACAACTCATCTTCGTCGATTTCATTGTCAACTAGGTGAGCCGGCACAATATTTGTATATTCTGGGAACTCGCGTGCAAGAGCCGCGTCAGGATCCACGTCGGTCATGAAGCACCCTGGATTATTTCTTATAACTATACCAGGGCCTCTGTTTCTGGCCGTATAGGGGTTCGTATTTTCTCTCTCCACTGGCCCTTCCTCGTCTATGTCTTCAGGGATGTCATCTAAATCGGGGTCATTAAAATCATCATTGGGATCATGGTGGGACTGATCATCGTTATCGAACCCTTCATCGCTATCTTCGTTGGTGGCCAACACATCTGGATGGATCTGTAGACGAGGACACGAGTTTGGGATGTGCCGGTGTTTGAATTTTTGAGAGTTGGCTTTGACCGTCCAAAACCCGACTGATCTTCCCAAGAGACGTTAAGATCAAAATCAATTCCGGAGCGCTGGCTTATTGGAATTACCACTTTAATGGGATCCGGTTCAGCTATCTCCGCGAACAACTCAACCAGGCTGGGATTTTCTATCTCATCTGGGCAATAAATTGCCATCATTGTCCCTAAATCATCATCATCATCTTCAAGCTACATTTCTGAGAACTTTAATGGATCAGTTGAAACCGAAAATTTGTAAAACAATCTCAACATTTGCTTTCCGCAATGGGTTGCTATATTTGAACTGATTTTTCGTTTTAAATCCGATAGCGAAATCTCCTTGTTGAATCTCATTCCTATTTTTTTCGACTTTGAAATACACAGCCTTCTTCAGATATATTTGTCATTTCTTCATCAAAATGAACATAAACAAACAACATTTGAGAACTCATTTTGAAAAAAAATTGCTTTCTTCAGAACAAAAGAAAAAAAAATTAAAACAAACAAATTGTAAGATAAAATACCTATATATATAAGATAAATTTGGTGCTTAGGCCATTGACAAAGCAAAGACGCAAAAAAAAAAAAATTTCGAGAAAGGGGTGCTGCCATTGTGGTGAGTACCCAAAAAATTTTTTTCGGAAAAGGGTGTCGACTGTCAATTTTTTTTTTTTTTTTTTCGATGACGAAGTGCCGACCATTGTGAGACAAAGACCCAAAAATTTTTTTCAGTCATGGAGGTGTCGGCCATTTCTGAGCCAAGACCAAAATTTTTTTAGTACAGGAAGTCTTGGCGATCAAAATTTTTTTTCGATCTGAGGGGGTGTCGGCCATTGTGACAAAGACCCAAAAATTTTTTTTCGATATAGGGCCAGCACCCAAAAAAAATTTTTTCAGTACAGGGGGTGCCGACCATTAACAGTCTAGCACCCAAATTTTTTTTTTCAGTATAGAGGGTGTCGGCCATTGACAGACCAACACCCAAAAAAAAATTTTTTTTTTTGGTACAGGGGGTGCCAGCCGTTGGAGGCTAGCACCCAAAAAAAATTTTTTTTCAGGAAAGGGCTGCCGGCCTCTCAACCCAAAAAAACTTTTTTTTCATTGTTTTTTAAAATTTGGGTATACGGTTTTATACGATTTAAAAAAAAATACCCTGGTTTCGGCCATTGACAGGCCGGAACCAAAAAAATTAATTTTTTAAAGCCTGACAAAATAATCAGGTAATTATTGGTTCAAAAGACAAGGGGGTTTCGGCCATTGACAGGCCAAAACCCCAATCTTCTATTCATTTCAGGTCATTTTTGTGATTGTTTTTAAACTTGGGTTATTTATGTAAATATTAAATTTTGTTAGGTTAGTTTGGTAAAATGGCCTAAATGAAACTCATACGTCTCTAGAATATGCCCAATCAAATAAGTGAACTTTTCTCCATAGTTACGCTCGAAGGGGACAAGTACACTTTTAACATATTCAAGAGCAGTAGACCTCACTGGAAATGTCACGTGACCTTAAACCCTTCAACACCGTCGTGGTGTATACCTGAAGTGATTCAACGATTCTGATTGATCCTCTACACGTGATATAATAAATACCAGAGGCGTTTCATTCCCCTAGGAAAAGGGTTTTCCCACGGTATACACCCACGAAAAAATAAAAAAGCCTTGGTTTTGAAGTTGAAGGACGAAAGAGCCAGTGGGTGCACATAAGTGGCTGGTCTTGACCTATGTGGGACCAATAGTGCAAATTGAAAGCAAGCCATATTGAAGTGGTGGAGCCAAGGAGGTTGGGCTCAACGGTGTAGAGTTTCAGAAGGCGTCAAGTCAAGAATGTCATCTCTGGGGTGTGCTATTATTCATTGGTTATAAGTGGACGGATGCAGCACCCTTTTATTAGATTTATGGGTCCCGCCTAAAGTAATTTCATCTTTACACTTTAGCCTACCCACTTGCAATAAGGCTAATTTTGTCTTTTGTGGTGTCTAATTGTTTATTCATTCAAAGCAATAACAATACATTCTTAAATTATTATATTCATTTAAAACTATGGTCTCAAATTATTAGATATCAATTAATTTTTTGATTATTCCAATCCCTTAACAATGGACAATATTGCAATAGTATTTTATTTGTATGTTTGTAAATTTAAATTATCGTGTAGTATTACTTATTTGAATGATTATTTTTTAAATATTACTATGTAAATTATTAAATTTTTTTTCGGTACAGGGGGTGCCGGCCATTGATAGGCCAGCACCCAAAAAAAATTTATACGATTTTATACGATTTAAAAAAAAATACCATGGTTCCGGCTTGACAGGCCGGAACCAAAAAAATTAATTTTTTAAAGCCTGACACAATAATCAGGCAATCATTTGTTCAAAACACAAGGGGGTTCCGGCTATTGACAGGCCAAAACCCCGATTTACTGTTCATTTCAGGTCATTTTTGTGATTGTTTTTAAACCTGGATTATTTTTGTAAATATTAAATTTTTTTAGGTTAGTTTGGTAAAAAAGCCCATATATAGTATACGTTAGGGATTCGAATCCCACCAAGGACGAGATGCTCATGTTGTCTCTTGACGGGTGGCCGTATGTTCATGTACGGTAGAAGGTGCTCCCCTCTATGAACCGTACACAACTCTCTATGGAAGGGGGGCAAAACCCTTCTCTGAGGAACAATACTTTCTATTATTAACAATTCGGGTCTATGTCCTAAAAAACGACACTTCAAAAACTTATTTCAAAAAAACCATTATGTCCTTCAATATACACATAATAATTATACATTATAAGACTCGAATATAAATTTTTAAATGTAACCAATTCATCATTTACAAAACTCAAACTTCTGTATCACGTTTTTTCAGGTCAAGCATTTTGAAATCTCAAACAATCTTTTTCTTTTCGTTTTTCAACAGTACAGTTGGTTAATCGAACCTTTAAAAAGGACCCAAAATGAAATAAAATTATAAATACTGCGATGGAAGTGATTGAAAATGAAATAAAAGCCCAGATAAGGAAAACCCTAACAAGGACCCAAAATGATAAAATCATGGAAACTATTCTCAGCCATTAAATGTAGATCAGCATTTTCATAAGAAAACCATTGAGAGGCGCCAATGGGTTATGTTTTTCGACCATGATGGAAGAGCTGCAAAAAAACCACTCTTTCACGACAAAAACAACGTTAAACAATCAAATTTTTCTTTAAAACTTGTCAATTTTACATTTCAATCCAAATTCATATATACATTTCTTTAAAAGTCATTTAACTTTTGAGTAACCTAATTTTGATTATATTGGATATATAATTATATACGACATACAGTTGACATTTAACTGTTAATATTGAATATATATGTGTTTTTTTTTATAATAATTATATGAGATACACTTTTTCCCTTATAAAAGTTCTGTTTGTATGTAATTTTAATATTTAAAATATTAAGTACAACTCTCAACATTTTCAATATTGTCTTCATTATAATTTTATCTCCCTTAAATGATCTAATCTTGTAAAACACGAAATTGAATCTAACTAGAAGCAAACTCTTCGATTTTCATGGTTTCACCTTTTATGGCCCTTTGAGTGAACTCCAGCCCTAAAATATTGTTTAAGCTCTTAACAAAATCAAAAAACAAAATCCCAACTCAATATAATATTGAACACATGGACAGTTTGACCCTTTGAAATATTCAAATTAAAAATTTTAAATAATCTATATAAATTGTTTAAAAGATATTTAAATTTTATATTTTGTATATATATATTTTTGGACAATCTCATTATATCAGTTGTTTTATTTATTTATTTATATAATACCTATAACTACTTATAGTTCTATCCCAACTCATAAATAGGAGGATAATGCGCTTCAGCACACTGAAACCCATGCCTTTCTGCATTGAAAACAATATTTATATGAATTAAACTAAAACTCATTAGGCTATATTTTAATATCAACAAAAATTGAATACAGTCTTAATTAACTTTATTTTACAATTTCTAATAATCAAAACCACAACTCTTTCACTATTTATTTATTATAAAGTATTTAAAATATATTTTATAATTAAAATTAAATAAAATATAATTTATTTATTATTAAAATTGAAATTGAATTAGCTTCAAATGATTTGAAGCAAAAAATATGTTATCCAAGCCTGAGTGGAAGCTAGCTGACCTCATCCACGTGCGGAAAAATGGGTTAACAAAGTAAATCATATCGATTTAACAAAAAATAAATGGGTTGATTTCTGCAGTTTATTCACTGGTTGTTGGTTTTGAATTTCAAAACTAGACGCACTCAATAATAACCATACTGAAGCCCAAATATCTATATTCGTACCCAATACCCAACCCAACCCTAACAAATATATTCACATTTAATTATCCTGTAATAATTCCTCGCCATTTTCGCCCCATTTACAATGATTTTAAATATTGTCCACACAAAAAGAAAAAAGAAGTCCATCCGAGAAAATGGCAAACCCCAATAACATAAAAACCAATTTTTTTTTTCCTTTGAAGTTTGAAATATAAATCCCATTATCATATGAAACAAAGATGGTTGAGGACACCGCAATCATGAATTTTGACAAATATTAACCTAATTCATGAAAATTTTCAACTAAAGTGATTTTTCACCAATTTTTTTATAAAAATATAAAATTAAAAATAAAGTTCAAAACCAATTTAAACTGATGAAATTAGATTTTATTATTTCAATCGATTTTAATATGTAAGTCGATTCATGAATTTATCCATTAATACTATTATTAATACATATAAATTAGAATTTTAAAATGCACACATCTACATATCCATTGATACATATAATACATCGTTTCTCGTTTATTGCATGTACTTTTTAAATAAATAAACAGTCAATCATAAAATGTTTTCATTCTCATAGAAATATATCCATCCACCACACTCTACTTCATGTTTACTATCAATTCCTTTTCTTCATCATAATGAAAGATTTTCTGTTATCCTCAAGACATGCGTACTGTTTTTTTCCCCTTCATTTTCGAGTGTAGTCAAATCTCACAACTTGGTCGCGCAAACACTACATTTTTGGCTTTGTCAGAGGAATGTTTTCTCATGTTGTTATTTGTCTCTCCTTGTGCCATTTTCATCTTCATTGATTCCAATTTGTACCTTGCAGCACCATTTAAGCCATTGCTATCCATCTTCTTTTACATGATATTTACACACCAAAGGTGAACTTGTTATAGCAGATTGATAAAATCCCCTGTAATTTTCCATTTCATGATTACAACATCTATGCTGCTAGTCTTTTCTTCTAAGCTGCCAACCCTATATGGGCTACACCAATCCCCGCTTTATAGTTTTGCCGAACTTTTCGTGACTTCGATAAGGATATGTACCAATCGCCAATTAATTGCTCGTGAACTTTTGGTTAGTTTCTTTTTTTACATGTAAAAGAATGATATACCATACATGAAAGTTATAGTGTACCTGTATGGGCTTGGACTCACCTTTGTCTCTAAAGCTTTCACCAACCCACCGTCGTGCTATAAAACTATGTCTGCCGTGTACGTATCATTTTTCCAGGTTAATGGACCATGAAATCCTTACAAGATGCAGGAATAGGATCAAAAGAATTTATTACACCATGTTGATGTGTATATGGTAGCTAGCTAGGTTCATATGAATGTCCCTTTTTTTCTTCTTCCTTGCTTTTTGCCCTTTCCATAGAGAAAAAACCTATGGGGCCGATGCATTACAATGCAGGTCCCGTTACTCTTTATATTTTTAGATCTTTCTTCTTTTTTTTTTTTGGTGGCAAAAGCATCACGTGTGAATGTCTACACCATATTCAATTAAATGATATGCTACGTAACTGCAATAATAATAATGATTCAAATCAAAAATCAATTCTCCATGTTTGCAAATGGAGCCTCTCTGTTCGTCTTGGATTTCACTTGTTTTATTTACTGCCATAAGCAGTTGAGTAGATTAGCAGCAATCTTCACCACTGTTTGCTACTGCTGAATCTGATGGATACCCTACACTAAAACCAACCCATTTCTTAAAAACATATGTAGCTATAATTAATGTTAAATAATCCTGCAATCATTGTTAACATTTTCAAAACCATATTCCTATAGGCAGCCCTCTAGTTCCCATTATACTGCCCTGCTAGCATTAACACACCCATTTCGTTTAACATTTTCACCTACAAATTCAATCTTTTTTATCTGGGGTTTAAAACCATATCCCAGAGGATTAATTTATGTAAGCAAAGGATTACTTTATGTAAGGACTTTGTGTGTGTGTGTGTGCGTTTTTTCTTTAAATTGGCCCTCTCATTCAATAAAGGGGAACAGCAACAGTTGTGAAAGACAGCAGTAGAAGTAGTAGTTGTAGTTAGTACAAGGGGCTACTATTAGACAACAGGGCTACTTATAGAGTACCCTTTCATCAGACATCAACCCATGTGGTCTGTATTTTTTTCTTACCTATTAGCTATCATTAAATACCCTTCTTTAATTGTGAATTCTTTTTTTTAACATCGAGGAGATAAAACCAGTGCACACATTTTTTTTTTTCTGCTGCCATTTTGGATTTTCTTTTTAACCTGCAATCATAATACTAAACTAAAGCAAAAAAAATAAAAAAATAAAAAAAATCATAATAACAAGTTGGAAAGTCTCCATTTCTAGTTTCTTCCCTAATAGGAATTTATATTACAGTGTCGTATATAGATGAATATATGTTCAGCACTAAACAGTACATATTTTCATATATTCTTTTGATAAATCACACATGTTTCTAAATAATAAAAAAGTTAGAATAACACAAATTATGACAGTTATGAATTTGGTTTTACTTTAGTCATTTCATGCCGTCCACAAGAGAGATGAGGTCTGGTCTCTACTTTATTAATGTTTTGTTCCCTAAAAAGATATGTAAGTCACACTAGGAGTGGTAACACTCTGGTTGTTGTTGTAATTTTTTCACTGTTTCTCGAAAACCATAATAAAAGTACTTTTTTTTTTGCTTTGATCCAAAGTTGTTTTACAGAATAAATCAATAATTAACAACCTTCCTTTCATTACATCCGCTTTGTTAACCTACTATTTTTCTACTAACAAAAGCTGAGCTCTCCCGAGGCTTTGCAATAAGAGCCTGTTATAACATAATTAATCTCGAGACCACATTTACTAGTTTTTTTTTTTTTTAAAAAATTTATGAAGGATCTTGTATATATTAAATAAAAACTTAATTCAATTGGCGAGACAGGTACAGAAAACCATAAAATCTTAATATATAAATCATTTGAGTACAAATCCGAACATTTGGTCTATTAGTCAAAAGTGTTTCTTATATTTATGTTGTGGAATTGAATTGTAAAAATTACTCGCTAATGGTATACGGATTGAAACAAAAAAATAAAAACCATTTGAACACGAGTAATATAATCAACAAGTGTTGAATGAGTGATAAGATACATTGTACTATTAGAAAAATAACTTAAGTTCAATATTTGAAAATAACATTATTTGAAGAGACAGCCATAAATCCTGAAAAGGTTATTTCAATTGTTCAAAAAACCAATAAAAAGGCTTTGTTCATTGTTTGTTATTTTTAATTATTTTTATGCAAATTTTTAAAGGATTTTCTGCAACAAAATTTATTATTTATTTTTGTTCTCTTCTCTCCCATCTTTGGATGAGATGGACATTTGCTAATTAAGGATATTGTTGATTCGAACTTATGTTCTTAAAAATGAGATATGCTTTAAGATAATTTCTATTGATGCTCCTAAAAGTTGTGATAAACGATTTTGGCACATTTCGAATGGAGTCTACAATTCTCATTTAGGTTATCAATGGCTCTTGACTCATTATTCTTTTTTATCTCAACAAGTTGTTATTATAATGACTACATTTTGCAAAAAAAATTCATAGCTTTTCAAGATTGCACTACACACTATCAACAATTTCTTATGACATGCTTGATGTTACCACTAACGGAAATCTTACGAAGAGATTTCAAAATATGGATCCTTGATGTCCACAATGTGAGGGGGAAGTGAAATTCATGTTGTTGGGTTTTTTTTTTTTTTTTCTCTTTTAACTTGTATTGTTTGGCTGGATCATCTGGTCGTCGATTGTATAGCTTAGGTCATTACTTCACCTTTTTTCTTTTTACTTTGCTTGATTGAAGGACAATGACTTTTCTGTAGGAGCTTTGGGTCCATGGGGAGAGAAGCAGACCAAGTTTTTGGAAGCTGAGAAACTCTAGTTTTAGGCTTTTTATAGATTTTGGATTTCACTTTCCATGCAAATTAATTACTTGTATGTACTATATCCCTTGGTCTTACACGTTATTTAGCCAAATAATTGTTTTTCACCGTCTGTTTGTATTCATATACAATACTACCCATTCTTTACGTAAACATGATTTTCAAACATGCTGCGTACAGTACAGCTATCTAAATTACTACAGTATATAAAGCTTTCACCATGAATTATAGTATATTAATAATCAATAAATCAAAGCAAATAAAAAAGGAATTTGGTGGGCTTTGATTCAATAATTCGGAAAAAAAATACAGAAAAAGAAAAAAAGTGAAGAAAGAGAGTCAAGCCAGCTTACAAAAAGATGAAAGAAGATGTAACTTCAGTCAATTCATCCTGAAACATGAAGACAGAGAGTAACTATTTCTTGATTGCGAGACTTCAAAAAATAAATTTTAAAGTTATATTCTATGGGACCCTCCCCCCACCGAATTCTCATCAGAGATGCATTGTATTTTTCTTTCTTTAGTTGCTTTGAGTTGAAACTGATGAGAGATGCTTCTGCTTTTACAGGGAAATTACCCCCCCCCCAACCATCATCTTCTTCTCTTTGCTATCAAAATATTCACATCTTTCTAATTCCTTGAGAAACAAACAATCTCAATTCCTTAAAACTCTATGCTGCTGTTGCTGCTGCTTGTAGACAAGACTGATGATGGCTTCATTCAAACACAACCCACTTGAACTAAAGGTCACAGTTCTCAGTGTCATGTTCATCTTTTACCTCACGTTTTTCCCTTCCAAATCAGGTAAATAAAACAAACACGACACATATGAAACTTATTGTCATCATCATATATGTTAATGTTATGTGTACTAACATTCTATTAATTCATGGATGGTTTTTTGGGGCACAGTATCAGTAACAGCAGGTAATGATAACAATTTAAAGCAAGAGAAAACAGTTCTGGGTTCGAGGCCACCCAAGTGTGTGAACAAGTGTTTCAGTTGCAGACCATGCATGGCTACTTTAGTTGCTTCTCCTAATCATAGAAATACTCGAAGCTCTTCATATCAAGGTGATGAAAGCTATTATCTGCTTGCCTGGAAATGCAAATGTGGGAATAAATTCTTCCAACCTTGACTCCCCCCTCCCCCCCCCCCCCAAAAAAAAAAATTTAATGTATACATATAATGCTAAACCCTATTGTAGTTGTCAATGCCCATTGTCAAACTGCTGGTCTCTTCTCTACTTTTTTTTTTTTCTAGTGCCATAAACATTAATTTAGCTCTATATTGTCTCTCGTTAATGGTTTTTAATATTATTATGCTAAAGCAGCTAAAGGCCTAAATGTTTTATTACTGTATTTCTTTGGGTTAAACAGTGCATGCAATGATTATTTTTCTTTCTGTTTTTTGATTGAAATTTTATAAGCTTTGGGTGTAAAAAAAGGAAACCAATTTTCAAGATTTAAGAGAGATCTGCTTGATATCGTCATACTGCAACACTGAATTTCAATTTTTCTTAACACTGATTTTCGGTTTATTAATTAATAGGGATTTGGTACTTGAAAGTTTTGACTTTTTTAAACATGGTATTTATGATTTTATCCAACAGCATATGTATTTGGCAGTAACACATTAGAAAAAATTATCGATATCGATCAAATGATGTATTAAGGGTAATTAATTTGAAAGATTGCTCTTAAAAATCCAAGAACATTGGAAAACAATATATATTGTAAAAAATTTTCCCATTTTTTCTTTGTCATTTTTCTTCCATCGTGATTTGATCTTTGTGACGAAAGCTACTAAACAGTAGCAGCATTCAACAAACGTTTCATTGAGATTCTTAGGGTTCTATTGTTTTCTTTGAACCGGCTGCTGGAAAGTGGAAATATATATATATACCTTTCTTGTTCTTTGTTTTAATCATCTTATGAGATTGCGCAACAATGAGGATATTTCTTTTTTTATGGTGTTATTAGGGAATTCAAAGGGGGGACTAGTTTCTTGGTTAAAGAAAATTCGGATCTTTCTCAACACGTTGAAGCTCTAAATTTGATCCAAATAAATATTAAAATTGGAGTAAAATATCAAGCTTTATTGATAATATCAAAGTAGTTGCAGTTTCATATATACAGGGAAAAACCTACAAGACAAGGACTCTTGCAAAACAAAACAAAACAACACGACCATAATGAAGGTTGTTATAGCAGATGAGAGATCCACTGCCATAGCCAAAGTTGAAAAGGAAACACTCAAGGACCGCCATAGAGTTTCACACACTGGAACACACTTGAAAGAAAGATAATTTATTGACTGATATAAACAACATACTTCATGGGATTGAAAACAACGAAAGCTAAAACACCGACTAGGGAACGGCACATCCAACAGAAATACAACCAAAAGCTATGATGATGATGATTGGAAACTTAAAACCATAACTTGATGATGAGATTCTCCAGGAACCATGGCTATGAAATTGCCTCTGGTGAAGGGAGGCTTTGATTTACAACAGACTTTTACATAGAAAGCCTGCAAAAACTGAGATGGATAGAGGCCATCTGCAAAAGAGCCCAAGTCCCCAGGAAAAATAACCAAGTCATAGAGCCAACCCGCATGGCTACTTAGTTGAACCGAAAAACTGTGCTGAATGTTTTTGCTACCCGTGGGAGATGACTATACGAGATTGATATTTCTACTGTCTTTAACGCCAGAAGTGTAGTTATTCAGTGGCTCGACCCTCGATTAGAAAAGGATGTCGCATCTCCACAAGCTTTCCACGAGCAGCTCAATGGTTTGGGTGCTGATTGAATTGCAGTGCTGGAGATTCAACCCCACCAGGGTCTTGCCCAATTTTTTTAGGAAGGTCATGCTTTTGTTTGATACTCCTGAACAACCTGAAAACGAAAGGACTTGCAAGTTGAGTTGCTCTGCGTGAGACAAGGCTGCAATACCGACATCGGTGATTGCACAACTTGACACATCCAAGTCGCTGAGGAAAACACAATTTTCTGCAACTGCCGCCAAACTTGCATCAGTAATCCTCCTGCACCCGTTGAGATTGAGCAACTCGAGGGTTGCGCCATGTAGCTTGGTCAAGTGCAAAACGACCTCATCAGTCAAGTTTAAGCAGCCGCTCAGATTCACTTTCACAAGTCCTGCCTCGCAATTCTCCAGAAGAGGCAGAAGACCTGCATCTGTAATGCCACAAAGTCCGCTCAGGTCTACGTGCTGAAGCTGAGGGCACAATCTGCCCACCATAGCCAGGCTGGCAGTTCCGAATCCTGGGCAGTTCCTTATGCACAAGGATTTAAGGGAATTGCAAGAGGAAGACAAAGGAGCTTCCAAGGATATATCCTTAATTCCCATACACTTTACTAGGGTAAGAGATTTCAACCCACAGTTTGAGAGAACACCGATAACCCCGGATTGAGTGACCCTGTTGCACTCCTCCAACTGCAAGCACTCAAGAGAACCAGCAGACTTGGCAAAAGCCACCAATCCATCACCAGAAACGAAGCAACACCTGCGAAGGCACATCTGCTTCAGGTTAGCGCATCCCTTTCCAATGGCTTCAAGACTCACATCAGTTACCCCCCAGCAAGAAGCAATTGTAAAAGAGACCAACTTTTGCAGACCCTGAGCATTACCCATCACCCAAAATCCCTTCTCGCTCACATTTTGTAGACCACTCAGCATTAGATTAGTCACAGACTTGCCATAGTGCCCGATCACAGCAAGAGAAAAATCCGTGATGCTCAAACCCTGAAGCTTAACCTTTGAAAGGACAGAAGATGCTGATGACAACAGGCTTGAAACTCCATCATCCCCAACAAGTGGGCAGTCCTTGATAGAGATGGACTGCAGCTTGGGGCAAAGCTTTCCGATAGCTTGGAGGCCCTCATTACCAATCTTTGGGCAAGATTGGATGCTCAACGCAGTCAAATTAGGGCAGTTGGCGGCGATGGCAATTAGCCCCTTGTTTGAAAGGTGGGGGCACTGACAAAGATCAAGCTTCTCCAACAAATGGCATTCTTTAGCTATCTCGCACAGACCTTCGTCTCCAACACGCGGAACATTCCACAAAGAAAGTACCTTTAGAGAAGGACAACCACGTGCTACGGCAGACAGCCCGAAATTAGTTACTCCACGTGAAGAGCTGCTTCCCCTAATAGAAAGCTTTCCTAAACCACCATGACCACTTGTTCCAACCGCCACCGCAGCAAGCCTCATGTCAGTTGCTTTCTTTCCTTCTAAGCACCTTGTAAGATACCCATCATCTTCCTCGGGTAAGATCATCTCAACATCACCCGAATTCGAACCAACGTTCTCCTTGACCACCTTTGATGACTCATATTCACCCTTGCGAATGCTGGTCAGAAGCATAAGCCAGTGCTTAGAGACACAAGCACAGGAGCTCCTTTCTTTACCCCCAGAAATGCGTTTAAAGATCTCAACAAGGCATTCATCAGGGAGGACATCGATCGATGGTTGCTTATTCTGCTCAACCTCAGCTTCTCCGAAGTGAAATGGGGCACTAATACGAGTTCTTTTACGAGGCGGGCAGTACACATCAACTTGGGAACTGATTGAACACAATCTACCCAAGTCTGTAGAATTTGTATAAAAGGACCCTCCATTATAGAAATCATCATCACCTGAAAATTCCAATAAGCATATCATCACCACCTACTCAAAGAATATTTCCAAAACCAAAAAAAAAAAAAAAAAAAAAAAAAGAAGAAAAAGGAAAGGAAAGCTAAGTGAAAATCATAGGAAAGGAAAGCTAAGTGAAAATCATACATATTCCTACAATATCCTTTTCTTTTTTCCCCTTTCCAAGATCAATCAAACAAAAGACAACCAAGGAAGAACCTTAAAACTATGCAAAGCTTTCAACTTTTAATGCAAATCTTCAAGGTTCCAAGCCCGCGACGCATATTCATATAAAACTAATCGTTCCTAAATCCTTTGACTTCCTTTTTCTAGCTAAAAACCAACATAGCCATGCTTTAAAACCAATTCCATACTTGTAAAGTAAACCAAGCATAAAAACACCCACAAGGATATCTATATCAACATATAATGCTTAAAGCTCTATCGTCAATCTAAGAATTATAAACATATCTATAAGCTCAAGCCAATCTTTACCCACAAAAAAAGAAGAAAAGAAAAAAGCTTACCACTGTAATTAACAAGAGCAGGCATGGTTGAACTTGAAAGAGAAAACGTTTCTCAAAAGCCTTTAACCCCAAAACGAAAAACCCAACAATAGAAAACGCTAGAAAAACGCAGATCAAGTATAATCCTTGAAAGCTTGAATGCATCAGAACTTGTTGAGAAGAAAGAATACTGAAACCCCACAAAGTAGGGCAAAAAAAAAAAAACTCTTGCTGAAAGAAGAAAGGAAAAAGCAAAGCTTGTTGTGTTTTAGCTGAAACAGAACACAAGAGTTGTATTTATTTGGCTGTGGAATAAGAAAAAAGAATTTTCCAGTTTAAAATTGGATGTGTTTTTTATTGCAGATACATTATACACAGAACATGCAATGTATCTTTCCTCGGAACCTGTTTCTTTTCTTTTTTATTTCCCTCACCTTTTTTTAGTGCAACTAACACCCCTGCTTATCGGCTACTTGCCTTTGAAATTTAAACAAACCCCCAATATTGCCTTTTAATAAACATTGAATTCAATTGTGGGCGGTGATTATGTAATTATTTTCCGACTTTCCACTACATTTTTCCTTTTTCGTTAATATTGCCTTTGAAATTTATATATTTCGAGGTTGATGTTACGTCTTCAAAGTATAGGAACATAACCCCTATTTATTTATTTATTTCTTAATAATATATATTTCATAAATCCTGGTTTGATGGTCAAAAAACAAGTTGACAATCATAATTTTCTTTTCTATTATCATTTTAGACTCTTTTTTTTTTTGGACAAAAGAAAAGAAATTATCTCTGTCAAGTAATCGATGATTTTAGAATTCTACAAATTAAAAGTTAAAAAAAATCAAATTTTATTATATGTATTTTAATTTAATTAATTTTAGTTTTGTATTTTTTAAATTTTGAAATTTTAATCATAGTTAAATTTTATTTTTTTTCTGAAATCTTATGAAATAACATATTATTACATGAATAATGTTATATTGGAAATACTCACAAAAAATCATATTATTGTAGTTAATGAATTCAATGACAAGTAATAATTAAATTTTCAAAATTCAAAATTAAAATATGAAAAATAAATGTACTTATAAAAAATTACCCAAAAATATATAATTACGTTTGGTGAACCAATAATCAGGATTTGGGCAAGTTCCTTTCATTATTATTTTGAAAAAGATTTTGGTAATAAAAGTATTTAGGTACTCATTAAAGATGAATCATATATTTATAATAATATAATTAATGTCTAGCAAGCTTGAAAATAATCTTAATCTCTCATTACCAAAACCTTGGATAGATATAAGATACCCAGCGGACTTTGTTTTATTTAATTTTAAAAAATATATTTATTAGTGCATTTCATATTACATTTTTTTTAACTTTTACATAAATATGGTGCAACAAGTTGTTTTAAGGATTAAAACCCATAAAAATTGACAGTCAAACCCTTAGAGCTCACCAAGAAAGAAAAATAATTCTACTAGGACAAGAAATAATTAAATAACAGTAAAGAGGGGAAATGGGGCCTAAAGAGGCAAATGGGTTGCCAAATGCATGAGCTTTGAGGCTCTAAGGGAGAATGATGTACATTGAATTTGATTATTATTATTAGTATTAGTATTTGTTGTTAAAAAAAAAAAAAAAAAGGAGAGGGTCATATTTTGTGAATTTATTTTATGTAGGTCCAATGTATGGCCGGAAATGAGGATTAGATTTGACTAATGGTCTCTTTTTTCTTTGTTGTTGGTTTTCAATAAATGGGTTAGAATCGTTGAACTGAAGGTTTTAGAAATATCATCTTTTTGGCTTAATTGATTTTAAAATTTTAAGTCGCATCCATAATTAAAATATTTTAAAATTAGATATATTAAAAGTTGAAGACACCACTAATTAATTTTCTAAAAAAGTTTAATGATAAAAATCCACCTTTTATCAATAAGACAACTTTTAATCTAATACAAAGTATGAAGGCAGCGGGGGTCTCTAATTTTGCTTGTCTTTTCGTTCTGGAAATGGATAAACACGGCGCTTATTAGTGTGTATAGATTGGATTACGCGTTTTACTCCCTCTATCTTTCATTTCATCACTAGATTTTAATGTATGTACATTTATAGTGGCTCAATTATTTGTATTTTTCTATCATCTAATTATAAAATGTTATAAAATGGTCCCAACTATTTAATTTTAGATTTTTTGGTCACTAGCTGGCTAACAGTAGTAACTTTTAAAATTAACAAAATAACAACTTTAATATAACACATCGATATCCGACCCGATATTCGGGTCTGAGCTACAATACATCATATTCATTATCGGAGCAACTGCAATTTATAACAGTCAATTGGATAATCAATATTCATTTAACTACAAGTAATTCATGTGTATTAATCGTTATACAATCAATTCAAAGTCTTATACAAGCTTAAGAATGCTCGTTTGCTAAATCTGTAACGACCCGATAGTTAGGGGTGTCAGAAAGTGTATTCCCGGGACTCTGGTCCTGTAAATCGGACTCGTAAATATTTATAATAAATATTTACAAAGCTAGTTGTGTAGTTAATTAAGTTTCAGTTAAGTGGATTTGCATGAATTAAGAGTTATTATAGTATAAGGACTAAATTGCGTATAGGGTGAAAGTTAAATTATAGATTAAAGATTAATTAAAGGGGCCAAAGAAGCAATTATACCTTATTCCATTAAGTGGACGGTTTTAGTGAATTATATGTGTAAATTTATTTTATATATTATAATAATTAAAGTTAAAATATGTTATATTAATAATTAAGTATATGTATATATGTATTATATAATAATAAAATAGGAGACAACGCACGGCCTAGGGTTCCAAATTGTCTCAACTTCAATTGGTTAGTTAATTTAGTCCCTTTTTTTTTGTAATTTTTATATTTTTAGAATTTCGATATCTAGGGCTATCCGAACCATGTCGAAATTTTAACAATTATTAAGATTTTAAATGTTATTAATGTTAAATAGTTTTAGTATTAGGGATTAAATTGATGGATTTTTAAGCTAGAAATGAAAAAAGGATTAAATTGTAGAATAAATTGTAAATTTTGAGTAATAGGGACTAAATTGTGAAAATTTTGAAATTTATGGGTTTAAGTGAAAATAGGGAATTAAATTAGTTTAAAGTGAAATTTGTATAAAAATATAGAATTAATTGTAAAGAATAAAAATTAGTCTCGGTTTGGGGACTAAATTGAAAATTAAGTAAATATTGAGTAAAAATTTAAATATTCAATATGAAATTGAATTGTGTTATATTGATGAATTTTAATTGTTTTAATTTTGTATCTAACGTCGTACCGAAATCTTCGACTAAAAAGGGGAAGGATAAAATCGCCGTCGAATAACTCGGAATTCACGGTTTGTATTTCTATAATCCGAACCTAGTTGTTAATTGTTGTAATTCGATCTAATGCATATGGTAAGTGTTTGAGGTGAGTATTTGACATTTTGATAGTTGATTGAAATAGATTGAATTGGTATATAAATTATGAATGTACTGATTATTGAATTGAAATGAATATATGTACTAATGTGAAAGTTGGATATTGATTATTATAGATTGAATTGAATTCATGTGTATATGAGATTATATGAAAAATTTATATTGGATATTGGTTGTTTTTGAAATGTGAAATTAAACTCTATTAACTGTATAGGGCTAAATAGGATATAGATAGCATGCTACTTCGACTTCGAGTCGATGAGGCACTGGGTGCCTGTAACAGCTCGATTTTGGGCCTAGTTGGAATAGTAGTTTCGGGGCCACAAATCTGACACGGAAAAAAATTAAAAAAATTAATATTCTTATATTTTTATGATCTACAATTTTATGGAATGATTTCCTGAAAATTTCGTTCGAAAATTTCGATGTTTGAGCACTCACTTTAGTCAAAAGGACTAAATTGTAAAAAGTGCAAAACTTGAGTTCTAGAAGCTAGAGGTGTCTAATTGTTATGAAATTTTAAATTGGAGGTCCTTAAAAGGTAACTAGACCATTGGTAACTTGTTGGACAAAAATAGACATCAAATAGGTGAAATAGAATATTTTTAAGTTAATGGCATTTTAGTCATTTGGTGATTAAAATGAATTAAAAACAAAATTAAAAGCCAATTTTTGCTCATCTTCAACCCCTTGGCTGAAATTCACATGAGGAAGACATATCTAGGGTTTTTCAAGCTTCCAAGCTCGATTCTAAGTCGTCTAGCCTCGTTTTTAATGATTTTTACGTTTTTGAAATCCTCGTAACAAGATTTACCTATTTCTACCATTATTTTGAGCTAGGGTTTGTGTTTAAAAATTTACCCATGTATGACATGCATGTGTTTTGATGTTTTATGGTATAATATGAAAGTTTGAAGTGTGATAAACAACTTTTACTAAGTGATTTTTGACGAAATTGCATAAAAGGACCTATTTGTAAAAGTTGTAAAATTATGTGTAGAAAATGTGATTTAGTGAAAAATGTGAGCTGCTATAAGAGGGAAAATGAATTGGATAGGCTTAGGATTTAAGAAAAATAAGTTCTTTTCATTTTACGAGACTAGGGGCAAAATTATAAATATGTGAAACTTTAGGGGCAAAAATGTAATTTTGTCATAGTGCGATTTTTGGACTAAGTTGAATAATGTGAGTATTAAATGAGTTAAATGTGTTTTTATAGATCAAGAAAGACAAGGAATTGGCCTTGATTGGGGAAAAGAAAAGGTTGTGGACTAAATTGCAAATTCGTCATATTTTGCATCGAGGTAAGTTTGTATGTAAATAATGCATCGTTTTTACTTACGTTTTCATGTTGTGATAAATGGTATGAATTGTGCTGAATATTTGATGTAATTGACAAAATACTGGCAAGTGAGAAATTTCCCGATTGAACCTTAGGAATAAAAATGGATACGAGTGACATGTTCTGTAACACCCCTTACCCTTGCCTAACACCGAGACCGGATACGAGGCATTACCATGCTTAATCTGACCTAATGCTTTGAAACGGGCTATAAAATTTCATTTAAGCGTATCTCTTACTCAAACTCGGCCTACGAGGCCTTACTCATACTTCCGAGAAGTATATGAAGCTCTCTGGGAACTTTCACGCGTTCGAGAAACTTTTTAACAAAACAGGGGCCACACGCCCGTATAGGTCTTGGGACACGCCCATGTACCTCTAAGGCATGCCCGTGCCTTGTGTCCGTGGTCGACACTGACTAATATCACACAGCCATGGCACGTCCGTGGCCCTAGCCCGTGTGTAAAACCTTAGCATTCCGACTTAACCACACGGCCTATGCACACGCTCGTGTATCCTGGCCGTGGGAAATTTACAATTTTATGGGTAAGGTGCAGACTTCATACGGCCTGGGTACACGCCCATGTTCTAGTCGTGCCTCCCATACGGTTTAGACACACGCCCGTGTGTCTACCCATGTGGACAGTTATCAAGCTATCTACCAAGCCTTTTGCCACCCACATTTGCATACATTCTTACCTTATCACATAGCTACACATAACATTAATATAACTTTTAAATTAAGGACATTTAATCATAAAAGAAGTAAAGTCTTCATCCCATACACTAGGGAGAACTATTTCCCATGTAATTACAAACAACTTAGGCCATCATTTATGGCTATATATAGACAAACCATAAGTTCTCTTAGGCCAACACAATTTGGCTACATCAACAATGTCTTAATCTGTAACGACCCAAAATCCGTGGGCATCGAAAATAAAAAACGTGTTATCGGGCCTCCGTCTTAGTAAATCGAGTTAGTAAATAATTATTAGGAGTAATTATGAGTCAAATAGTGTGTTTAATTAGATTTTTATTTAGTGAATTTAGCTTAATTTAAAGCAATTAGGAAAAAGGATCAAATTGAATAAAGAGTGAAAGTTTAATTATAGATTGAAAGAAAGAAAAAGGGTTAAAATGGCAATTAAGCCATTTAGCATAAGTTGAGGCGGCAAATGATGATAAAAATCTAAGATTTTTATTGTTTTATTATATTAAATTATAATATATTACTATTGTTATAAGTTAAAATAAAAGAAAAAGAAACAAAAGAAACATAAAAGGAGAAAGAACAGAAGCTTTCGAAACAAGCAGGAAAGAAAGAAGAAAAAGGAAGGAAAAAGGAAAAACTAAAGATTCAAGATTTTAAGCTTTAAAAGGTAAGTCAATCAAGTCCTATTCTTTTAATATTGATGTTTTAGAAATTTTAATGCAAGATTTTAATGAAACTAAGTTGATATTTTGAGAGTTTATAGGTTTTCAAGTATAGTTGTGTAACGACCCGAAATTCGTGGGCACCAGAAAAAAAAAAAAATGTGTTATCGGGCCTCCGTCTTAGTAAATCGAGTTAGTAAATAATCATTAGGAGTAATTATGAGTCTAGCAGTGTGCTTAATTAGATTTTTATTTAGTGAATTTAGCTTAATTGAGAGTAATTAGGAAAAAGGATCAAATTGAATAAGGAGTAAAAGTCTAATTGTAGATTAAAAGAAAATAAAAAGGACCAAAATGGCAATTATGCCATTTAGCATAAGTTGAGGCGGCATAAGCTTAAAAAAATCTGAGATTTTATGTGTTAAAATATATTATTAATATTATTAAATAATTATATTAATATAATATTATATTATATAATAAAGTAAATAGTAAATGAAATAATAAAAAAGAAACAAAGAAGAACAGAAAAGAACAGAGAGCATACGAAACAAGCAGGAAAGAAAGAAGAAAAAGAAGGAAAAAGGAAAACTAAAGATTCAAGGTTTTAAACTTTAAAAGGTAAGTCAATCAAGTCCTATTCTTTTAATTTTGATGTTTTAGAAGCTTTAAAGCAAGATTTTGATGAAACTAAGTTGATATTTTGAGAGTTTATTGGTTTTTAAGTATAGTTTATGTTAAAGAAAAAGATGAACAAGGGGTTAAATTGAATGAAATTTAAGTTAGAGTTAGTAAAAGGATTAAATTGTAAAGTAAGCTATAAGTTTTGTATTATAGGGATTGATTTGGAAGAAATTATAAATTAGGGTTTATTTTGAAAATTTTGTAATCAAGTTGAATATGGAAGGAATTTAAGTAGAATCAAGCATGAATTAAGTTAAGAAAATAAGTAAACTTAACTAGGATTTAATTGCAAAATAAGTCATAAGAAAACAGATTTAAGACAGCAGCAGTAGAGTAACTTTGAAAATTCACCAAAAATCGTAGAAATGGAATTAGAAGTTGAGTGAGATATGAAATTAAAGCTTATTGAGTCTATTTTCATATGAAAGAAACAGAGATAGCAAATAAGTTCTGTATTGTGAGATATTTAAATTTTAGTGAAACTGGTTCAGGGTGATTTCGAGATCCCCTGTTCTGACTTGTAAAAATAATTAAAAATTGTATAAAAATGATTTTGGAACATAATTTATATGGTTAAATTCCTTAATGAGTCTAGTTTCAAATTAGCTAAACAAGGAGGCCATCTAAATTCTGTACAAAGAGTAATTTAATTCGTAGTGAAGAGAGGTCAGAGCAGTTGGACAGTGAAACAGGGGAAACTTTAAGAATAATCTGGTATTGATTGGCCATACCAAAAATTCTGAAAAATTTACAGTAAAAATATATATGAGTCTAGTTTCGGGAAAAATTTACGGATCTTAATTTGGAGTTCCGTAGCTCCAGATATAGATGATTTAGTGACAATGACTCAGGTAGACAGCCTAGAAAGAACTTATAAGTAAATAATAGAATTGTGTATAAAAGATGTGGAATGAAGAGGAAGAGTAGAAATTGAATAAAATTCAATTATTTATTGTAATTTAATGTTGTAATTAATAATGTAAATTATTATTTTCGTAGCTAAAAAGGAACTCGAGGCATCAACCCATAAAGGAAAGGAGAAGGTTACTGAGGAATAATCAAGCAAATTCGGGTTTGTATTACTATAATTCAAGCTATTTATTTATTCATTAAATATTAGATTAATTTATGGATATGGTAAGTAAATTATAAGGTAAGTGTTTTTATTGAAATTGAATTGTATACGGATTGATATGGAAAAGTGTAATTAATATTGAAATTGAATTTATTATGAAAATGAAAATGAAATTGAGAAGCTGAAATACCCTATTAACTAGTCGGGCTGAGTCGGATATAATTGGCATGCCATAGGACATGGAAGAGTACGGGATTTTGCCGCTTCATCGATCAGCACTTACGTGCGACTCATCATGTTATCGTTATCGTTACCGATTCGACACTTTGTGTGTCGATATCGCATATCTTATATCGTTCTGAGTTGACACTTTGTGTGTTGAATATCGATATTGTTATTATTACGATTCGACACTTTGTGTGTGTCGTATCGTTACCGTAAAGGCACATTGTGCCGTCATTGGAGTGTTGGGTTGGAATCCGTGTATCCGTTAAGGTCAAGTGCATTAATAGGGGTAAATAAAGAAAAGGTTAAATTGAATAAAATGAAATGGTTGAGCCATTGGAAGAAATGCGAAAATAGAACATGAACTGAAAAATGTGATTGAAATATGAGCATGAGAAAAGAAAGTATGAACCATTGGTTCAAGAAATGGATAATGGCTCAACATGATTGTGTATTATTTCAATTGTTAAATAGCTAAATTTGAATTGTATGAATATATTGAGAATGATAAACTTATGTTTGAATTGGGTTAGTTAAATTAAAGTTATATGATTTAATGATATGATTATTATGTTTATAATTTGAATTATGGTAATACCACCGAGTATATGTATATATACTCGCATGCAGTTTAACTTCCGTGCGCGCAGTTGTAGAAGTCAAATCATCGAACCAAACATCCGAGCCGGACCGACTTCAAGCAAACCTTTGGTGATGTATATTTCCTTTTATAATGTGGCATGTACGTAGGTTGTGTTTAAATGTTATTATGTTTTGAATGTAAATGGTTAAAAATGTTAGTATTACAAGTTTAAAAATTATAATGAAAGGAGTATATTTATTTTAATCTAACTAATATTTTGATAAATTTAAGTTGATATTATATTGATTGAGTTTGATTAGAAGGTATTTAGAATAGAAAATGAATTTATCAAATGAATTGGTTAAATTGGTTGTTTATTGAAATGAATACGATTTATTTTCTGAGGGGTTTTATATATTAATAAGCGTAAATGTCTGCGAAATTTATATTAAACAAAATTTATATTTGCAAATTGTCCGATATGTCCGGTAATGCTTAGTAACCCTGTTAAGCGATGGTTGGGGTTAGGGTGTTACATTTATTAGTATCGAGCTATCGAGTTTAGTCGATTCTCGGGCTAAATCGGGCTCGAAAGTGAGTCTAGAAGTACATGCCACTATTGAGTCGAAAGTTGAGTCGGGTTTTTGGATCTTTGATATATATTTATTTGATTTTGTTTTATAGATAAAATGTCGACGAAAGAATGTATGATGTTGAACAGAAATGCATCTTGAAATCGAGAAATTGAAGAAAGCGAATCATTACACTCCATCAGAATCCGTTAAATAACCAACCTCCTAATGTAAGAAGAGAAAGAGATAACTCACAACTGTTAAGAGCTATAGCCGATGCATTGCAACATGTAGCGGAAACTGTACCTGCTACTACATCAGTACCTACGGTTAGACGGGCCCCGATTAAAGAGTTAAGAAAATATGGTGCCACGGAGTTTTCGGGACTAAGAGGTCTTGATCCGTCTATTGCTGAGAATTGGATAGAATCAACAAAAAGAGTTTTGCAACAATTAGATTGCACCCCCCGAGAGAATCTGATATGTGCTGTATCATTGTTACAAGGGGAAGCATATCTCTGGTGGGAATCTGTTGTTAGACATTTACCGGATGATCAGGTAACCTGGGATTTGTTTCAAAAAGAATTTCAAAAGAAGTATATTGGGGAAATGTATATTGAAGAGAAAAAGCAAGAGTTTTTAATGTTGAAACAGGGTAATATGTCAGTATTGGATTATGATCGAGAGTTTACTAGATTGAGCAGGTATGCTTCAGAATATATTCCAAGAGGATGATAGTTGTAAGCGGTTTTACGGGATTAAGAGATGAAATAAAACTACAATTAGTGTCCCGGTAATTCATCGAATTTGTTGATTTGATCGAAGCGGGCCAAATGATAGAGCACCCGGCCCAGAGCATACGTAGTTCGGACCGTGAAGAAGGCAATGCTCACGATGTGGTGACAGTATATTTTTATTGTATTACGAGCCTATTTATGCTTTAATTGACCGGGTTCATCACATTCATATATTAATTTAAAATTAGTTGAATCGGGAAGCTAGAATCTGAAATGTCTAGAGTTTTCATAGAGGTGTCTAGCCCTTTGGGACAAAAGCAGTGTTAGTAGACAGAGTATGCTGGAGGTGCTGCGTTAATAATACATGATAAAATGTTTCGTGGATTTCTTGATCATGCCTTTTGGCGATTTTGATATCATTTTGGGTATGGATTGGTTATCCGAACATGGGGTAGTTTTGGATTGCTATAAAAAGAGGTTTAGTATTCAGCAGAAAATGGGGACAGAATTGAAGTGAATGGCATCCGTACGGTGGTTCGACACGTATCATTTCAAAGCTACTAAAGCTAACAAGTTATTCTGGCAGCAGGTTGTTCAAGCGTATTTGGCATATGTTATTAATTTCGATTCGGTGGGAAGCCAATGCGGCCAGATTAGGGTGTATGCGAGTTTCGGATGTATTTCGGAAGAACTACACGGGTTTACCACACGATAGAGAGGTTGAATTTGCTATTGATGTGTATCCAGTGCACAAAGCACCAATTTCTATACCTCCGCACCGAATGTCGCCTCATCGAATTGAAAGAGTTGAAGGTGCGATTACAAGATTTATTAGATCGAGGATTTATCCGACCGAGTATTTCACCTTTGGGAGCTCCGGTATTGTTTGTTAAAAAGAAAGATGGTTCTATGCGGTTGTGCATTGATTATCGATGATTGAACAAAGTGACAATCGAGAACCGGTATCCTTTGCCTCGTATAGACGACTTGTTTGATCACTTTAAGGGAGCTTGGTATTTTCTAAAATTGATTTGAGATCCGGGTATTATCGGTGAAGGTGAAGGAAAGTGATGTGCCTAAGACCGCGCTTCCGTACTCGTTATGGCCATTATGAATTTTTGGTGATGCCGTTTGGATTGACCAATGCTCCACCGCTTTTATGGATTTGATGAATCGCATTTTCCAGCCGTATCTAGATCGGTTTGTGGTGGTTTTTATTGATGATATATTGGTATATTCAAAAACAGAGGCGAGAACATGATCAAGCATCTTGAAAGGTTTTACTGATTTCTGCGGAAAAAGCGGTTGTATGGGAAATTAAGTAAATGTGAATTCGTTGTCCAAGTGGTATTTTTAGGACATGTGGTATCTGCTGATGGGATTAGAGTTGACCGAAGAAGATCGAAGCAATTGTTCAGTGGAAAGTGCCAAAGAATGTGTCTAAGGTACGTAGTTTTCTCGGTTTGGCTGGATATTATCGAAGATTTGTAAATGGATTCTCGAAAATAGCAATGCCGATGACTAAACTACTACAGAAGAATGTTCCTTTTATCTGGGATGATCAGTGCCAGAATAGTTTTGAGACTTTGAAGCAAATGTTGACAGAGGCACCGGTATTAACATTACCAGAGTCGGGAAAAGATTTTATTGTGTACAGTGATGCTTCTTTGAGTGGTTTGGATTGTGTATTGATGCAAAATGGAAAGGTTATTGCATATGCATCTAGGCGATTGAAGCCGCATGAACGTAATTACCCGACACATGACTTGGAGCTAGCTGCAGTAATTTTTGCTTTAAAGATTTGGAGACATTATCTTTATGGCGAGAAATGTTACATTTACACAGATCATAAGTCTCAAATATCTGTCATCATCACGAAAGATTTAAATTTAAGGCAAAGAGCGGTGGATCGAGCTTAAAAGATTATGATTGTGTTATAGATTATCATCCGGGAAAAGCAAATGTGGTAGTGATGCATTGAGCAGAAAGCTGCGATTGAATTACGAGCAATGTTTGCTCGGCTTAGTGTTAATGATGATGGAAGCTTGTTAATTTGAGTTAAAGGTTAAGCCAATGATGTTAGAAGCGATTAAAGCGGCTCGGATGGAAGATGTCAAATTATTAAAGAAAAGAGAAATGGTTGAGAATGGTACGATCGAAAATTTTAGTATTGATGAACATAATTGTTTGAGGTTTCAAAATCGGATTTGTGTTCCAACTACTTACGAATTAAAGAAGATGATTCTTCAAGAAGCACACGATGGTACTTTTGCGTTGCATCGGGTGGAACAAAAATGTATCGTAATTTAAGGGAGCACTATTGGTGGCAGGAATGAAGAAAGATATAGTTGAATATGTCAGTAAATGTTTGACTTGCCAACGAGTAAAGCGCGAACATCAGTGCGCATTGTGAGTTACTCTATCTATTAGTATTCACGAATGGAAATGGGATAGTATTACTATGGATTTTGTTACGGGGTTGCCAGCGTCGAGAGCAAAAAGAATGCCATTTGGGTGATAGTTGATCGACTTACTAAGTCCGCTCATTTCATAGCGATCGGGGTGATTGGTCTTTCTGAAGCTTTCAAGTATATATCCAGAAATTGTGAGATCGCATGGCATTCCAAAGATCTATAATTTCCGATCGAGATCCACGATTTACATCGAGATTTTGGAAGCGATTACATGATTCTTTGGGTACTCGGCTTAATTTTAGTATCGCATTTCATCCACAAACCGACGGACAATCGAGCGGGTAATTCAAATTTTAGAAGACATGCTTGGGCTTGCATTATTGACTTTGAATCGGGTTGGGGACGATACTTGCCATTAGCTGAATTTGTTTATAATAATAGTTATCAATCTAGTATTCAAATGGCTCCATATGAAGCATTATATGGTCGAAGATGTCGATCACCGGTATGTTGGACAGAGTTGAATGAGAAAAAGATTGTTGGACCGGAATTAATTCGGAGACAGAAGAAGTAGTTAAAAGATCAAAAACGAGTTGAAAGTAGCTTTGACGGACAAAAGTCTTATGCAGATCTAAAGCGGCGAGATATAGAGTATTACGTGGGTGATAAAGTGTTTTTAAAAGTATCACCTTGGAAGAAAATTTTGAGATTTGGTCGCAAGGGAAAATTAAGTCCTCGTTACATTGGGCCATATGAAGTAATTGAAAGAATCGGACCGGTTGCCTATCGATTAGCTTTACCTCGGAATTCTACAGAAAATTCATAATGTTTTTCATGTTTCCATGCTACGAAGGTATCGATCGGATCCATCTCATATTATTTCTATGAAGACATTGAGATTAGACCGGATTTGTCATATGAAGAAGAACCGGTTCAAATACTAGCTCGAGAAGTGAAAGAATTAAGAAACAAACGAGTCCTTTGGTAAAAGTATTGTGGAGAAGCCATAATGTAGAAGAAGCAACTTGGGAACTGAAGAAACTATGAGAGCGCAGTATCCTCACCTATTCTCGCAGTAAATTGAGAGGACGAAATTTATTAAGGGGGAGAAATGTAACGACTCGAAATTCGTGGGCACCAGAAAAAAAAAAAAATATGTTATCGGGCCTCCGTCTTAGTAAATCGAGTTAGTAAATAATCATTAGGAGTAATTATGAGTCTAGTAGTGTGCTTAATTAGATTTTTATTTAGTGAATTTAGCTTAATTGAGAGTAATTAGGAAAAAGGATCAAATTGAATAAGGAGTAAAAGTCTAATTGTAGATTAAAAGAAAATAAAAAGGACCAAAATGGCAATTATGCCATTTAGCATAAGTTGAGGCGGCATAAGCTTAAAAAAATCTGAGATTTTATGTGTTAAAATATATTATTAATATTATTAAATAATTATATTAATATAATATTATATTATATAATAAAGTAAATAGTAAATGAAATAATAAAAAAGAAACAAAGAAGAACAGAAAAGAACAGAGAGCATACGAAACAAGCAGGAAAGAAAGAAGAAAAAGAAGGAAAAAGGAAAAACTAAAGATTCAAGGTTTTAAACTTTAAAAGGTAAGTCAATCAAGTCCTATTCTTTTAATTTTGATGTTTTAGAAGCTTTAAAGCAAGATTTTGATGAAACTAAGTTGATATTTTGAGAGTTTATTGGTTTTTAAGTATAGTTTATGTTAAAGAAAAAGATGAACAAGGGGTTAAATTGAATGAAATTTAAGTTAGAGTTAGTAAAAGGATTAAATTGTAAAGTAAGCTATAAGTTTTGTATTATAGGGATTGATTTGGAAGAAATTATAAATTAGGGTTTATTTTGAAAATTTTGTAATCAAGTTGAATATGGAAGGAATTTAAGTAGAATCAAGCATGAATTAAGTTAAGAAAATAAGTAAACTTAACTAGGATTTAATTGCAAAATAAGTCATAAGAAAACAGATTTAAGACAGCAGCAGTAGAGTAACTTTGAAAATTCACCAAAAATCGTAGAAATGGAATTAGAAGTTGAGTGAGATATGAAATTAAAGCTTATTGAGTCTATTTTCATATGAAAGAAACAGAGATAGCAAATAAGTTCTGTATTGTGAGATATTTAAATTTTAGTGAAACTGGTTCAGGGTGATTTCGAGATCCCCTGTTCTGACTTGTAAAAATAATTAAAAATTGTATAAAAATGATTTTGGAACATAATTTATATGGTTAAATTCCTTAATGAGTCTAGATTCAAATGAGCTAAACAAGGAGGCCATCTAAATTCTGTACAAAGAGTAATTTAATTCGTAGTGAAGAGAGGTCAGAGCAGTTGGACAGTGAAACAGGGGAAACTTTAAGAATAATCTGGTATTGATTGGCCATACCAAAAATTCTGAAAAATTTACAGTAAAAATATATATGAGTCTAGTTTCGGGAAAAATTTACGGATCTTAATTTGGAGTTCCGTAGCTCCAGATATAGATGATTTAGTGACAATGACTCAGGTAGACAGCCTAGAAAGAACTTATAAGTAAATAATAGAATTGTGTATAAAAGATGTGGAATGAAGAGGAAGAGTAGAAATTGAATAAAATTCAATTATTTATTGTAATTTAATGTTGTAATTAATAATGTAAATTATTATTTTCGTAGCTAAAAAGGAACTCGAGGCATCAACCCATAAAGGAAAGGAGAAGGTTACCGAGGAATAATCAAGCAAATTCGGGTTTGTATTACTATAATTCAAGCTATTTATTTATTCATTAAATATTAGATTAATTTATGGATATGGTAAGTAAATTATAAGGTAAGTGTTTTTATTGAAATTGAATTGTATCCGGATTGATATGGAAAAGTGTAATTAATATTGAAATTGAATTTATTATGAAAATGAAAATGAAATTGAGAAGCTGAAATACCCTATTAACTAGTCGGGCCGTGAGTCGGATATAATTGGCATGCCATAGGACATGGAAGAGTACGGATTTTGCCGGCTTCATCGATCAGCACTTACGTGTCGACTCATCTTATTATCATTACATTACCGATTCGACACTTTGTGTGTGTCGATATCGTTATCTTATTCACATTCTGAGTTCAAACACTTTGTGTGTTGAATGCGATATTGTTATTTGTGCACGATTCGACACTTTGTGTGTCGTATATCGTTATTACCGTAAAGGCACATTGTGCCGTCTTTGGAGTGTTGGGTTGGAATCGTGTATCCGTTAAGGTCCGAGTGCGTTAATAGGGGTAAATAAAGAAAAGGTTAAATTGAATAAAATGAAATGGTTGAGCCATTGGAAGAAATGCGAAAATAGAACATGAACTGAAAAATGTGATTGAAATATGAGCATGAGAAAAGAAAGTATGAACCATTGGTTCAAGAAATGGATAATGGCTCAACATGATTGTGTATTATTTCAATTGTTAAATAGCTAAATTTGAATTGTATGAATATATTGAGAATGATAAACTTATGTTTGAATTGGGTTAGTTAAATTAAAGTTATATGATTTAATGATATGATTATTATGTTTATAATTTGAATTATGGTAATACCATCGAGTATATGTATATACTCGTGACGGTTTCTTCCGCATGCGCGAGTTGTAGAAGTCAAATCATTGAACCAAAGATCCGAAGCGGACCGACTTCACCAAACCTTTGGTGATGTATATTTCCTTTTATAATGTGGCATGTACGTAGGTTGTGTTTAAATGTTATTATGTTTTGAATGTAAATGGTTAAAAATGTTAGTATTACAAGTTTAAAAATTATAATGAAAGGAGTATATTTATTTTAATCTAACTAATATTTTGATAAATTTAAGTTGATATTATATTGATTGAGTTTGATTAGAAGGTATTTAGAATAGAAAATGAATTTATCAAATGAATTGGTTAAATTGGTTGTTTATTGAAATGAATACGATTTATTTTACTGGGGTTTTATATATTAATAAGCGTAAATGTCGAAATTTATATTAAACAAAATTTATATTTGCAAATTGTCTGATATGTCCGGTAATGCTTCGTAACCCTGTTCCGGCGATGGTTCGGGGTTAGGGGTGTTACAAGTTGATGTTAAAGAAAAAGATGAACAAGGGATTAAATTGAATGAAATTTAAGTTAGAATTAGTAAAATGATTAAATTGTAAAGTAAGCTATAAGTTTTGTATTATAGGGATTAATTTGGAAGAAATTATAAATTAGGGTTTTATTATGAACATTAGATAGTCAAGTTGAATATAAAAGGAATTTAAGTAGAAACAAAGCATGAATTAAGTTAAGGAAATAAGTAAACTTAATTAGGATTTAATTGCAAAATAAGCTATAAGAAAACAGTTTTGGGAGAGCAGCAGAAGAGTAACTTTGAAAAATCACCAAAAATGGTAGAAATGGAAATAGAAGTTTAGTGAGATATGACATTAAAGCTTATTGAGTCTATTTTCATATGAAAGAAACATAGAAAGTAAAGGAATTCTGTATTTTGAGATATTTAGATTTTTGTGAGACTGGTTCAGAGTGATTTCGAGATCCCCTGTTCTGACTTGGAAAAATCATAAAAAATTGTACAAAAATAATTGTGGGACATAATTTATATACTTAGATTCCTTAATGAGTCTTTTTTTATAAGAAACAAACTACAACATCATTTGAATTCTGTATAAAAATATAATTAAATTTTAGTAAAGAGTGGTCGGAACTGTCAGTCAACAAAATAGGGGTGATTTTAAAGAATAAACTGTACTTATTGGCTAAATCAAAAATTCTGAAAATTTTATGGAAATAAGATATATGAGTCTAGTTTCATATAAATTTACGGATCTTAATTCGGAATTCTGTAACTCAAGATGTAGATAATTTAGTGACAATGACTCAGGTAGACAGCTTTGAAGGAACTTATAAGTAAATAAGAGAATTGTGTATAAAGGGTGTGGAATGAAGAGGAAGAGTAGAAATTGAATAAAATTCAATTATTTATTGTAATTTAATGTTGTAATTAATAATGTAAATTATTATTTTCGTAGCTAACAAGGAACTCGAGACATCAACCCCTCGAGACATCAACCCACAAAGGAAAGGAGAAGGTTACCGAGGAATAATCAAGCAAATTCGGGTTTGTATTACTATAATTCAAATTACTTATTTATTCATTAAATGTTAAATTAATTTATGTATATGGTAAGTAAATTATAAGGTAAGTGTTTTTGTTGAATTGAATGGAAATTGAGTTGAATGATGAATATGTATTGAAATTGAATTGTATGTGAAATTGAATTTGAAAAGTAATATGGAATACCCTATTAACTAGTCGGGCTGAGTTGGATATAATTGGCATGCCATAGGATTTGAAAGAGTACGGGATTTATCGGCTTTGCCGATCAGGCACTTTATGTGTCGTATATCAGGCACTTTATATGTCGTATTTCAGGCACCTCGTGTGTGTCGATCGTGCACCCTCGTGTCGCTTCGTGCACTTATGTGTCGTATACTGTTAAGGTACTATGTACCGTTTTAGGCACAATGTGCCGTACTGGTGTGTTTGGGTTGGAATCCGTGTATCCACCAAAGTCCGAGTCTGTTAATAGGGGTAAATAAGGAAAAAGTTAAATTGAATAAAATGAAATGGTTGAGCCATTGAAAGAAATGTGAAAATAGAACATGAACTGAAAAATGTTATTGGAATATGAGTATGAGAATGGAAAGTATGAACCATTGGTTCAAGAAATGGATAGTGGCTCAACATGATTGTGTATTATTTCAATTGTTGAATAGCTAAAATTGAATTGTATGAATATATTGGGAATGACAAACTTATGTTTGAATTGGTTTAGTAAAATTAAAGTTATATGATTTATTGATATGATTATTATGTTTATAATTTGAATTATGGTAATACCACTGAGTATATGTATACTCAGCGTACGGTTGTTTCCGTGCGCAGGTTGTAGAAGTCAAGTACTGAACCAGCATCCAAAGTCAGATCCAACTTCAGCAAACTTTTGGTGATGTATACTTTCTTTCGTAATGTGGCATGTACATAGGTTGTATATAAAGGTTATTATGTTTTGAATGTAAATGGTTAAAAATGTTTGTATTACAAGTTTAAGAATTATAATGAAAGAAGTTTATCTATTCTAATCTAACTAATACTTTGATAAATTTATGTTGATATTATATTGATTGAGTTTGATTAGAAGGTATTTAGAAATAGAAAATGAATATATGAATTGAATACGGTTTAATTTGCAGGGGGTTTTATATGATAACAAGCAGAAATGCTGCCAAAATTTATATTAAACAAAATATATTCTGAAATACTTAAACGAGTCCCATTTCACTTTTAATACAGACTTTAGACTTTGAAAGTTCATTATAGGGATTAGTTATTAAAATTATACTATGAATGTTATTTTTTTTAAATTATTTGCAAATTGTCTAATATGTCTGGTAATGCCTCATAACCCTGTTCCGGCGATGGTTCGGGGTTGGGGGTGTTACATAATCAACCTTAAGTACTAGTCCTATACATGCCATAACTCATGGGGACTTGATACCTCATACCGAGTGTCTGCTCGATAGTGTGAAAATATCTACGGCGGTCTCCAACCCGAGCTAGTTAAATTAACCTATAAGAGATGAGAAAAATAAAAGGAGTAAGCAAAAATGCTTAGTAAGTTCATCTGCATAAAACTGATAAACACTGATATTCATTGAATATGCATGACTGCAAGTTATCATGATAAGCTTTCCTCATGAACTCATGGTTACTTACTTAATTATCCTTAAAGCTTACTCATTCTACCTCTTACCATATTCTTACCATGCCACAAGCCAAATGCTCGTTTAATTAGCATAAATTCCTGCACTGATCATCACAAGATCATATAAAACAACACATCAAGCATTTTCAATAAGCCACTCATACTACTAATTTCTCGGTGGTTACGCACTTAGCCCACCATTGAATCTCTTATCGGGTGGTATCGCACACAGCCCACCAACCATTTATATATGGTGATTTCGCACTTAGTTCACCAATCTTCTATAAGCGATGGTATCGCACATAGCCCATCGATTACTAATATATCAAGTGGTAACGCACATAGCCCACCAATAGTAATATAGTTGATGGTATCGCACATAGCCCATCAATTAATAATATATCAGGTGGTAACGCACACAGCCCACCGATAGTAATATAGTTGATGGTATCACACACAGCCCATCAATTAATAATATATCAGGTGGTAACGCACACAACCCACCGATAGTAATACATTCACAAATATCTATCCACATACATATCTCTAATTCAAACGTTCATCCGTAACATCCTCACTCACTATCATTCTTGCTTAACTTTCTACGATTCTCATTCGCATTCCCATAATGCATTAACGAATCTCTCTCATACACTGAGGTGTATTGATTACACATATCCCACTAGGGTTCATGTAACACCCCATACCCGTGCCCGTCGCCGGATTAGGGTTATGAGGCATTAGCAAACTAAACTAAATTCCGAAATAGACCTTTAATTGAATTCAAGCACAAGCAATGCGATCATTACTATATTATATAACATTACAACCTATTAAATAAATAAATAAAATAAAAATAAAAATGTACAACGAGTTTTATTACCAGTACTTAATACATACCAATGTCTGAATCACATAACTTAAGCAGTCATGACATATAAATATACATTTAAACCATATCTCAACTTATGTCAAATTATAACATATATCAGATATCAATCAAAACTCATATAACTTAAGCTGAGTTTCATTCATATTACTATAAGACATATGCATATTAAATCAATTGAACCATTTAATAATCATTTACATATACAAACATATTAATGTTACAACTTGGCCGAATATACCGTTACACCTTTCATTTGGATTTATAACAAACCAACCAAGAAACATATTCATTTCTTACCATTTATAATCGGATCTACATAATCAACTATCACATATATATATGTCTTGTTATAAAAGTATAAATATCACATAGTCAAATTCACTTAAACATAGCATCATTTATTCTTACTAAACACATCAAGCATATGCTATTTGCCATAAGACCGAAACACATGTCTTAACTCAAATAACATTAGTAAAGTGTACTAAGTAAGTAACACATAAATTCACCTTAATCACAATCAAGCACGCATCATAAACACGGCAACCATAATTCACATATAAACAAAAACCAAGACCAAGTTTGCTTAAACCATCACCTAACATATTTATATATATATACCAAATGAGCACCTTTCCACATATGATATAAACCATGACCGAATCTAAAACATCCATTAACATTATGAACAAGCTATGAAATCAAAACATAGAAATGAAACTTAACCAAAAGAAGTAGCCATTTTCGCAAGGCTATATTTATATACAAGACCAAAAGTCATTAATCTAAACCTTAGTCTAACCTATACATGCCTTCGATTCAAAACTAAGATTTAGTACCAAAAGGGGGTGATAGTGTGGTTGACTTTTCCGACGATCCTCAGATGCCCGTAGCTTGATGGAAAATCTATAAAACAGAACAAAGAGCGCACACGAAATAAGCTAACTAGCTTAGTAAGTCTTAAGCGAATTTAAAGAAAATAATTCAACTTAACACCTAAACTTTCCAAGTCAAATACTTGATATTACATCGAACTTTAACAAACCACACATATGGTGTCACATTATCGAACTTCAATAGCATCTTACTTGACATTTCTCATTATTCTACCTTTAACAAATAGTTCATTAAATCAACTCAAGTTTAAATGATAAATATCCATTTCTTGCCAAATACTCAAATCGTATGCACATCATTTTAAACGGAATCATATACAAAAGCATATATATATACGCTCATTCACTTTACATCTTATCACTCTAAAAGTCCAACATGCATGAAATATCAATATGAGTTTCTAGACAACCAGCCGAATATACAAACATAATCATATACCACATTTTCGTCCAACATCACACACATATACACATATATGTATACATTTATAATTGAACGAATATATTTACTCAATTAAACAACTCACAGGTACTTACCCGTACAGCTCTGTAATCTATTTCATACGAATAATCTTAAGTTTAACCTTTTTGCCAACATAACTCCACCAGTTTATATGCATAAGCTCGTATTTAGGAATCACCGGCATTTAGCCTGCTAGGCAATAAGCCCGAAACTCTTCACCGGCACAAGGCCTGTTAGGCTCAAGGCCCGATTCATTTCACTGGCACTAGGCACGCAGGCATTTAGCCCGATACTTTTTTCCACCCAAGACAAGGCTGCTAGGCTCAAAGCCCGAATATCAACACATTTAATATTTCAAATACACAATGCTTAATAATGAAATCACAACATCTTATATTCTTTATACTACTTTCACTTATCGAACCGAACTTACCTATTCACATTGCATTAAACAAAATAGTTTCACTTCAATACCATACACTCATATTCGGCTATATCATGTATTTATGCTTTAAATATCCAAAATTCATCATTCACTAAGTTCATAATTAAATTCATTGACATTAGAACGCTTTAGGGACTTACTCATTTGTCGATAGAGCCGTGCAAATCTCATTTATTCGAGAACCTTCGCCTTCCCCGATCCAAATCTGTTTTTCTTTGTTCTTGATCTAAACACATTAAAATTCAGCTCATTCAAGTAAATTTCATTTCAATTTAGTCCCAAAACACATAAATGGGCAAATTACCATTTTGCCCCCACTATTTCACAATTTTGCAATTTAGTCCTATTTGCATAAAACTCAAAATACACAAAATTTCACTAATTAACTCAATGGCCGAATATCCAATAGGCCTATACAAGTCCATATTTTCCATTTATTTTGCAAATAAGTCCTACTAATTTTTATTTTTACAAATTAGCCCTAAATACTAAATTTCACCAAAATTCCTAATACAAAACTTGTAATTCTTTAACATATTTTTAATCTAAAACCATCAAATACCAAAACCACTTAAACATGTTAATGGCCGAATCCTATATACATACAAATTTCAAAAATTCAAGCATGGGTCGGGTAATATACAAAGCAACGATCTCAAAAACGTAAAAATTATCAAAAACCGAAAATCACACGTACCTTAATCAAACAAATTGATTGCCGAAACTTAAAGCTTCTTCAACCCCTTTTTCTTAGCTACATTCGGCCATGAGAGAGCATAAAGATGATGGCTTCTTTTTTTATGTTATTTTAACATATATTATATCATTTAATATAATTACTAATTTAACCTTATTTCATAAAATTTCTTAACATAAAACTTAAGGGTAGATTAGACATATGCCGCCCACTACCTCTAAAATTGGGTTATTTACCCTTTTCATACTTCATATTATAAAGCCATGCTCAAATTAACACATTTCACTTTAGTATGCCACTTTTACACTTTATGCGATTAAGTCCTTTTAATCAAATTAAGCACTTAAATGTTAAAATTTTCATACGAAACTTTCACACACATCAATTCACATATAATAGACTCAAAATATAATATTAAAATATTTCTCAGACTCGGATTCGTGGTCCCAAAACCACCGTTCCGATTAGGGTCAAATTCGGTCTGTTACAGTTCATCATATATTGAATTCATATCAATTCAATTCTAACACATACCTTTGTTTCTCATGATACAACCACATCCATTCAACATATCCGTTGAATCATTCAGATTGTCAAATAATTCTCTTGAGTCTCATACAAATAGTTCTCATTGACATTATACCCCAATAGGGTCTTACATACATTAATATGTCGATGCCATGTCCCCAACAAGGTCTTATATGAAATGTCACATAGTTGCCATGTCCTTGACATGGTCTTGTTTAATATCTCTCACCGAAGCCATATTCCAATATAGTCTTACACGGAACCTTAACTATCATCATTTCATACTATTTACGCTTCTTACTATTCTTAGATTCAATTCTCTTTACTACTCATCAACAAGTATTTGATACATTCATTGCATAATTATACATTCCATAAAGTATCGGAATATTAAAAATAACTCATACAAAATTACAACATTTGCACATGAACTTACCTCGATGTCGAAAGGGCCGAAAGGGACTTTTTGTCCACATTTCTCTTTTCACCCGTTCTAGGTCCGAAACTCGTTTTCTTTGATCTAGAACAATGGAATTTAGTGATTTAATCACTTATAAATCATAATCCACCATAAACTACACTTTAGGAAAAATGTCTATTTTGCCCCTAAACTTTGGCAAAATTACGATTTGCCCCTAGGCTCATAAATAAATTTTCATCACATTTTCTTATTAAACAAGCCTAGATAATCCTGTAATCCTCTTATAACTATCCACAATTCCAACTATTTCATGCCTTAATGAACAAATTACAACTTTTGCATTTTAGTCCCAATTAGGTGTTTTAATGACAACACCTTTCACAAAAGTTGTTTATCAACATCCTAACAATCATTTTCTTCCATAAAAACTCAAAAATCAGCATGAACTCTCTCATGGTAAGTCCCTAGACTTTCAACCATGTTGCAAAATAGTCTCCTCTTTAGAAGGCTTAAGCTTTGGGGACTCCAAAAGTATAAAAATTATCAACCAAAACCATCAAAATCACTTACTTGAAGAGGAAATGAGTTGCTGAAATTTTGAGCTTTCAAACACCCCTTGCTTGCTGAAAATTCCGGTGAAGAAGAGAAGGAAATAAAAAGATGATAGCTTTTTATCTATTTCATCTTATTTTATTTCTTTTTAATACCTAACATGACAACATTTAATGCTCTTGTCCCCTTTGTCATCCTTTGACCGGCCAAGCCACTTAACAAGGCCAAATTGCACATTTGGGGCATCCAATTAATACTTTATAGCTATTTAGCACTTCTAGGAATTAAAATGGAACTTTCACACTTTATGCGATTTAGTCATTTTTCACAATTTAGCTAGAAATTGCTAAAATTAAGGCACCAAAATTTTCATGCATCCTTATAAACATGTTATAACACATAACATAACATGAAAATAAATTTATCAAACCTCAAATTAGTGATTCCAAGATCATTGTTCCAACTAGCCCCTAAATCGGACTGTTACATGTTCACTAGAAACCTATGTGAAATCTAAGTGAAATAAGTGATCCGGGTGCTGGTCCGCACGTTCTACCAGTGCCTGAGTTATCTGGCATGTGTTACGGATACTCGACAACTTGTGTGAGCAGCCCTGAGTAGTTACGTATGACCGGCAACTTGTGTGAGCAGAGCCGAAATTGTGACTATGTGAAACGGGTGCTGGTCTTATAAGTTTTACCAGTGGCTAGGTAATCCGACATGTGACGCGGATACCTGACAGCTTGTGTGAGCAGCATTGAGTAGTTACGTATGACCGACAGCTTGTGTGAGCAGACCCGCGAATGTGAATAGCTCGAGAACGAGCCTATGTGTGATAAGTGATGTTAAGTAGCTTTGGCTACAAATGTGGCACTATGTGCAATATTTCGATGTATCCGTTAATATTCCGATGTGTTCAACGGGAAATGACTAAGTGTAAATGACTGTATTATGTGATGAATAAGTGCAAGTATATGTGTGTAAACTTATGAGCAATGTGCTCGACATGTGATCGAACTTTGGTAAGATTGATACGGAGTAAGTGTTACTATATAGAAAACATGAAAGAGTGAAATTTAGAAATAAAATAGTTTTGGACAGCAGCAGTTATGTGCATTTGAAAAATCACCAAAAATGGTAGAAATTGAATTAGAATTTGAATAAGATATGGAATTAAAGCTTATTGAGTCTATTTTCGCATAAAAGAAATGGTGTAAGAAAACTAATTTCATATTCTGAGATAATTGAATTTTGGTGAGACAAAGTCAGAATGATTTTGGAATCCCCTATTCTAACTTTGGAAATTCATTAAAAATTGTACAAAAATAATAATGGGATAAAATTTATATCCTTGAATTTCTTAATGAGTCTATTTTCAAGAGAAACAAATAGTAATGTCATTCAAGTTCTGTAGCTCGAGATATAAATAATTTAGTGACTGTGACTCGAGTAGACAGCTTAAGATAAACATGAGTAAATGGTGTGTAACAGCCCGATTTCGACCCTAATCGGAACAGTGGTTTCGAGATCACGAATCTGAGTCAAAAAAATATTTTAATATTATTTTCTATGCTCATTATGTGTGAATTGGTGTGTGTGAAAAATTCATATTAAAAATTTGATCGTTTTGGTGATTAATTGTGAAAAGGGGCTTAATCGCATAAAAAGAAAATTTGATGGTTAAATGTGTAAGTACTAAATTGATGATGTCTTTATAAATTGGAGGTTTAAAATAGCAAATTGACCATTAAATGGACTTAGTGCTGGTCATGATTATGCATGTAATAGTGATTGAAATTTTTATTATATTTTATGTTAAAATATATTAGTTTAATATGTTATAATAATATGAATAAAAGATGAAAAGTGTTCATCTTTCTTCAATGTTCATGGCCGAAACTTGAGAAAATAAAAGGGAGAAAAGCTTTGTGATGTTCGGCCCTTTGTAAGCTCAATAGGTAAGTGATTTGAGTTCGGTTTTTAATAATTTTTACGTTTTTTAGATCGTTGCTTTGTGTTTTAATTAGCCCATGTCTAAATTTTTGAATTGATTGTGTATTTCATGAGTTGCCATTGAAGGAAGCTTGTTGTTTTTTTTTTTATTTGAAGATGAAATATTAATTATATTGGATAGATTAACAAGTGTTGTTCTTGAATTTTTTATGAAATTGAGTGATTTGGATTAAATTGCAAAAATAAATTTTTGAGGGACTAAAATGCAAAATAAATGGAATGTATGGACTATTATGGACAAGAGTAACATTCGGCCCTAAAGAAGTGTATTCAAATTTTGAGTATTTTGTGTTTTATGCAATAGGGACTAAATTGTAAAAATTATAAATGTTAGGGTAAAATGGTAATTTGCCCATTTATGTGTTTTTGGACTAAATTGAATGAAAATATGTTGAATGAGCTTAATTTGTAATTTATTTAGACCAAGAACAAAAAGGATCGGGGGTGGATCGGGGAAAGGCGAAGTTAATCGAATAGCCGGGAAAAACAGAGTCCGTCGATACTCGAGGTAAGTTTTTAAGCAATTGGGTTGAATTGAATTATTATCTATAATGAAGTACATGAATTAAATAGAGGTAAATATGTACAATATGTCAATGCCGAATGTAGTTAGTTGGAAGATGAATTTAGTTGAATGTAAAGTATAAATATATGTTAAAGATATGGCTATGTGAGACATTGAGTCAAGAAATGAATATGGTTGAAAATGATGAATAATTGTTTATTAATAGTATTTAGCCAAATGTGAAATGGTATAGAAATGAATAAATTATTTTTATACATATATGTGTATATGTGATTGGGATTGGGATTCAAATTTTTATATATATGTGTGCTTATTTAGACAAGTATCAAGACCAATAAATGCGCTAAATGAGTGAATTTGAATACCGAGCACTGTGTGTGCGAAATCGGTCACGTGGCACTAAGTGTGCGAATTTAACATTCGAGTACTAAGTGTACAAAATAGGATAATAAGCACTAAGTGTGTGAATTTAACATCCGAGTACTAAGTGTACGAAATCGAATAATAAGCACTAAGTGTGCGAATCTATTTTCCGAGCACTAAGTGTGCGAAATCGGACAAAGAATTTTAATTGCATGAATTGAATTTTAAAACACGTTTGGTACAAAAGGAATTTCGGTCGATGAGTATGGAAGGTGTGAGAGTAAACATCAATTTAATGGTTGAAATGGTAAGTTTTCGATACTATGAGAATTTATTATTTGAATGGTAAGTATAAATTTCATAAGTAGTATATGAATAAAAACCGATTGCTAAATGTATGTATGTTCAGATTTTGGAACTATGAAAGGTGATAGGTTAATATACTTTTGTATTCTAGTGATGAATGGAATTAAGACTTATGAGAAGTCTCTTTGTAAATGTTTAGGATGTTCGGTTTATGGGTTAATAATGTGTAAATTTCTATTACAATGTAATTTGGCTTTGTTATGTAATTGCTTATAACTTACTAAGCTATGTTAGCTTACAGTGTGTGTTATTTGATTATTTTATAGATTTTGAAGTCTAACTACGAGCTCCGGGATCATCGTCAAAGTCTATCACACTATCGACTCATTTTGGTATTTTATAAACTGAATTTTTGAAACTATGGCATGTATAGGCTATCTTGTGTTTTGGGTTCGTTTTGAAGTTGTAATTATTAAGCCATGCGAAAATGGCTAGATATGATAGTTAAATTTATTCAAAGATCTCGATCATGATATATATATGTGCAATGTAGTTGGTATATGCATGATGACATAGTAGTGGAAGTTGCTATGAAATGCTATTAGGGTTTGACATATATATAATTATTGATTCAATGATTTCGATAGGGTTGATACATGAGTATTAATTGAAGATTATGAATTACCTTGTGATTTGGTAGTAACATATGTATATAAATGGTTAGTAGACATTAACATTCAATTTGTTATAATTGTTAAGTGTGGATAATGCTACGTTGGAGATTTTATTTTTAAGATTGATGAATAATAATAATCATATGAATATTCAAATAGATTATTGTACTTATATAGATATATAAGTGATGTGTATTTGATACGTTTGCATTATGAAAGTTTTTAATTCGGCATTAGTTAAAGAGTTTGATAATTGTTTTAAATCGTATGAATTTGGGGTGATTTGATTCGGCTAGTGTTTATAAAGATGGACAATGTTGGTTGATAAACTGTAAAAGTAACATATTTTAGGCCCACATTTAGTATGCTTTTGGATGATTTAAGCCTTGAATTGTGTAATTCTTTGCTCTTAATCTTTTGTTTTCATGTTTTATACCCAGGAGAGCACCCAATGACGAAAAGAATGGAAAACGGGCCCAAAACGGAGTAAAAAGGCCATAGCATAAAATCGACACGGCCCGGCCCAAAGATCACACGGCCGTGCCCCACTCAACAAGCTCGAACACGGCCTGGCCACGACTTACACGGTCGAGTGCCATGGGCGTGTCCCTGTCGCAGGAAAGAAGAGTTTCACTCGGATTTGGATATTTAGGGGCAAAGAAACATATTCCGAAGCCTATATAAACACCCTAAGTATGACTAGAAAGGGGGGAACCCACGGCTTTAGTCAGGGGCTGTCCGTCTAGGCCAGAGAAGGCAGATTTGTGGGGATTTACTCAAAGAAAGCCAGTTGATCCATCTCAAGAAACCGAAATTATACTCAAGATGGAGGATCTCTCCTTCAATTCCTTCAGGGGGTTTTAGGGATTTCTTATGTTTTGTTTTATCTTTTCTTTTGAGATGTTTTCTTTTATTGTTATGAACTAAACCCTCAAGATACCTGAGGGGGATGAAACCTAAGATGAATCTTGTCATCGTTTATTGAACTATATGATAAATATTTGACTTGTTCTTAATTATGTGTTCTTAATTCTTTTGTTGATATTTCTGGTATGTTAGTTCAAGCATGATATGCTTAGGTGGATGAGCAAAAGTCCCTGCTTAAGAGTAGATCTAGCATAATTAAGCGGAGTTGATCGCACGCCTAGTGATAGGGTGACGAGATTTTGCTGGATTAGGGTAAAACCTAATATGGGAGTCCATAGATCGAGTTAATGCGATTCTAGGGGTTTTTATTAGAAAGAGATTTCAATTAATCAACCTAGGGTTAGACGTTAGTCGCCTCGAGAGAGGGATTAATATAACTTAGGGAATCTTACAGATCAAGTCAAATGGATAAATCGTCTGGTTCAGAGTTAGATAACAAGTGAAGTCTAGGTGGATTCTCCCTTGGGCATCGTCTTAATCAATTGGCTTTTCCTCAAGTTATTTTCCCAATTTCATTCTTATTTGTCTTAGAGTCTTTAGTTTAGTTGTTAGTTAATTTTAGATTAGATAAACATTCACTTAATTCTGAGGCTAAATAATAAAAAGAGACTTAGTATTAGTACTTTTGGTTCCTTTGGGTTCAACATTCCGGTCTTGCCTTAACTATACTATTGTTCGATAGGTGCGCTTGCCTAAAAATCATTGTCATAGTTAGTTTCAGGTTCGATCATTCTTTTTATAAATTTAAAGAGTCTGACACGCGATCATTGGTCAAGTAAACTTTGTAAAGGTTTGGTAATGTTCGATATGACTCGTAAATGAATGTCGTAAAATATGTGCATGGTTTATGAATCGAAATATGCTTGCTTATGAATTTGGTATTCGAATAACATGCATGTAATGGTTGTATACTTCGAACAGCATGTTTATTAAGTAGAAGTAGTTTAACATTGATGCATGTGAATTGGTTCAAAAATTTAATTTTATACATGATATGTACATGATTGAATTTCGAAGCATCCTTGGACTTTTATTGGTTAACTGATCTATATGTACAAAAATGATTTGTATAAGTGTACAAAACGGTGGTTAGTCGGTAATGCCTCGTAACCCTAATTCAGCGACGTATACGGGTTAGGGGTGTTACATGGTGGAACTATGTGTAATTATGATTGCATTATCTTGAGAACATATTATGAGGATTGTTAAAGGCATGTTAATAAATTGTTTATTATTTACGTACTTACTTACTAAGGGTGGGTTTGGATGGGCAGTGCGTTTACCTGCTGTTAGTGTAAAAACAGCGGCGGCAGTGAGATTAGATACTGTAGCGATACTGTAGCGCAAGACAAAAAGTAAGTTAAACGCACCACACCGCACTCAATCGCCCATCCAAACCCACCCTAAGTTATATGCTTACTCCCTTCTCTTTTCCCTTGTTTTATAGTGTCACCAAGCTAGCTCGGGATTCGGAGATTGTCAGAGATTCATCGACACTATCAACACTATCCACACTTGGTTGTTTTGTTATGTGTCATAATTGATTTGGCCTAAAATGATGGCCTATGTTATTTGAGAGTTCATTTTGTATAAGGCCATTGATGTTAGCTATTATTGATCAAGTTATATGTGTTTATGATGATGCAATTTATGAGATGCATGACTCGGCTGAATGAGTGTGTGATGAAAATTGAAAATTTTTAAATTTGGACGTAAATTTTATGTCTCGATTTAGTATGACTGTATGTGTTTTGTTTCGGTAATGCCTCATACCCTGTTCCGACGTCGAACACGGGTAAGGCGTGTTACAGTGCCAATTTACTTCAGTTTAACCGATGAGACACTAGGTGTCTAATGAAGTCATGAACTAACTAAAATACGACAAAGGCAAGCGCACCTATCAAACAGTAGTATAGCTATGGTGAGTAGGGAATATCGTATCCACGAGGACTAAAAGTACTAGTAATAACTATCTTTCTATTATTTAGTCGAATAAATTAAAGGATTTTGTTTTAACCTAATCTTAACTAACCTAATTACTAAGATGAAACAGAGAGTGAATTGGGAAAATACTTTAAGAAAACCAATGAGAGAGACAATACCCAGGAAAGAATCTACCTAGATTTCACTTTTTATTCCGATTCTGAATTAAACGATTTATTCACTTGTCTTGATCCATAGAAATCCCTAAATTATGTTAATATCTCTTTCGAGACTAAGAACAACTAACTCTAGGTTGATTAATTGAAATATCTTTCCAATTAAAACCCCAATTGTCACATTAACTCGATCTATGGATTCCCTTATTAGATTTGACTTTAATTCGGCAGATGTATGTCGTCTTATTTCTAGGATTGCAATCAACTCCACTGATTAAGCAAATCAAACTTGGATTAATATCCTGAAAATATTAAGGCAAGGATTAAGAACACATAATTAAGAATAAGAACAAGTATTTATCATGTAATTCAGATAATTAAATAATAAGATTCATCATAGGTTTCATCCTCCCTAGGTATTTTAGGGAGTTTAGTTCATAATGTAAAAGGAAAACATCTCAAAATAAGGAAACAATAAGACATAAAGAACCCAAAAACTTCTAAGGAAATTTGATGGAGATCTTCAATCTTGAATGAGATCTTGTTTCTGAATTGATTCCGACGGCTTCCTTTGAGTAATTTCTTCGTTCTACTCTTTGTATCTCTTTAGATCTTATTCTAATATGTTATTTATAGACTTTAGAACGCTCAAAATACCTAAAAATTGGCTTTTTCTGTGTGAAAATGAAATAGGGTTCAATAGGGACACGGGCGTGTGATCAACCCGTGTAAGAATGCCCAGGCCATGTGTAAATCTGACATGGTTCGAAATCGACACGGCCTGGCACACGGGCGTGAGTCAACCCGTGTGGTTCACACAGGCATGTGCTTAGCCCGTGTGGGATTGGCTTTGCCGTGTAGATCCTTAAGACAACCTGTTTTGTCTGATTTTGGCCCATATTTAGCTCCTTTTGCTCCCCTATGCTCACCTAAGTATAGAAACATGAAATTAAGGGATTAGGAGCATCAAATTCACTAATTCTCATCATAAATCATCCAAAAATATGTCAAACATGAAATTAAAATATGTTACATTTATGATTTATCAAATATCCCCACACTTAAGCATTTGCTTGTCCTCAAGCAAAATCCTCAACTCACAATTAAAACTAATTCTTCTCAACTTATAATCCTCATCAATAGTGTTTTGAAATAATTCACAAATAATCATGCATTGATATTTCAACTAAAAGAACACTAAAGCCTCAAACAATCTAAGTCGAGTATTTTAACATGAAAACATATGTATTTCCCCTAACTAGAATGAAAAAGAAGGTTAGAATCGAGATCGAATTGATAAATTACCTAACTAGAAAAATAAATTACTACTGAATTAATTACATCAATCAAAATTATTAAAGAATAACACGAGCTTCTTATCAGAATATAAAATTTTAAGCTCAAACCAAAGAACTAGTATACAATTTTTTTTACTGGATAATAAGAGAAATTTAACAACTGAAACAAAAGAACATAGTTAGGCAACTAACCAAGTCAAATCTCGACAAAAAGAGAGTCAATAAAACGAGAAAAATTCTCCAAAAAAATGGACTATGGTTTAATATTAAGGGTAAATCAAGAATGGTATTGTAGGCTCAAAAGGGTTCATTAAGGGTTAATTATGAAGGTGAGCTTTTTATGGAATAAGCAGGTTAGAACCTAATGCATGGAATAAGCAGGTTCCCATATGCATAATTGGAAACACGAAAATTTATATACTTTTTTATGCCCTTTTTGACCCAAATTCATGCAGTTTCGAGTTAATTCTTGTCAGAAAATAATTAAACATTATTAAATAATTAAATTGTGCTAAAAATATGAACATGATGAATTTTAATTAATTTTATAGTTAATTTTGATTTATTTTGACTATTTTCGACAGATTCGCACAAAGGGCAAAAATTGTCGAAGAATAAACCCGAGAAGCAATTTAAAGTATCAAGGAGAATTTATTTCCAGCCCAAGACGGTCCGATTATGATTATTTAATCATAATATAATTAATTTTAATTTATTCCCAATTTAATTTGGGCTAATCTTAATTAATTATGAAAAAGGCCCAGTTGAACCGCATCAGTTGAACCAAACCGGTTGAACTGAACCAAGCAAAGAGTTGGGCAGCCCAAACCGTCCACATTGCTGGCCCAAATCAGCTTATTAGCTGATTAATTAAGTTGCAAAGAAGCCCTTGAAGACTCTTCAAAGTTGCATTCAAACCCCTCCAAATATTGTGGCTTTGTAGATTTGCCCCAGGCTATTTTTAGCAAAGTTGAATCCATCAACTTTGCCACATAGGTGGCCGGCCAAGGGAGGCCTCTTTTGCTGCTGCTATTTGCTATTTTTAGCAGCCTTGATCAGCTATAAATACACCCCCTTACTGATCATTCATATCACACCTCAAGCCTTCACATTCTCCTCTCTCATTTACTCTCAATTCCCCATTTCCCCTTTTCCCTTCTTGGTGTTCTTGTGTCGATTTCTCCTCTTGGAAAAGAGGTGTTTTTCCAACCATTTTAAGCAGCAATTGAAGTGTTCATAAGCCCCTTTGATAGCCGAGGACAACGAAGAATGAAGAAGGGATCAATTAGACAAGCGACGGAGAGCCACCGGATTTGTTTCTTGTTTCCTATCTCTTTAAATTATTTGTTGTTGTTTTGACAAACATGCTTATGAATATTCATGCTTTTGAAATGTTTAATTTAATCAATTTAGCTTGAATTTAATTCGTGTTGGTTTGATTTCATTTCGCTCTCTTAAATTATTAAAATTGTGTTTATGCTGTTAAAGGCCTCGGTGAAATGTTTGATTACGTAAAACCATGTTAAGTTATCTGGCATTTTAATTGTTTAGATAGCTGATGAATTAATTATTTAAACGCATTGAAATTGTAATTAATGGACACAATACTTAATTTGTGCATGTTTAATTCTTCTAAGGTAGCTGAAGAGTAAATTAGCATTGTATTTGACGATACATATACCTTGCGTAACTTGCAGGCTTTTTGTAATTAAATTGTTTCAAGGTAAAAATACTTTGTTACTTCACATGATCTTTTATATGCTTGTTAGGTTGAATTAATCGTTTGCATCGACATAGGAATATGCGAGAGATTGTTTAATTTAATAAGTATGTATGTGCAATAACATGCTTATTAGTAGAAGTCTGATTAATCGTTTGCATTTGCATAGAAATATGTACAAAAGATGAATGGATTTTTATTTGTAAGTATGTTCATAAGTTAGCAAATTACCGAGTTGCCATGTTTTAACAAGTATAAACACGAGCTTAATAATTCTAAGGTAAGAAATGTTATTAATCCAACACAATTATGTCATCTTGATTAAACCCAGTTTTTGAAATCGTGCATTAGAACTTGTTTTATTTTATTTTACTTTGTTTTTCTTTTAGTTTCCAAATAGTTTTCAAAAATCAAATATTTTTCCATCACCAAAGTGTTTGAAATCATTTTCATAAATAATTCTTTTACAGTCCTTGTGGGTACGATAACTCAACATTTACTTGTCACTTTATTACTTGTTACGATTGTGTACACTTGCACATTTCCACCATTCCAATAATCGAAGCAAGTTATATAATAACCAATCAATATTGACACACTCATGACCAATAATAGAAGTGAGCAAAAAAAATATATGCTCTAAAGGCTCAAAATCTCACAAAAATTTATGGCTTTTGATGTCAGTCTTGTAAATCTCAAACTTCAAGATAATACCTCAATTTGGGAAAACAACCTAGTAATTTTAATTTTAAAAATATCAGCTTATCATGCTTTATATTCTAGTGTCTTAAATTTTAAACAATCAATGCACAATTACCTATAACTTAATCCAAAACACATCAATAAAAATCATAAATCAGTCAAAATTCATTCCAATAGTAATACGAGACAATTACTTGAGAACAAGACATAATTCAGGGATTTTCTAATAATGATATAATTAACCTCCCCACACTTAAGATGTACATTGTCCTCAATATACCAAAATAGATAATAACAATATAATCAGAATATCACAAGAGAGGGAGAGAACTGAAACTGCCCTGAATTTTGGATGAAATCTTAGAACAGTAAGAGCGGAATTGTGGATATAGCTAAGTGAAGTGCATGATTCTGAGCAACTATTAAGAAAATAAACACAACTATGGAAGAAGATTAAAGGATTACTCGATTAGGAACAACCATAAAAAATAAAAGAGAGTTCAAAATATAAAAGACAATTCTTGAAAAGATGATAAAAAACATAAAAGTGAATAAAATAAAAATGAAAATAAAAATTAAATAAAAGAGATGGACTCAAAGGTCCTCATCATCAAACGCGTCGTGAGTCGTCGACGTCGAAGATGAAATATAGAGATGGTGGCAAATCTGCTGCAATATAGCCTCATGATTGTTGAACCGCTGAAAGCACTGCTGCTCGAAGTGAGTGAGACGCTCGGATATGCCTGTCAAAATGGTAGTAGAAGAAGGAGGAGGTCGGTGACTCGGAGGTGGAGGATGAGGTTTGGTCCTCGTGAGAGGGAGGAACATCATCAGTGAAGTCCTCGAGGTCATCCTGAACGTCAAAATAAAACAATCTGTACTGTTGAAGATCCACTCCACGTCGCCGCTCGATCATCCTCATGTGGATCATACTCGAGTGCACTTAGGGGACATCTAACCGACTAGGATAAGTGCCGAGGACTGCCCCAGTGTGTCGAACGAGGCGAGTCACATAAGGGCCTAGACAGATGGGGCCTCTCATGTGGCGGTCAGCCTGATGGCGGAAAGATAGAGCAATAAAGTACACCAAGTCAATAATATGACCATGGGCCATGTTCCATAAGAAGTAAGTGTCCTGGGTGCTAATGAAGAGTGCGTGAATATATCGTAGGGCTAGAGAGAGAGAAGTCACCTTCGAGCGACTCGTGTCATAAGGTGTCTAACTCACTTTAAGATCGGTCCAACAACGTGATGGTGAGTGATGGATGTGTCGAAGCTGTAGAAAGTCCTCGGCACTCATGAACTTCTCTGTGTAGATTCCCATAGCAGCACCGAACTCTAGGACTCTCATATGTCGCGTCAAACCACCTAGGTGAAAAGTGATGATGCCCGGCTCGTCAAGAACCATCATGACCTGCTGTACCATAATCGTTGAGTAAAACTCCTATGTTAGCTCCATGTATGTAGGCTCGATGATGGCAAAGAATCTATCCCACGAAACTGTGGTGATAATGGTGCGCACATCATCAGCGAGTCAGACTTTCTCCAGTGCGGCCCAATCAATGCAACGACCTAGGCCTAGTGGTTGTACGCGAAGGAGCTGATATAAATCCACCTGGGGGCTCGCCGAAAATCAAAGATAGGAGTGGCGAGCCTCGGCAAAGGCGCTCGAGGAGGAGGTTGCCCGGGCTCCTTTCGCTTTTTCGAGGAGGGCATGTGCTTAGCCCGTGTAGGATTGTCTTGGCCGTGTGGATCTTTAAGATAGCCCGTTTTATCTGATTTCGGCCCATTTTCCGCTCCTTTTGCTCCCCTATACTCACCTAAATATAGAAACATGAAATTAAAGGATTAGGAGCATCAAATTCACTAATTCTCATCATAAATCATCCAAAAATATGCCAAGCATGGAATTAAAATATATTACATTTATGGTTTATCAGTGTCAATTTATATAGCGTTGGACGCAATTATTACTTCAAATTTATCCGATGAGGCATTAGGTGCCCAATTGGTGTGTTGGTTGGATCCATGTATCCATCCGAGTTCGAGTCCGAATCGTGTTAATAGGGGTAATTAAATTAAACGATTCTATGATTGATATTGGATGATATTGTATGAGAATTGAAAATGGGATAGTGATTTGAAACATTAAAATGAGATATGTTATGATTAAATGAAATACATGAGTTATGTACTCGTGAATTGGATATGGAATGGATAATGCCATTGTTTAGATGAAATGTGAATCAAATTGCGAAAAGCTATTTATATAGCCAATATGAGGATTGGGATAGTTGTGAAACAAATGAAATATGATAGCATATGTAAGTTGAATATAGTATGAAATGATATGCTATTATGTATGAATTCAAAGAGTTGGTATATGGTAGTTGAGATTTTTAAATATTAATATGTGTTTATATTTCAATTATACATTTGTAATGTCTTGTCTTTAAATATTCGGATTATAGAAATATCACTGAGTTTTACTCAGCGTACAGTTTTGTTTTTCCGTGCGTAGGTTAGATACTTCACTTTTGATCACCGATTCAGCATCCAACAACGATCTCGAACTCAAATACGGTGATGTTTATCTTTTGTGTCGGCACGTAGGATGTCTAAATGATAGTTATTTTGTGAATGGATTGTAAATGAGGTTATAAGTGTATTGTTGGTTTGGTACATATGTAAACATGTGTTTGTGTTTGAATCCATAGTGTGATATGGTAGATTGAACCAAAGCTTGGTACGTGCATGTGAATTTAAGTTAATGTTTTAGGTAGATATGAGCTAGGCCAAATTGATGGATTTTGGCATGTTTATAATTTTAATTTGAATGATGCATTGATGATATGTTTTGATGATATAAATGTGGTACCAATGAAGGTAAATTGGTTAGGCACCTAGGATGATTGTTTTGGCATGTTTTAAATGTGTTTGATCGTGTTTTGAACAAGTTAAACAAATGGTTTTTTAGTTGTTTAATGTTCAAGCTTGTAGGAAATGGTAAATTTGTTTAAGGCACATTTAGGTCTACACGGCTAGCATACAGACGTGCGAGGCCATTTTGAAGGGTACACGGCCTGGCACACTGGCGTATGGTTTGGCTGTGTGACTCAAATCAGAGAGTTATACGGGCACAAACACGGGTTGGGACACAGCTGCATGTCCCTACTTCGAATGCCCACACAGCCAGACATACAGGCGTATGACTATTTATAACACCCCCTACTCGTATCCGTTGCCGGTATAAAGTACGAGGCATTACCGAGGAGTATGGAACACTTACAGACAATTTAAACCATTTATCGCTCAAATACCAAAGTTAATTATAAAATTTTCTTTAACGGACCCTCGAGGTCCAAATCATGCATTAGGATCGGGTCAGGACTAATTCTAAATCAGAATCGTATGAAATTTTTTTGTAAAATCCCAAAATTTATTTCATTTACAAGGGTCCCATGCCCGTTTGACTGGGGACACTCCCGTGTGGCATGGCTGTGTTGCTCACATCGTCGTGCCTCTGAGGCGTGTAACTCTCTGACTTGCATCTATGAAGGAACTCGGGTCACACGGCCTTAGTACACTCCCGTGTTTCTAGGCCGTGTGGTAAAGTTAATTTTCACAAATAAGGCTATTTTCCAAACCATATTTCTCACTTATTTGATCCTTATTCTTCACCCACATTTAATACATACAAAAACCAATTTAAGATATTCAACCGAGCCTTATACTTAATACCATTTGTTAGTCGTACACTTCATATAAATAACAAGAAACGTATATGAGCTCAATTCTCATTAAATTTCTCATATATATAGACAATTTCACATTATGTAATCATATAACATATAGCAACCATATCTTAATATTTTAAATACATTTTCATAACAACTTGTCTTGATTTCATACTATTTTATATGTGAGCTTTACTCATCAAAGTATTTGAAATATCATCTTTATGCAAATAGTAACATGAGGTACATAATTCCATAATTATGAATGAACATATTTATCAATCACATTCCATGTTCATATATCATAGTCTCGTGTCTCCATATATCAATAACCATCATTTTCTTGTATTTCAGATAAATACTTGTAACCATACATAAGTATGCAATTCGCTATTTCTTCATGTCAATCACAATTTCAAATGACAAATTCTTGTGAATACGCTCACCAATTTCATAATTCTATGTATTTATTGTTTTCCATATTTATCCTGTTGAATTCATCGAAATTTTGATGGATTTCTTGTAGTACACTCATGGTGTACACTCTCATTAACCGTCAATTTGTACTCATATATATACATAAGTCCTTTTCAGAGAGCACACTCCCGCGAACCTCATTTCTTACAGCATGATTACCAGTCCAGGCTAAATCCCCTGTAAGAGAGCACACTCCCGCGAACCTCATTTCTTATAGCGAGATTACCAGTTCAGGCTAAATCCCCTGTAAGAGAGCACACTCCCGCGAACCTCACTTCTTACAACATGAGTACCAGTTCAGGCTAAATCCCTTGTAATATAAACTCATAAAGTATTGTCGGGATTACCAGTCCAGGCTAAATCCCTTACAACGACAATTACTCTAATGAGCTTAGATCTGAATTACACCAAAGCTAAATTCGGACCTAATTGGATTACCCGTCTGGGCTAAATCCATTTTCCACATATTCTTCGGGAGGGCTATATCAGGATCATCCGTCCGAGCTAGATCCTTTTCACACATATTCTTTGGGAGGGTTTATATCAGGATCACCCGTCTGGGCTAGATCCTTTTTACCGTCAATTCCTTTTTAGAGATCCATCGAATTTTCCTTTCATTCAACCGGGATTTAGTTTCCATTTTCATCTAGAATATCAATACTTCATCAATTATCATACAATAAACATCCAAATCATATTCATATCAATAAAAATATGTTTCAAGCATTTAAGAATATAATTCAAGTTACACGAACTTACAATTTGATTTTTATACCATAACGATAATCTTATTTTCATAATAAATATTTGAAATAAAACATTATATCATTTCTAATTCAACGTTTACCGATTATAATCGGGCATGTGATCAATTTATGCATAAGTCATTCATATGTTTTCCTCCTCCTCTCCATTCCACATCCTTAGTATAAATAACACATTTGTAAGTAACATTAACTATAATTTTTCACTATTTATTTATGCGAATATTAAAGTTGTTCATTCATGTTGTAGTCACTAAATTATTTTTATCTTGAGCTAAAAAACTCCAAATTAAGATTAGCTAATTTTATATGAAACTAGACTCACATATCTTCTTACCATAAAATTTTCAGAATTTTTGGTTTAGCTAATAAGTACAGTTTATTTTTTAAAGTCACCCCTGTTCTGCTATCTGACAGTTCCGACCCTTCTTCACTAAAAATTAATTATCTCCTCATACGGGATTCGGATGATATTATCGTTTATTTTTCTTAAAAATAGACTCATTAAGGATTTTAAAAATATAAATTTAATCCCTAATTATTTTTCTCTAATTTTTGATCATTTTGCAAAGTCAGAATAGGGGAACCCGATATCATTCTGACCTTATCTCACAAAACCTATTATATCTTATGATTTACAATTCCATTACTTACACCGTTTCTTTTATAAGAAACTAGACTCAATAAGATTTAATTCCATTTTTTATGCATACTCTAATTCTATTTATATAATTTTTGGTGATTTTTCAAAGTTAGACTACTGCTGCTGTCCAAAATTGTTTTCGTGCAAAGTGTTTATTTCCTTTTTGCCCCAAATTTCACAGTTCGTACAATTCAGTCCTTATCTGATTAACCCCTCAATTGGGCTAATTTTTCTCAATTCATATTTTATTATATCATTTTAAAATACTTCATAACTCTTGAAAATTATAAATTTAGCATTAGACCTTAATTCCAAACTCTTTTACAATTAGGTTCTAAAACCAATTTCCATCAAATTTACTTGATAAAATCATCATATATCAAAATTAAAGCTTCAATCCTATATTTATTCATCATATTCTTCTAGCACTCATCCATAGAAACTTTAAAAATTAGCCATATAATAAAAAACTAATGACATAGTAAGTTGGACTCAATTGTAAAAGTACAAAAACATAGAAATTTCAAGGAGAAAGCAAGAATTAAACTTAAATGAAGCTAGAGTATGAAAACCAGCTTAAACCCTCTTCCATGGCTATTTTTCAACTGATGAAAATGAAGAGAAATGAAGAGAATTCTAGATATTCCAATTTGGTCCCATTTTTATTTAGCTATTTTTGGTAAATTTCCAATTTTTCCCTTATTTCACCCATTACCTGATTTTTCTCAGCTATTGCCGCCCAAAATATCTCATTGGGCTTATTTGTACTTTAGGTCCTTCCTCATTTGACAATTAAGCTATTTAACAACTTTTACACCTTTTTCAATTTAGTCCTTTTTATTTAATTAACCACCCAAACGTCAAAATTTTCTAACGAAATTTTAATACTACCTTATTGACATTCCATAAATATTTATAAAAATATTTATGACTCGGTTTATAACACCGAGATCTCGATACCTCTTTTTTCTCAATTTCTTGACCAAATAAATCTTTATAAAACACAATTTACTATTTCATTTGTTAGATTTGGTGATCTCGAACCACTATTTCTGACATCGCTGAAATTTAGGCTATTACACTATTCACATAGCCTGACCACACGGCGTGTGAACCTTGCAGTAAAATTTTTTCTAACTTTTTCCTAAAATTTTCAAATGTTCTCGATTTAGTCTCAAATCATTTCTAAAGTGATTTCAAACCCTCAAAGGCCTTAATAACGGACTCTATGCATGTTAATGACGAATCATTTTATGATGTTTGAAATTAATGATTAGATTACGATTACTCGATATTGCTTTGAAACCCTATTCTAACGACAGATACGGGTTAGGAGTGTTACAAAATCGAGGTCGATATGGACCAAAATATAAAAAATAGAAAATTTTGAGTCAACGTTGCGACTTTAAAGTTTCCTTGTCACAATGTGACCCTCTATTTAGGGCTCGTCATGACTTCGAAGCAACGACGTCGTGACATGAACGTAACTCTATTTCTTATCGCGGCGTCAAAGGTTCGTCATTACGAAGTGACAATCTATTTATTCTAAAATCAACTTGTTATAAGTTAAAATGACTTGGAAACACTTATATTATTTTGTCATGCTATTAAATTACCAATCTACCAAGGCTACTAAATGAATATACTTGAAATTAATGGTCTTCCAAATTATAAAATTTCAAACTTAACTTTAACCATTATACGTTTAAAATAACCAACCAAAAACACATACAAATACACAATTTTTTACCTTCAATTTTGCAAATCAGCCTTACAAGTATATTCAAACATGATTTCTAATATTTGCATGCTATTACAGCTTAAACAACCTAACCATTTGAAACATTAAACCAAAATACCCAGGTACACGCCAAAAAACCAAAATGAACCACTTAATACAAACATTGTTCGGTCGAAAACAATAGTCAAGATGCTAGCTTCAAGTCTCAAGGCTTTGAGAATCACTGGAATATGCGCACGGAGAAAACAAACCGTACATTAAACAATAGGCTAAGTGGTACTATTTAATTCAAGATAACATAAACATTTACAAGGATCATGCATAACACCATTACACAATTTAGCCAAGTTATAATCTACCAATCTAACATCGCATCTTAGATACAAAAGAGTAGATGAATATGACAAATAACTAATGCATTCATCAATTTGCAAGGCAAATTATCTATACATACCAATTGGGAATTACCATTTTTCATACCTTATTAGCTAACACAAACAAACATATATCACACATCTGTATATGCTATTAACATTTTACTATTCATATTCCATGACATTCAAATTATTTATCTTGTTTTCATACCTTCCAAACTCGTTTTTGGAGTCTATCGACTCATTTATATCTATTTCAGTATCACATTCTATTCTCATTCTATTTCTTTTCATATTCAAGTTTTCCAATTCTAATTAGAATGTTACGTCCGATGAAACCCTAGTAAAACAGACTTGGATACACGTGTAAACTACACCACACTAGATAGCTCATAAGAGTTTAAACTACAACACACCAGGGCACTGAAGTGCAAAGCCTGAAGTCATCAAGTGCATATTCAAATACTAATGCATCCCTCCACCACACAACATTATACTTGGTGATCCGCAACAAATGCTTGATCCAGTATTACATGTAATGATCTTTGTATATACATATATCCTAAGACACACATATTTCATCTTCCATGTGGTGAGTGTACAATTACACTCGAGACACACACATCCCATCTTTTGTACATCCTATAAGGCGCATTTTTAGCGTCTCGTTGCCACATCAACTGAAAACGCCTCCTGCATGAAGCGTTTTCTTCCCTCACATTTTCAACCCTAACCCGTGAAAAAAATTCAGAACCTTAGCCCATGAAAAAAATTTAGAACCCGAGAATCCCAAACGATCATGGGGTCCCACTAAATTTGTTTTTTTTTTTAAATTCCCCTTGGTTTCTTTTATAGAGGGGGTTTTGCTCCCCCTTACTAGATTAACTCTCTTGATCACTGTCCCTTACAAAATAAAAAAAAATTTCTCTTCTAAATTGTTTTTTCTTAAGTGTTGAAGCTTTTTAAGAGAAAGATTTATTTGTGTTTGTGGTTGAGGGAAACATTCTCATAGTTTTAAGGTATTTTTGAATTCACAGTGATGCGGTGGCACTTGGAGAGCCACACATTTCATCTATCGCGTTGCAACTTGGCTCCAAGTTCACGGTGGTTAAACAGTCACGGGTCGAAGTGTAACACCCCTTACCCGTATTCAACGCCGGAATAGGGTACGAGGCATTATCGGAATTGCAAATTTATTTTTCAAACATTTTATTTCATTTAGCATTTATATTTGAAACCCATCAAAATCAAACATATTGTCCCATAAACATATTTATTTTTCTCGTCATGTCTTACTTAAATTTATTACTCGTCTCAACATACTTAATTACCTTGTATTAACATATTAAAGATAATCACATATTTACATATCATAATAAATATCATTCACTTATCTTTTCTTCATAAACATAAATTAGTTAATTTATCATATCAATATTTCACGTACCATCAACTCATATTTTCTTATATCACATAATTAAGTTAGACGAACTTATCTGGGTAAATTTGTAGAAATATCAAAATTCAGGGGCACTTTGGAAATTTTCTATTTTCATTGATTTTTCAGTCGATCTTAATCTAAATTAATAATTTCATTCAATTTTGCAATTTTAAATAATAAAATAATCCATTTCATACAAATTGGTCATTTCCACATTTTTACAAAATTAATCATAAAGTTTTACTTTTATTCAATTTAGTCTCTGAGCCTAAAACATTACAAATTAGCCATGCTAGCTGAATATTCATACATATTTTTCCTCCTCCTCCTCTCCATTCCACATCCTTAATGTATATAACATGCTATAAGTAACATTATCAATAATTTCATAAATTACTCATAAGTATATTCAAATCTGTCCATTTGAGTTATAGTCACTAAATTATTTATTTCCAGAGCTACAGAACTCCAATTTAAGATCCGTAAATTTTTCCCAAAACTAGACTCATATATTTTTTACTATAAATTTTTCAGAATTTTTGGTATGGCCAATCAATACCAGATTATTCTTAAAGTTTCCCCTATTTCACTGTTTAACTGCTCTGACCTCTCTTCACTACGAATTAAATTACTCTTTGTACAGAATTTAGATGGCCTCCTTGTTTAGCTCATTTGAAACTAGACTCATCCAGGATTTCATACATATAAATTTTAATCCACAATTATTTTTGTGCAATTTCTAATGATTTTTCTAAGGCAGAACAGGGGATCTCGAAATCACCCTGAACCAGTTTCACTAAAATTTAAATATCTCATAATACAGAGCTTATTTGCTTTCTATGTTTCCTTCATATGAAAATAGACTCAATAAGCTTTAATTTCATATCTCATTCAACTTCTAATTCCACTTCTACGATTTTTGGTGAATTTTCAAATTTACTCTACTGCTGCTGTCCCAAAACTGTTTTCTTATAACTTATTTTGCAATTAAATCCTAATTAAGTTTACTTATTTCTTAACTTAATTCATGCTTTGATTCTACTTAAATTCCTTCCATATTCAACTTGATTATATAATTTTCATAATAAAACCCTAATTCATAATTTCTTCCAAATTAATCCCTATAGTAGAAAACTTATAGCTAGCACCTTACAATTTAATCCTTTTACTAATTCTAACTTAGATTTCATTCAATTTAATCCATAATTCATCTTTTTCTTCAACATAAGCTATATTTAAAACCCAAAAACTCTCAAAATATCAACTTATTTTCAACAAAATCTTGCTTTAAAGCTTCTAAAACATCAAAATTAAGAGAATAGGACTTGATTGACTTACCAATTTGAACTTCAAGCTTCTAACTTTCTATTTTTCCTTTTTCTTTCCTTCTCCTCTATTTCTTCTCTGTTCTGTCTTACTCTCTGTTTCTTTTTCTGTTTCAATTCTCTCTTCTCCTACTCCTTTTTTTTTTTTTTGTTTGTATATATAATAATATAATAATATAATAATATAATATAATAATATAATAATATAAAATAATATAATAATATACCTTAAAAATCTCAGATTTTTCTATGTTATACCGCCTCACTATACAAAATGGTATAATTACCATTTTGATCCTTCGTAATTTCTTTTAATCTATAATTTAACTTTTACTTTCATTTCAATTTAGTCCTTTTCATTTAATTTCCTACCCAAACGTTAAAATTTTCTAACGAAAGTTTAATAATAACTTAATGACACTCCATAAATATTTTTAGAAATATTTATGGCTCACTTTATGAATTCGAGGTCTCAATACCTCGTTTTTTTGGCCCAATTTTTTTCTAATTAATTCTTTCAGTTCACAAAATTCACTAATTTTAAAATATTTCTAAAATCACACTTAACTTATAATTATCGATTAACAAAATTTTCTAACTTTTCGTCAGATTTAGTGATCTCGAATCACTGTTCCAACACTATTAAAATTGGGTACATTACAATTCTTTCCCTAAAAAATTTCGTCCTCGAAATTTCCTTATTATTTTAATCATGAACTTCGTTATTTCTATAATTCTATAGCTCCTTTGTGCACATATTTATCTGGTTTATCATTTATATCCATTCCATATCCTTTCAGTTTGCAATTCATTTTTAATTTACTAATAATTCTTATTATGTGCTTCACATTTCATTCTTCTTTTTTTTTTTTTTTTTTTTTTTTTTCAATTCCAATTTCACTTCAATTTATTCACAACTAAATTTAATTTCACTTTCTCATCATTATACAATTCAATACTAATATTCATCCATCACTTAATTCAATTTCCATTTAATTCAACAATAACACTTACCTCATATTTCACTTACTATACGCATACTTTAAATTTAACATTTAATATTAAATAATTTGAATTATAATAATACAATCAAACGTTGAGCATGTCTATATCGATACTCAGTGGTATTATCATAATTCAAATTATAAAAATTATAATAAATAATAAATAATAAATATCAAACATGTAACAATATAAATTATATGTGTTAATTTACACTTTAGTTTCATACATCAACAATAGACTTTCATCAAATAGCATCATATATCATCTAATTATCTAATCAAATTATGAACCTTTGGTTCAAGCTTTCAATTTCATATATAAATTTTAATTCACAATTCCACTTTTTCGTACTGTCAATAATTCAGTCGGTCAAATTCATTCAATTTTCTTATTTCATTTATTCAATCGATTCCATTATCAATAAATCGATATTTTAGCAAATTTATGAACCTTAAGTTCATACTTCAATTCTCACATTTCAATTCGATTCACAATTCAACTCATAATTTTTTTTTACTCATATTTTCAATAGTTCAATCGATCAATTTTATTTAGTTTTTCTCATTTTAGTTATTCACCCTATTAACAATCGGACTTTGTGGATACACGGATTCCAACCCAAACACACCAAGATGCGGCACAATGTGCCTTAACGGTAACGATATCGACACACAAAGTGTCGAATCGTAATAATGATAACGATAATGATGAGTCGGCACGTAAGTGCTGATCGATAAGCGGCAAAATCCCGTACTCTTCCATGTCCTATGGCATGCCAATTATATCCGACTAGTCCGACAAGTTAATAGGAGATCAATTCTCATTTTAATTTCACTTAATATTCATATCTACCCCTATTAACAAGACTCGGACTTTGGCGGATATGCGGATCAACCAAACACACCAGATTGGCACCGGTGCCTCATCGACTCAAGGTCGAAGAATCCACGAACACTTCCAATCCTATGGCATGCCATTTGTATCCAATCTAGCCCGATAAGTTAATAGGGTATTCAAATCATCATTTCATATTTTTTTATTTCAAATTCACTTTTCCATTTCCTAATCGGTATATAATTCAGTTGATTCACTTTGTTCTCATTTCACTTTCTTAGCCCAAAGTAGACTTTATAGAACACACCTGAGGATACGGAACAGAGCATATCTGAGGTGCATTATGATGCACAAGTGAACAGAGAGCACCAATGTGCTAATAATCGAGAGCACCAACGCGTTGATAATCGAGAGCACCGCCGTGCTAATAATCGAGAGCACCAACGTGCTAATATCGGAGAGCACCAATGTGCTAATATCGAGAAACCGACGCGTGCTAATATCGGAGAGCACCAATGTGCTAATATCGGAGAGCACCAATGTGCTAATATCGAGAGCAGCGACGGCGTGCTAATATCGGAGAGCACCAATGTGCTAATATCGAGAGCACCGACGTGCTAATATCGAGAGCACTAACGTGCTAATGTTCCTTAATATCCCGGTAGTTCTAAATTCCGTCTACTTGGGCATTAAAGTGAATCTCATATATTTAAAGAATTCACATAAATATTTCAAAAGGATAAATAACAATAATTTAAAATTCTTGTAGTACTTACAACAAAAAGGTTGAAATGATATATGTTATTCTTCCTTCACTCCTTAACCTTCTCTTTTCCTTTTCCTTCAATTCGGTCCTCTCCTTTCTTTCTCAAATTGATTTCATATAAACATATAACATTTATATGTAAAAAAGTAATCAAATAAACTTTCTATATTATTTAACAAAATAAGCATGTATAATATATTTTTATTCAATTCGTATTTTTAATTTATTGTCTAATCAAATTTAAAATCACTAATTACTTTTCAATCAATATACATTTCAATTACTCACATATTTTCTTTATTTAATTTAATTTGATTCAATTCAAATCACTTTTAGTTTCCTATTAATATACCTTCAAATATTCACATAGTTCATAATTTAGTTACGTAATTTAAATAACTTTCTAATTTCCAGTTCATTCTATTTTCACTTCTTATTTCAACCAGTTTCACGATAAGACTGATAATTCATTATATCAATAATTTCATAGTTTAATGCAATACACATAACAATATTCAATAACTTCACAATTCAATTCGATTGCACAAAATAATATTCAAGATTCCATAATTGATTCGATCAAATCGGTCTCAATTTCATTACTCAATCTTAAATTTATCATTTTACTAAATACTTACCTTAAAATACTTGTCACACATAATTAATAAATTACGCATAATAATGATAAAATTTGAAAATTAGTGATACAAATATCATCAAAGTCTGGAAATATCACATTATTTTAAATTATATATATTAATAATGGCATATATTTCTAGACTCTACATATACTATATTTGGTCCGAGAACCGACTAAACCATAGCTCTGATACCATTAAATGTAACACCCTTACCCGTATTCATCGCCGGAATAGGGTACGAGGCATTATCGGAATTGCAAATTTATTTTTCAAACATTTTATTTCATTTAGCATTTATATTTGAAACCCATCAAAATCAAACATATTGTCCCATAAACATATTTATTTTTCTCGTCATGTCTTACTTAAATTTATTACTCGTCTCAACATACTTAATTACCTTGTATTAACATATTAAAGATAATCACATATTTACATATCATAATAAATATCATTCACTTATCTTTTCTTCATAAACATAAATTAGTTAATTTATCATATCAATATTTCACGTACCATCAACTCATATTTTCTTATATCACATAATTAAGTTAGACTTAACTTATACAGGTAAATTTGTAGAAATATCAAAATTCGAGGGCACTTTGGAAATTTTCTATTTTCATTGATTTTTCAGTCGATCTTAATCTAAATTAATAATTTCATTCAATTTTGCAATTTTAAATAATAAAATAATCCATTTCATACAAATTGGTCATTTCCACATTTTTACAAAATTAATCATAAAGTTTTACTTTTATTCAATTTAGTCTCGAGCCTAAAACATTACAAATTAGCCATGCTAGCTGAATATTCATACATATTTTCCTCCTCCTCCTCTCCATTCCACATCCTTAATGTATATAACATGCTATAAGTAACATTATCAATAATTTCATAAATTACTCATAAGTATATTCAAATCTGTCCATTTGAGTTATAGTCACTAAATTATTTATTTCCAGAGCTACAGAACTCCAATTTAAGATCCGTAAATTTTTCCCAAAACTAGACTCATATATTTTTTACTATAAATTTTTCAGAATTTTTGGTATGGCCAATCAATACCAGATTATTCTTAAAGTTTCCCCTATTTCACTGTTTAACTGCTCTGACCTCTCTTCACTACGAATTAAATTACTCTTTGTACAGAATTTAGATGGCCTCCTTGTTTAGCTCATTTGAAACTAGACTCATCCAGGATTTCATACATATAAATTTTAATCCACAATTATTTTTGTGCAATTTCTAATGATTTTTCTAAGGCAGAACAGGGGATCTCGAAATCACCCTGAACCAGTTTCACTAAAATTTAAATATCTCATAATACAGAGCTTATTTGCTTTCTATGTTTCCTTCATATGAAAATAGACTCAATAAGCTTTAATTTCATATCTCATTCAACTTCTAATTCCACTTCTACGATTTTTGGTGAATTTTCAAATTTACTCTACTGCTGCTGTCCCAAAACTGTTTTCTTATAACTTATTTTGCAATTAAATCCTAATTAAGTTTACTTATTTCTTAACTTAATTCATGCTTTGATTCTACTTAAATTCCTTCCATATTCAACTTGATTATATAATTTTCATAATAAAACCCTAATTCATAATTTCTTCCAAATTAATCCCTATAGTAGAAAACTTATAGCTTACCTTACAATTTAATCCTTTTACTAATTCTAACTTAGATTTCATTCAATTTAATCCATAATTCATCTTTTTCTTCAACATAAGCTATATTTAAAAACCCAAAAACTCTCAAAATATCAACTTATTTTCAACAAAATCTTGCTTTAAAGCTTCTAAAACATCAAAATTAAGAGAATAGGACTTGATTGACTTACCAATTTGAACTTCAAGCTTCAAACTTTCTATTTTTCCTTTTTCTTTCCTTCTCCTCTATTTCTTCTCTGTTTCGTCTTACTCTCTGTTTCTTTTTCTGTTTCAATTCTCTCTTCTCCCTACTCCTTTTTTTGTTTTTGTTTGTATATATAATAATATAATAATATAATAATATAATATAATAATATAATAATATAAAATAATATAATAATATACCTTAAAAATCTCAGATTTTTCTATGTTATACTGCTCACTATATACAAAATGGTATAATTACCATTTTGATCCTTCGTAATTTCTTTTAATCTATAATTTAACTTTTACTTTCATTTCAATTTAGTCCTTTTCATTTAATTTCCTACCCAAACGTTAAAATTTTCTAACGAAAGTTTAATAATAACTTAATGACACTCCATAAATATTTTTAGAAATATTTATGGCTCACTTTATGAATTCGAGGTCTCAATACCTCGTTTTTGGCCCAATTTTTTTCTAATTAATTCTTTCAGTTCACAAAATTCACTAATTTTAAAATATTTCTAAAATCACACTTAACTTATAATTATCGATTAACAAAATTTTCTAACTTTTCGTCAGATTTAGTGATCTCGAATCACTGTTCCAACACTATTAAAATTGGGCTGTTACACGAAGTATAACTCGGGTCCCCAGTTGGCGGTGGTTATGCGGTCATGGATTCAAGTTTAATGCCACTGTAAGAGGATGCTTCATAAATTCCATACATAAGTTTGATATCATAATCATAGGGAAAAAGATAGGGGCTTTCTAGTACAATAAACTTATTCTTTTTCTCTATATTCGCCAAAGCAGTATCATTAACCTCGTTGTCCAAAATCTATGACAGAGTTGGAGGCAAGAGGGCTTTCAGGGGGGGGAGTGACTTGTCGCTGGAGAAAAGTTGAAACATGACTCGAGATGATAGTGATTATTGTTATTAAAGAACTCATTAATAACTACAATAGCAGTCACCCCGACTCGATTTCATCTTTTTCTCCAGCATCACAGTCACTCCTCTCCTGAAAATCCTTTTGGTCCCAACTCTGTAACAGGTTTCTAACAATGAGGTTAAAGATACTACTTTGATGGAGATGGAGAAAAAGAATAAGTTCATTATACTGGAAAATTCTTTTGTTTTTCCTTATGGTCATGGTCTCAAACTTAATTATGGGGTTTATATAGCATCCTCTTTCGGTATCATGAAACTTAAACCCCTAACCATATAACCATTGTCAACTAGGGGCACGAGTAATACTCCAACCCGTCACTGCATAAGCACTGTCAACTGGGAGCCTTAGTTATATTTCAACCCGTGATCGTATAACTACTGTGAACTAGTAGCCTGAGTTGCAGTGTGATAGACTTCTAAAGTGATGGTTCCATCCTGACATGATAGATGAAATGCGTGGGTCTCCAAACGCTACTACATCACAGATATACCTTAAAACTATCATAATATCTGAACTTGTTTTTAGCTTAGATGGCTAGAAAGCATGACTTCTATTTCTCTCTCTAAAATCGATCTATTTCCCTAAAAAAAACCTAAAACTCTAATTATTTTTAAAAATCGGACTTTTTATTTAATTTACCCTTATTATACATATATTACCGTGGATGGAAGAAATAAAATGTAAAATCCGAAAAGCCCAACCGGTTGGCGACGTCGTGATTCTTTCGTCGCTAAAAATCGCTACTAGATTAAAAGTATGCATGATGGTTTGTTTTTTCAATAGAATATTGTGGGCCATATTCCAAAACTACATCCGTCTTAAGAGTATAAAATTCAATGACACCAACTTTACAATATCCATTTTTCCATTTTTTTCGTATTTATTTATTTGAATTGATCAGATTTTAGTGGTTGATCACGATCGCAAATGGTTAAAATGTGCTTATAGTACTTGTATTTTATGAAAATTAGGAATTCAGTCTTTGTATTTGTATTTTTAAGAATTTAGTTTTTCTTTTCATATATTAAAATTCAAGTACAACTGTTAATCTTATTATTTTTTCTTTGTTAAATTCAGGTTAAGTACATGGTTACCATAAATTTAACTAAAAAAATTAACAGTGTTAATAATCAAACTTGAATTTTAAAATATAAAAAATAAAGGGATTAAATTCCTAATTTTTGAAAAATATAGAGATTATAGAGATATTTTAACCATCACAAATAGATAGTATTTTAGGTGGGGGAAAAATGATGATATCCATAGGCATGGGGTAATTCATAATTGTCCTTTTCCACCCATAATTTTAATTTCATTCCTCTCTTTTATTTGTTTTAAATGCTTATTTAAAATGAAAAAAAAAATACAGCAAAAGATATCATGAATTTCAAATTTGACAAACTCAACTTGACGATGGGTTGGAGAGATGCATGCATTAGATTTTTATGGTGTAATTGGTTGCCTTGAAGTAAAGAAAAATATGCATTGAATGTAAGTTGCTGGTTGGCATATGGGATTGTATCTTGGTCCCATACCTAGTTGCGGGCTGAAATTAAAATTGAAAAAATAAAAATAAATGTGACTGGAGATAAAATTGTGAGAATTATATATTATAATAAAAGGAGAAAGAAAAAAGCAAGGTTGAATAATTGAATCAAATCTCTTTAATTTTACAACCTCAAATTTGTGCTTCACTTTGAATACGAGATGGAAAGAGAGTTTTGATTGCATTGAATAACATCATTTTCATTGCAGTTTGGTAAATATAACAATTTGGCAAAGATAAGAAATTTGGAAAGTGAAGTCTTTTAAACAAGTCATTCAACTTGTGCAAGTGCCCCCATTCATATTTATGCACTACTTCTTTTGTTATTCTCTATTCAACCATTTTATTTTTAAAGTATATAAATAGAAAAAAAAAAGAATTATTGCATTAGCTGCACTTTCCAGTTTTCCAGTTCAAGTTCATCATGTTGTTTCAGAAGGAAAGCATGATTTTGATTTTGACAGCATAGCAAGTTGCTGGTACTTGGTAATCTGGCGTATCTCTAATACTTATATATGATATCTCAATGTCAGACCCAATCATGCAATGCCATTTAATTTCATCCCCAAACTGACTTTTTTTTTTCCAGTGGATCAATCATGGAGGTAGCTCATAGTTAATCCAAATTCCAACCAGGATTTTATGTCTACATGGAGCAAGTGCAAACCCCAATTGCAATTTTTATATAGGATATAACTAATGAACTGTTAAATGCAATAATCTTTTTTGAAATAATAAATGAAATCATTCTTAAAAAATGTTTATAAATGACGAATAAGCAAACCCTTCTTTTATATATATATATATATATATATATCAAGTTGAGGCAATACCAGGGGCTTAGACAATTTGGGTTGATTAAGATTCCTTGTGAAAAAAAAGGGGTCTTTAATGGGAGAAGACGTAAATATTGGGAATTGGGAGGAAACTGGGAAAAGGTATGTGTTTGGTTTGGTACTAGGAATTCAGCCCAAGTTTCAACATCCAATTTGCTTTATTTTTTTATCACACAAAGGAGAGGCTGAAGGTTAGTTGCCAAATGGGGAAGAATATCATATGCATGAATCAACAAGTTGTTAGAAGATTGGATTTTTTAAGTTTAAAAGTTTCAAAATAAGTATTCTTTGGTAATGTTTGTTGTAACTCTTAATTTGTCTTAATGTTTTTAAATAGAATATGCTTACACATACTGCGTTGTGTAATAAGCAAAAAGCAATGGTTCAAGAAACAAGGATAGAGAAAGGAAAAGAAGAAAAAAAAAAAAAAGAGGGAGCTTTCATGTGAATGAGATCATAAAGTTGTTTATTTCTCTAAGATTCAATTAATCATTTCCTTGAATGCTTTCAAGATATTTGAAAATGATGGTCGTTGATAGATCATTGTCTTTGTTTTTGATCAAACATTCATTGAGCGAAGCTGTATCTCTGCATTGGTAAGATGGCTTAGCCGTCGTCGAGATTTGACGCATCGGCAGTTGGCACACAGACAGGATGTTGTGCTGAAAGTATCGATTAAATTTTAAAATTTAAAACGACACGTAAATTGAAAACGTAATGTTATTCATGTTTAAAGTAGTGTGATACCATTTCCCAGCTTTCGCAAGCCTCGAAAAAGAATGGCAATAGAACGAAACAAGAGCACTATGAAAATGAAGAACAGGGAAGGAGAAAAGCATTGGAACAAAAGAGTGTAGACTCTGGATACTATGAAAGTATACAAATTGAAATAGGAACTTCTGTTTTTGATCTCTTTTCCTTTTTTTGCTTCATTTTCCCCATAGCTATATACAGCTTTCCCTAAATGATCAAAATCACAAAGATGAACAGTTTTTACTAATTAAATGACTGAAATCGTTTTTTCCTTTTTTTGATATTAACTTAAAGCATACAATCCCTCTTCTTCCCATACTTCCACCAGAAAATCAACCATTTCCTGCAAATTAAGTCATTGTTATAAGACAGAAAAATTAGTGCAGGCCAAGAAAAGCTTTACTTAAAAGCCGGTTACACGAAGAGTAGACTTACGGAAAGAAGAATCGGTCGTGGAAATGGATTCCTGGTCCCAAGTAAACTTTCATAAGATGCATTCGAACTGTAACAATGTACATCAGGGAAATTAAGATAAGTAGGATTAATACAAACTACAAACACAGAATCTCAAGATGAAGAGTGACACACCTTAATCTGGGCTGTCGACTTTGTCGAGTATGGTTCCTAGGCCTATTACTTCCAATCCATTGAAGTCTGGCCTGATTCCAGACAATAAGACCTACAATGAACACAAATATAATTGTACGTTTTAATTTTGAGAATCTCAAAGTTGACAATAACATCAAGAATCAAATTTCAATGATCAATCCTTGACTCATATATTCTGTTGACTTAGAAATATATATATTATATAATAAACAAAACTTGCCCTGATTTACAAAATCAGATGGGTTGACAATGCCACTGCTGCTACTGCATTGGCTTAGAGTTGGGTTTGATGCACTAATTGATGACAAGCTCCTTTGAGATTGGAGGGCACTGTTTTCCAATTCATACGTGCTGCTGCTCCAAAAATCATCAGAAATGCTAGGCTTCCTCACTCTACGCCCTCGAATTCTCAATCCTTTTGTTGGCTCATCCACAGCAATAATCGGTGTGGGTTTAGTGCAGCATCCGAAACAACCACTGCTCTGTTGAAAACCAGGTTAAAACCATACACAGATATATAAAACATCTAGCAAGAAGCAACTGCAGAACTGAGCCCGTAGAAAAAAGGGTTTTACCATGTTAAACAAAAGTAAATTTGGTAGAAAGCTACATTTTCCCTTTGCTTTTTCATCTTTCAGAAATAGGAAAATATCACTGAAATTCACTAGTTACACAGCCACACTGTATCAACTGTTAAGTCCTGCAGCAATTTGCCAACTATATCTCCTAGTGGAACGATATCATATAATTGAAAAGGCAATAAAAGAAAAACACTCTGCGTCTGTTAGATAGCTTGAGCAGCTAGGCTAGTATTTACAGGTCTGATTTGCATCAACGACATTAAGGAAGTCCTAAGATTAGGTAATAAAAGGAAAGAAAAACATATTACCAAATTGAAAGCTAAAAAAGTCCCTAAAAAGTAGTATTATTGTTGGTTTCCCAGCTGCTACACTGGGAAAGAGGCACGACATTGTCAACAGATTATTCTGCAAATTTGCAACTATGTTCAGAGTATGTGCATATTCCACTTGGAGAAATCTTTTCCTTTCTAGTATAGACAAATAGATATCTTCTTCCCCAATTACAGATTAATTCCTTGACATACATAAGCACCTTAATCCGGCCATACACACAGATCTGAAAAGACCATGCATATTTTATAGGAAGTTTCATTTGGTCAGAGAAATTATACCCTTTCAAGGATTCGTAGAATGACCAACTAGAAACAAATTTCTTGTGAAGGGAGCTAGTATGAGATACAGTAACAATAGCTCAACCTGTAGAGATTTTGTCCATTTTCTTCATTTCCCTCCATGATATTACTAGTATTGCCATCTTCTCATGGTACTAAAGTTGCATTGAAACCAAGTTAAATCATATAAGCAAATTAAGTTTCACAAAACCCCCTTGTTCTCCACCTCCCATCATATGTTTATTAACTCAGGATTTTGTCCTATCCCATTAAACAATTTACAGTTGCAACATATTGTGCATAAACAGTTATGCCATTGTATCTAATTCGTACTAACATGATGCTACTCACCCCCACCAAAGAAAAGAAAAAAAATGTGGTTCCTTGTCTTTATAGATTGGGACTTCCACTTCAACATTTTTGTTTGGTGATTTATTGAAAAAAAAAAAAAAAACTGCGTTTTGGTCCTAGTTCCTAATAAAGGCCTCCCTTTTAACTCATATTTCTATTAAATTGGTATTCTTTAGCCCAACAATATAGTTGCAAATATTAATCTCGTTTTCTCAGCCTATACGTATTCTCAAATCCAAAGGCCAGCACTAAATCAGGTAAACTGTGACTTAATACGCGCCTTAAGTATCACATGAAACTACAAAAAATAAGTAAAAAGAAATCCAAAAAGAAAATAAACCATGAAATCATTGAGGGAAAAAAAATTACCACATGCAATCAAGAAGGTCAGTTACCCAAGTAGTGATCATACGATGAACAGTGACCATTTCTTTTTCTTTTCTTTTCTTTTTTTCCCGGGCGAAACTATCAAACAACACCGATCATCAGTGTACCTCACAGCCACCAAAAATACAACAATAATCCGAAAAAAAGAAAACTCAAAACCCAGCTGAAACAGAAACTGAGGAATCTGGAAATAAATTATTGGGTACTTGATATTATCAATATTTGTTATCCTAATATTGGGGATAGTGGGTGAGAAAGATACTTTGATAGAAAAAAAAAAAAAAAAAAAAGGGATAATGGCGGTTGTTGCTGCAATTTGATTGGGCAGTTTAAAAGAAGAAAATCATAATTAGTGAAAGCTTGAGAAAGTATAATTTATGCTATGATTTCATTTTCCTGGGTTACGGGTGTGGGGTGGAGGAGCTGTTTTTTAACTACTCTTATCTAATCAGAATAAAAGCTTTTTGAAGGGATTTGAAATGCACGCGCTTTAGGGTTTTTGATTACTGATGGATGTACCGTTTTTTGAAATATCGGATTAAATATATCTATTCATTTCGCTAAATCTAAATTATGAGATGAATATATTGAATACAATATTTTTAACTTCCATAAAACAAAAAATATATATATTATTGGAAACTATCTAAATTCCAAATTATTAAGCGAATCATGAAAATGTTGAAACGAAGTTAATTATTATTTTCTTATTTAGAAATTATAAATAATTTAAAACGTTTTATTTATCTTAAAAGTTATCAATATAAAAGCCCTACCCTGATGGCAAGAAGCATTAATGTTGAAAATGAAGTTTGGATTAATAAATGGGTAAATGATTTTAAAATGTTTAATATTGCCCTCAAAGTGGCGCCAATTATGTTATAAACATTTGAAAATTATTGGTTTCAAATAATGGGTAAGCTTTTTATTTTTATTTTCTTTTAAACTTTTTTTATGATAATCGACTGTCCAAAAATTAGGGCAAAATACCCAAATATACTAAAAAAAATTTTATTTACGGAAAATAGTCGTTTTTTTTAAATTTATGGAAAATGGTCATTTCCCCACAAAACGTGTCCACGTCAGCGCGTTTGTGGGGATGCAGCAGGAAAGCGCTCCCCCAAGGGCGCGCTTTAGCCCTACAACGGTCAAAATTTTTTTGACCGTTGGGCCTCCAACGGTGAAAAAAAATCCCTATAAAAATCCCCAACCCTTTTATTTTTTTACACTTTAGTCCTTACTCAACATTCTCTCAACTTTCTCTCAAATTCCTCTCAAATTTCTCTTTAAGTCCTTGAAACTTCCTCTGAAATTTCAAAATAGTCCTTTAATATTTACAAAAAAGCCCTTTTTACTTTTTTTAATATATTTTTTTTGGAAGATTTTAAAATTTTCGATCATATTACAATGGCCGGAGAATTAATTCGCCTAGACAACAAACACATCTACGTCGATCAAATGCAAATGGTAAGTTTTAATTTTAATTTTTCAATATTATTTAACATTTTTTAGGTTTATGCAATTTTAATTAATTTTTATTTTATAATTTTTTAAACAGTCTGTAGATCGGGTGTTGCAATGCTATATTCGTAATATGCATGGTCCCCCATCGTCGTTAATCGAGAATTACCTGGGGGAAGCGGGTTTTGGCACGTGGCCACGATAGGCCGAGGATTCAAGTTGGAGCCGAACTTGATCAGTGCGTTGATAGAGAGGTGGAGACCCGAGACATACACTCTCCATCTTCCATGCGGAGAGTGTACCATCACTCTGGAAGATGTGCAGTTGCAGTTGGGATTGCCAGTGGATGGGTCGGCAGTCACCGAGTCCGCAACTTCTACCGATTGGGTGGCCGTATGCTACGAGCTTCTGGGTGCCATTCCGGATAACATTCATGGAGGTCGGATCGAGATGGCCTGGTTACGAGACACATTTTCGGAGCCGAATGATGGTTCGACCGAAATAAAAAGAATATGGTATCCTTTGGCATACATTCTTGAGATAATTGGAGGCTATCTAATGCCGGACCTGTTTAGAAACCTTGTACACTTGAGATGGCTGCTGAAACTTGTTGATTTTAGAGCGTAGGTGAATTGAGTTGAGGGTGCATCGTCTGCATATCAAAGTTGTATCGAGAGATGTGCCGGGTGACGCGGCCGAGTAAAGCGAAAATTGGAGGTTGCCTATCATTACTGCAGTCATGGGCACGGTTTCAATTTCTATTTTTACGTTCTCGACTCGACCACCCATATACATTCCCACAGATAACGAGGTAAATTTAATGTTATATTTTACAATTATTACGTAGATTTATAATATAATTGTATGCTAAAAAATTATTTAATTAGGTGGAACCATTCGGCGAGTTATGCTGGAATACCTACCTCGCTTGAAGATATACGGCTTCTATTAGACCAATGGTCGGAATCACAAGTAAGTTTCAAATTTCGTATTTATAATTTAGTATTTCGTATTTAGTGTTTACTATTATGTATATAACTAATATTTTGGTCATGTTAATATAGTTTCAATGGACACCATACGAGGATCCGGCAATTCGGGCAGTAATTCCGGAGGAGTTCTTGCAAAATCCAAGCATTTGGAATGTGAAGGTCCCATTGATCAACTATGCCACCGTGGAGATACACTAGTCAGATCGGGTTCTGCGACAATTTGAATTCCGACAACCGATTCTCATGCCACCTGAGGTGCTCGATGATGAGTACAAAGTGGACTTACGACAGTTGTACACGGATTGGCCAAGATTTTGGTCAGCATATATCGAGATGTGGGAGAATCGGTATGACTATTTACCTATCCGGGAACCGATCATCGTTCCTGAGTTAGCGTGCGTACCGGAATACATGCCATAGTTTAAGATCCATGGTAAGCTGTATTTGTTGTCGGAAGAAGAGAGGCGACGGCAACTTCGTGAACAAAGAGAACGTCGGGGCCCTTTAAATCCAATGAGAATGGGTGATGAGACGGGGCCATCAACAGCACCGACACAATCACCGGGCCCATCAGTTTAGCCAACGACACCGACATCACAGCCTTTAGCCTTTATGCCAGGTGCGTACCCTAACCCTTATATGTATCCTAACCCATATATGTTTCTTTTTCCCAGTCCCCCCAGGTTGGAATACATGGCCCGGTTCGAGTCCGTTCCCGACTACTCCGACTGGCCAGCTGATCTTGAGGCTGCCGTGGCGTGAGGGATCACAAGAGGCGCCGTCGGGGAGCACTTCTTTTTACCAGTCTCCTTCGCCATATGGGATTCAGACACACCCGCCGTGGTTTATGCAAACACCTCCAGGGTCGTTATTTTATCAAGGTGGGTCATCCTCGCAACACCCACAACCAGACCCACTGTCGGAGGAACCGGAATCTCCGCCCGAGGTTCCACGTCCCCCGCCGGAAGCTAGAAGAAGGAGGAATCTAGCGCGTAACTGCCGACCACCCCCGTGTGGCACTGATTCCGACCGGCATCAACATTGATCCAGACGGGCTTTTTTATTTTTTAAATTGTAATAATTTTTTTATTTTTTAATAAAATAAAAGTTATTTTTTATTTGTGTTTGTAATTTAATTTTAATATTTTCAATAAAATAGAAGTTGTTTATTTTTTTATATGTAATTTAATTTGAAATTTTTTAATAAAATAAAAAGTTATTTTTTATTTTTTATTTTTTGTAATTTATTTTTAATATATTTAATAAAATAATAGTTGTTTAATTTTTTATTGTAATTTAATTTTAATATCTTTAATAAAATAGAAATTGTTTAATTTTTTATTGTAATTTAACTTTAATATCTTTAATAAAATAGAAATTGTTTAATTTTTTATTGTAATTTAATTTTAATATATGTAATAAAATAAAAATTTATTTTTATTTTTATTTTTATAATTTAGTTTTAATATATTTAATAAAATAATAGTTGTTTCATTTTTTTATTGTAATTTAATTTTAAAATCTTTAATAAAATAGAAATTGTTTAATTTTTTATTGTAATTTAATTTTAATATATGTAATAAAATAAAAAGTTTTTTTTATTTTTATTTTTGTAATTTAGTTTTAATATATTTAATAAAATAAAAAGTTGTTTTTATTTTTATTTTTGTAATTTAGTTTTAATATATTTAATAAATAAAAAGTTGTTTTTATTTTTTTTTTTTATTTTTTTGTAATTTAGTTTTAATATATTTAATAAAATAAAAGTTGTTTTTATTTTTATTTTTGTAATTTAGTTTTAATATATTTAATAAATAAAAAGTTGTTTTTATATTTTATTTTTTTGTAATTTAGTTGTAATATATTTAATAAATAAAAAGTTGTTTTTTATTTTTTATTTTTTTGTAATTTAGTTTTAATATATTTATTAAAATAATTGTTGCTTATACTTTTTTGTAATTTAATTTTAATATCTTTAGTAAAATAGAATTTGTTTAAATTTTTTATTGAAATTTAATTTTAAAAATAAAAGTTCAATATTTGTAATTTTATTATAACTTAAAGGTTTTTTTTTTCCAAATTAGTCCTTCTACAAAAGTTCACCGTTTTCATCAACAAATAAATAGAATTTACGTAGACACCAAGAGACAAAAAAAGTTAAGAAGATTGTCAACTATTCCAATTTGGACACGAGCGAGATGTATGGCCTCGGTTCCTACACCATCCGCACAACCTACGTTGGTTGCTTGTTACTCGGATATCCATATTGTTGCGTATTCTACTCGAGCAAGGGTCGACCTTTTGGTTTCCGCCTTAGTTGTCTATCGGCAGCAACTTATCTATGAAGCAAGCGATCATCGACGGCCACTTACGTTCATCTGGGACTGGTGGGAATACGTGTCTCCACACGTTTTACATGTTTTCTAATTTATACACTTCGTCGACATAGCTCATGGGATCAAGACGGAGATTCTGACAAGCCGCAAGTACATGAGCGCATGGGTAACGAAGTGCATCAAATATCCCACAGTCGCAGGTCCTATTTCTCAAGTGTACACAATACTGCCTGCCAACAATACCTTGATTCGGTCTGTCAAACTCTGTCACACGAAACCTTAGATTGTCGCGATCGTGACACACTGTGTGCATGGTGTTGGCCCGTGCCTTCCCCCTGTTAATTTCTCGTAAGACCTTCGCGCTCCATACATGGCCTCCTTGTATTTGGCCTTTATAACTCGTTGCTCGCTTTGGAAATAGTGCCGCTAAACGAAAATATGTCTCTCGCACAACCGATGTTATCGGCAGATTACGCGTTCCTTTTAGAACAGAATTTATGCATTCTGTTAGGTTTGAGGTCATATGACCATATCGTAGGCCGCCGTGTAACACCCCTTACCCGTATTCAACGCTGGAATAGGGTACGAGGCATTACCGGAATTACAAATTTATTTATCAGACATTTTATTTTAATTCAATATTTATATTTGAAACCAATCAAAATCAAACATATGGCCCCTTAAAGATATTCATTTTTCTCGTCATGTCTTACTTGAATTTATTACTCGTTTCATCATACTTAATTACCTTGTATTAAAATATTAAAGATAATCACATATTTTCATGTCATGATAAATATCATTCACTTGCCGTTTCTTCATAAACATAAAACAGTTAATTTATCATATCAATATTTCACGTACCATCAACTCATATTTTCTTATATCATATAATTAAGTTACACGAACTTACCTGGCTAAATCAAATCTGTAGAAATATCAAGATTCAGGGTCATTTTGGTAATTTTCTATTTTCATCGATTTTTCAATCGATCTTAATCTAAATTACTAATTTCATTCAATTTTGCAATTTTAAATAATAAAATAATCTATTTCATGCAAATTGGACATTTCTACATTTTTACAAAATTAATCATAAAGTTTTACTTTTATTCAATTTAGTCCTTGAGTCTAAAACATTTCAAATTAGCCATACTACCTAAATATTCATACATATTTTCCTCCTCCTCCTCTCCATTCCACATCCTTAATGTATATAACATGCTATAAGTAACATTGTCAATAATTTCATTAATTACTCATAAGTATATTCAAAACTGTCCATTTGAGTTATAGTCACTAAATTATTTATTTCCGGAGCTACAGAACTCCAAATGAAGCACCGTTAATTTTTACTGAAACTAGACTCACATATATTCATACCATAAAATTTCCAGAATTTTTAGCCTAGCCAATTAGTACAGTTTATTCATCAAAGTCACCCCTGTTCTGCTGTCTGGCAGTTCTGACCCTTCTTCACTAAAAATTAATTATCTCCTCATACACAATTCATATGATGTTCTCGTTTATTTCTATTGAAAATAGACTCATTCAGAATTCTAGACATATAAACTTAAGCCCCTAATTATTTTTCTCCAATTTTTTATGATTTTCCAAAGTCAGAACAGGGGATCCCGAAATCCCTTTAAACCAGTCTTACAAAAATATAAACATCTCAAATTACAGAATTCCTTTGCTTTCTTTGTTTCTTTCATATGAAAGTAGACTCAATAAGCTTTAATTTCATATATCATTCAGCTTCTATTTCAACTTCTACGATTTTTGGTGATTTTTCAAAGTTACTCTACTGCTGCTGTCCAAAACAGTTTTGTTATAGCTTATTTTACAATTAAATCCTTTACCCAATTCTAACTTCAAATTCTTTCAATTAAACCACTAATTCATCTTTTTGTTCATCATATGCTATATTCAACAGCTTTAAAACTTCAAAAACTTCAACTTAAATTCATCAAAACTTTGTTCTAAAACTTATAAAGCATCAAAATTAAAAGAGAAGGACTAAATTAACTTACCAATTAAACTTCCAAGCTTCAAACCATCAATTTCTCCTTTTTCTTTCTTTCCCCTTTTTCTTCCCTTGCTTTCGTCTTGTTCTCTGTTTCTTTTTCTGGTATTCTTCCCTTTCTTTTCTTTTGTTTTTGTTTGTATATATATAAAATAATATAATAATATAATAATATAATATAATATTAATATATAATATAATAACATACTTTAAAAAATCTCAGATTTTTCATACTTAACCGCCTCAACTTTACAAAATGGTATAATTACCATTTTGGTCCTTCATAATTTCTTTTAATCTATAATTCAACTTTTACACCTTTTTCAATTTAGTCCTTTTCATTTAATTACATATCCAAACGTTAAAATTTCTAAACTAAACTTTAATAATAACTTAATGACACTCCATAAATATTTTTAGAAATATTTATGGCTCACTTTATGAATTCGAGCTCTCAATACCTTATTTTCTAACTTTTTCGTCAGATTTAGAAATCTCAAATCACTGTTCCGACACTATTGAAATTGGGCTGTTACAACTCTTCCCCCCTAAAAAAATTTCGTCCTCGAAATTTCCTTGTTATTTTGATCATGAACTTCATTATTTCTATAATTCTATAGCTCCTTTGTACACATATTTATCTAGTTTATTATTTATATCCATTCTATATCCCTTTCAGTTTGCAATTTATTTTTAATTCAATATTGCGAACATACTTTATAACAAAAATTACTTACTTTTTTTTTTTATAAGAGGTAACAGAACACTTAGGATATATGAAACAAATATAGAAGTGTATTATTATGTACTATTAATCAGATAGCATTTGATGAGTACCAACATGTTATTATCAGAGAATGCTACTGAGTCCCTTAATGGTATACCACAAATATCTTAGTAGATCTAATCTCATTTATTTGGGAAAATTACATTATACACGCATGTCACTTTTACAATTTTAACATAATGCTTTTACATACTTTACAATTTAACCATTGTACTAAAAACGTGTATGTTTATATCTTTTCTTTCTTTAATATATGTAACATATTTCAAGATTTACTAGTCATTCTTAATTTACTAATAATTCTTATTATGTGCTTCACATATCATCATTTTTTTAATTTCAATTTTACTTCAATTTATTCACAACTAAATTTAATTTCACTTTCTTATTAATATACAATTCAATACTAATATTTATCCATCACTTAATTCAATTTCCATTCAATTCAACAATAACACTTACCTCATACTTCACTTGTTGTATGCATAATTTAAATTTAACATTTAATATTAAATAATAGACATCAAACATGTAACAATATAAGTCATATGTGTTAATTTATACTTTAATTTCATACCTCAACAATAGTCTTTCATCAAATAGCCTCATATACCATCTACATTATCTTTAATCAATTCATAAACCTTTGGTTCAAGCTTTCAATCTCATATCTCAATTTCAATTTACATTTCAATTCCTAATTCCACTTTTCCATACCTTCAATAGTTCAACCGATCAAATTCAATCGATTTTCTCATTTCGTTTATTCAATGATTTCAATAATAATAATTTGATGTTTCAACAAATTTATGAACCTTAAGTTCATACTTCAATTCTCACATTTCAATTCGATTCACAATTCAACTCATAATTTCTTACTCATATTTTTAATAGTTCAATCGATTAAATTTATTTAGTTTTTCTCATTTGAGCTTATTCACCCTATTAACAATCGGAGTTTGACGGATACACGGATTCCTACCAAAACACACACGATGCGGCACAATGTGCCTTAACGGTACATAGTATACAATACACAAAGTGTCGAATCGATAACAATGATAACAATAATGATGAGTCGGCACATAAGTGTGCGATCGATGTAAGCCGGCAAAGACCGTACTCTTCCATATCCTATGGCATGCCAATTATATCCGACTAGTCCGACAAGTTAATAGGGAAATCAATTCTCATTTTAATTTCACTTAATATTCATATCTACCCCTATCAACAAGACTCGGACTTTGGCGGATACGCGGATCCAACCAAACACACCAGATTGGCACCCAGTGCCTCATCGGATAGTTCGAAGCAATATAGTGACACCCGGTGTCTCATCGGCCTAGTGAAGTAAAGTGGTACCCAGTACCTTATTGAATCTATCCGAAATAAATAATATGACACCCAAGTGTCTCATCGACTCAAGGTCGAAGAATCCCTGAACACTTCCAATCCTATGGCATGCCATTTGTATCCAATCTAGCCCGATAAGTTAATAGGGTATTCAAATCATCATTTATTTTTTTCTATTTCAAATTCACTTTTCCATTTTCTAATCAGTATACAATTCAGTGATTGACTTTGTTCTCATTTCACTTTCTTAGCCCAAAGTAGACTTTATAGAACACACCGGATATACGGAACAAATACAGAGGTGCATTATGATGCACAGGTGAACAGAGAGCACCAATGTGCTGATAATCAGAGAGCACCAGTGTGCTAATATCAGAGAGCACCAATGTGCTAATATCGGAGAGCACCAATGTGCTAATATCGAGAGCACCGCGGCGTGCTAATATCGAGAGCACACCGGTGTGCTAATATCGGAGAGCACCAATGTGCTAATATCAGAGAGCACTGACGTGCTAATATCGGAGAGCACCAATGTGCTAATATCAGAGAGCACTGACGTGCTAATATCAGAGAGCACCAGTGTGCTAATATCGGAGAGCACCAATGTGCTAATATCAGAGAGCACCGGCGTGCTAATATCGAAGCACCGGTGTGCTAATATCGGAGAGCACCAATGTGCTAATATCAGAGAGCACTGACGTGCTAATATCAGAGAGCACTAATGTGCTAATATCAGAGAGCACCAACGTGCTAATATCAGAGAGCACCAACGTGCTAATATCAGAGAGCGCGCTAAAGTTCCTTAATGGCATGCCACTAATATCCCAGTAGTTCTAAAATTCGTCTACTTGGGCATTAAAAATTTGAATCTCATATATTTAAATAATTCACATAAATATTTCAAAAGGATAAATAACAATAATTTAAAATTCTTGTAGTACTTACAACAAAAAGGTTGAAATGATATATGTTATTCTTCCTTCACTCCTTAACCTTCTCTTTTCCTTTTCCCTCAATTCGGTCCTCTCCTTTCTTTTTCAAATTAATTTCATATAAACATATAACATTTATATGTAAAAAAATAATCAAATAAACTTTTCTGTATTATTTAATAAAATAATCATGTATAATATATTTTTATTCAATTCGTATTTTTAATTTATTGTCTAATCAAATTTAAAATCACTAATTACTTTCCAATCAATATACATTTCAATTACTCACATATTTTCTTTATTTAATTTAATTTGATTCAATTCAAATCACTTTTAGTTTCCTATTAATATACCTTCAAATATTCACATAGTTCATAATTTAGTTACGTAATTTAAATAAATTTTAATTTTCAATTCATTCTATTTTCACTTCTTATTTCGATCAGTTTCATAGTATTGCGGTAATTCATTACATCAATAATTTCATAGTTTAACGCATAATACATATAACAATATTTAGTAACTTCACAATTCAATTCGGTACTCAAAATAATATTCAATATTCCATAATTGATTCGAGATCGGTCTCAATTTTCAGTACCCAATCTTAAATTTATCATTTTACTAAATACTTACCTTAAAATACTTACCACACATAATTAATAAATTACACATAATAGTAATACAAATATCATCAAAGTTGGAACATATCACATTATCTCAAGTTATATATTAATAATGGCATATATTTCTAGACTTCACATATACTACGTTTGGTCCGAGAACCGACTAAACCTAAGCTCGATACCACTAAATGTAACACCCTTACCCGTATTCAACATTTGGAATAAGTACGAGGCATTACCGAATTACAAATTTATTTATCGGACATTTTATTTTAATTCAATATTTATATTTGAAACCAATCAAAATCAAACATATGGCCCCTTAAAGATATTCATTTTTTCGTCATGTCTTACTTGAATTTATTACTCGTTTCATCATACTTAATTACCTTGTATTAAAATATTAAAGATAATCACATATTTTCATGTCATGATAAATATCATTCACTTGCCGTTTCTTCATAAACATAAAACAGCTTAATTTATCATATCAATATTTCACGTACCATCAACTCATATTTTCTTATATCATATAATTAAGTTACACGAACTTACAGCTAAATCAAATCAGTAGAAATATCAAGATTCGGGTGGTCATTTTGGTAATTTTCTATTTTCATCGATTTTTCAATCGATCTTAATCTAAATTACTAATTTCATTCAATTTTGCAATTTTAAATAATAAAATAATCTATTTCATGCAAATTGGACATTTCTACATTTTTACAAAATTAATCATAAAGTTTTACTTTTATTCAATTTAGTCCTTGAGTCTAAAACATTTCAAATTAGCCATACTACCTAAATATTCATACATATTTTCCTCCTCCTCCTCTCCATTCCACATCCTTAATGTATATAACATGCTATAAGTAACATTGTCAATAATTTCATTAATTACTCATAAGTATATTCAAAACTGTCCATTTGAGTTATAGTCACTAAATTATTTATTTCCGGAGCTACAGAACTCCAAATGAAGCACCGTTAATTTTACTGAAACTAGACTCACATATATTCATACCATAAAATTTCCAGAATTTTTAGCCTAGCCAATTAGTACAGTTTATTCATCAAAGTCACCCCTGTTCTGCTGTCTGGCAGTTCTGACCCTTCTTCACTAAAAATTAATTATCTCCTCATACACAATTCATATGATGTTCTCGTTTATTTCTATTGAAAATAGACTCATTCAGAATTCTAGACATATAAACTTAAGCCCCTAATTATTTTTCTCCAATTTTTTATGATTTTCCAAAGTCAGAACAGGGGATCCCGAAATCCCTTTAAACCAGTCTTACAAAAATATAAACATCTCAAATTACAGAATTCCTTTGCTTTCTTTGTTTCTTTCATATGAAAGTAGACTCAATAAGCTTTAATTTCATATATCATTCAGCTTCTATTTCAACTTCTACGATTTTTGGTGATTTTTCAAAGTTACTCTACTGCTGCTGTCCAAAACAGTTTTGTTATAGCTTATTTTACAATTAAATCCTTTACCCAATTCTAACTTCAAATTCTTTCAATTAAACCACTAATTCATCTTTTTGTTCATCATATGCTATATTCAACAGCTTTAAAACTTCAAAAACTTCAACTTAAATTCATCAAAACTTTGTTCTAAAACTTATAAAGCATCAAAATTAAAAGAGAAGGACTAAATTAACTTACCAATTAAACTTCCAAGCTTCAAACCATCAATTTCTCCTTTTTCTTTCTTTCCCCTTTTTCTTCCCTTGCTTTCGTCTTGTTCTCTGTTTCTTTTTCTGGTATTCTTCCCTTTCTTTTCTTTTGTTTTTGTTTGTATATATATAAAATAATATAATAATATAATAATATAATATAATATTAATATATAATATAATAACATACTTTAAAAAATCTCAGATTTTTCATACTTAACCGCCTCAACTTTACAAAATGGTATAATTACCATTTTGGTCCTTCATAATTTCTTTTAATCTATAATTCAACTTTTACACCTTTTTCAATTTAGTCCTTTTCATTTAATTACATATCCAAACGTTAAAATTTCTAAACTAAACTTTAATAATAACTTAATGACACTCCATAAATATTTTTAGAAATATTTATGGCTCACTTTATGAATTCGAGCTCTCAATACCTTATTTTCTAACTTTTTCGTCAGATTTAGAAATCTCAAATCACTGTTCCGACACTATTGAAATTGGGCTGTTACACGCCGTCGTATGATTATGTCCACTATTCGAAAGTAATATTGCACAGGTAGTTTGCGCCTTCGTTATCTGATCGCAAATTCGCCAACATCTCCAAAAAACGGTCCTTATTGATCTCGTACCCTCCCAATATACGTTGATAGCGAATATTACATATCACTCTTCAATTGAGAATAAATTGAATATTACAAACGAAATTATATTAATAGATATTACATACCCATATTGGTCACTTGCTGTCGCTGACTTTTAGATCGATATTGCCCGTAGTAGTTGGATGCGACATGCTTTAGGCAATATCGATTGTGTGTGCGATACCACAGGCTTCCCTGGCGCTCTATTACGGCTAGTATTCCAGAGCCCCGATCCGATATAACGCATATATCAGGTTGGGGGCAGACATGCCTCCTTAACCTAGATAGGAAGAAATCCCAGTCATCAGCTGACTCCCCTGGTGTTATTACGAACGTAATCGGAAGGATTCTCCCACTACCGTCCTGTGCCACAGCTAGCAATAGCCGATGCGTATATCTACCATACATAAAGGTACTGTCAATTTGTACCAATGGCTTGCAGTATATAAATGCATCTTGGCATTGCTTAAATGTCCAGAAAAGACGCTTGAACACTGCGCATCCACGGAGCAAACGATCGTTGTAGTACGCCGGTTCCGTTTCAAGGTCTGTTATGCTGCCTGGGATGTAATGGCCTAAATTCAAGATTATCGGAATAATGGTTTCGCAACCATAAATCCGATTTAAATAGAAATTTATTTCAATATGTTTGCATGAGTCTTTATATGATAGGAAATATTTTTATAAATATTTATAAAATGTTAGTAATGTGGTATTAAACTTTCGTTAGAAAATTTTAACGTTTGGGTAGGTAATTAAATGAAAAGGACTAAATTGAAGTGAAAGTAAAAGTTGAATTATAGATTAAAAGAAATTATGAATGACCAAAATGGCAATTATGCCATTTTGTAAAGATGAGGCGGTTTATTGAAGAAAATCTGAGATTTTTTTTGTATATTATTATATTATATTATTATATTATTATATTATTATATATATAAAGAAAAGAGAAAAGAAAAAAAGGATAAAACAAAGGAAGAAACAGAGAGCAAACGTGAAGGAGAAAAGAAGAAGAGAAAAAAAAAAAAAAGGGATAATATAGTTTTTAAAGCTTGGAGTTTAATTTGGTAAGTTAATTTAGTCCTTTTCTTTTAATTTTGATGCTTTATAAGTTTTAGAACAAAGTTTTGATGAATTTAAGTTGAAATTTTTGAAGTTTCAGAGTTTTTGAATATATCATATGATGAATAAAATGATGAATTAGTGGTTTAATTGAAAGAATTTGAAGTTAGAATTGGGTAAAGGATTTAATTGTAAAATAAGCTATAACAAAACTGTTTTGGACAGCAGCAGTAGAGTAAATTTGAAAAATCACTAAAAATCGTAGAAGTGGAATTAGAAGTTGAATGAGATATGAAATTAAAGCTTATTGAGTCTATTTTCATATGAAAGAAACATGGAAAGCAAAGGAATTCTGTAATTTGAGATATTTATATTTTTGTAAGACTGGTTCAGAGGGATTTCGGGATCCCCTGTTCTGACTTTGAAAAATCATAAAAAATTGGAGAAAAATAATTAGGGGCTTAACTTTATATGTTTAGAATCCTGAATGAGTCTATTTTCAAATGAAATAAATAATAAGGTCATATGAATTCTGTATGAATAGTAATTTGATTCGTAGTGAAGAGAGGTCAGAACAGTCAAACAGTAAAACAGGGGAAACTTTAAGAATAATCTGGTATTGATTGGCCATACCAAAAATTCTGAAAATGTTATGGGAAGAAGATATGTGAGTCTAGTTTCAGGAAAAATTAACGGTTCTTCATTTGGAGCTCTGTAGCTCAAGAAATAAATAATTTAGTGACTGTGACTCAAGTAGACAGCTTTGAATAAGCTAAAAATAATAATAGAATTATGGAAAATGCTACATGTGAACATGAAATGTATTGAATTGATGATTGAATTTATTTATTTAGATCCGGAAAACTCAAATACAAAGCTAGATCGAGGAAAGGAAAAAGTCCCGGATTAGTAGATTTTATAAACGAACTAGTATCGAGGTAAGTTCATGTAACTTGAATTATATTCTTAAATGTTTGAAATGTATGTTATTGATGTGAATATAATTTGAATGCTCATTGTATGAAAATTGATGATACATTGGTATATTTGATAAAAAGGGGAAGAAATCCCGGTTGAATGAAAGGAAAATTCGATGGATCTCGAAAAGGAATTGACGGTAAAAAAGGATCTAGCCGGACGGGTGATCCTATCTCGATATAGCCCTCCCGAAGAATATGTGGAAAATGGATTTAGCCGGACGGGTAATCCGAATTAAGTGCGAATTTAGCTGGGACTGTAATTCGGATCCAAGCTCATTAGAGTAATTGTCGTTGCGAGGGATTTAGCTTTGGGTCGTAATCCCGACAATACTCTATGAGTTTATATTGCGGGATTTAGCTCGGACCGTAATCCATTTTGTAAAGATGAGGTTCGCGGAGTGTGCTCTCGAAATGAAAATGTGCGCACATGAATATGAATTGACGGACCGGATTTGTACACTAAAGTGTACCTCTGAAAATCCATCGAAATTCGAGTAATTTAACGGGATAAATATGGAAAAATAACAAGGAAATGGAAATCATGACATTGATGAGCTCATCAATCATGGCGTGTATACTATTGATAGATGAAAATTAATGGACTAACTTGGATGTTGAGTTTGTGAATACTAGGAAATAATGCATTGAGTGAGTATACGAATGTTTATTGCTTATATTGATTATACTAGGTAAGTATAATTCTTGTTACATGGGCTTACTAAGCACAAAGTGCTTACCCTATTTCCTTTTTCTGTTTTGTAGTGTTAAGAGCTGGAGGTCGGATCTGTGGGAGACTCATCACACTATCAACCTTGATATTTCGGTATTTTAAGAAACTTATTTTGGAAATCAATGGCATGTATAAGCTAATAAAATAAATGTTAATATGAAATGAATATAAGGTTAGCCACTGATATGGCTTATGTGTTGAAGTTATTTTATAAATATGCATGAATTTTATTTTGAAAATATGTTGAATTAGAATGGTTTCGGTTTCAAAAAAAAAAAATTGTAAACTCCGGTAATGCCCCGCACCTTATTCTGACAACGAATACGGGTAGGGGGTGTTACATGGGACATATCTCTCCAGCACCTGACACCACTGCCACACTTCATTATATGAAGCGTCCCACCGACCATGCAACTTTTCCAATGCCTTCTGCTTGGCTATCTAAGCCTTCTTGTAAGAGGGCTTGTACCCCAATTGGCTACGAATATTGCCAATTAAGACCGGCATTGTAATCTTGGGATCGGCCTTCACCATCGGTATTATTAAGTCAGCCAACATGTCTGAATTCATCTTCGGATGATCTTGTGTAACACCTGTCAACGAAGTACGTTGAATAATGCAACATTACGTAATATTAGTATTATTAAAAAACATTGAACACATAATGATATTGTACCGGCAAGTCATGTATGTGGACTTTTGTACTTTTTAATCTCCCACAAGTCTGTCCTTTTCCTCAACGAGGCCATGATTTTCCATGAACATGTACCGTCTTGCACTGCACACTTCGCCTCGTACTTTTCGAGCTTGGATTTAACCACGTTGTAGTTAACCCCGTTCTTGATGCTGTATTGTTTCAATGCAGCAAGAAAAACATTCTTGTTGGAAAACTCGTTACCAACTTCTAATTCGCCCGAATCCAACGACAAAGTTGTACGGTCACGCGTCCGGTGTGGTAGTTCAGGAAACTCCAATGCATCCTCTTGAGATAGATCGACATTATGTATGTGGGCTGGAAGCGAGTACGCCCTGAATAGTGGATATGACATTATGTATGTGGGCTGGAAGCGAGTACGCCCTGAATAGTGGATATTCTTCTTCTTCGTCTGAACCGCCCTCAACATCTTTAGGTACTGTTGGAATAGGCTCCGATTCAGAAAATAATCCAACTTCTACACCATCAGGCCCGAGCTTTCGAGGTGGATCCACATCCGACTCATCATCCGATCCACCATAATCTGCAACGAATGAGGGCCCCTCGCTGGTGGATGTCGTGGGGAGTATATTATCCCTCCTTAAACATCTTTCTAACGTTCCCAATTATATGTGGATTGCCAACCACTGGAAGTTGATGACATTCCCCAATACGTATGTCTATCATCGGACGTCGAAGGAAGGATATGTTTGTCCCATCCACCAACCGAGTGTCGTGTAGGGGTTATATTTTCCATACTAACACCAAACACGGGCACTTTCGTATTCTGCCTCCCACTAACAGAGTGTCGGCTTGAGGTCGTGTATTCCCCTCGAACAGAAGTAGATGTTGAGGTTGAAGGAAGATCACTTGGCGATGAAAATTGTACATATACCTCAAGATAGGGTGATCCACTGACAAGATGAGTCTCCACCATTGCCTTAAAGCTCCAAGGACCTTTGAAGTCGAATGATTCATATCTTACCGGATTAACCGAAGTGTAAAATCTATACTTAATAGACTGAACTTTCATTGGCATTGTTCCGAAGATTTTGCGCCTAATTATTTTGCGAAGTTCTAACAAATCTATGTTCCGATTAAAACCCAGTCGCGCTGTGTTTTCCGATTAAAAAACAACACCATTTCCGATGTCACAAACCTCACCATCATAGTAAATAACAGTATTAATACGTTCACTCATTTTCAGTTTCTATTTTTCTTTTGCCTCAAATTTTGTTATGCAACCTGAGAATGAAATTTGGCTGATTTATAGTCTAAGGATTGCCAAAGACTATTGTAGTAAAAGAGCGTCCACGTGGGAGCTCTTTTCAGTACTCCTGCTGACAGTGCATCCTGTTTGAAGCGTTTTGGACACTATTTGTTCAGAAACGTCTTCTCAAAATTATTTTATCGGAGACTACTGTAGCAAAAGAGCGTCTACGTGGGAGCTCTTTTCAGTACTCCTGCTGACAGTGCATCCTCCTTGAAGTGTTTTGGGCACTGTTTGTTCAGAAACGTCTTCTCAAAATTATTTTACCGGAGACTACTGTAGCAAAAGAGCGTCCACGTGGAAGCTCTTTTCAGTCCTTTTGCTGACAATGCATCCTACTTAAAGCGTTTTGGCCACTGTTTGTTCAGAAACGTCTTCTCAAAATTATTTTACCAGATACAACTGTCAAAAAAATTCAAATAATTTTTTTTGCTAATATATTTTGCCCAAAACCCTAAATATATTTTTACTAAACCCTAATTAACCCTAATTAAATTTCCCCTAAAACTCCTAAATCTAACGACCCTAAAAAATCATAAACCCTAGCGTAGAAAACTTAAAATTTCATACCCTAACACTAAAAAGCAGTGAAAAAGCAGGTGGGAAGGAGGAGGCAAAGCGCGCCCTTGGGGAGCGCTCTGCTGTGATCAGTAGCAAAGCGCTTAACGTGGACGCGTTTTGTGGGGAAATGGCCATTTTTCGTAAATTTTAAAAAAACCGACTCTTTTCCATAAATAATTTTTTTTTTTGATATATTTAGGTATTTTGCCCCAAAAATTAATTCCTACAAAGGAAGTGTGGGGACAATGTATGTCAAAGGCAGCAGTAAAAAACATGGATGGCCATTGAAGCCCCAATAAATCAAATGGGCTTTGTCTTTATCCAATTTCAACAAGCCTGACCCGCATCAGCCCATCTTGTTTTTTTCTTCAGCTAAGTTGGCATATGGACAACCTAATCCTAATTAGTTAGAAGAGAAATTCCTATAACTTGAAATATGGATATTGTTACTGGGCTTGTCATCATTAAATATATGGTTTAGGGTCTATTTAGTTTATCTGGGTTATTGGTCTTTGTTTTACACATCTTATCTTAATAAAACTTTTATTACGAAAGCCCCATATCTTTCTGAGCTTAGCCTCCAAATCGGCTCATCCAAACACATCACCTCATCTCACCTCCTTTTCCCATTTAATTATGTTTTAAAGATAATAAAAGAAAATACCAACAACTTCTTCAATGACAAAAGTTTTATGTTGTAGGTATGAGAATTTAGGTTCAATTCTAAAAAATTCCATTTTCCAAAAAAAATTATAATAAAAAAAAAACAATACTTGATCTTTCTTATTCTCAAAATACAAAATCAAACTTATTAACAACAATAAAATAAAATAACCCAATGCAAAAGCAATCCACTCATTTAAATAAACTAATATATTGTAGTTTTTTTTTTTTAAATTCAAGTATGATTATATAATTATAATCATTGTTGGTGTTTTCTAATATATATATAAATATATATGTTCAGTCAATGTTTATTTATGATTCATATGAATTATAAGCGACTGATATTTAAAAACTTAAACACAATATTTAAATTGTTTTTATATCCATTTAAAATGTGTTCATATGCATACAATGATGCAACGTTGCACCCACTTAAAAAGGAATGTTTGTTTGTTTAATCTGAAGTTGGTATAATCACCTCATAAAAATGGAGATTTAAGGCTTACTGCTTTAAAGTACAGATTCCAAATTTGATTTTGTTGGCAAACTAATTAATTAAATGAGTTTCACTTTTATCAACGGCTAAAATTATTATTTTTTAATTTACAATTATAGCAATACCTTCAATTAAAATAAATTATTATAAGCACTACATAAGGGGAAATTTATAATTACAAAAATTATGTGAAATTTAAATTCGAAATTATAAAATTTTAAAATCTTAACTTCTCCTAAAGTTTCTAGGATGAAATTTGGTAAAAATATCATAGAAATATCTTTATTAGAAGTTAGATTGTATTTTATTTTCTTTTATTTAAAAAGCGGATAAATTAGTTTCTGTATCTTAAATCAAATATCAGTTTATTTTATTAAAAAATTTATCCATTTGCACAGTTAAAAACAATGTAAGTAACGGAATAACCAAACAATTAAGTGTAGCTTATGTTGGAGTACTAGACCAGTTTTAAACAATAAAAATGATTGAAATTTTTAAATGAGTGACCAATTTATTATTTAATCTAACCTAAAGTAATTGATTTATCTATATTTTAAATAAAAAAGAACAAAATTTAAACCGAATTGTGGATTAAATATCGTTAATCAAAATTGATGCAAACACTTGAGAAATGAATGGCAACATCAACTCTACGTCATTACCACTTAATCAAATAGCCTAAAACCCATTATATTAATCTTATATTTAGTAAATAATGGCGGTGATCCTTATCTTCAGACCGCCCGCCTTCACCTTGTTATTATATAGGGCAAAGCCAAAGGCACACTCATCAGCTTACCTCACCCACCTAAATTCCTCAAAGTAATTAGTTACTTTTAACTTACCCATTTCGTAAAGAACCCAAATGCCCCTTTTTCTTTTTTGTCTCTCAATAATATACAAACATAAAAAGTGGAAGGAGAATCAATGAGGTCATATAGGAATTGGGGTTTTGATCAAATTATTGGGTAACTTATCTTAATTATGTAAGTTGGTTGAGGAGCTTAACTTAAGCAAAAAGTATTGGCCCTTTATTTTTTCTGACTTAATGGGTGAAGTGGGACCCTATTGGACCACTTTATTAAAAGAATGTAAAAAAGATCCCCCAATGTTACATGAAAGGCATTGCCTTTTTTTTTTCTTTTTATTTAAATTTACAAAAATTACATAATTATTTTTTTTAACAAAAAAAAGGTTAACTAGTGAGGTAATTGAGGGGGCAAAGGGATCCGGGGAAGCATCTAAATCAGCATCTTTTGTAGCATTGAGATTTGGTTATGTCATGTGCCTTTTTAGTGATGTGGTGACCTTTGATTGAAGCATTTTTCTTTTTTGAATGGGGATGTGTCATGTTCCACTGCCTTAGTGTGGCAACTCCTAATTCCCCAAATATTCAAACCTTAGACCTACCAAATTATATTTACATTTCCTTAATGTAGATTATGCCATCACTTGTGTCAAATTTAATATTAATCTCAAATAGAATGGGTAAAATCTTTTGAACGCAATGTTATATTTTGACTTGAAAGATGGACTTACATCATAATGGTATATGTAAATGAGATATTTAGCAAAACAATTATAGTGTAAATTAATTCTGATTATGCATGCTACACTAAGAAATATCACACATTAAACGGTAAAAAAATAAAGGGAAAAGAGTTGGTAACTTTTTATCCACTTTAGTTTCTTTCAAGTTTGATTGTTAGCCAATCATTCATCTACTTGTAAGCTTGAGGTGCTTTGTCGTGAGCTTTCAATTATCCATCTCCAATAAAGCTGAATTCAAATGTATCTTTTACCCCATCTTTTTTCGACATTTTTTTGGTGACTTTACATTCCATAATATCTTAATTAGCTCATAATATGAGGGTTAGGATGAAAATTCTTTATTTTCTTTTATGTTATATAGAAGTTACGAATTCAGTCATTATACTCTAATTTCATCATTTTTATTTTTTTATTTTTAAAATTTAAAATTTTTATTCAGATAAAAAATGATATCCATAAATTTTGTTTATTTAATTTTGTTATTTTTGAAATTTTATGCGACACCATTTTTATCACATGTGTAATGATATGTTAAGTTTTTATTTTTATACAATATTCACAAAAAAGTATATTTTAATTAATGAATTTAGCAATTATTATTCGAGTCGCGACTGGAATTTTAAATTTTAAAAAAGTATAAGAACTAAAAAAATGATCAAATTAAAAAATAAAGATTAAATCATAGCTTACACATAGTATAATGTTAATAGCAAAATTTGATCTAATGAATGTAATTGCTACCTTTTGGGACATTACTAAATTTTTTATTTTTGAAAAATTAAAATTGATAAAATTAAAATATGAGGATTTGATAATTATATATTTTAGAGAAATGTATATATGACTATTAAACATGAAATGCATCATTTTGTGATGGTTGACATTGAAAAATAAGATAATATATATATATAGGACATTATCAAACATGAAAAACAAAATATTATCCATTTGAAATAATGATTAAAATAAAAGTTTGTTAAATTAATACTTTAAAGTTGAATCATGATATGTAATATAGTAATTGCTCACCTTATTTTTTAATTATGAGCTGAATAAATTCATTCATGAAAGTAGAACAAATTTCATAAATAATCATTTATCATTTTTAAAAATACATATGACAAACAAATTAATAACTATTATTCGCATTGAATATCCTGAATTATTATACCTTAAAAGAAGGCCCTTTAATGTGATTCAAACATATGCTTGGCACGTCAAACGCATATCGTGAATCAGTCATCACTCTCGGAAAGAGGAAGAGAAATGCCTGCACACCAATTTGTATATAATTTGTAATTTAGAAAAAAAGGAAAAAAAAATAGAAATAGAAATAACAATTAATGTCCTTGATATGATATCTATCTCTGTGGAGAAATGTGATTTGGTTGTTGCATGAAAATGGTTTCACATGGCTTGTCCAATCAGCGCTCAAACATGTTGGGGGACAAGACAAGAGCTGCAAGGATAAACAATAAATAAATTAATGTTCATTTATTCATTAGGCTTGATTATTGGGTCATCAAACATTGGAAAACCTACTCCAATTGTTTTTTCGAACCATGGCTGCCTTAATTATTAGAGCATTTTAGGTTGCATGATAATTAGTACATATTACAAGATTATTTAAGAAAAATATTGAATTGTTCAGAAAAAAAGGGGGAATTTGAAATAACTTAAAATTGGGGAGAAATTTGAGATTTGCACAAAGAGGCCCCCCACAAGTACGAATTCAAAAATTAAAAAAAAAGACAAGGTGGGGGTGATGAGAAGAAACGATTGTGTACCAAACTCAGCAACTTTTTTCCAACTATATTTTCAGTTGGCACATGCCTTCTTTTTTTGTGGCTTTCCTTCCCTTCGCCTTCACTTACCTTCCAACTTTCTCTGATAATTCCCATAGTTTTAGATTTTTATTTTTGGGGGGCCAAACATAATTTTACATAAAGATATAAAAAAATAGGATATTAAATATAATATTTAATAAATGTAAAATATTATAAATCCAGTTTGAGAATAGTTGTACCAGCTTAAAGATTGAATAACTCGCAATTCTGATTCAAATTACATTTTATTATTTATAAAAGAATTAATATATTATGTGGTACTTAAATTTAATTTTAATGTTGAATTGGATATTTTTTTTCTTTTAATATATATATATTGTTATCGTAAATCTAACCCGTCCAACCGTAAGTGTGAAAAGGTACTTCCGTCATGGAATCAACAAAGAGAAAAAAGAAAAAAAGTAGTTTAGTAAATACAAACATGAACGCACATCATTTGTCATGCAAAAGTTGTTTTTCTTTAAGTACATGGCTGAAACTCTACACTTAATAATGTAAACAAAGACATAACATATACATACAACACCATCATGTGACCCTATGTTAAGTTTTGCCAGTTTGTGAGCCACCTCATTTGTTAAATTTTTTTAAGGAGTTGAAATTAAATTATATATTTTTATGATAATAAAATATAATTTTATCATTTTAATACTATATATTTTTAAAAATTTTAAAAAATTAAACTAAATTTTTATTATTTTTGAGAGGTCAAAATGTAATTTTATTATTATTAATTTAAAATTTTATAAATTATAAAAAATTTAAACATAAAATTTTCTATTTTAGATGAGAGGCTGGGACTTACAGTTCCACGTTGGATACTCTCAAAGCACCTCAACAAACAGTTTCAATTTTTTAAAAAATTGTTATCAAATCCTTTAAAATTTTAACTAAACTTGTCAAGTTTTTAGAAATTCTCACTTGATGTTAAGATGTATTACAAATATTATTAAAATTTAGGTGTTCATTTTACAATTTTTCTTTTTGATAAAAATGTTTTGTGACCCATTAAAAATAACTCTGACAAAGATAAAATCGAAATTTATGAAATATCTGCTCTCATGCTTCCATCGCCATCGTTTACCTAATAATAAAATTCCAAGTATTTACCCCCAAAAATATTGGTATACAGTATGAAATTGAAAATTATGCCACTATTCAAGACGTGACGTAACCTACAAAATTCCAAATTTTCAGGTGCATAAATATTTTTATATGTTGTGACGTTTGTAAATTTGTTTAGTCCATCCATAGGCTTTACTAAATTTTTACCTTAATTATTTATCTGAATTCAGAGGACAGATGTTAATTGTGATCAAGCTATATCCCTTAACTACGTTTAAATGGCTTGTCCAAGCGAATTAACTTCTTCTATTATTACAAATTATTTTAATGTTAATATTTATTTTATAGTTTAATACTTTGATTTAAAGCTTCTAAAGGAAGACTTTAATTTAAATAAAATAACATATTATTAATTAGTGATTTGAACCTTGACAGCTCTTTTTGAGTTAAAAAAAAAGAAAACCCATTAGTCAACATAATTAACATCTCTGGCCAAAAAAATAAACATAATTAACATCTAAACATTTGATTGAGTTACTGACCATTTTTTTTCCAAAAATAGAAACAAGGGAAAACATTTATGCTAGTCTAAAACAAAGTGCTATTGCCCATCACTTAAAAACTTTCTACAAACATTACAATTAAAATGAAGAAAAGAAAAAGCTTTAGTATTTACAAAATTACAAACTACAGACACAAACTGTAGTGAAAAAGAAAAACACAAATTTCAAATTTGATTGTACAATAATTAAAGACCAAAATCTGTGTTCTTTTTTTTCTTTTTTTTTTTTTTTTGTATTTTAAAAAAAATTAGCAGGAGTAAGCTAATCGTTGAACACCACGATCCCTGAGAATTCCAGTGTATAAAGCAACTCTATTAGCAGGCATTCCTCTATCTTTACCTCCACCAAATTTCTTGAATTTAGTCGATGAATTCAAAGCTGCAGAATTGTTGATTCTAACACGATTTTTCAGCTGTTTTCGGAATTCTTCTCCATCCTTTCTTGGATCAACCACATCTTCAGCAAAGTGCACTTTTTTCTTCTTTTTTTCTTCCCTCTTCTTCCCCTCTTTAAAAAAACAAAAAAAATCAAAGAAAAAAATTTGTTAAAAATAATTAGGAACACGGACACCCCATTTTGAAACATATGCATGCAACTGTTATGTACCAGAAGATATGCAGGAACGGAGAGCTTGTTGAGAAGGCTGTGAGATTTGATCCAAAAGGTGAGATTTTTGAAGACGAAAAGCAAGGAGGATTACAGTACCAGAAACTGCCATAGCTGTTGCTAAGACCACTCCTTGTGAACTCAATATTGAAGCCATAATGGGTGAAAAGGAATGATGGGAAAGAGAAACTTGGGGGGGTAGTTTTCTGGTGTTTACAGAGAGAGAAATAGAATGATGATGGTTCATAAATCATAACATAAACTAGTGTGAATGATGAATAAAAAATATTGGATCAAATGGGGCAATAATTTATATATCTAGAAAGGAAAAGAAGACTTGATTGGTGGGTTTAATTTTTTTTCCTTTAAATATAAAAAAAAAAACAAAAACCTAAGAAATGTAATGAAAGGCTGAAAAAGCCAAAGGAATGGGTGATGAGTGGTGTTGTTGGCTTTTAGAGAAGGGATTGTAGGATTGGGATCTCTTAACTGCTGCTCGTGCACTACACGGCAAAGCCCGACGGCAATACCTTTGCTGCTGACGTCTATTCATATCTGATGGCAGATTCTTTTATTTTTTCCAACACCAAAATTGGCAGCGCGTGATCTGCACCCTCCATTTTTAGTTTTTAATTTGTTTTTTGGCCTTTCAGTTAATTGTAATTGACTAGTTTCCAGAGTCTTTGGATAAGAATGTTAATGACGCTTTCAATGCTTTAGTGTTTTTGTTTTTTTTTTAAATTGCCTTTCTTGATTTTTTTCCATATTGCAAGAAAAATGAGACAAGGTGTTGGCATTTTTTTTCTTGTGCAATGGGAAAATTTTCTAATATATGTATATTTTCAACAGAAAGTTAGAATCTCATGAGAAAGATCAGGCTAATTAAGGAAATGACCAAAAACAGGAGGCAACAAACAAGAGGATAGAGACTTGTAAGAAACCGACAATGATCTGTGTAATGTTAGAAGATCGACAAAACATATGTGCTATAACTTTTGTCTTCGAAACTCCACACAAAATTGTTTCACTAAAACTGGAGAGTGAATTTCACGCACTGGAAAATAAAATGAAGGGAGCGTATAGAGAAGTTGAACAGCTGAATAGTTTTATAAGTTAATTTAGGGTTGAAGAATGGTTGCATTGTGTCATCCATGATGTGTCAGACTGTGGCATGCCAAAATATTGGACAGCGGAGTTTTTAAGATGCTTAGCTTAGATCTCTGGTTGAAGATTGGAAAACGACTGTGTCACCAATGGGATAATTGCTTTGGTAATTGCCAGACATTAAAAATGAAAAAAAGCTGCTGTTTTAGGGCTTCATTGGCACATGCTTGTCTTCAATCATTAATGTCCTCTTGCGGTTCAGGTTTGCAGACAAATATGGCTGTTTCTACTAATTTGTTTAACAATTTGAAGATAAACACGTCCTCATTTGTCAAATCTTTCTGATTAGAGATGACCTTCAATCTCTCTGATAATCAATGAAGGGTATTGTGTGGTTGAATTTGTGTATCCACACTTACAAACCCTAGTAATACTAATTACATATCTCCATTAAATATAAACATTCAAATCTTAAGTTGTTAGGAATTAGCTGCAATACCAAGTTATTGTATTTCAGTTTTTTATTTAAAATAGATAAATCAATTCTTATATATTAAATTAAAGACTAATTTAATCTCTTTTGTTAAAAATTCATTTATTTTTAATTTTAAAATTTTATTTATATACATAAGCATTGTAACGACCCAATTTACGAGTATTAGAAAAGTACATTTTTGGGTCGCTGTTTCCTTAAAATAGATTCGTAAATATTTATTAGAAATATTTACAAAGTTAGTTGTGTGTGTGATTAATTAAGTTTTGGTTAGGTAAATTAGCTTAAATTAAGGTTAATTAGGTATAAGGATTAAATTAAATAAAGTGTGAAAGCTTAATTATAGATTAGAGAAAAATTGAAGGACTAAATTAGTAAATAAACCATAAGTGACAAATGTACGGTAAATTATAATTCCATGTGTATGTATAATGTACATGTATTTATTTATATTAAATACATTCTTAATGTTTAAGTATATATAAAATATTATTATATTATATTATATTAATTAAATAAAGTAAATAAAATAAATATATATGTACAATTGTAATACATATATGTATTTACTTATTAATTAAGAAATAATATTATTATATTAATATAATAAACAAAAGGTAAATAAAAGAAACAAAGAAACAAAATAGCAAAAACGAAAACAGGGGAAAGAAAGGAGAAAAAGAAAGAAAGAAAAGAAAAAGGGAAATTAGGGTTTTAAAAGTTCCAAGTTCAAGTAGCAAGTAAATTGAGAATATATGTAATTAACTGAAATGTGTATTGATTGGAAACTGGAAAGTGAATTGAATACCCTATTAACTGTATCGGGCTGAATCAGATATAGTTGGCATGCCATAGGATTGGAAGAGTTAAGGGATACTTCGACTTTGAGTTGATGAGGCACTATGTGTCATATTGTTACTTCGAATAAATCCGATGAGGTACTGAGTACCGTATTATTTTACTTCGACATGGCCGATGAGGCACTGAGTGCCGTACTGGTGTATTGTTGGTTGGATCCGCGTATCCGTCCGAGTCCAAGTCATGTTAATAGGGGTGTACAACTGTTTTGAACAATTGATTGTTATTGAATGGTATTGAATGATATTGAATATGGAATGGAATGAGCAATGAAATGAAATATGCAATTGAAATGCATGAAATTGCATAATCATGGATTCATGAAAATGATATTGATATTGAAATTAAATTGAGTATCTTATTGTGAAAAGTTATTGAATAGCAATTATGAGATTGATATAGAAGAGATGATAATTGAAAGTGTTATGAATGATATGTATAAGAAATTGATTAATTGTTTGAATGATTATGTTTGTGTGAATATATATATATAAACAATATAAATTTTTGCTTAATACACATTCGGATTATAGATATACCACTGAGTTTATACTCAGCGTAAAGTTCGTTTTCGTGCGCAGGTTAGGTAAAGTCAGATCGTTGAATCAGCATCCAGAACCGATTCCGAACTCAAAGTGGTGATGTACATTTCTTTTTGGTAAATGGCATGTACCTAGGATGTTATACTTGTCATTTTGGATAATGTTTGCAAATGAAGTATAAGTTAATATTGGTACTTATATAAATATGTTTTGGGTTATAGCTATTAAATGGTATATTTTGGTTGAAATTAGTATAATCTTATATTTGGTTCAAATGGTGGTTTTTGAATTAATTTGGATACTATGGTTAAAGTATTTCTATAAATAAATAGGGAAGGTCATTTGATTGATTAATTTATGAAATGTAAGTTGTTTAATTGTGTAATGTTTATATTTGAACTGAAATGACTCTGTAACCCTATTCTACCGACGGATAAGGGTTAGGGGTATTACAAGCATAAAGTATATGTGACATGCCAAACATCACTATCTTGTTATTCTATTAGTTACGTCAATTTTAACAGTAAAAAAGATAAAAAATTTAATAGAAATGATCAATTTACTCTTTAAATTAACTTATATGGATTAATTGACCTCTTTTTTAAGTAGAGGGAACAAATATAATCTAACACTTAATATATGAACATCTATAGTATTTTTATCAGAATAAGCTTATTAGAAAATAAAAATCAATATTTAAGAATTAGATAGGAAGTCAAATAAATTAACTCAACTAATTTTAAAACATTAAAATGAATAAATTAATACTAATTAAAAATATTAAAAAAAAAGAAAAAAAAAAGATAAAATCAAAACTTTTTTGGGCTTCTTTTTTCAATTTACTTAGATTCTTTATCAAGTTTTTAACAAATTGAAATGGTAATTATTTTGGATTTTATGTAATCTAATTTTTGAGGATTAATTTAATCCTTTGAATAGATTGATTTAATCTGAGTTTGACAACCATAAAAATAACGGATAAAGTAGCATAGTAAAAGTGGGTAAGATGTGAATTCTTAGAATAATTTTGATTTAGACAAAAAAAGTTTCTTTTTGCGTTTCTCTGGACAAACGTAATAAGCTAAGCGATTGAAATCGGATAAGGGAAATCCTTTCACAGTTTTCTATTCAACTGCATTGAAATTATCCCTACCCACGTTTGTTGATTTACATCAAATCAAATCATTTAAGCCCTCGAAAAAGCTACAGGTAAAATTGGTTTTTAAAATTGGTATCTCAACAAATTTCCTCGCACACACCTACTTACATTTAAAGTCCAGAAAGATAGTTGTAAGGCAGAACTTTCTTAAACTTAATTTGTAGCCACACGTTAATAGCTTGATGTGGCAAATGTGAGTGCACAGTTCTAAATTATTTAAAGACTAATGAATAATATGTCAGAAAATCGTGGGCGGATGACCTAAAGTAAGAAAAGATTGAAGAAGATTGGACTCTTTGTTTTTCCAAAGTAGTTAATGTTTTTAGATTGAATGGATGAAAATTGAAAAGGCTAAAGCCTACATATGGTCAAGATTTTACTAAAGAAAAACAAGTTTTGGTAGACTGATGGAGTCCACTTGGTGTAGTTTTCTGCAAATTGCTTGCTACAGATAACTACCCCATAAAGCCATAAACAAAGAAGTCCATTATGGCGAAACTTTGGTTTTACAAGTAAATATGCTGAAGCAGTAATAATAATATAATGAGAAAATGGAGCTTCCTGGAAGTTTCCAGTTATAATAGGACTTGGAAAGTCAACAAATTTGGAGTAATGGGTTGGCAGATTCTGATTTTTGGCATTTTGCCATTGGAAATTAAAACTTCAAATTATTGGTTTTTTGGATGGTATGATAGAAGATCATCCAAGAGCATATTTTAAAATATATTGTACTTACTCTACACATGGAGAAGTTGAGATAAGTTTGGATGTTTACCAAACAAGAAGTTGTACCTGCAAATATTCTTTTGGACTTTGCAAATGGGGAAGCTAATAAAAAAGGAAAAGATTTAGCTTTTGGTTTGGAGAGAGTACCAAATTAGTAGTATTGCATGGATTTGTAGTTAAGGCCTTGCTAATCCAATCATGACTATCTATAAGGATGTAAAATAGACCATCCAATCCAGTGGATCCATAGGATATGGGGCTTAAACCTCAGGGAAATTCTTGGCCGGATGAGATCACCAGTTTAAGGGCTGCATCATTTGTTTTTTTTTATCAATAACATTTTAATTCATTTTCCATAACAAGACAAGAGAGAAAGAGAGAGGGAATCACAGTAATATTGCAAACTGTGTCAAAGAGATACTTTTTTGTCTACAAAAGTGGATGAGGTATGAATTTACGAAGGCAGACGATAGTAAGAGGTGTCTGGAGTAAGATCCTGGGCTACTTGCAGAAGGTGCTCTATGTTGATTTCAGGGTAGTGTTGTAATAGCTTTAAGTTAGCTGCAAAATCACCACTCAATAGCCTGCTTTTCACACACAACAACATGGCACAGCATACACGTAGAAGCATTTCCTGCACAAGGAACAGTTTGCTATCAACAATTATGCCTTCATTTAAATTTACAGAAAGTAGAAAGGACTATACTATTAGAGATAGAGAGACCTGGATGCCGAAAGGACTACTTATAAGAGAATCCCAGATTCTTAAGATAGATTGGAGATTGAATTCTTGAGTAAGTAGTAAAGTTATCCACCGGAATCCGTAGTACTGAGGCTTAACCTGTTCATTAAAATACATGGTATATAAAAATGAATAAAAGGGTTTAATAAACACCTTATATACTTTGTTTTAAACTTGCCTTAGAAGTGAATTCAAGATGTCGCCATAGTTCCTCATCATTGGCTTTCAGTAAGTCTGACAAGCGAGAAAGAGTAGAAAGGATGCCCACAGAACTATTATCTAATTGTTGACAGAAATGATCCACCGAGTCGCTCAAGAGTAGGACAAAACATGAAAAGCTGTCTGCTTCTGCATTCGACTGCATAATAATGGAATTAAATGAATATATAATACCAAACCAAGCTCTTATGTCTCAATGATTTGCTTACAACACCAGAATTTGTTGCCATAAATGACCAAGGATCATATAACAAAATGGTTCACAAGGACAAAGAGAATAAAACATGGTTCTTACTGCATTCTTCTCATCTGTATCAGTGCTAAATACGTAGTATAATGGTGCCAAGACCTCATTCATGCCTTGGACATAACGGATGGCGGGATTGAGTTTCGAAAATAGGAGGAGAACATTCCTCATTGATTCCTATAAACAAAAGCACATCCCAGCATGGAGTGAGTATTCAAACCACAAGAGGTGCTAACATGGATGCTTGATCATCTATTTGTAATTTGGAGTGTTGATAGATTGAACAGTGTGTGTTTGACTAGAAAACACACCATGGAGGTAAGAAGAAAAAGCCATGTACCCTGTGTTTCCTGCCGAATGATGATTCTCCTGAGAAGAATTTCATTTCAGGATGTGTGCGTTGCAAATCACGGTCGATCTGTTCTGCGATTTCCGTATGCTGGAAACCAATGTATCCATTGTAAACATTTGCAAAATTATAGCATAAAAAAAGAATCCATCAATGGTTGATACCTATTGAACCGAGATTTACCTCAAAGTATTGATGCCAAACACTAGCCTTACCAAGGCTCAAAGGGTGATCTTCATGAGAAATTTCGTGCCGTATAAGGGGTCCAGCAGTATCACTATGAGCATTATTATGCTCATTAGACTGAAATGCTGCTTCTTTCATCCTTGCAAGTTCTGACTAGATTCCATTCTAAAATTAGTGGAATAAAACTTCTAATATACTACCTACTAAACGGCATTTCTATTAACATGTAAGGTATTCTCCAACTATATTAAACAAAATCTATTGACTAAGCAAATGCCGCATCATAAATAGTTTCTTACAGGAGTCAAAAGAAGCTCTTCTTTCAGCTTAGCATATTTTTTCCGATTTTCACTCAGCTCTTTTTCCCATAAGTCCCGAGATGGAGGTAAGTAACCCAGTATCAGCTGCAAGAATTTACCATTCAAAGACAAATAACAAGTTAGATTCTGGTATGAATATCAAAACTCTGGCGTCCTTCGGCTAGCCAATGTAGCCGACCAGCATTAGGGTTTTTGGTAATCACATTGTTAGAGAAGGGGATGATTCAGGCCAACCAAACAACATTGCTTATCTTCATAGTTCATAATTTTCCCAACTGTTTAAGTTTTGAATTATGTAGAATCTTTGTTACCCGACTCTTCATTGTCATTAAATTACTCCTGTTCGGCACTACATCTATATCAAGGCTACATAATATTCAATAATCTAGCTAACGTTGGCAAAAAACTGATAATGCTTGCAATCAAATGAAGAAATTTATTAATTAGAATGATTTTAAGAAAAATTACTTTCCAAACAGTTGCACGCAAATTTCCTCCTTCAGGAATCCCAGTGCTAGCAATTCTTTGAAGTTTTTCCAAATTTATCTCTTTCTGAGAAATCTGAATTGTACCACAATAATAACAAATGACCAACATTACGAAGAAAAGGATCTATAATTTAATGTTAAAAAGAAAATGAAATACAACAAATCTCTGACCTCGTACTCAATATCAGAACTTTTCTCATCAGCTTCAATAGTTTTGATAACCGAAATATGACTCGACCCGTCTTTTTCGTGCCTCAGTTGACGCCCGTTATGTTCCAATTCTGCATCCGCTTTCATCTTCCTCTTCACCATCGGCTCCTCTTCTTGAACTTCATTATGATCATGATCATCATCAGTTTCACTTTCACGATCGGATCTGAATCCGGTTGGTTGAAGAATCTCGAGCTCTTCACCCAATTCGGTAACCGAACCGGATCCTCCGCTATCTTCATCCTTGTCTTCGAATCCGGCGACTAAACTGCCGAGTCGATCGGGCAGCTTGAGCTTTTTGCCTTTGAGCATGGTGATGTGGTAGTGGGTGAGTTGGGACCGAGTCAGGCGAGAGTTGGGATGCGATTTGGTTCCATGGAAAGTCTTGTTTGAGAGATTGCAGAGTAGGTTTCATGACTCAGAACCGGGTGGGGATTGAGGCTTTCCCTTGGCTCCATGAAGCAGACTGGTAGTTATAAACGGTTTGAATGTTAGGTGGGTCCATACCGTCTTTTGACCAATACAAAGTTCTCACGTGTACTATGTTAACTAGTCCTGTGGCACAGTGGACGAACAAAAACTAAATAAGTCTATAAAAAAATTAGATAATAAACAATTTTTTGGAAAAAATAAGTATTACTAATTTTTTTTTGAAAATTGCACAAATAAAAAAACAATTATTATAAAAATTAAAAACACCAACAAGAAAAACCAAAACTTATAAAACACTTGTGGTTATATTTAAAAAAAAAAAAATACTAAAATTGAGTTAACTAAAATATTTAATTTTTATTACTAGAAAAGATATTTATATTTATATTTAATTCTAGTTACTTGTTTATTTTTAATTGAGTTAGTGTCCATTAACCTATTACATCAAATTCGACCAGTAAAATTGTATACTAATTTTTTAAAAACATTTATTTGAAAATACTTTGGGATTGATAATGTATTATAATGACTTAACGGTTACTTAACTAACATATGCTAATGCCCAAAGAAACAAGCTTTATTTTTTCTGACGAGTTGATCAAGAAAAAAAAATTGATTTATTATTCTCTTATATAAGGATGACGTGAAATTACAGTTTCATATAATTCATTCTCTTTTGTAAGAACTGAAGTCCCGGAAAGAAAGTACCCTCAACTTCATCTTTAGTTTTGATGGTCCTTGAAAACTTTATATTACATTAATGCACTCGTTACGTTTCATTCTTAAATGACCTCTTTATGGAACAAAGACCCTTTAACATCTCTTACGCCATTGCTGCCATAAAGGTCAAAATACGCCATGAATGCAACAGTAAAGTTTATGATACAAGTTTTTGTAGCCCCTTGAATCACTGTACAACTCACGACAGCCTTAGTACCGAAGCAAATGCTTAGCTGTAGCTAGTCAATGGCTCGATGACAAAAAATGATTAGGTAACCAAAAAGGCACCAACCCGGGGATAAAGGACCACGGGCTGCACATGGGATAATTAAACAACTTAACGATTTTATTTACAGTGGTGTTTCAGTTCCTAGGCCCGAGGGGCTGGGCTGAAGTTGATGCCTTTGCTCTAATCTTTGACATTTCACCATCTACCTGTAATGGTGGTCCAATATTATTTTCCTCATCATCAATATTGTAACTAGGAGGAGGGAGCCCAGTTTTCGTTGGTTCTCGCACACCTGTCTCATCACCATTAGTGTAATAATAAGCTGATGCTGTTTTCCAATGTAGCCGCTGGGTGTTTCATGTTACAATATGGAAGGAAAGACTAAAAATCTATACTTCAGCTTCTTCATTTATTTTCTGTTCAGATGTCAATTTGTATTAACAATTTCGTAATATCTTTATTTATACTTTTATTTATATTAATTTAATGTGACAGAGTTAATTTAACATTAACTCGTGAATCGAATTACAAAACACTAAAATTTAGTGTGAAGTGAGGATTGATTTCTTTCTAGGCTACAATTTTTCTTGTGAGTTCCATATAAGATTATTTTTTTTATAAAAATAATATTAAAATAGATAGTAATTCAATTTTTCTTTTAATGGCCTTGTACTGGTGAAAAGGGCAGCTCAGGGAAAAAAAAACAAAATTGATTGATAATCTCCGACCTAATTAACTCTTTGTATTTGGGTGTTAGTGATTGATATTCAGCCACGACATGCATTCCTTACAATCGTCAAAACTCATATACGTCAAAAGGTGAACACATTGGACTTCTTCAACATAGGCCATTTAAGCTCCATTTCTTCTACTACAAAAAGATTATTGAAGTTTTAAAAGCTGTCACTAGGAGGAGATAAGCATCTACTCTGGGAGTTGGTTTAAGAGACTTCATTTAGCTGCTTACATATATCTAATCTAAGCACTTCCACTTAAGATCATCTCTGTTATCAATAGCTCTTTGAGCCGAAAATTTAGTTTTCTTAGCTTATATATTTGTATGGTCTTAGCTATATGGATAAGCTGCTAATAATAGCATTAATTATAATACAGAGATCAGTTCAAATTCTATATAAAGAGTAAGACTGGCCAAATTCTAGGCAGATAACACAGAATTTGGTGAGAGCGTGGTGAGTAATCAGTTTCTGATCATCAAAAAGAGATATTTATTACATCAAATCATCTCATATATAGATTTGCAAAAGAAAAAAAAAATTTGGGGGGAGGGGGGACGGTCCTTTTTTGAGTTTTGCACTAAGAATCCTTGTACGAACAAATGAAAGCTGATCAGTCGGTATTTGTCCCAGCATAATTTGATGCCGACACACTGTGTATTAATGGTTCCTTTGGAGCTCTTTGATTTCATGATCATTGGGCCTACATTAGTAGTTATGCCATGTGAAGTTCATAAACTCCCAAGATAGATTGCCCAAAGCATTAGTTTACTAGATATATAATTACCTTATCTTTAATCATTATTCTGCATTAATATTTTTAATGGTTTTAAAAGAGTAATCATAGGTTGAGTATTTGCCGATGAAAAAAAGGTTGTCCCGTCATTATTTTCTTTAAAACTACATATTGCATGGGAAAGCAAACGGAGTCGTTTGATAGGTTCTTTAAGGTTTTAAAACAAAGGTTTAGGTGACGATGATAATTGCCAGCTACCTGGTACAAGCCTTTTACTTGGCCTACAATTCATCTTTTCAGTAAAAAAAGCTTCTACATATACACTATATATCCCTAATTCTCTCATCAGCTCTTATGTACTTGATTCATCTTCTTCTCTGAACCTCCTTTTTTTCCCGTACCTGTTTCAGATTCAAATACCTGCTTTCTATCTCCAAATTATGGTGCAATCAAAGAAGTTTAGAGGTGTCAGGCAACGACACTGGGGTTCCTGGGTATCTGAAATTCGCCATCCGTTACTGTAAGTAAGCTTCAAGCTTTTTCTCAGTGTATTCAACATCGATTTTCTTGTATCTTTTATGGTATATATATTTTGTTGCAGAAAGAGAAGGGTATGGCTTGGCACATTCGAAACAGCTGAAGAAGCAGCCCGAGCTTATGATCAAGCAGCGATCTTAATGAGTGGGAGGAATGCAAAAACCAACTTCCCCCTATCACAAACAGCAAATGGAGACCCGGAAGGCAATGAAAGTTCCCATTCATCATCACCTCCAAACGAACTATCTGAACTTCTCCATGCGAAGCTTAGAAAATGCAGCAAGGCACCGTCTCCTTCCATGACTTGTCTAAGGCTTGACACCGAGAATTCCCACATCGGGGTGTGGCAAAAGCGAGCAGGGAAGACCTCGGATTCCAACTGGGTAATGACTGTCCAATTCGGAAAAGGGAATGCTCAAGTTTCCGCCAAGGGTTCCAATACCCAGGGACCCTCGGCTAGTAGCGAAGTGAGAGGAGAGATGGATGAAGAGGAGAGAATTGCACTACAAATGATAGAAGAGCTGCTTCAGAGGAACTGTTCTTCTTCATTTGGTGTGGCAGAAGAGGAGGGTAACTTGTTTGTTTAGTCCTTAATTTTCTTAAATGAGTTGAGAAGTCCATGTGTTTATAGGAGACAAAATATCATGTCATCCATGGGTTAATTTATATATCATGTGATAGACTATAATTATAGGTTTACAGAAAATAGAAGGTGTCAATTATGTTTACAAGAGACGGAAATAACTGAATCATATGATTACACTATTTCTCATATGCTTACTCTCTCAACATTCTCCTCCACCATACTTATATTTTAAACTCATCCTCTACTTTAATCTTTTTGTCTTTTTGAATATTGACACTCCATCTATTCATACCTTTGCTATTTATTTTTTATTTTTAAGATTACACTATAAAAGTAAAAAAGAACTTAGATTTTATTGTTTTTCAGGGTTAAAAAATGCTTAACTTTTTTTTTTTAATTATGTGTAGAAATTTGCGGTTTAAAAAAGCTTATGGAACTGCTCTAATTTTCATGATTTTTATTATAAAAGAAGTTATTATAATCTTGGGATTTCTTTTCAAAGAAAATGATGTTTGATTGACAAGCAAAAGCAAAAGCAAGCCAAGCTTCTTTAATTAGATTCTAGTTGTTTCCCTTAATTAAAGCTTGGATGTTTTAATCTAGTTATCCAACATTTTATTAACATTAATAACCATATAAGAACAATGAGTATTTACTGTAACAGCCCAATTTTAATAGTGTCGGAACAGTGATTCGAGATCACTAAATTTGGCGAAAAGTTAGAAAATTTTGTTAATCGATAATTATAAGTTAAGTGTGATTTTAGAAATATTTTAAAATTAGTGAATTTTGTGAACTGAAAGAATTAATTAGAAAAATTAGGCCAAAAACGAGGTATTGAGACCTCGAATTTATAAAGTGAGCCATAAATATTTCCAAAAATATTTATGGAATGTCATTAAGTTATTATTAAACTTTCGTTAGAAAATTTTAACGTTTGGGTAGGAAATTAAATGAAAAGGACTAAACTGAAATGAAAGTAAAAGTTAAATTATAGATTAAAAGAAATTATGAAGGATCAAAATGGAAATTATACCATTTTGTATAGTTGAGGTGGCATAACAAAGAAAAATCTGAGATTTTTAAGGTATATTATTATAATATTATATTATTATATTATTATATTATTATATATATACAAACAAAAAAAAAAAAAAAGGAAAGAGAATAGAGAACAGAAACCCAAACGAAGAAGCAGAGAGCAGGAAAGAAAGAAGAAGAGAAGAGAAGAGAAGAAAAAGGGGGAAAATTGGAAAATTTTCAAAATTAGCTAAATAAAAAGGGGATCAAATTGAAATATATGGAGAATTCTCTTCATTTCTCTTTATTTTCTTCAGCTGAAAAATAGCCATGGGAGAGAGTTCAAGCTAGTTTTTATACTCAAGCATCATGTAAGTTTAATTCTTGCTTTCTCCTTGAAATTTCTATGTTTTGGACTTTTACAATTGGGTCCAATTTATTAATTCATTAGTTTTTGATTCTATGGCTAAATTTTTAAAGTTTATGTGGATTAGTGTTGGAAGAATATGATGAATAAATATTGAATTGAAGCTTTAATTTTGTTATATGATGATTTAATCAAGTGAAATTGATGGAAATTGGTTTTAGGACCTAATTGTGAAATAGCTGAAATTAAGGCCTAGTGTTAAAATTCTAATTTCAAAGGTTATGAAGGAGTTTTAAAATGATAGATAAAAGTATTAAATGAGAAAATTAACTCAATTGAGGGGTTAATTCAGCAAGGACTGAATTGTATGAATTGTGGAATTAGGGACAAAATAGAAATCAACATGTTACACTAAAGCAGTTTTAGACAGCAGCAGTTGTCTAACTTTGAAAAATCACCAAAAATTGTATAAATAGAATTAGAAGTCAAGTGAGATATGGAATTAAAGCTTATTGAGTCTATTTTCATATAAAAGAAACAGAGAAAGCAAAGGAATTCTGTAATTTGAGATATTTGTATTTTTGTAAGACTGGTTTAGAACAACTTCGTGATCCCCTGTTCTTACTTTAGAAATTCACTAAAATTTGTATAAAAATAATTTGGGAACATAATTTATATGGTTAGATTCCTTAATGAGTCTAGTTTTATAAGAAATAAACCATAACATCATATGAATTCTATATAAAAAGATAATTAATTTTTAGTGAAGAAGGGTCGGAACTGCCAGACAGCAGAACAGGGGTGACTTTAAAGAATAAACTGTACTAATTGGCTAAACCAAAAATTCTGAAAATTTTATGGCAAGAATATATGTGAGTCTAGTTTTAGGAAAAATTCACGGTTCTTCATTTGGAGTTCTGTAGCTCTGGAAATAAATAATTTAGTGACTATGACTCAAATGGGCAGTTTTGAATATACTTATGAGTAAATAATGAACTTATTTACAATGTTACTTATAGCATGTTATATACATTAAGGATGTGGAATGGAGAGGAGGAGGAGGAAAAATATGTATGAATATTCAGCTAGCATGGCTAATTTGTAATGTTTTAGGCCCAGGACTAAATTGAATAAAAGTAAAAGTTTATGATTAGTTTTGTATAAATGTTGGAGATGACCAATTTACATGGAATGGATTATTTTATTATTTAAAATTGCAAAATTGAATGAAATTATTAATTAGATTAAGATCGGTTGAAAAATCGATGAAAATGGGAAATTACCAAAATGCCCTTGAATCTTGGTATTTCTGCAAATTTAGCCAGGTAAGTTCGTGTAACTTTAAATATGTGATATAAGGAAATATAAGTTGATAGCACGTGAAATATTGATATAACGAATTAACTAATATATGTTTATGAATAAACGGCAAGAGAATGATATTTATCATGACATGTCAATATGTGATTATCCGTAATATGTAAATAAAAGGTAATTAAATATGTTGAGACGAGAAATAAATTCAAGTAAGTCATGAAATAAGAAAAATAAATATGTTTTAAGGGATAATATGTTTGATTTTTGATTGGTTTCAAAAATAAATGTTAAATGATATAAAATTTTTGATAAATAAATTTGTAATTCAGTAATGCCTCGTACCTATTTCGGTGTCGAATACGGGTAAGGGTGTTACATTTAGTGGTATCGAGCTTAGGTTTAGTCGGTTCTCGGACCAAATGTAGTATATGTGAAGTCTAGAAATATATGCCATTATTAATATATAACTTAAGATAATGTGATATGTTCCGACTTTGATGATATTTGTATCACTATAATTTAAACTTTATCATTATTATGTGTAATTTATTAATTATGTGTGGTAAGTATTTTAAGGTAAGTATTTAGTAAAATGATAAATTTAAGATTGAGTCTTGAAGTTGAGATTGATCTTGAAATCAATTATGGAATCATGAATATTATTTTGTGTCTTGAATTGAATCATGAAGTTATTGAATATTGTTATGTGTATTGCATTAAACTATGAAGAATTATCGCAATCTTGTGGCTGGTTGAAATAAGAAGTGAAAGTAGAATGAACTGAAATTAGAAAGTTATTTAAATTATGAATCTGAATTATGAATTATTTGAATATTTGAAGGCAAATTAAATTAAATAAAGAAAATATGTGAGTAATTGAAATGTATATTGATTGAAAAGTAATTAGTGATTTTAAATTTGATTAGACAATAAATTAAAAATACGAATTGAATAAAAATATATTATACATGCTTATTTTGTTAAATAATATAGAAAGTTTATTTGATTACTTTTTACATATAAATGTTATATGTTTATATGAAATCAATTTGAGAAAGAAAGGAGAGGACCGAATTGAAGGAAAAGGAAAAGAGAAGGTTAAGGAGTGAAGGAAGAATAACATATATCATTTCAACCTTTTTGTTGTAAGTACTACAAGAATTTTAAATTATTGTTATTTATCCTTTTTGAAATATTTATGTGAATTATTTAAATATATGAGATTCAGCTTTAATGCCCAAGTAGACGAAATTTAGAACTACTGGGATATTAAGGAACATTAGCACGTTAGTGCTCTCTGATATTAGCACATTGGTGCTCTCCGATATTAGCACGTCAGTGCTCTCTGATATTAGCACATTGGTGCTCTCCGATATTAGCACGTCAGTGCTCTCTGATATTAGCACATTGGTGCTCTCCGATATTAGCACGTCAGTGCTCTCTGATTATTAGCACGTCAGTGCTCTCTGATTACTAGCACATTGGTGCTCTCTGTTCACTTGTGCATCATAATGCACCTCTGTATCTATTCAGTATATCCAGGTGTGTTCTATAAAGTCTACTTTGGGCTAAGAAAGTGAAATGAGAACAAAGTGAATCATTGAATTATATCTCGATTAGGAAATGGAAAAGTTAATTTGAAAAAAAAAAAAAAAAAAAAAAATGAAATGATGATTTGAATACCCTATTAACTTGTCGGGCTAGATTGGATATAAATGGCATGCCATAGGATTGGAAGTGTTCAGGATTCTTCGACCTTGAGTCGATGAGGCTTTGGGTGCCAATCTGGTGTGTTTGGTTGGATCGCGTATCCGCCAAAGTCCGAGTCTTGTTAATAGGGGTAGATATGAATATTAAGTGAAATTAAAATGAGAATTGATCTCCTATTAACTTGTCGGACTAGTCGGATATAATTGGCATGCTATAGGATATGGAAGAGTGCGGTTTTTTTGAAACATCGATCGAGCACTTACATGCCGATCATCGCATCTTATTCATTACCGATTCGACACTTTTGTGTGTCGATATCATTATCTTATTCGCGAATTCTGAGTTCAAAGACTTTGTGTGTTGAATATCGATCATCGTTATCGTTACGATTCGACACTTTGTGTGTCGATATCGTTATCTTATTCGTTCTGAGTTCAAAGCACTTTGTGTGTTGAATAATCGATATTGTTATCATATTATCGATTCGACACTTTGTGTGTCGTATCATCGTTATGCAGATTAAGGCACATTGTGCCCATCGGTGTGTTTGGGTTGGAATCCGTGTATCTATCAAAGTCCGGATTGTTTAATAGGGTGAATAACTAAAATGAGAAAAACTAAATAAATTTGATCGATTGAACTATTGAAAATATGAGTAAGAAATTATGAGTTGAATTGTGAATCGAATTGAAATGTGAGAATTGAAGTATGAACTTAAGGTTCATAAATTTGTTAAAATATCAAATTATTATTATTGAAATCGTTGAATAAACGAAATGAGAAAAATCGATTGAATTTGATCGGTTAAACTATTGAAAGTATGGAAAAGTGGAATTAGGAATTGAAATGTAAATTGAAATTGAGATATGAGATTGAAAACTTGAACCAAAGGTTTATGAATTGATTAAAAATAATATAGATGATATATGATGCTATTTGATGAAATGCTATTGTTGAGGTATGAAATTAAAATATAAATTAACACATATGACTTATATTGTTGCATGCTTGATGTTTACTATTTAATATTAAATGTTAAATTTAAATTATGCGTATAGTAAGTGAAGTATGAGGTAAGCGTTATTGATGAATTAAATGGAAACTGAATTAATCGATGGATAAATATTAGTATTGAATTGTATATTGAAGAGGAAGTGAAATTAAATTTATTTGTGAATACATTTAAGTGAAATTGGAAAAAAAAAAAAAAAAAAAAAAAATGATATGTAAAAGCATTATGTTAAAATTGTAAAAGTGACATGCGTGTATAATGTAATTTTCCCAAGTAAATGAGATTAAATCTACTAAGATATTAGTGGTATACCATTAAGGAACTTTAGCGCATTCTCTACGATAATAACACTTTGGTTCTCATCAAGTGCTATCGACTAATAGTAAATAATAATACACTTCTATATTTGTTTCATATATCTTAAGTATTCTATTGAATCTATTGGGCCTCTTATAAAAAGGTAAGTAATTTTATTTATAAGGTATATTCGCAATATTGAATTAAAAATAAATTGCAAACCGAAAGGATATGGAATGGATATAAATGATAAATCAGATAAATATGTGCACAAAGGAGCTATAGAATTATAGAAATAACGAAGTTCATGATCAAAATAATAAGGAAATTTAGAGGACGAAATTTTTTTTAGAGGAAGAATTGTAATGACCCAATTTTAATAGTGTCGAACAGTGATTCGAGATCACTAAATTTGGCGAAAAGTTAGAAAATTTTGTTAATCGATAATTATAAGTTAAGTGTGATTTTAGAAATATTTTAAAATTAGTGAATTTTGTGAATAGAAAGAATTAATTAGAAAAATTAGGCCAAAAGCGAGGTATTGAGACCTCGAATTTATAAAGTGAGCCATAAATATTTCCAAAAATATTTATGGAATGTCATTAAGTTATTATTAAACTTTCGTTAGAAAATTTTAACGTTTGGGTAGGAAATTAAATGAAAAGGACTAAACTGAAATGAAAGTAAAAGTTAAATTATAGATTAAAAGAAATTATGAAGGATCAAAATGGAAATTATACCATTTTGTATAGTTAATGGCATAACAAAGAAAAATCTGAGATTTTTAAGGTATATTATTATAATATTATATTATTATATTATTATATTATTATATATATACAAACAAAAAAAAAAAAAAAGGAAAGAGAATAGAGAACAGAAACCCAAACGAAGAAGCAGAGAGCAGGAAAGAAAGAAGAAGAGAAGAGAAAGAAGAAAAGGGGGAAAATTGGAAAATTTTCAAAATTAGCTAAATAAAAGGGGATCAAATTGAAATATATGGAGAATTCTCTTCATTTCTCTTTATTTTCTTCAGCTGAAAAATAGCCATGGGAGAGAGTTCAAGCTAGTTTTTATACTCAAGCATCATGTAAGTTTAATTCTTGCTTTCTCCTTGAAATTTCTATGTTTTGGACTTTTACAATTGGGTCCAATTTATTAATTCATTAGTTTTTGATTCTATGGCTAAATTTTTAAAGTTTATGTGGATTAGTGTTGGAAGAATATGATGAATAAATATTGAATTGAAGCTTTAATTTTGTTATATGATGATTTAATCAAGTGAAATTGATGGAAATTGGTTTTAGGACCTAATTGTGAAATAGCTGAAATTAAGGCCTAGTGTTAAAATTCTAATTTCAAAGGTTATGAAGGAGTTTTAAAATGATAGATAAAAGTATTAAATGAGAAAATTAACTCAATTGAGGGGTTAATTCAGCAAGGACTGAATTGTATGAATTGTGGAATTAGGGACAAAATAGAAATCAACATGTTACACTAAAGCAGTTTTAGACAGCAGCAGTTGTCTAACTTTGAAAAATCACCAAAAATTGTATAAATAGAATTAGAAGTCAAGTGAGATATGGAATTAAAGCTTATTGAGTCTATTTTCATATAAAAGAAACAGAGAAAGCAAAGGAATTCTGTAATTTGAGATATTTGTATTTTTGTAAGACTGGTTTAGAACAACTTCGTGATCCCCTGTTCTTACTTTAGAAATTCACTAAAATTTGTATAAAAATAATTTGGGAACATAATTTATATGGTTAGATTCCTTAATGAGTCTAGTTTTATAAGAAATAAACCATAACATCATATGAATTCTATATAAAAAGATAATTAATTTTTAGTGAAGAAGGGTCGGAACTGCCAGACAGCAGAACAGGGGTGACTTTAAAGAATAAACTGTACTAATTGGCTAAACCAAAAATTCTGAAAATTTTATGGCAAGAATATATGTGAGTCTAGTTTTAGGAAAAATTCACGGTTCTTCATTTGGAGTTCTGTAGCTCTGGAAATAAATAATTTAGTGACTATGACTCAAATGGGCAGTTTTGAATATACTTATGAGTAAATAATGAACTTATTTACAATGTTACTTATAGCATGTTATATACATTAAGGATGTGGAATGGAGAGGAGGAGGAGGAAAAATATGTATGAATATTCAGCTAGCATGGCTAATTTGTAATGTTTTAGGCCCAGGGACTAAATTGAATAAAAGTAAAAGTTTATGATTAGTTTTGTATAAATGTTGGAGATGACCAATTTACATGGAATGGATTATTTTATTATTTAAAATTGCAAAATTGAATGAAATTATTAATTAGATTAAGATCGGTTGAAAAATCGATGAAAATGGGAAATTACCAAAATGCCCTTGAATCTTGGTATTTACGCAAATTTAGCGAGTGAGTAAGTTCGTGTAACTTTAAATATGTGATATAAGGAAATATAAGTTGATAGCACGTGAAATATTGATATAACGAATTAACTAATATATGTTTATGAATAAACGGCAAGAGAATGATATTTATCATGACATGTCAATATGTGATTATCTGTAATATGTAAATAAAAGGTAATTAAATATGTTGAGACGAGAAATAAATTCAAGTAAGTCATGAAATAAGAAAAATAAATATGTTTTAAGGGATAATATGTTTGATTTTTGATTGGTTTCAAAAATAAATGTTAAATGATATAAAATTTTTGATAAATAAATTTGTAATTCCGGTAATGCCTCGTACCCTATTTCGGTGTCGAATACGGGTAAGGGGTGTTACATTTACCGTATATATCATTATTATTATTTAAAATTTTACTTAACTGCCATCAACTTTATTATCAAATCAGACCGACATCAACTTGAGTGTCCTAAATTATATTTATTCTTCTATTTAGGAGTTGGAGAGATTATGAATAGTTTTAATTTTATATCAATTTTTTTTGATTAATTTGAAGCCACGAGTTAATTGAATATCAATTTAATTAAAAAACCATTAAAATTTTACATAATTTAAATTATTATAATATTTTTTTACATAAAATTAATAAATTTTCAAATTTAAACCTAAATTATTATAATTTTAAATATTAAGTTCTATTTCGCTTTTATATAAAATTTTAATTTACATAATTTTGTCTCATTATTTACCTGCTGATACCCTGTTAGTTTGTGGATTAAATGGTTTGTTTTAAATTTAATTAAAAGAGAGAAAAAGAAAAAAAAAGAACAAAATATCTCCACAATGAGATAAGTGAAGGTAGTTGGGTTTGTTTTAAATGCTATATTGTTTAATCGGATATAGAGAGACTTGGTGGTTATATGTTTAGGGCTTCATTTTCAATGGTCCATCCCATAGGGCACATCCATCACCCAATTCGTGTGCCTTTGATTTGACCCCGTATAAAAGTAATAAGTGCTGCCAACCCGAGTTATATCCATATATATTTATTAAACTAGAATTTTTTTAATATTTTTATAAATGAAAATAAAAATTTATTTAAAAATTTAAAATATGAAACCGAAGAAATATTTTTTAAATTTTTTACATATTTATATTTTAAAAAATAAATTTAATATTTTCAATCAATATGTTTTCTTTAATTTTTTTAAAATAAAAATAATATTTATTTTCTAAAACCCAACACATCCATAAATCTTTAAGTTTTGAGTTGTTAATGGGCTGGATTAAAGCTCAGTTCTAAAGTTAAATTAATTGAAACTAAAAAAAAATTATCCAAATCTGACCTAAATTGAATCGAAGCTACCGAGCCAAATCATTTACCCGGTCCTTCGACAGAACCGAGCAAATAAAATCATCCATTTGATCCAATTTTCTATTCCATTATATTTATTGATACATCAAAGAAAAAATTGGCCATCGTCAATTCATTCGTCGGCTAAATAATTAAGTTAGAAAAATAAAAGTAAATGAAGATGATATTTCAGCACGTAAGATTTCAAGGAATGAAAATATAAAAAAAAATAAAAAAATTGAAGGACAACAACTTTTACACCGAAATTTAGTTTTTTTTTCTTTTACATTTATTTATTTTTATATTTTTCATGCTTTAAAGAACATCTAAAACTGATATTATAAAGGCTTATGAACTTGACTTTAATATCATTTTTTAATAAAAAATACAAAATATACCATAAAATTTTCTTTTTCATACTCAAACCACATTTCTAATTTATTTAAATTATTTTTCAAAATCCAAATTGTAAAAACAAGTTATACTCAATTTTTTTCTTTTCTTATATAAAAAAGGCCATGTCAAGAAATAAAATAGATAAAAAAAATATATCCGTAATTTTCTCTCACTTTATTTATTTTTGAAAATTTCACTTTAATTTTTATAATTTTCTAAAATTCTTAGAAAAGAATGATATTTTTATCATTTTATATATTATAACTAGATCAAATTGACAAAAAATTATAAAAATTGAGGATTAAAATTGTTATTACACCAATTAAAAAAGTGTCACCTAGTAGTGGAGTGATTGAAAAAACAATTTTGAAAATTTTAGTGATTAAATTATAACTTTTTTAGTTAAGTAACAAAAACGAACATTTACCTATAATTTAATGATTAATGGTGTAGTTCACCCTAAAACTTCTAATATTTACTTTGCTTATTACTTTGGTCTTGATTTTTTTATACTTTCACCTTCGACTTTCAAATCTTAGTAATTTTATTTTATGAATGAAAATTTTAACTCAACATTTAAAACTTTAATAGCATTGGCTTGACAACTCATGTGTTAATATACATATATTTCATAAATTTTAAAAAAATAATATTTAATTTTTTTAAAATCATAAAAAGTATTCCCATCTAGAATAAAGTACACGCATGCTGTCATGCGAGCTATCACGTCAATGTTGTTAAAATTTTAACATTTCAATTAAATTTTTATTAAAAAAATAATTTGATTAAAATTTAAATATTGAAAACCAAAATGATTGAAAAAAATATGTAAGACCAAAGTAACAAAATGGTTAAATATAAAAAGTATACATAAACTTTAATTCAATATGCAATATCATACATAAATTTTTATTTACTGTAAATTTGAATTTTTATTTAATTCATTTTTCATAAATGGATGTATTTATATTTTCAAAAGTGCACAAATGAATTAAATCAAAATTTCATATGTACATATGAACCACAATCAAAATTTTATTTATATAATTGCATCGAATAAAAGTTTTTGTATTAAATTATACATCGGACCAAAATTTATGTATAAATTTGATATTTATCTATTGAAAAATGATTAGAAAATTTCATTATCCTTAATTAATATATAGAAACTTTGATTTTAAAAAATTATAATAGAAGCTTAGGACTCAAATCTAAACACTCAAAATCTCAATTTTTGCTAATATTATTAAAGTCTTATTGACAAAGAAACGGATAATCAAACTTAAAATAGAGAGAGAAATTGAATGAATTTTAATTCAATTGATATTGTTGTTAAGAGATAATGAGTTCGAATATTTAAAAAGTTGAAAAGAGGTATAAATAATTTTAACACTTGTATAAAAAAAAATATTACTAGGGATTGTACTTATAATTGTTGAAAAGCACCCGTATTATTTCAACATTTGAAAAGGTAAACAATATATTTTTTTTCCTTGTTTCAAAATTGAATTCAAATATATTTCAATAAAATAATAATTAATGATTATTTTGATAATAATGAAAAATCAAAGATTGTGAAAAGGATGGATCGGAAGTTTTCAAAAGTGGGGAGAGTTCTTGGAGTGGGTGGTAAGCGCAAAGGAACGAATATGGAATATGCTGAGTTTTATTTTTATTGTTACTATCATTATTACAAAAAACAAACTCATTAATTGTGAATATTAAAAATATATGTTAAAATTAAACAATATAAATATATATATATATGAAAAAAGGGGCAATGTCACGTCATACGTATTCAAACTTCAAAGACTCCAATAAATATCTTCCATATTTGGTCAATCAAAATAAACAGCTGAAATGACGGAGTTGATGGTTATTTTACTAAAAGAAATTTACTTCTAACATTATTTACGAAAATTCATCATTTAAAATATTATTTATTGAAATAGTCTAAAAAAAATACAAAATGCGTCTATCAAAAAATATAGAAAAACATGCTGACGGATACACGCTTTACCCCGTGTCAGCAACAACACGCTAACGTGGGCATATTTTTGCCCATGCTCGTACTAATTTTTTTAAAAAAATATTATTTTTTTAAAAAATATTATTTTTTAAAATATTATAAAAATAGATCAATTTTTTAAAAATCTACGAGAATAAGTCTTTATAAAAACCCAAAATGGCAGCATCATTTTTTTTTGTGCCGCCAATTAATGTGAAAATAAAATTTATAAAACAGATTTTTATATAAACCTAAAATCTCATTCCCTTTGTTTTCTTAAATAATGTGATATATAAACTCATGAATAGGTTTACAGTTTGTTTCTAAACAATATAGGATTCCTTTCTCTTTTAACTAATAACATAAATTAAAGGCTACACTATATTTTATATTTATTTTTTTTGCTTATAGAGTTTAATTTTTTTTCCAAAAAGTTAACATTTGTTACATTATAAATAAAAATTTTAAACTCTATAAATAAAAAAATTATAAAATATAAAATGAGTATAGTAAAATATTTAAAAAATTACTAATGGTTGAGTGATCATTTTGTAAGTTTTTATAATTTAATAGCAAAAAAATCATAGTTTAGTGACTACTAATGTAATTTAATCTAGATATGAAAATATAAAAAATAATTATTATATTTTATGTATATTATATATTTCTATAAAAAAAACTTATTTAACATTATATACTATGTTTAAATAAATTATCTATCTAGTCAAAATACATCTGAAATAAATTTATCAGCATTCATTAGGTGGTGAAAATTAAATTAAATTAGGATTAAAAAATTAATGAATATAGTAAAATATTTAAAAAATAAATATTTTAAAAAAAGAGATCAATTTTTTAAAATTACAAACAATATATACTATTTGAGTACCAAATACTCACCATTTATTTATTAATCAAACATTCATAACATAAAATAAATAAATAAATAAAAATTAAAAGTATAACTTCTAAATTGAAATAATGTAAAATTATTTTAAAAATTAGAATTGCATTGATATTAACTTCAAATATTTAAAATTGAATAGAAGATTACTGCATGTACAAGTTTCATATGTGCAAATTGTCTTTTTTTTTAGTAGTCCTTTTGTATATGCTAATAATTCTAAAATGCAACAAGATTAAAGATCTCAAAAGATAATTTTATAATATGAGGAGATGTTAACAAAATATAAAAAAATAGAAATTATTTTTTAAAAAAATTATAAAATATATTATAACCTTTAGTCTTGTATTGTTAGTTAAAAGAGGAATAAATTCCACATTGTCTAGGAATAAGTTGCAAACCTATTCATGACTCTATATATACTCATATCTCACATCCCATATTGCTTAATAAAATAAGGGAAATGAGATTTTGAGTCTATAAAAATATTTGTTCTATAAGTTTTATTTTTATATTAATTGATGGCACCTTAAAATAAAAAAAATGATGGTGTTGCCACTTTGGGTTTTTATAAAGGTTTATTCTCGTAATTTTTTTTTTTTGAAAATTTAGTCCAAGAAAGGGCACCCACGTCAGCGCCCTTTTGCTGACACGAGGTAAAACGTGTCCTCGTCAATGCGTTTTTCTGCATTTTCCCCTGAAAATGCTTTCACATAGACGCGTTTTGTATTTTTGGACTATTCTAATAAATAATGTTTTAAGTTGACATATTTCCGTAAATAATGTTAGAAATTAACTTTTTTAGTAAAATATTCGGAGTTGATGGCAATTTCATAATATTATAAAATAAAAAATAGAAATTATAAAAAATAACACACTCAAAATTCGTTACGAAGTTTATGATTTATTTCGTTATGAATGGTTTTTATCCGTTTTTTGTATAATTCTTTGTTTATTTTTATTTTTTTACTAATTTAATTTTATAATATAATTGTTCAAACTTTGTATTTATAATAATAAAAATAATTAATAAATTAACTTTTTTTTTTAAGAAAAAGGTAAAGATTTCGTAAGTTCAAAAATCTTGATACCATGAGTTCCCCTTTTATTTGACTCTTCCCAACTTCTCGCGAAGGTAAAAATATTAAATACATTATGCGTTTGTTATACTTACACTACATTTGAAATTCATCTTTTCGGTTAAAAAATTTATTCATTTATATAGTTAAAAATTGATGTAATTGACGAAATAAGTAGTCAGTTACACATAGCGTGCTATATTTGCCCATACTAATGTACATAGACCAGTTTTTAACAACAGAAATAGATAAAATTTTTAACAGAATGACTAATTTATTTTTTGATCTAATGTAAATGAATTAATTTATTCATATTTTTAGTAGATGGGGCAAAATATAATTTTAACTCTTAATAAAAAAGCTTATGATATGTTTACTGCTAAAAGCAATGATGGATGTAGGGGACTGGTATGGGCTCGACCTCCTTAAAATAGAAAATTTGTTATCAAGCTTTTTATAATTTATAAAACTTTAAATTAATAATAATAAAATTAAACTTTACCCTTAAAAAATTATAAAAATTTGATTTAATTATTTAAAATTATAAAAATAAAGACTATTAAAACAAAAAAAAATTATATTTTTACTATTATAAAAATATATAATTTAATTTAGACTCTCAAAACTTTTTTTCACTTCGCCCCTTGCTAAAAGTAAGTTTTTTTTTTAAATTTTAAATGTACAAAAACTGAAGGACTTAAGAGTATATTTTAGCCATTAGAAAAATGTGAGGGGACAAGACATTTTTTATTTAAGCGCAAAACCAAAAATATGTTGCTGTTTTTCTCTTTAATTGTTGAATTAGGTGAAAGGGATATGGATATTCCAAATGCTTTGGAATTATACCAAGTGTCATAAATCAATGTGATTCCAGTCCCCCACTTCGGCTCGGCTTTGTGGCTGTGCTTTTGAAGCTCTTTTTTGGAAGTATTTTGGATGGCTTCCTTTATATTTTCTTTTCGCTAAAAAAGTATTTTTAAAAGAATAGATTAGATTTGTTGTATATTTTAAGAAAAACAATAATAAAAAGAAATCGATACATTCAAATCTAAATTTTACCATTGTGAATTTTCATTAAATAAAAAAATGAGAATTATATTCAAGAAATAAAGAAAGTAGAATTAAATCAACGAAATTAAAAAAACGTATAAAAGTGTATGTATTATTACATTCATATATCTTTTATTTTACATGATTTTGTATGATTAATTGTAAAATTAATAAATCTAACAAGTTTAATTAATCAATGATTTATAAAATTAAATTAATTAACCATTGTTAACCAGTGAAATAAAAAAGAGGAAGAAGGTGATGATTGAATGGGGAAAATATGATTGAAGGTTGGGGAATAGTTTCAAATTTGAAGATAGTTAGGAATCTGGAAGGAGGAGTGTGTACATGAGTCTTTATGGATTGTTTGCATGGCCTTTTTATGGTAGGGAACAAGTTTAGATACATGTCCTGAGGTTATCGACGTGAATGTTTAATTTAATATTCTTTGCAGTGAAAGTGATGCTATGTCTTAAGATAAGACATTCTAGAATGACTAGTAATTGATGTTCCTTTCTAAAGTTCACCGAATCGATGTTCGCAACTAACCCCAGGTTCGCAGTGTAGTTGACTCAATTGAGAGACACATGTTTAGCTCTCTATAAATACACTTTGAGGTTCATGAAGAGCACTGTAAGGTCCAGAAGACTCACTACACAAGGTATAACAACCATAAGTTACTAAATTCAAGTAATCAATTTATAAATTTATGATGTTCTGAATTCACAGTAGAATTTAATTAGGGAACTTATTAGTTTATTGGTTTGATATATTTAACTTCACTCATTGAAGATTAAAAGTGTTCATGGGTTGGGTTGAGTTTAATTCGAGTAGGGCTACTGTATGGTTTAATAAATTTATATTTGTTTAAGTTCCGCTCAACTTGAAATATAGTTTAGTTCATGGGTCGGGTTGAGTTTAGTTCGAGTAGGGCTACTGTATGGTTTAATAAATTTATATTTGTTTAAGTTCAGCTCAACTTGAAATATAGAGTTCAAATTTTGCTCAAGTATACTTATATCTGTAAATGGTTAATTTAAGTTTATTTTAGGTTTATTCATATTTTAAAAATATTTTATGGTATTTTTAGTTTGATATTTAATAATTTTTTATATTTTTATTTCATTAAAGTTTTAAACATAGATAAATTAACATATTTTCTAATGCTTACATTATAATAGAAAATATTATTCTAGAGTTAAATTTTATTTAATATAAATTACTTAATATATAAAATATAATAAAATAAAATATTTCAATATTAAAAATGGGTTGGGTTGGAATCAACTCTGACAGTAATTTTTTTTTTTTTTGTGTCAAACTCAAAATTTAAATTTAATATTATTGTCCTAATAATATAGAGAAAATTGATAAATTTGAATGGTCAAACATTGTGATTCATTAAACAATGTAATTCCACTTCTGCTAGAAACCTTTATTCAGCCTCGATTTTATATCAATCGCTTTTTACTTATAAAATTTTAATTTAAATTGAGACAACCATGGATGTAAAAGTAGAATGCTTAAATTTATTAATTTAGTTTTTTGGCCATCAAACGGAATGGTTCATTTAACTAGTAAAAAAAAGCTTATTACTCGATTATTTACCTCTGAAATAAATAAAAACTCTTGGTGTTAATTATTTTATATATAAAGATTCTCAGTGTTAATTAAATAAAAAAATTTATATGAAATCTGAGAAAGAAAATTACAAATTACATCTGTAGAGCCCAATTTCTTGCCCGGACCCAATAGGCAAAAAGCCCAAATTCATTAAACAGTCCATTAACAAAAATAAAACAAATAGGCCGTTGAGCCCAAAATAAAAAAAATCAGAAACCCTAGCATTGTTTGCGCCGCAAGCCCGCAGTAGCTTCCGCATTGTACGCGCCTCTCACTCACGACCAGCGCCGCACGCCAACTACTAGCGCATCGTGCACACCTCGGCGCTCGCTCCATGTTTACCTGCAAAATCGAAAAGCAATAGAAACTGCATGGAAATAACAGAGGAAATAATTTTTTTTTTTACTTTCGATTTTCATTTCGGCTATAAAGAGGCCGAACCAACTATTGTATGGGGGGGTTTAGTTAAAAGAGGAGAGAATATATAGTTTTTTTTTTTACAAACACACTGAAGATAAAAAAAATCGGTACGAAGTCAGAGATAGAAATCAGTCGAGGTTTATTTTTTCCCTTTTTTTCTATTTCTTTTCATTCGTAATCAAATACTGTTGTTTCTTTACTTATTTTTCTGTTTTTTTAAAAAAACTACAGTATATATATTAAAGCATTAAAGTATAAAAGAAAAGAGAAATATTTACCTATTTTTGGGGGTTCCGGCCACCGCGCGGCGGCTGATGGTCGGAGGAGTGGCCAGACATTAGGGTTGAGAGCATTTTAGAAGTTTTATTTTCCCTCTCCTCTACTGAAATGGAAGAATGAGGTTTCAAAACAAAAAAAAAATCTAGCTTTTATACTCTTATAGTACAACCCCGTTTTGATATGAGGGAGTTAGAGGCCAAAACGGCGTCGTTTTGGGCCTCTGACCCTTGACCTGACCCACACGAGGGCAAGGATCCGCGCGTTTTTTTAGGGAGGGGCTAATTGCGCATTTAGCCCCTCCGTTTTTTAATAGTTCACAAGTAGGTTTTTTTTTTATTTTTCGATTTGGCTCAAAACTTCTCTCCTTGTTTCAATTTGGCCCTCATTCGAACGCACCGTTTCAGGGAGTGGGATTAATTGCTATATTGGTCCCTCTATATTGCGCGCGCGTCGTGATTTAGTCTTTTCTTCTCCATTTATTTTAAATTTGCCCCAAAGCTACTGTTTTCAACCCAATTTAGTCCATTTTTTTTATTATTTTGCTATTTTACCATTAAATTAATTATTTTTAAATATTTTTATTACCACTATTTTTTATATGTATATTATTATTATAATCATATTCTCTTTATTATATTTATCATTATTAATTAGTGCTATTATTATTTTATTACTTACACTATTATTACTACCTTTTATTATTCCCATTATTTTTATTGCCAATATTATTTTTATTTTTCTTACGGCTAACCTTTTTTTATTAATACTATTTTTATTTCACTGGTACTATTATTACTACTTTTATTATTGTTAATATTATTTTTTTAGGTCTAAATTTTTTCATTATTATTATTATTATTTGTTTTTTTTGTCACATATTATTTTTTTATTATAATATTATTGTTTTCCCCTCTTTTGTATTTATTATTATTCCTTATTATTATTATCGTATTTGTAACACCCCTTACCCGTATTCGACACCGAAATAGGGTACGAGGCATTACCGGAATTACAAATTTATTTATCAAAAATTCTATATCATTTAACATTTATTTTTGAAACCAATCAAAAATCAAACATATTATCCCTTAAAACATATTTATTTTTCTTATTTCATGACTTACTTGAATTTATTTCTCGTCTCAACATATTTAATTACCTTTTATTTACATATTACAGATAATCACATATTGACATGTCATGATAAATATCATTCTCTTGCCGTTTATTCATAAACATATATTAGTTAATTCGTTATATCAATATTTCACGTGCTATCAACTTATATTTCCTTATATCACATATTTAAAGTTACACGAACTTACAAGCTAAATTTGCGAAATACCAAGATTCAAGGGCATTTTGGTAATTTCCCATTTTCATCGATTTTTCAACCGATCTTAATCTAATTAATAATTTCATTCAATTTTGCAATTTTAAATAATAAAATAATCCATTCCATGTAAATTGGTCATCTCCAACATTTATACAAAACTAATCATAAACTTTTACTTTTATTCAATTTAGTCCCTGGCCTAAAACATTACAAATTAGCCATGCTAGCTGAATATTCATACATATTTTCCTCCTCCTCCTCTCCATTCCACATCCTTAATGTATATAACATGCTATAAGTAACATTGTAAATAAGTTCATTATTTACTCATAAGTATATTCAAAACTGCCCATTTGAGTCATAGTCACTAAATTATTTATTTCCAGAGCTACAGAACTCCAAATGAAGAACCGTGAATTTTTCCTAAAACTAGACTCACATATATTCTTGCCATAAAATTTTCAGAATTTTTGGTTTAGCCAATTAGTACAGTTTATTCTTTAAAGTCACCCCTGTTCTGCTGTCTGGCAGTTCCGACCCTTCTTCACTAAAAATTAATTATCTTTTTATATAGAATTCATATGATGTTATGGTTTATTTCTTATAAAACTAGACTCATTAAGGAATCTAACCATATAAATTATGTTCCCAAATTATTTTTATACAAATTTTAGTGAATTTCTAAAGTAAGAACAGGGGATCACGAAGTTGTTCTAAACCAGTCTTACAAAAATACAAATATCTCAAATTACAGAATTCCTTTGCTTTCTCTGTTTCTTTTATATGAAAATAGACTCAATAAGCTTTAATTCCATATCTTACTTGACTTCTAATTCTATTTATACAATTTTTGGTGATTTTTCAAAGTTAGACAACTGCTGCTGTCTAAAACTGCTTTAGTGTAACATGTTGATTTCTATTTTGTCCCTAATTCCACAATTCATACAATTCAGTCCTTGCTGAATTAACCCCTCAATTGAGTTAATTTTCTCATTTAATACTTTTATCTATCATTTTAAAACTCCTTCATAACCTTTGAAATTAGAATTTTAACACTAGGCCTTAATTTCAGCTATTTCACAATTAGGTCCTAAAACCAATTTCCATCAATTTCACTTGATTAAATCATCATATAACAAAATTAAAGCTTCAATTCAATATTTATTCATCATATTCTTCCAACACTAATCCACATAAACTTTAAAAATTTAGCCATAGAATCAAAAACTAATGAATTAATAAATTGGACCCAATTGTAAAAGTCCAAAACATAGAAATTTCAAGGAGAAAGCAAGAATTAAACTTACATGATGCTTGAGTATAAAAACTAGCTTGAACTCTCTCCCATGGCTATTTTTCAGCTGAAGAAAATAAAGAGAAATGAAGAGAATTCTCCATATATTTCAATTTGATCCCCTTTTTATTTAGCTAATTTTGAAAATTTTCCAATTTTCCCCCCTTTTTCTTCTTTCTCTTCTCTTCTTCTTTCTTTCCTGCTCTCTGCTTCTTCGTTTGGGTTTCTGTTCTCTCTTCTCTTCCCTTCTTTTTTTTTTTCTTTTGTTTGTATATATATAATAATATAATAATATAATAATATAATATTATAATAATATACCTTAAAAATCTCAGATTTTTCTTTGTTATGCCGCCTCAACTATACAAAATGGTATAATTTCCATTTTGATCCTTCATAATTTCTTTTAATCTATAATTTAACTTTTACTTTCATTTCAGTTTAGTCCTTTTCATTTAATTTCCTACCCAAACGTTAAAATTTTCTAACGAAAGTTTAATAATAACTTAATGACATTCCATAAATATTTTTGGAAATATTTATGGCTCACTTTATAAATTCGAGGTCTCAATACCTCGCTTTTGGCCTAATTTTTCTAATTAATTCTTTTGATTCACAAAATTCACTAATTTTAAAATATTTCTAAAATCACACTTAACTTATAATTATCGATTAACAAAATTTTCTAACTTTTCGCCAAATTTAGTGATCTCGAATCACTGTTCGACACTATTAAAATTGGGTCATTACAATTCTTCCCCTAAAAAAATTTCGTCCTCGAAATTTCCTTATTATTTTGATCATGAACTTCGTTATTTCTATAATTCTATAGCTCCTTTGTGCACATATTTATCTGATTTATCATTTATATCCATTCCATATCCTTTCAGTTTGCAATTTATTTTTAATTCAATATTGCGAATATACCTTATAGCGAAAATTACTTACCTTTTTATAAGAGGCCCAATAGATTCAATAGAATACTTAAGATATATGAAACAAATATAGAAGTGTATTATTATTTACTATTAGTCAGATAGCACTTGATGAGAACCAAAGTGTTATTATCAGAGAATGCGCTAAAGTTCCTTAATGGTATACCACTAATATCTTAGTAGATTTAATCTCATTTACTTGGGAAAATTACATTATACACGCATGTCACTTTTACAATTTTAACATAATGCTTTTACATATCATTTTTCTTTTTTTTTTTTTTTTTTTTTTTTTTCCAATTTCACTTAAATGTATTCACAAATAAATTTAATTTCACTTCCTCTTCAATATACAATTCAATACTAATATTTATCCATCAGTTAATTCAGTTTCCATTTAATTCATCAATAACGCTTACCTCATACTTCACTTACTATACGCATAATTTAAATTTAACATTTAATATTAAATAGTAAACATCAAGCATGCAACAATATAAGTCATATGTGTTAATTTATACTTTAATTTCATACCTCAACAATAGCATTTCATCAAATAGCATCATATATCATCTATATTATTTTTAATCAATTCATAAACCTTTGGTTCAAGTTTTCAATCTCATATCTCAATTTCAATTTACATTTCAATTCCTAATTCCACTTTTCCATACTTTCAATAGTTTAACCGATCAAATTCAATCGATTTTTCTCATTTCGTTTATTCAACATGATTTCAATAATAATAATTTGATATTTTAACAAATTTATGAACCTTAAGTTCATACTTCAATTCTCACATTTCAATTCGATTCACAATTCAACTCATAATTTCTTACTCATATTTTCAATAGTTCAATCGATCAAATTTATTTAGTTTTTCTCATTTTAGTTATTCACCCTATTAACAATCCGGACTTTGATAGATACACAGATTCCAACCCAAACACACACGATGCGGCACATTGTGCCTTAACGGTACACAATATCGACACACAAAGTGTCGAATCGATAATGATATGAATGATGAATGATGAGTCGGCATGTAAGTGCACGATCGATGGCCGGCAAAAACACGCACTCTTCCATATCCTATAGCATGCCAATTATATCCGACTAGTCCGACAAGTTAATAGGAGATCAATTCTCATTTTAATTTCACTTAATATTCATATCTACCCCTATTAACAAGACTCGGACTTTGGCGGATACGCGGATCCAACCAAACACACAGATTGGCACCGAGTGCCTCATCGACTCAAGGTCGAAGAATCCTGAACACTTCCAATCCTATGGCATGCCATTTATATCCAATCTAGCCCGATAAGTTAATAGGGTATTCAAATCATCATTTCATTTCATTTTTTTTTTTTTTTTTTTTTTTCAAATTCACTTTTCCATTTCCTAATCGATTATCTAATTCAATGATTCACTTTGTTCTCATTTCACTTTCTTAGCCCAAAGTAGACTTTATAGAACACACCGGATATACGGAGCAGATCTGAGGTGCATTATGATGCACAAGTGAACAGAGAGCACCAATGTGCTAATAATCGAGAAACACCGACGCGTGCTAATAATCGAGAGCACCGACGCGTGCTAATATCGGAGAGAGCACCAATGTGCTAATATCGAGAGCACCGACGTGCTAATATCGGAGAGCACCAATGTGCTAATATCGAGAGCACCAATGTGCTAATATCGAGAAACACCGACGTGCTAATATCGGAGAGCACCAATGTGCTAATATCGAGAGAGCACTAACGTGCTAATGTTCCTTAATATCCCGAAGAGTTCTAAATTTCGTCTACTTGGGCATTAAAGTGAATCTCATATATTTAAATAATTCACATAAATATTTCAAAAAGGATAAATAACAATAATTTAAAATTCTTGTAGTACTTACAACAAAAAAGGTTGAAATGATATATGTTATTCTTCCTTCACTCCTTAACCTTCTCTTTTCCTTTTCCTTCAATTCGGTCCTCTCCTTTCTTTCTCAAATTGATTTCATATAAACATATAACATTTATATGTAAAAGTAATCAAATAAACTTTCTATATTATTTAACAAAATAAGCATGTATAATATATTTTTATTCAATTCGTATTTTTAATTTATTGTCTAATCAAATTTAAAATCACTAATTACTTTTCAATCAATATACATTTCAATTACTCACATATTTTCTTTATTTAATTTAATTTGCCTTCAAATATTCAAATAATTCATAATTGATTCACGTAATTTAAATAACTTTCTAATTTCAGTTCATTCTACTTTCACTTCTTATTTCAACCAGTTTCACAAGATTGCGGTAATTCTTCATAGTTTAATGCAATACACATAACAATATTCAATAACTTCATGATTCAATTCAAGACACAAAATAATATTTGAGATTCCATAATTCATTCAAAGATCAATCTCAACTTGATTACTCAATCTTAAATTTATCATTTTACTAAATACTTACCTTAAAATACTTACCACACATAATTAATAAATTACACATAATAATGATAAAGTTTAAATTATAGTGATACAAATATCATCAAAGTCGGAACATATCACATTATCTTAAGTTATATATTAATAATGGCATATATTTCTAGACTTCACATATACTACATTTGGTCCGAGAACCGACTAAACCTAAGCTCGATACCACTAAATGTAACACCCCTTACCCGTATTCGACACGAAATAAGTACGAGGCATTACCGAATTACAAATTTATTTATCAAAAATTCTATATCATTTAACATTTATTTTTGAAACCAATCAAAAATCAAACATATTATCCCTTAAAACATATTTATTTTTCTTATTTCATGACTTACTTGAATTTATTTCTCGTCTCAACATATTTAATTACCTTTTATTTACATATTACAGATAATCACATATTGACATGTCATGATAAATATCATTCTCTTGCCGTTTATTCATAAACATATATTAGTTAATTCGTTATATCAATATTTCACGTGCTATCAACTTATATTTCCTTATATCACATATTTAAAGTTACACGAACTTAACTGGCTAAATTTGCAGAAATACCAAGATTCAAGGGCATTTTGGTAATTTCCCATTTTCATCGATTTTTCAACCGATCTTAATCTAATTAATAATTTCATTCAATTTTGCAATTTTAAATAATAAAATAATCCATTCCATGTAAATTGGTCATCTCCAACATTTATACAAAACTAATCATAAACTTTTACTTTTATTCAATTTAGTCCCTGGGCCTAAAACATTACAAATTAGCCATGCTAGCTGAATATTCATACATATTTTTTCCTCCTCCTCCTCTCCATTCCACATCCTTAATGTATATAACATGCTATAAGTAACATTGTAAATAAGTTCATTATTTACTCATAAGTATATTCAAAACTGCCCATTTGAGTCATAGTCACTAAATTATTTATTTCCAGAGCTACAGAACTCCAAATGAAGAACCGTGAATTTTTCCTAAAACTAGACTCACATATATTCTTGCCATAAAATTTTCAGAATTTTTGGTTTAGCCAATTAGTACAGTTTATTCTTTAAAGTCACCCCTGTTCTGCTGTCTGGCAGTTCCGACCCTTCTTCACTAAAAATTAATTATCTTTTATATAGAATTCATATGATGTTATGGTTTATTTCTTATAAAACTAGACTCATTAAGGAATCTAACCATATAAATTATGTTCCCAAATTATTTTTATACAAATTTTAGTGAATTTCTAAAGTAAGAACAGGGGATCACGAAGTTGTTCTAAACCAGTCTTACAAAAATACAAATATCTCAAATTACAGAATTCCTTTGCTTTCTCTGTTTCTTTTATATGAAAATAGACTCAATAAGCTTTAATTCCATATCTTACTTGACTTCTAATTCTATTTATACAATTTTTGGTGATTTTTCAAAGTTAGACAACTGCTGCTGTCTAAAACTGCTTTAGTGTAACATGTTGATTTCTATTTTGTCCCTAATTCCACAATTCATACAATTCAGTCCTTGCTGAATTAACCCCTCAATTGAGTTAATTTTCTCATTTAATACTTTTATCTATCATTTTAAAACTCCTTCATAACCTTTGAAATTAGAATTTTAACACTAGGCCTTAATTTCAGCTATTTCACAATTAGGTCCTAAAACCAATTTCCATCAATTTCACTTGATTAAATCATCATATAACAAAATTAAAGCTTCAATTCAATATTTATTCATCATATTCTTCCAACACTAATCCACATAAACTTTAAAAATTTAGCCATAGAATCAAAAACTAATGAATTAATAAATTGGACCCAATTGTAAAAGTCCAAAACATAGAAATTTCAAGGAGAAAGCAAGAATTAAACTTACATGATGCTTGAGTATAAAAACTAGCTTGAACTCTCTCCCATGGCTATTTTTCAGCTGAAGAAAATAAAGAGAAATGAAGAGAATTCTCCATATATTTCAATTTGATCCCCTTTTTATTTAGCTAATTTTGAAAATTTTCCAATTTTCCCCCCTTTTTCTTCTTTCTCTTCTCTTCTTCTTTCTTTCCTGCTCTCTGCTTCTTCGTTTGGGTTTCTGTTCTCTATTCTCTTCCTTTTTTTTTTTTCTTTTGTTTGTATATATATAATAATATAATAATATAATAATATAATATTATAATAATATACCTTAAAAATCTCAGATTTTTCTTTGTTATATGCCGCCTCAACTATACAAAATGGTATAATTTCCATTTTGATCCTTCATAATTTCTTTTAATCTATAATTTAACTTTTACTTTCATTTCAGTTTAGTCCTTTTCATTTAATTTCCTACCCAAACGTTAAAATTTTCTAACGAAAGTTTAATAATAACTTAATGACATTCCATAAATATTTTTGGAAATATTTATGGCTCACTTTATAAATTCGAGGTCTCAATACCTCGTTTTGGCCTAATTTTTCTAATTAATTTTTTCATTCACAAAATTCACTAATTTTAAAATATTTCTAAAATCACACTTAACTTATAATTATCGATTAACAAAATTTTCTAACTTTTCGCCAAATTTAGTGATCTCGAATCACTGTTCCGACACTATTAAAATTGGGCTGTTACAGTATTTACATTTCCACATTTTTATTTTTACTTTTTTCCCAAAATTCACAAAAAAGGGTTTCACAAAGGTAATATTTCATGTTTGGAAGTTCGAGAAATCGTGCCCAATCGTACTGGGTTTCAGTTTTTCGTTCATCTGGATGATTAAATATCCTTTAAAGATTTTGATTGTATTTTTTTAAATAAGGCAATGTTTCGTGTTTGAAAGTTCGAGAGATCGTGCCCAATCGTGCTGGGTTTCGATTTTTCATTCGTCCAAATAACCAAATATTCTTTAGAGATTTTGACCGGGTCTTCTTAAATAAAGGCAATATTTCATATTTGGGGAATTCGAGGAATCGTGCCCAATCGTGCTGGGTTTCGGTTTTTAGTTTGGCCAAATAGTGGAATACCCTTTTAAAAGTGCAATGCATGAGTTTTGGAAATCATGAGATGATTTTGGTATCGAGGGTTTGAAATATCGTGTCCTATCGTGCTGGATGTGGTATTTCATCTTTTCGAAACAGGAGAATTTCGATATCCAATTCGAATTATCCAAACATTTTTTAAAGGATTCGTCTTTTAAAATCTTTTCCAATTTTTGACATTAGGACATTAATCAATCAATAAGGTACCAATTTTGGGCGTTGCGAGGGTGCTAATCATTCCTCGTGCGTAACCGACTCTCGGACCTGTTTTTTTAAGATTCGTAGACCAAAACTATTTTCTAAAGTGACTCAATCGCATTTCAAAGAAAATTAGTGGCGACTTCATTTTTCTTTTTAAAATCGGCCTATTTTCCAACAAAAAAAATAGGTTCCACAACATCTATCGAAACTTATATTAAAATTTCAAAATGAATTCAAAACCTTAATAAGCTGTGTGTCTCGTTTTCACCGTCACACAAATTCTAGCTGGTGTGAGTTCCAATTTCCAAGTGCCAACCTTAGGCTTTACGCGGCTTCGGCTTATAGCGGCAACTAAAAGCCGAAAACTCACACAAGAAAAATACCACGTGTCAGTATTTGACTCGTTTATATAATTAAATAATCCGAAAGAATACTGAGAAAATATTTAAACAAATTAAAAAGTAACACCTCTTCTCTTCCGAAAGGAATATATAAAACCCAAAATATTTATTAAATAGAAAAAGAAACGGACGGATATTCTCACCACTTCCCTCCGAATATTCTTCATTTTCAGTTATATTTACCCTTCTTCTCCCTCCCCCACCCCCTTCCTCCCGTTATCAGTCTCACCCCCGTTCCGTTCTCTCATTTTTCTCACTTACCGAGCACAGAGTTTTTGCCATGAAATTCGGGAAGAGCCTCAGTAACCAGATCGAGGAGACGTTGCCTGAATGGCGGGACAAGTTCCTTTCATATAAGGAGCTTAAGAAGAAAGTTAAGCTCATTCAACGTAACTCCGGTGAGAGACCGAATAAACGGCTTAGGCTGGATCAAAATTCTGGAGACGCTGTCTATGCTGGAGATAATGCCGGCGACGGAGACGGTATGTCGAGAGAGGAGACCGATTTTCTTAATCTGTTGGAAGATGAACTCGAGAAATTCAACACGTTTTTCGTTGAGAAAGAGGAAGAATACATCATTAGATTGAAGGTAATTTCAACTCTGATTTGATTTCCATCTGTTTGATTGATTTGTAAGAAAATTTCTCTTCTTTTCTTTCTCCTTTCCCGGTTCACAAGGAGGGATGTAAGATTTATTAACAGAGCCAAGACAAAACGACGTTTTGTTTAAATAATAGCAGATTTTCTTTCTTTTCTTTTGAAATTCTTTTTCCTTTCCGTAACGAGTCCGTTAAACTGTGTAAAACTTTTCTTGCTTGTCAAACTTGCGTGATAATTTCTTCTACAACCATTGCACATATATTAAAGAATTGTTGAAAGTCATTTTTCTTGTAATGTATACTTGAAACGTAATTAAATTATAATTATTTACTTGCTGGAATTCGTTGGATTACTGGAATAGAATATTTTAGGGATTAAGATTAGAAAGAATACTGTAAAACTTAATTGATTTAGTGAAGATTTGGTTACTTCGATTGCGATGTAAAGATTCCAAAGTTCCAGACGCAATGCTTTTTAATTTTATTCGTTGTGTAAAGTTTATGCTTATTTGATGAGTCATTTTGGTTGGAGATGCAGGACTTACAAGACAACGTGGCAAAAGCAAAGGATTCTGATGAAAAGATGATAAAGATAAGGAAGGATATAGTGGACTTCCATGGCGAGATGGTTTTATTAGAAAATTATAGCGCCCTTAATTACACAGGTACTTATGCTTTTTTTATTCCCTACCTCTCTACTTTGTTTAATCAAATAAAAATTTGCCACTTGCCTTGTTTCAATGATTTACATAATTGATAGAACACCATTTTAGCCGCCCGAATGAGTTGTTTAGGGAAATTATTATTACGTTTTTTAGCAACTTGCAAGCTCCTGTTCTAGGGAAAATGACTTTATTCCACGATCAAAAAGGAAAAAATAATTATTTTATCCTCCATGCTTTTCCTTTTGACATCAATATATTCTGCCAGACTACTTATCCACATCCATTCTTCAATTAAACATTAAATGTTCACCATTTCTTTAAATGGCCCCGTTTCAGTGTAGTGGGAGCATTTGCTACAGCATGTGCTGCCACTATTATAGATTTATGCCAGTCTAGTTCTGAATTTCATTTCTCCCCAACGGTTATGTGGGAAAATCTTTGGTGATGGTTTGTAATTGGCAAAAGGAGTTGCAAGTAAATTTGTTTAAAATATGCCTACTTTCATCGTATCTGTTCTATTTGACACAATAGTTAGAACTCCCTCTAGTTTCTTTTCAACCCATAAATAGAAAAAAAATGCGCTTTATCGTATTCAAATCTAGGTTCTCCTGCATTGACAATAGTGTCCATATTAAATTAAAAAATGTAAGTTCAATTGTTAATCATGGTAAGATTCTTTTATTAAATTTACATTCATTACTACAATTTTTTTTTTGTTAACGGTATTAACAATTAGATTTCATTTTTGTTATATGAAAAGTATACATATTAAATTTATGAAAATAAAAATGGAGTAAATTCCATATGTATAGTATTATACAAGAACTTGAAGCATATTTTAACCATAAGTTTGTAATTGAAAAGGAACAAGACTATAATAGAAATAAACTCTAGTTATTTATTGGCAACATTTCAATTATTTCTTAATGTATCAAATTCAAGGGATAAATCATTAACACATTATGCAATGAACAGGATTGGTGAAAATACTCAAGAAGTACGACAAAAGAACCGGTGCATTGATCCGCTCGCCTTTCATTCAAAGGGTGTTGCAACAACCCTTCTACGCCACGGACTTGCTTTACAAGCTGGTGAAAGAGTGCGAGGCGATGCTGGAACACGTCTTCCCCAAGAAGGAAAAACCGGATTCAATTGAAGCAAAGAATGTGGAGAGCTTATACATGAAAAGCACAATATCAGCATTGCGGGCATTGAAGGAAATCCGTAGCGGAAGCTCAACTGTTAGCGTTTTCTCATTGCCTCCACTGCAAAGTAACGGATTGGAGGAGACATGGAAAATGATTCCCGTTCTCGAACAAGCAGCCAAGTAGTTGAATTTGTGGTTCAAAATTATAACCTTATATTTTTGGGTCTTTACTTTTTAACTTCTCTAAATTTTCATACGCTTTTATAACGCAAGTCTTAGATACTAGTACTAACAAATGTAAATCCTATATTAATTGAAGGCACGGTTTGGTATAATCATCAATTATTGTTGAAATGTTTATATACTAATTAATCGCTTATTCTTACGAGAGATATATTAGGAACGTGTTATTTCTGTAACATTTTAAGTTCCAATTGGATGGAAAATACTAGGGGATTAACATCTCGGTTAAGATCCACAAAACAAGATGTGATCAAACATCTCGATAAAAAAGGTATGCCATATTTTGAAAATTTTGAGAAATCAAAAAATATTCGAACTATGATATAATGTTGCTATTATTTATATTGAACTCAATTGGTTTTTTATTTAATTTGTAATTTAATATAATTTTATATGTACAATGAATATTTTTAAAGGTTATTATTTTATCCACTGTTAGAGAATTTTTTTAATTTTATAAGTAAGATTCACTAAATGTCACGTGTTTGTTTTAATATAATTTTATTTCTTAATATTTCTTAAGGACACATTATGGTGTTTTTAACTCCAATAATTTTCTGAAAAATAACTTTAAATTTTTATATAAAAAAGCATTTTTAAAATATTATATAAATTTTTTTAATTATTTCTTATTTACTCGAAATTAATATTAAAAATCGAAAATCAAATTGATTCAAAAAATGCTATTAAACCCAACTCATCCTTAAGAGAAACAAAAGGAAATCGATTCGATTTAAAGTTTCGAAGCTTTCTAAACAAATATAATAATGCAATTTTTGGAGGGGGGATTTTAAAGAGAAACCCTTAGCTAAAATTCAAACTCAGGCAACACATTTGAGATTTGTACAATCAGACAAATCTTTTATAAATTAAAAATTGTCCAACAATTCATCTTCAGAGGGGTATTTGGCAGGGTGCCCCTCTTTCGCCGTATCTATTTATTCATCTTTGACTTGTCGACGACAGTTTCTTCTTTTCTAGGGACACAGAGGAGGAAAGTCGGGCGGTGCGTCATATTCTTTAAACTTACGAGCAGGTTATCAATTATAAAAAAATTTGGAGTTATGTTTAGTACTTATACTTCGGTGGCGGATAAGCAGTGTGTTCATTTTGAGCTGGGGGTGGACTTCCTTCTTTTATATGGGTCGTATCTAGGTTTTCCGTCACTAATTGGTAAGAAAAAAAAAAATAGATTTTTAGCTTTTCGAAGGAGCGTCTTGGTAAACGAATTCATTCTTGGAAGAACCGACTCCTTCCGCGGCCAGCTAAGGAAGTGGTTCTTAAAACCGTTGCCAAGGCACTTCTTGTTTATTTCATGAGTGTCTTTACGCTTCCTGTTGGCATGTGTCATTAACTGTAAAGAATGATGAACTCTTTTTGGTAGGGGTCGAGCTCGTCGAATGGGCGAGGTGTGCGTTGAGCCTCTTGGGATTGTCTCTGTGTTCCAGGGAAGTTTGGTGGGTTGGGATTTTGGAACCTCCACTACTTTAATATGGTCATGTTGGGGAAACAAGGTTGGCGGCTTTTGTCGAATTTGGATACTCTTCTATATCATGCATTCAAAGCTAAATATTTTCCTGATTGTGGTTTGCTTGAACCAGTGGAAGGTGGTAATCCTTTGTTTATTTAGAAGTGTTTATCATTCTAAGCAATTACTCCTAGGAGGGACTCGATGGCGGCTTGGGATGAGGTGTAATATTAAAGGATCCTTGGATTCCGAATGACAGAAATTTCTATGTAGATGTTAAGGACCTTTTTTCGACTAGTGGTGATGGTTGGGATGAGGGCTTGGTTAAGGGTTTGTTGGCCCCTTCGGATGTTCGGCAAGTTTTTGCCATTCCAATTGCCCATGTTAGTCTGGATGATTGTCTTATTTGGCATTTTAGTCGCAAGGGTATATATGAGGTAAAGTCGGGTTATCTTCTTGTGAGTAATACTTTGTCTTCCATCATGAATGAAGTGTTTTTGAAGTGGGTTCAAATTGGGTGGGTCTGGCTCGTTGAAGTGGAATATCGATGCTGCTATGTCCTCACCACATGGTCTTGTCTCGTTTGCTGTTGTTTTGTGCGATAGTGAGGGCTAGTTTATTCGAGGGTTTTTGGGTGGTTATCGACTATGGGGGAGTCGCATATGGCCGAGTTGCTGGCTGTGCGAGAGGCCCATTCTTGGTTGCGTGAAGAAGGCTATGATAATGTTGAACTTGAAGCCGATTGTAAGGAGATGTTTGTGGCCCTTGGTTCTTCATTATTATTGGATCTTTCGGAGTTTTGTGTTAAGATTCAAGATTGTCATCATTTGTGCGAGTTTTTCATTGCTTGTCCTTCAAATGAGCACGTCTTTGTGATTATATACTTATAAATAAAAATATAGAGACTAAACTTCATATTTGTGAAGTTACAAGGTTATAGACCCAAAAGTTATTCCGTTGCCGGGACTTGAACCCGGGTCTCTCGGGTGAGAGCCGAGTATCCTAACCACCTAGACTACAACGGATTTGTGGCAAGCCTGACTTTTAATTTTAATATTTATTTTTTAACGAAAATGAATCTCTGCTCTTAGAAATTAGTATGTCAACCATTTATTACAGGTATTGGCCCTGTTTATGTTTTGTCCAAAAATAAATATGCAAATGTAAGAACATTAACATCCATGTAATAAATAATTTTTACCGAATTTTAATAATTAATTTTTTCACTTCATTACAGCATTATTCATCGAAATCTGCAACATTGCATTAGCCATTAACCCATTTTAAAGTTTCATAACAATATATCACTAAATTCTACAAAAAACTTTTAAAACCACTAATTAAATTATATCATATGCCAAGTGTAACCATGTCCATCCGCACATATAAATCACTCATTATATAATACCAAATTATTATTTTATATAAAAACGACAAATATGGCATCTATAGCACAAAAAGTACATTAATTTTCATTTACCAAGAATTGTCTGCAAAGTATAATATTAGTCATTTTTTCTTTTACTTGCTCATCGTTAAACAAAATAATGAATTGCGTACACAATGATCCATAATCCTCAATTCTAATAATAAACTTTATGAATCATATCAGTGTGAAGGTGAAGAAAAACATAAACAACTAAAAAAGATAGGAACATATACTTAATCCCTCAATTTTCAACTTGAACAAGAAAAACGCGTTGAGGAATAAAGGGTAAAAGCACCCAAGGATAAGAAAGGCCTCTTACGTTATCATTTGTCATTTCTTGTAGCATAATTAATATGTACTTATATCCACGTATTATCGCATTAATCATTTCAATGCACTACTATTATAAACGGTCCTACACATTCCACTACAAAGATGGTGAAGAGTAGCCCATATTTGGTCGAAAAGACAGGCCAATAATGCAATATAAGCAAAACCCATTATCCATACGTATATATAAATGCTGGTGCTCTGAACCTGGTTGGCTAACTATTATTTGGTTCTTTGTTTAGGAGCAGTTGTGAAAATGGGAGCTTTTTGGTTGGTTTTTATAGTAAACATAGTGATGGTTTCGTTAGTTCAGGGCCAGGGATCAGGTTTGCAGAATGGATTTTATTCATCTTCGTGTCCAAAGGCTGAAGCTGTTGTAAGGTCTACTGTTGAATCACACTTCAACAAAGATCCTACTATTGCTGCTGCCTTGCTTAGGCTTCATTTCCATGATTGCTTCGTTCAGGTTGCTCTGCTCTTCTCATTGAATTCTTGTATTGGAACTGATTAAATGGTGGATCACATGATTTTTTATGCAGGGTTGCGATGGCTCGGTGCTGATCTCCGGCTCTTCTGCCGAGAGAAGCGCGTTGCCGAACCTTGGATTACGAGGATTCGAAGTCATTGATGATGCAAAAGCACAACTGGAATCTTTATGCCCTGGAGTCGTCTCGTGTGCCGATATATTAGCACTGGCAGCTCGGGATGCCGTCGACTTGGTAACATTCCTGCGCCCGCACACGTACACACAGACATGACTTTAATTCAAAATGCAGTGATCTCATTAATATGTTTCCATGTCAGAGTGATGGTCCAAGTTGGACTGTTCCAACCGGAAGAAGGGATGGCAGGGTATCTTCGTCATCTCAAACCTCGAGTTTACCGTCTCCACTGGTGTCCATTGCTGTTCAAAGGCAAAAATTTGCTGCAAAAGGCCTCAACGATCATGATCTTGTAACCTTAGTAGGTATACATATATATGTATATACATGTATATATAAATAATACACCATCGCCCTCTAAAATTCCAATGGTTCAATTACATGTTATGTTTGCATGGCAGGGGCACATACCATAGGACAAACGGATTGCTTGTTCTTCCGGTACCGCCTATACAACTTCACAACAACCGGAAGTGCTGATCCGACGATTAACCAATCTTTCTTAACACAACTACAATCTCTTTGTCCGAGAAACGGTGACCGCTCAGAAAAGGTTGGACTAGATATAGGTAGCGAGACGAAGTTTGATGTGAGCTTCTTCAAAAACGTCCGTGACGGGAAAGGAGTGTTGGAATCGGACCAGAGGCTTTGGGGAGATGATGGCACGCGTAGGGTAGTGGAAAACTATGCAGGGAACGTAAGAGGATTGTTGGGGTTAAGGTTTGATTATGAGTTCCGTAAAGCGATGATAATGATGAGTAGCATTGAGGTGAAAACTAGTTCCGATGGAGAGATTAGGAAGACATGTTCAAAGATCAATAAGTCAATGTAGATAAATTGGTTAGCAGTAACAGAACGTAGTATTAGAATCTGAAACAAAAAATAACCGTCGCCTGAGAGATTCGAACTCTCGCGGGATGAACCCATGTACTTAGCAGGCACACGCCTTAACCACTCGGCCAAAGCGACTTGGATGTTAAATCTCTCATTCCATGGATGAAGTGGATTTTCCATGGAATGTTTCATGCTTGTTTAAGCTATTCATAGTAGAAATGTTTGTGTGTTCGCCTTACAGCAAAAAAACTTCGTTTAAGGTTGTCTTTAATTGAGACTTGTTTATTTAGAATTGGATGTATAGATTATGTCCCTTTTTTTTTAGAGAAAAAATAATATTAAATTAATTACATAGCGACGTTTGAGTAAAAGAAATATCCGTAGACTTATCCATATCAATAAAAGTGCGAGCCATCAAAGACTTGCAAGTTGTCTTTCTCGATCAAGGTTTGCTTAGCTAAGCAATCCGCAACTTGATTTTGTTCCCTCAGGATATACCGCAGAAACCATTGGTTTTCTTAAAATAAAATATTATGAATTCGCCTAATCAAAATAGAATTTGAAGCAGTGGAAGAGTTTCCTAGGATGGTTTTAATCAAAGCGGAATTCTCCTACACTAACAACAATACAAATACTAATCGAATTAAGATTCAATCGAATTTTATTTATGAATTTTTAACAATGGAGATTTTCAGCGGATAAATTTCCTTGCTAGCACATAATTGTTATCTTATCTTGTTATAAAAATTTTAACCTTATATCTTTCTTAAATAATCTTATATATTTTTATAATATTATATATTTACAATTTTACCTCAAATTTCAATAATTTTTTTATTTTACTTAAATTGTAACACCCCTATACCCGACCTGATCTCCGAGTCAAGGCATCAGGATGTCACATTTGTTGCCGAAGTAACTACTAAACATTTCAGATCAATTTATCATATTATTTAATTAAAGTAGATTATTAACTAATTTTAGTAATAATTGAATTTACGATAGAACTAATTATGAGTCAAAGGAGCTCATTAAAACATCCATAATTGATCAAATGCCAAATTATAAAGATCATAAAGATTTTTGAATTATCGTCGCGACGTTGGGGTTTCCACGTCGTGACATGGCGAACTTGTCATCGTGACGTCGTCTCCATTTTCTTACAAGTTTCACGCTTTATTTTTATTTATTTGTTTTATATCATTACCTGAACCGTATTCAGATGTCATAACTGCCACTTCATTTTACATATCATCCTCTTATATCTATTTCTATTAATCTCAAGTTCTCATAAAAACATGATATTCAATCTCAAGTTTATAAAACTAACACAAATATTAAAATTTTACAAATAAGACTATTGGAGGACTCGCACTTGCAAAATTAGTTTACCCACATTATGTATATTTCATATTTATTTCTAAATTGTGTCAATCAATTTATTTCTTCATAAAATTTTAACAAAGAATTCAATATCACATCAATTAACAATTATTTACTTATTATTTTATCAATTCATTTAAAACATACTCACATGTATTAATCATTCCATCACCTACAACCATTTCGAAACATTTCAAATTCATCTACTATATATATATTCATATATTTTTTCCCACTTCCTCCTCTCTATTCCACATCCTTTATGTATATATTTGTTAGAATCTTTAGCTTTTAGTATATAACATGCTTATATGTAACATTATCTATAATTCCACTGTTTACTTATGTGTTTATATCAAAGCTATCCATTTGAGTCATAGTTACTAAACTATTTATATCTTGAGCTACAGAATTTGAAATTAAGATCCTCTTGATGTTTTTGAAACTAGACTCAAATATATTTTTACCATAAAAATTTCAGAATTTATAATTTAGCCAATAAGTATAGTAAATTTTTCAATTTTGTCTCTATCCTGCTACTTGACAGCTTCGACCTTTCTTTACTAAAAATTAATTCTCTCTTAGTACGGGGTTTGGATGATGTTTCTGTCTGTTTTTCTTGAAAATATACTCATTAAGAATTTAAAAATTTAAATTTAAACCCTTAATCAATTTTTTTTTTACAATTTTTGATGATTTTCCAAAGTCAGAACATGGGAACCTGAAATTAATCTGACCTTGTCTCACAAAAATTCATATATCTCATAATATAAAATTCTTTTGCTTGCACTATTTCTTTTATGTAAAACTATAGTCAATACTCTTTAATCTCATACTTTAATTAACCTTTAATTAAATTTATACAATTTTTGGTAAATTTTCAAAGTCAAACTACTGCTGCTGCCTAAAACTATTTTAGTGCAAAATGTTGATAGCCAAATTTATAACACCCTCCTTTCCTTTCTTTGCAATATTTCCCATCATTTCCTCTTATTTTTCTTTACTAACATATTAAGAACATAAATCCTTATATAAGAAAACTCTACTTTAACATCATTTTCATGTTTTTTCAATAATATTAAACTTAAAAATATATTGAAATCTTGATGTTCTTACCTTGTCCTACTGATTTCAAACTTTAACTTGATTTTCTCTCTCTTCCAACTTCCATTTTCTTGAATCCAAGGTAATTTTATTGTTCTCCATAGTCTCCTTATCTCTTCTCTCTTGGTGATTATGAAAATTCCTTGAAATTCTAGATGAAAATGGTAGATTTTTTGTAGAAGGACCGAATTATAAAGTAAACAAAGTTTTTTTTTCTTCTTTCCCCCTCACTCAAGTAGAAAAGATAGGAGGACGCTCTCTTTTTTTTTTTTTTTCTTTTCACGCTCTCTTTTTTTTTTCTTTTCTTTCTCTCCTTTTATACTAGCTATTTATAATAAAATATTAGTAAAATATTTTATTAAAATATTAAAAAATTAATATTTATCGAATTAAATAATTATAAAATATCATCAAAATATCTCCAACATCATCATTGCTTTTTAGAATTCTCCCTCTTTCTAATGGACCATTTTGCTCTTTATGATCTTTTAAAATTTCATCCTTGAATCATCATTAAATTTGGTAAAATTACAATTTAGTCCATTGTAATTTCTTTTTCTTTTCTTTTCTCTTTCTTTTTTTCGCTTATTCAATGTGGTCCTTATTAAACTATTTTCCTTAATTTCTAGATCCTTCTACCTTTAAGATATTTGCACTATTTACCTTTCACTTCAACTTTTCCATATTCATACTTATGCCACAAAAAATTTCACATGTTTACAATTTAGTTCATTCATTAATTTAATACATTATTTCTTAATTTAGTTCATTCATTAATTTAATACATTATTTCTTACTTATTGATTTAACTTTCTTTTAATATCTTGCAACTTTCGTTTTCATTGATCTTATACCTATTTTTTTTCGCTAAGATTTTATCTCATATTATTTATTACAAAGGGGGTTTTGAGGAAGTAACATAAACCAAGACATAATACTAATACTACTAGTAATAAGCAAGCGAATAAATTTTGCAGTTATTTTTACGATGATTCATTTTGGTATTAATTTTTTTTAAAAAAATTATGATGATCATTATAAAAAATATTTTTAAAAACACAAAAATAAATACAGAAATGATTTATTTGCTTGAAATTTTTACGGTAATCCATTTCGGTATTTAATTTTTTTTGGATTATTGTGGTAAAAGAACTACATTTTACAAATATTGAAGATATGTTATGTAATAAAAAAATTGTTATTGGGATAAAAATGAAAAATAAATAAATGATATTGTTTTGAAAAAATATGTGTAAAAATATTAGTAATTCTTCAAAAAATAACATAACGGTACAAAATTCACCCTCCACCATTTAGACTGTATTTTTGCACCAGAAAATACTAATGTCGCTCATCTCTCTCCCTCCACCTTTAAAAAAATATTTTTTTATACTGGTGCCGCCCATCTCTCCCCCTCCACCCTTAAAAAAAATATTTAAAAAAAAAAACACATAATTTTGTAATGATGTTTCAATTATTGTGTCAAAAAAACCCATGGTGTTGCCCATCTCTCTCCCTCTACCCCTTGAAACTGTTTCAAACACCCTATTTTGGTAAATAATAGTACAAGCATACCATTTCAATATTCAATTTTGTAATTTGTATTATACAGGTAAAAAAGCCCAATTTGGTTACTAAACTATTCAAAAGTTTTTATTTAAGTCATTGGGCTGTTAAGGTGTTTTTTTTAAAAGTTTTGCCGGTGAGCTATAATTGATGATTCAATGATCGATGCGGTGGATCAATATTCATCGATGAGTAGAATAACATATCTTAGATCCAAGTCGATCTGACGGTCAGTGTTGGAAATTGAAGAAAAAATTGTTTGAATTTTTGTTCACAGATTCGTGACGTCTAAAATTGTTTCAAAAAAATAATAATTGAACTGTAGAAGGGAAGGGGAATGAAATCTTTCCATTGGTGCAGGGAATGGGGAACATAAAAAATCATGTAGCATTAATTTTAATAGCCTGGTGACTTAAATGAAAACTTATGAATAGTTCAGTGATCAAATTGTAATTTTTTTAAAGTTAAGTGACTAAAATAAAAATTTACCCATGATTTAGTGTCTAATGGTGTAGTTTACTCTTACTAAAATATGATTAATAGATTTTTTTTATGTAAAATTTAAACATTTTATTAAAATAGTTTCTTAACTATAAATTATAATTTTAGGAATTAATAAGTAAAATTACCACTATACTTTACTTTGATTGATATTTGTCACTGTTCTTATGAACTAGAGAGGAATTTACCATTAAACTTTAACTTTATATTGAATTTTGTGCCTTTACTTTTATTTGATTGAATTTTTCTACTAAAGTTAATTTTTTATTAATTATTTAATTTTAAATTAAAATATTTTAAATAAATTTAATAAAAATATTATTTTCATATTTTACTTCACTATTTAACAATAATGAGTTAACTAATATAATATAATATTAAAATTAAATAAAAATGATTATTTTATAAAATAAACTTATTTTTTCTTTTATATTATATGTATTTTTATTTTTCAAGTTTTTATTTCATTAAATAAAAATTATAATTTAGTTTACTAATTTTAGTATATATGTTAAATTATTTTAATTATTAAAATAAAATATTTAAAATAATTTAATTAAAAAAATCAAAGTTAGTGGAAAATTTTAATAAAATTCAAAGCTTAGTGATAAAAATTCAATCACATAAGAGTTAGATGATAGATTTACTTATAATTTCAAAATATAATGGCAAATATCAATGAAAACAAATTATAGTGATAAATTTTAATATTCATTTATAATATGATGACAAATTTGAACTTTAACCCTAATTTTTATAACTAATTTTACTAAAATTTGGAAGAATAAGTTGTTATTAAAAAGTAATTTAGCAAATATTTTAAAATTTATTAAAAGAAATATTTGATGCACCGACTAGGTAAAAAGTTAATGCTCCATCAATAAATAATAAGATGACACATTGTCACTAATGTAAAACAAAAAATATTGAAGGGTTTAAAAATAAATATAAATAATTTTATAATTATTAAACATAAATAAACATAAAAACATCAAATCCAAAACTCTAAACTTAAAACCCAAAATTAGAAACTTAAAAAAAGAGAAATAAAATAATGATAATTAATATTTAATAAATTTATTTATATTTATTTTTAATTCCTTAATATTTTTATTTTCCATGCATAATTATGCATCAAATATTAATCCATTTATTAATATATATTTTAGCTTTTTCTGTAGGCAATAGCAGCATGGTCCAGTGAGACAGCATTGGCCGACTAAAGTCCCAATAGTCGAGAAACAACCCATACCCTTGCGGTCACCCTCATCGACTCTCTATATATAGTCTAGAACAATCGCTTTAGCTTCAAGGCAAGTACTTGAACTGTCGATAACTCTAGCCTTTTTAATCTTTTATGTACTACTGAAAACTCTCTCCTTTTCTTCTTTTTCCATACAAGCGAGTGATCTCTCTTTCAATGGAGTCTCTAACCCTAATTTCACAATCCCGCTCTCTTTCTATAAACCCAAACCTTAGGATCCTTTCATCTCCCAATGTCTCCTCCACTTTTATCCCCAAGGATGTCCCATATTTCAAAACTCAGTTTCTTAAACTTCCCGGCATGGCTACTAGGAACGTTATCGTATCGGCCGCGACGACTGAGAAGCCCTGGCAGAGGTACACTGGAGGAGAGGCTAAAGGGTTTGTGGATGAGATGAGGTTGGTGGCTATGAAACTGCACACGAGACAACAGGCACAGGAAGGAGAAAAGGAAGCCAAGGCCCCCGAAGAACAGCGTGTAGAGGAATGGGAACCTACTCTTGATGGCTACTTGAAGTTCCTTGTGGATATCAAAGTGGTTTATGATACACTTGAACAGATTATTGAAAAGCCTTCTTTTCCTAGCTGTAAGTAAAGTTTGCTATTTGACCCATTTTAGGCCTCATTTGAAACTTTGGAGATATATATATATGTATGTATGTATGTATATGTGACAGTGTTAAGTGATATTGAATGCATGGGGTGTGGTGCAGATGGTGAATTCAGAAACACTGGATTGGAGAGGTCTGAAAAGTTGGCCAAGGATTTAAAGTGGTTCGAAGAGAAAGGGTATGGAGTTCCAGAGGCATCATCTCCTGGTGTTGCTTATGCCCAATATCTTAAACAATTATCTGAGAAGGACCCTCAGGCATTTATATGCCATTTCTACAACATTTATTTTGCCAACACAGCCGGTGGTCGGATCATTGCCAAGAAGGTATAAACTAAAAATTATATAGCTACAAATGGGTACAAACTATAATGCCAGCACGTGCTTTTTTATCTTCTGCCTCTTTCATTTCCAATTTGGTCGGCTCATAGATGATAGATCTAATAAGTTCACATTTCCGATTCAATCACCCGTTCACCGATAATTTATATTTTATAGGAATAAGATCTTAAAAATATTCCTTACACGTCATTTATATAAGAATATGATCTTTGTATCAGGTAGCTGAGAAGATCCTCGACAGCAGGGAATTGGAGTTCTATAAATGGGATGGTGAACTTTCGCAACTATTACAAAATGTAAGGGATAAGCTGAATAAAGTTGCTGAGGTAAAATTTTCAGTTTTTCCCCTTGTATTTTCTTCCCAATTTTTAACAGTAAATCTTATGCCTAACACCTAATATGTCCATCTATGATGATTCAGAACTGGAGTAGAGAAGACAAGAACCGTTGTTTGGGAGAAACTGAGATATCGTTCAAGTTTTATAGAGAGATCGTTCGACTCATGTTGTCCTAGAGCTGGGTAGCTAGGGTTGGTTCCTAACTGTCTGCTTGTTGTCGTGCTATTGTGTTAGTCCAAGCCGCAACCCTAAAGATCTCATGTTTACTGAATAAGACCGTGTCCTTCAAAAAAAGAAGTCTACACGTTACGATTGGAATAAATTTAATAGGATGGAATTTCCTACTTGATTGTTTCGGTTTCCTTGGAAGTTTTGATTATTCAATTCATGATCACATTATATGCCACGTCACGAGTGAAGCAAAGATACTACTCATCTATCCAAGAAACAAAACAAACTTACTAAAGAAGCAATTTTCAGTTTTTGCATCAGTCATGAATTGTGTTCATAAATCCACAGCTCATATGACTAGGAATTTTGTTTAGAAGGCATAAATTTATTAACTAAATACTTAAAATGTTTAAAATAGCAAATTCTGAAGGGGGACAAGGGCCCGCGGCTACGCCCCTGCATCTCGCTTTTTACTCATGCAATGCAACAAAACATACAACAATCGTATCAAGGGGTGATTGTTAACCCAAAGCCGGCTTCCTTCAACTCTTCTGCTTTGTTTCCCTCTTGAAATTGATTTTGTCTTCTTCTCCAAAGTCAATTTTTCTTTTTCAAATCACTAGTATTAAAGAATTCTCCACACATGTTTGGAAAAAAGGTTTTTTGAAAAATTTTGGAGATCATTTCTCATAAAAAGATATCAAATTTTATAGCAATTTGCATGCGCATGTTAATGATTCGTATTTAACAATTTCTAATCTTTTACTCCATGTATTTTTGGTAGTGGTTTGTGTTCCCAGATATCTCTTTTTGGTTAGAAAACAACCCAACTTTCTTCATCTTTTGATAGACAGTGAAACCAACAGTTCATATCGAATTTGTTCTTTATCAAATCGGTTATTTTGCTATCATTTAACTATTATATTACTATTATTTTGTTATATTTATTTAGATATTGTATAATTCTTGTTTTATTGTTAATTTTGCTACCATTTTAGAAACATTTATTTATTAAATTGCACATATTTTAGTGTTATTTAAGTACAAAGACTTTTTTAAATTTATTTTTAATTTGATGAGAAATATTTATTTTAATATTTTTAGTATTTTTTATGTATTATGTTTTAAAAAAGAATTTATATAAAAAATAATATAAATTTTTTTAATACCAACGGCCGAATTGGACCCGAGTTTTAAGATTTTTATCCGAGTCGAGTTTAGGCAAAATTTTAGGCATATTTTTGGGCCAGGCGAGCCGAGCCCAGGCCTATCAAACATATCAAAAATTTTATTAGGACCTGACCCGACCTATAGACACCTCTAATTTGTTCAGATAAGAAAAATATTTTCAAATTATATTATGTAATTTTTTTACTAGCATGGAAATATTTTAAACTTAATTTTTTTTAATTTAATAAAATTTCACATCATCATTTTTCACATGATTTAACAAAAAATAATGTCATCTAGATAACGTTATTAGTAACACATAAAAATTGAATCGAAATTAAAATTTTATGTATATAATTATACTTAACTAAAGTTTGTATATAAGATTACATTTGAATATGTATAATTTTTTATATTTATCCCTATTTATAACTTTTATTTTATCATTTACAATGCTTCACATGAGCATAATTTTTGTCAGTAATTTGATAAAAGGCATTATGTTTAATAATTAAATTAAGAAAAATATTTAATACGTTGTCAATGAAATTTAAAAATTTATAATCAGGGTTGGGGTGATAACAAGTGTAGATAAAATATGGTAAATTTTTTTATAATATGTATAAGAAATGAAATATATAATAAATTTATAACTCTACTTGTGAAGTTAAAAAAAGTGCACTATACCAAATAATCACTTATTAAGTTAACTATTTTAGTAATGAAATGGTAGGTAAATTTAGAATAGAATTAAAAAATTCTGAAAAATGATTCTAAGGCTTCATTTATTTACCAGTAAAATATTTTCCGGAAAATAATTTACTTTTCTGGTGTTTGGATGAATCTGTGTAAAATATTTTCTGTTGTTTGGCAGATTTCCTGAAAATATTTTTCGAAAATGCTATTTTTACATATATTGCAAAAAAAATTTATAAATAAATAAATAAAATTAAATATATAATAATTCTCAATTATTAAGCTAGAATATTAACTTTCATAAATTGAAAACAACCAAAGTCAAATAAATTATTTGTAATTGTGTTATAAAAAAATAAAAAACAAGGATTGAATAATTATAAATTAGCTTCCAGACCACAATTAATACTAGAAATTAATAATATTATCCAAATACATAATTAGTGGTACACCACATAATGGCAACAACATTGTCCAAGTGCATAACTAATGTTATACCACATTAAAAGTATCAATATCTTCAACCTTGAGAAAATTTTTGAAGCCAAATTTTTCTATGCTTCTTACTTTTAACTAAAAAAGCTGTGGCCTCGGATTCATGACTCACTAGATAATCAAACACATAACACAGGAAGTCATCATCAAATTCTTTTTCCTCCATTGACATCACTTCTTCGTAAAGATGCGGTGTCTTATCCGCAGTAAATTGTTCCAAAGCATTAGCAATTTTTCCAACTTGTTCACCCACAAATTTAATTTGTTCAGCAACGACACTTTCTTGAACATTTTTTCTTTTACGTTTGGATGTGCCAGATGAAGATACTTTTGTTCTTACCTCTTCAGTCTCTTCATTGTTGTAGTCTATAGGCACTGAATCTTGGTTACCATCATCCAAATCTATGTCAGCAATTGTTCTGACAAAACTCCATGTTGTCATATCTTTGCCAACAACCAAAATCATTTCATCATAATGATCAATGCTTTTATTCAAAAATGGTTCATATACTTCTTGTGTGCCTGTTGGATATTATACACAATTAGAATAATAAGTAAAAAACAATTGAAATATACTCAACATATATATACATATATTACCATCACTGTTGCATCATATGTCGCTCTATCACATGTGATCATTTTCATGTTATCATCCCATCCAAAACCACTTTCACCTCGAATTTTGTATATAATCTGCCACTGGTTTTTTACAGTCCTCAAATGATTTTCCACATGCTTCGCATCGCATTGGACTTGAAATCTTTCAAAAATAGCTTCGACAACTCGATTAATAGAAACCGCTTTGAAAGTATTTGAAGGTTTATTTCCTTTCTGGGCCTCCTCTGCTAGAATTTCAAGAAAAACATGTTCCATCAATTTTGTCCACCTGAATTGCTTGGAGGTCCCTTCTTTGTTACCCTTACCCATTCTACATTAATAATTGTCATTGTCAATCATTTCAATATCCAACAAGCTTAAAACATAATAAATTCAATATCTAAAAAGCTTAAAACATAATCAATATCTAACAAATTTAAGACATAATAATTTCAAAATCCAAAAACTAAAATTTCAATATCATTATCAAACCAGCATTAACAAAAAAATAATAATTTTAATACTAAAACATATATAACATAGAAACAATAACCCTAAGCCCTAAGCCTACCTAATATTTCTAGCCATATAATCAGTCCACATAGTTTGTGCAATTTCGTCTCTCTTAGCAGACCATTCTCTTGCTTCTTCTCTTTCTTCTCACTCCGTAAGAGTTGGTATCATCAAATCAAACTCAGGCTCCTCGTATAATCATTGATTAAGTAAATCATTAGGATCAACTCCCATTATATGATTATGAATTGTAACACCCCAAACCCGGCCCAAACGCTACGACCGGATCTGGTATGTCACTTAAGGGAGTTCACAAAACATGTCACATTTTGGAAAACAATTACTAGGTTTAAACCTTTATTCCGAAAGCTTAAGAATTCATTAAAGTATAAAATATTAAGTTATAAATTATCTTGATGGATTTTTAAATAAAAACTGAAATTTCATACATATCTTAACTTAATTGAAAACATAAAACTTAAAAACCCAACATAACCCAATCAAAAATAATAGTCTAGTGGCTCGTGGCCTTATTACAACCATACTTAAAATCTGCAAAATATAATATAACAGACTAAAGCCTTTTAGCTGAATCCAATTACTCTCTTTTGCATGGCCACCTCGCGTTCCTCTCCAGCCTGGTCCGATGCACTAGATGTCACCTGAAAGTGTTAAATTAAAAGGGTGAGTCGCGAGACTCTGTGTGCAACCTTCATGCACCATTAGATTTGGGCTTTAGCCCCATAAAACAGAATAATTAATATACATAACAAAAATAATATGCAAAGCCCAACCCAAATCCTAGGTTTCCATCCGCTACACGCCCTCGTACCAGCCATTCACACCATTGGGGATTTCTACAATCAACCCACACCGCTACACGTCTTGATGGCAGTCGTGCTGCTCATCATCAGATCATGGTCGTAGCCACTACAGCAGATCACGGCAAAAGCCGCTACAACAGATCACGGTAAGGAACCGCTACAACAGATCACGGTAAAAATCGCTACAACGTATAACTTCCTCCTTTCATCAAACCCAACCCATGCAATTATAGAAAATCGGCATACTCATATCATTTAATCGAACATTCATTTAGAACAGCGAGGATCACTAACACGGTGATTTGCTTTACCCTCTTTGGGTTTCAAACGTTGTCTTTGGGATTTTGGCATTTAAACAGAACATATAAAACTTATAATCATATATTTAACAAACAGATCTAGATGGTGTGGAGAGTTACACACCTGATTAATGTCGAAACCCTTGCTAGACCGATCTACAACTTTGCTCAAAAAGCCAGAAAGATGTGAAAATAGGGCCTCTCCTATATTCGGCCAAGGGTTAGTAAATCCCGAATTTACACGTTGAAACTAATAGATCTTCTTACCTTGAAATCTCGAAAGTAACACGATTCGAGTGCTACCGATCTATAACTTAGAGATCTATGCGATTGACTCCACTAAAGTTCCCTTGATTTCGGCACAAGTAGGCACCACATGAAGCAATTCGACAATCACGGAGATGAGATCTAGGATTTCGGCTTTTAGGAAAATCCCCAAAAAGTATGAACAAGAGAAGGCTGATGTGTCTTTGGCTTTTAAAATACTTGAGTGAAGAGTTTCGGTTTCTGACAGGAAAAGAGAAGAAGAAAAGAAAACAAGGAAATGGCTTGAAGATTTCGGCTAGGAAGAAAAAGAATGGAAAGAGCTTCGGCTTTTGAATCAAAATGAAGATGAGGGATTAGGCTTAGAGATTTCGGCTTTTGTAGAGAATGAAAAAGAAGATGGAACTTTAGGAGTTTTCGACTTTTACTCAGAGAAGAAGAGAAAAGAATGAGAGAAAAACCCAAACGCCGAAATTGAAGAGATATTCCCCCTATTTATAGAAATTTCGGCACTTACCTAACCTTGCAGATAAATCCTATCTTTTCTCCTTTATCTTAATCTCCTAGCTCATCTAAAAGAGACTTAATTATCTCTAACTCCTTCCTCCTTTATCAGCATATTATCCACATATTTTAATCATTAAAATCCCTAAATTTTAGCCTTTGTAATGGCCTAAATTCGAGATTATCAGAATAATGGTTTCGCAACCATAAATCCGATTTAAATAGAAATTTATTTCAATATGTTTGCATGAGTCTTTATATGATAGGAAATATTTTTATAAATATTTATAAAATGTTAGTAATGTGGTATTAAACTTTCGTTAGAAAATTTTAACGTTTGGGTAGGTAATTAAATGAAAAGGACTAAATTGAAATGAAAGTAAAAGTTTAATTATAGATTAAAAGAAAGTATAAAGGACCAAAATGGCAATTAAGCCATTTTGTCTAGATTGAATGTGAATTGAAGAAAAATCTGAGATTTTTAGTTTATTATTATATTATTATATTATTATATTATTATATTATTATATTATTATAAATATATATATATATAAAGAAAAGAGAAAAGAAACAAAAGAGATAGAAACAGAAAAGAAACAGAGAGCAAACGTGAAAGAAGAAAGAAAAAGAGAAAAGAAAGAAGAAAAGGGAAAATTGAAAGTTTGAAGCTTGGAGTTTAATTTGGTAAGCTAATTTAGTCCTTTTCTTTTAATTTTGATGCTTTATAAGTTTTAGAACAAAGTTTTGATGAATTTAAGTTGAAATTTTTGAAGTTATAGGGTTTTTGAATATAGCATATGATGAATAAAATGATGAATTAGTGGTTTAATTGAAAGAATTTGAAGTTAGAATTGGGTAAAGGATTTAATTGTAAAAAAATAAGCTATAACAAAACTGTTTTGGACAGCAGCAGTAGAGTAAGTTTGAAAAATCACTAAAATTCGTAGAAGTGGAATTAGAAGTTGAATGAGATATGAAATTAAAGCTTATTGAGTCTATTTTCATATGAAAGAAACATGGAAAGCAAAGGAATTCTGTAATTTGAGATATTTATATTTTTGTAAGACTGGTTCAGAGGGATTTTGGGATCCCCTGTTCTGACTTTGAAAAATCATAAAAAATTGGAGAAAAATAATTAGGGGCTTAACTTTATATTTTTAGAATCCTGAATGAGTCTATTTTCAAATGAAATAAATAAGAAGGTCATATGAATTCTGTACGAATAGTAATTTGATTCGTAGTGAAGAGAGGTCAGAACAGTCAAACAGTAAAACAGGGGAAACTTTAAGAATAATCTGGTATTGATTGGCCATACCAAAAATTCTGAAAATGTTATGGGAAGAATATATGTGGGTCTAGTTTCAGGGAAAATTAACGGTTCTTCATTTGGAGCTCTGTAGCTCGAGAAATAAATAATTTAGTGACTGTGACTCAAGTAGACAGCTTTGAATAAGCTAAAAATAATAATAGAATTATGGAAAATGCTACATGTGAACATGAAATGTATTGAATTGATGATTGAATTTATTTATTTAGATCCGGAAAACTCAAATACGAAGCTAGATTGAGGAAAGGAAAAAGTCCCGGATTAGTAGATTTTATAAACGAACTAGTATCGAGGTAAGTTCATGTAACTTGAATTATATTCTTAAATGTTTGAAATGTATGTTATTGATGTGAATATAATTTGAATGTCCATTGTATGAAATTTGATGAAACATTGGTATATTTGATAAAAAGGAAAAAATCCCGGTTGAATGAAAGGAAAATTCGATGGATCTCTGAAAAGGAATTGACGGTAAAAAGGATCTAGCCGGACGGGTGATCCTATCTCGATATAGCCCTCCCGAAGAATATGTGGAAAATGGATTTAGCCGGACGGGTAATCCGAATTAGATCTGAATTTAGCTGGGTGTAATTGGATCCAAGCTCATTAGAGTAATTGTCGCTGCGAGGATTTAGCCTGGGTAGTAATTCCGACAATACTCTATGAGTTTATATTACTGAGGATTTAGCTGGACCGTAATCTCTTTGTAAAGATGAGGTTCGCGGAGTGTGCTCTCTGAAATGAAAATGTGCGCACATGAATATGAATTGACGGACCGGATTTGTACACAAAAGTGTACCTCTGAAAATCCATCGAAATTTCGAGTAATTCAACGGGATAAATATGGAAAAATAACAAGGAAATGAAAATCATAGTATTGATGAGCTCATCAATCATGGTGTGTATATTATTGATATATGGAAATTAATGAACTAACTTGAATGTTGAGCTTGTGCATGTTAGGGTATTAATGCATTGAATGGATATATGAATGCTTATTACATTGTATTGAAAATATTAGGTAAGTATAATTCTTGTTACATGGGCTTACTAAGCACAAAGTGCTTACTCTGCTTTCCTTTCCTGTTTTGTAGTGTTAAGAGCTCGGAGGTCGGATCGGTGGGAGACTCATCACACTATCAACCTTGATATTTGGTATTTAAAGAAACTTTAGTTTGGAAATGAATGGCATGTATAAGCTAATAAAATAAATGTTAGTATGAAATGAATGTAATGTCAGCCATTGTTATGGCTTATCTGTTAAAGTTATCTTATAAATATGCATGAATTTTATTTTGAAAATATGTTGAATTAGAATGGTTTCGGTTTCAAAAAAAAAAATTGTAAACTCAGTAATGCCTCGTACCTTATTCGACAACGAATACGGTAGGGGTTATTCTGACCTTTATCTGCTTATTATCCACATAAAATAAATTCCTAAATAATAGCCTTTATCTGCTTATTATCCACATATTTTAAACATTAAAACCCCTAAATTTTAGCCTTGTTGCCATCCATTCCACCTAATCCTAATGCCCAAAATTTAGCTAACTTAAATTAAAAGAATTGGGCTCCATGAAACTTAAATTTGGGCCCCTTACTCCCTTGTGTGGCGTCACCTCCTAAGATTGGGCCACAAGCCCACTTTGGTATTTTAAACATAGATACTACCTTTTAAACCCTATAATGCCCAAACAGATAACTTTAATCAAGGCCTTTGCCTAATTCTGAGCCCAATTTGGACCCCTATTACTTAAATTAACATATTAAACATATTCACCCATTAAACGCATAGGCCCAAAAATTCAGGATGTTACATGAATGATACAACAAACCAAAACCATATCTACTTGAGTTTGAAAATTCCAAAATGGTTCAGCATCTAATACACGAAACCGTTTCTTCAAAATCCCCAAAACATGTTCAATAGTGATTCGCAATGATGAATGTCGAAGATTAAAGAGTTCCTTTGCATTTTCAGGCCTCTGAGCACTAAACTCTTTTAAATGATATCGGACACCACGATATGGAGTAATATATCCATTTCGGATGCCATATCCAGCATCAGCAAGATAATATTTACCTATAATTTTACAAAACATATTTAATACTAATAAATTATGAGGTTACTAGAACTATTTGGTATCACCTTTCGGAATTCTTAATCCTCTTGGGTGTGAAAGTGCATCACTTAAAATACGAGAATCATGTGCTCTACCTTCCCAACCAGCTAGATCATAGGAAAATTTCAAATCAAATGTAATGGCAGCCAATACATTTTGTGTCGTCCCCCCTTTACGGCTACGAAATCTTCTTTGAATACTAAGTGGAACAGATGCACGAACATGAGTTCCATCTAATGCTCCAATACAATCTTTAAAATAAGGACAAAACCTTGGATTGTTTCTGATTTCACTAGGAGTTGACTCATCAGGTGATCTAATAAGTAGTTTATACATTTTCAAAATAGCTCTCAATACAACACTAAAGTAACGGTGAATTGTCTCAGTTGATCTATAATATCTAGATCCAATCACTCGAAACCTTGTATTATGGCCAATTATATGTAAAAATATAACTACTTGCCCCCTAATATTCACAGATTTAGTTGATTGTAACAAATTATTCCTACTAAGAATATCACATAAATTAAAAAAGATAATCGATCTCATCCTTATCACATTAATACAATGTCGATCACCACAATATAAAATACTATTAATATAATTTTCTCTTTCATAATCTCGATTCACACGAGGGAGAGAAGCAATTTCCTTCCTAGTTTTTAATTTTTTAATCCAAGGAGCCCCAAAAGCTAAAACTGAAGCCACGACTCTGGCAATTGCATTTTGATCTTGACTACGATCCATCTACACAAAATAATGCCACACAAATATCACATATATGAATAAAGCTACCATGACTAAAGTGCATACATACATATATGAAAATATTAGAAATTGAGGACTTCCAAGAGAGATGGGAAACATGACCATGTGGAAGTTGTTGGGGGCATTCATTCATTGCCATTAGTTTATGCTTTATTATATGAATTGAATTCTATGGGGATCACCAACATTTTGGGTTTATTTTTATAAACCTACAAGTTGAGCTAATTCTGTAACAAACAGTAATATTCAATGATTCAGGGACATTAGCAGATCTGTTAATTCAGTCAACCAAATTACTGTTCAATTAATTAAAATTTTTAAAGTTTTAATGAGATTTTTTTTTCAAAAACAAAAACAAAAAAAATTTGATACCTCTTTCTCTTATTAGTGCCCAAAAAAACATAAAAAAACATAGCAACTTCTTAAACTTGAATGTGATATCAAATAATAATCTAATAATATTTTTAATGTGAGAGATTAAATGCATCCTTAAATTTATAATTATCAAATTCGTTGTGGCTCCAAAATCAATGTGAATGTACTTGTATATACCCTGGTTTAAGTAATGCATAAACAAATGACTAGGCTACTAAAGCTTGCATCAATAATTTTTTATTTTATTTTTAAATATGTCCTAAAACAATATGTTGCCTTACTAAAATAATAATTTGGTTAAAGAAAATAGTATTTGGTTAAATAAAAATTAATATTTTTTTAGATAATTTAAGAAAATAAAATCCCAAAATTGAGTACTAAAGGATAAGAGTGTGGAAGTAATAGGCATGTGATAGGTGATTAAATAGGAGTTGGGGTTATTGGAGAAAAATAATAATTGAAGCGAAATAAGTAGAAATTCCAGATAAACACCTGAGAGACTTTGTCAGTATGCAAACACCAACTGTCCAACCCATAAGTAAAGAAATTCATGTAACCGTCCAACCCAGACTTTGTTTGTCAGTATGCAAACAAAAGAAGTACAGCAACAGTGGGACATCATCGATTGTGAAACTACCTTTATGATTTAGTTTTAGAACTTAAGGTAATCAATGAACATTTTACAGCTAAAGCATTGTTGTAATCAGAACTTTGTAAGATTAAAACTTCCACTCCAACCAATAGCCTATTTTAACAAGAAAAATCCATGCCATCTATGTAATAAGAATTCAATCAACCATCTTAAACATGCTCAATATCAAACATTTATTGCCTACATGGACAGCTAAACTAATAAACAAACCAATTGATAGGATATTGATACTGAGGTCTATGTCATAAGAATTTGATGAACTATTTTAAATATGCTAGCCTACACGGACAGCTAAACTAATAAACAAGATCAATTAGATTGTTTCGAGATCAATTTAGAATCTGAGCGAATATTAGGTGCAATTAACCCTATATATTTTATATTTATATATTACCGTGAGCCTTAAGGATACGCAAGATTTTGCTTCCAGTAACGCTCTTAACCTGAGCACATATAAATTGATGGGAAAAGAGCCACAATCAGCAGAAATACCACCAGAGTTACTGCCAGTACTTGCCTTCCTACTTAGATGAGTTTAAGGAACCTACAGAAGATCTAGCTATTGGCAAACTAGATGGAGGGTTTTGTAAAATTCATCTCTCGTATTCACGTCACATCGATCTTAGTATAAAGGTAATTGGACAATACATTTTACGAGTTGTTTTCTAAATCGTTTGCTTTAATGCAATATGTAGCACCCCTTACCCGTATTTATTATCGGAATAGGGAACGGGGCATTACCGGAGTTTACAATTTTTTTTTTTACTCAATATAACCCCTTTATAATTAATCTAGTCTTCCCTGCAAATATTTAAACCGAAACTAATTCATACCAACCAATCCAATTCAACATATTTTCAAAATAGATCCATGCAAATTTATAAGATAACCTCATTACATACTGAAACTAGAAATTTGTTAGCCATACCAATGGCTGACCTTACATTCATTTCATATTAACATTTATTTTATTAGCTTATACATGCCATTCGTTTCAAACTAAAGTTTCTTTAAATACCGAAATATGGGGTTGATAGTGTGATGAGTCTCCCACCGATCCGACCTCCGAGCTCTTAACACTACAAAAGCAGGGGAAAAAGGAAATAGGGTAAGCACTTTGTGCTTAGTAAGCCCATGTAACAAGAATTATACTTACCTAGTATTTTCAATACAAGCAATAAACATTCATATACTCACTCAATGCATTATTACCCTAACATTCACAAACTCAACATCCAAGTTAGTCGATTAATTTCCATATATCAATAATATACACGCCATGATTGATGAGCTCATCAATATCATGATTTCCATTTCCTTGTTATTTTTCCATATTTATCCCGTTAAATTACTCGAAATTTCGATGGATTTCAGAGGTACACTTTAGTGTACAAATCGAATCCGTCAATTCATATTCATGTGCGCACATTTTCATTTGAGAGAGCACACTCCCGCGAACCTCATCTTTCTGGCGGGATTACGGTCGAGCTAAATCTCGCAATATAAACTCATAGAGTATTGTCGGGATTACAGTCGAGCTAAATCTGCAGCGACAATTACTCTAATGAGCTTGGATCGAATTACATCCAGGCTAAATTGAGACCCTAGTTCGGATTACCCGTCGGGCTAAATCTATTTCCCACATATTCTTCGGGAGGGCTATATCGAGGATAGGATCACCTGTCCGGGCTAGATTCTTTTTACCGTCAATTCCTTTTCAGAGATTCATCGAATTTTCCTTTCATTCAACCGGGATTTCTTTCCCTTTTTATCAAATATACCAATGTTTCATCAAATTTCATACAATGGACATTCAAATCATATTCATATCAATAACATACATTTCGAACATTTAAGAATATAATTCAAGTTACACGAACTTACCTCGATACTAGTTCGTTTATAAAATCTACTAATCCGGGACTTTTTCCTTTCCTCGATCTAACTTCGTATTTGAGTTTTCCGGATCTAAATAAATAAATTCAATCATCAATTCAATACATTTCATGTTCACATGTAGCATTTTCTATAATTCTATTATTATTTTTAGCTTATTCAAAGCTGTCTACTTGAGTCACAGTCACTAAATTATTTATTTCTCGAGCTACAGAGCTCCAAATGAAGAACCGTTAATTTTCCCTGAAACTAGACTCACATTTCTTTATATCATAAAATTTCCAGAATTTTTAGCCTAGCCAATTAGTACAGTTTATTCATCAAAGTTGCCCCTGTTCTGCTGTCTGGCAGTTCTGACTCTTCTTCACTAAAAATTAATTATCTCTTCATACGGAAATTAGATGGTGTTCCTGTTTATTTCTATAGAAAATAGACTCATTCAGGATTCTAAACATATAAATTTAAGCCCCTAATTATTTTTCTTCAATTTTTTATGATTTTCTAAAGTCAAAACAGGGGAACCCGAATTTATTCTAAACCAGTCTTACAAAAATCTAGATATCTCAAAATACAGAACTTCTTTTATTTCCTTATTTCTTTCATATGAAAATAGACTCAATAAGATTTAATTTCATATTTTTTTCATCTTCTAATTCAACTTCTACAATTTATGGTGATTTTTCAAAGTTAGACTACTGCTGATGTCAAAAACTGTTTTAGTGCAAGCTGGTTATTACCATTTTTCCCCTAAACTTTCAATGAATGATAATTTCGTCCCTGCTCAATTAACCTCTCAATTGAGCTTATTTTTCTCAATTGACACTTTATTCTATCACTTTAAACTACTTTATAACCTTTGGAAATCATAATTTCAGTAATAGACTTTAATTCCAAACACTTTCATAATTAGGTCCCAAAAATCAATTTCTATTGAAATTACCTAATAAAATCATCTCTTAAATGAATTAAGGCTTAAATTTCATGCTATTTCATCATAAACTTATATAAACCAACCATGGTGGCTTTCAATTTCATCCATGAAATCAAAGACTAATGAATTTAATAGTAGGACCTAGTTGTAAAAGTCTTTAAAAACACAAAATTACAAGAAATAGGCAAGGATTCACTTACTTGGTGCAAAAATTATGATATACCAGCTTAGATATCCCTCCTATGGCGTTTTTAGCTGATGAGAGTGAAGAAAAATGAAGAGATTTCTAGATATCCCTATTTAGTCCTAGTTTTATTTAGCAAATTTTGTTATTTTCCCATTTTACCCTTATTTCTCCTTATCTTCTTTGCTGATTTCATACCCTTGCCGTCCAGCCCAATTAGACCTTGGGTCTATTTTCCTTTTAAGCCCTCTTTCTTTTATCATTTAAACTATCTAATCATTTTTCATAATTTTGTATTTGTTACAATTTAGTCCTTTTCATCTAATTACATATTCAAACGTTAAAATTTTCTAACGAAATTTTAATACTATATTACTAACATTTTATAAATATTTATAAAAATATTTCCTACTCAATTTCACGAGATCAAGGTCTCGATACCTTGTTTTTACCCAATTCCTTCAATAAGTGAATCCTTGCCGTCCAGCCCAATTAGACATTGGGTTTATTTTCCTTTTAAGCCCTCTTTCTTTTAAGGTTATCGGAACAATAGTTTCGTAACCATAAATCCGATTTAAAGAGAAATCTATTTTAATATTTTTGCATGAATATTTATATGATAAGAAAATCGTATTAAAATATCGATAGAAAAATTTTACCGATTTAGTTGTTAGTTAGAAAAAGGAATTATTGAAGGAATTGGGTAAAAACAAGGTATCGAGACCTTGATCTCATGAAATTGAGTAGGAAATATTTTTATAAATATTTATAAAATGTTAGTAATATAGTATTAAAATTTCGTTAGAAAATTTTAACGTTTGAGTATGTAATTAGATGAAAAGGACTAAATTGTAACAAATACAAAATTATGAAAAATGATTAGATAGTTTAAATGATAAAAGAAAGAGGGCTTAAAAGGAAAATAGACCCAAGGTCTAATTGGGCCGGACGGCAAGGGTATGAAATCAGCAAGAAGATAAGGACAAATAAGGGTAAAATGGGAAAATAATAAAATTTGCTAAACAAAACTAGGACTAAATAGGGATATCTAGAAATCTCTTCATTTTTCTTCACTCTCATCAGCTAAAAACGCCATAGGAGGGGTATCTAAGCTGGTATATCATAATTTTTACACCAAGTAAGTGAATCCTTGCCTATTTCTTGTAATTTTGTGTTTTTAAAGACTTCTACAACTAGGTCCTACTATTAAATTCATTAGTCTTTGATTTCATGGATGAAATTGAAAGCCACCATGGTTGGTTTATGTAAGTTTATGATGAAATAGCATGAAATTTAAGCCTTAATTCATTTAAGAGATGATTTTATTAGGTAATTTCAATAGAAATTGATTTTTGGGACCTAATTATGAAAGTGTTTGGAATTAAAGTCTATTACTGAAATTATGATTTCCAAAGGTTATAAAGTAGTTTAAAGTGATAGAGTAAAGTGTCAATTGAGAAAAATAAGCTCAATTGAGAGGTTAATTGAGCAGGGACGAAATTATCATTTATTGAAAGTTTAGGGGAAAATGGTAATAACCAGCTTGCACTAAAACAGTTTTTGACATCAGCAGTAGTCTAACTTTGAAAAATCACCATAAATTGTAGAAGTTGAATTAGAAGATGAAAAAAATATGAAGTTAAAGCTTATTGAGTCTATTTTCATATGAAAGAAACAAGGAAATAAAAGAAGTTCTGTATTTTGAGATATTTAGATTTTTGTAAGACTGGTTCAGAATAAATTCGGGTTCCCCTGTTTTGACTTTAGAAAATCATAAAAAATTGAATAAAAATAATTAGGGGCTTAAATTTATATGTTTAGAATCCTGAATGAGTCTATTTTCTATATAAATAAACGGGAATACCATCTAATTTCCGTATGAAGAGATAATTAATTTTTAGTGAAGAAGAGTCAGAACTACCAAACAGCAGAACAGGGGCAACTTTGATGAATAAACTGTACTAATTGGCTAGGCTAAAAATTCTGGAAATTTTATGGTATAAAGAAATGTGAGTCTAGTTTCAGGGAAAATTAACGGTTCTTCATTTGGAGCTCTGTAGCTCGAGAAATAAATAATTTAGTGACTGTGACTCAAGTAGACAGCTTTGAATAAGCTAAAAATAATAATAGAATTATAGAAAATGCTACATGTGAACATGAAATGTATTGAATTGATGATTGAATTTATTTATTTAGATCCGAAAAACTCAAATACGGAAGCTAGATTGAGGAAAGGAAAAGTCCCGGATTAGTAGATTTTATAAACGAACTAGTATCGAGGTAAGTTCGTGTAACTTGAATTATATTCTTAAATGTTTGAAATGTATGTTATTGATATGAATATGATTTGAATGTCCATTGTATGAAATTTGATGAAACATTGGTATATTTGATAAAAGGAAAGAAATCGGTTGAATGAAAGGAAAATTCGATGGATCTCTCGAAAAGGAATTGACGGTAAAAGGATCTAGCCCGGACGGGTGATCCTATCCTCGATATAGCCCTCCCAAGAATATGTGGAAAATGGATTTAGCCGGACGGGTAATCCGAACTAGGGTTCGAATTTAGCTGGACCTGATAATTCAGATCCAAGCTCATTAGAGTAATTGTCGTTGCGAGGATTTAGCTGGACTGGTAATCCCGACAATACTCTATGAGTTTATATTGCGTGATTTAGCTCGACTGGTAATCCATTTGTAAAGATGAGGTTCGCGGAGTGTGCTCTCTACGAAATGAAAATGTGCGCACATGAATATGAATTGACGGACCGGATTTTGTACACTAAAGTGTACCTCTGAAAATCCATCAAATTCGAGTAATTTAACGGGATAAATATGGAAAAATAACAAGGAAATGGAAATCATGACATTGATGAGCTCATCAATCATGGCGTGTATACTATTGATAGATGAAAATTAATGGACTAACTTGGATGTTGAGTTTGTGAATACTAGGGAAATAATGCATTGAGTGAGTATACGAATGTTTATTGCTTATATTGATTATACTAGGTAAGTATAATTCTTGTTACATGGGCTTACTAAGCACAAAGTGCTTACCCTATTTCCTTTTTCCCTATTTTGTAGTGTTAAGAGCTCGGAGGTCGGATCGGTGGGAGACTCATCACACTATCAACCCCAGTATTTCGGTATTTAAAGAAACTTTAGTTTGGAAACGAATGGCATGTATAAGCTAATAAAATAAATGTTAATATGAAATGAATGTAAGGTCAGCCATTGGTATGGCTAACAAATTTCTAGTTTCAGTATGTAATGAGGTTATCTTATAAATTTGCATGGATCTATTTTGAAAATATGTTGAATTGGATTGGTTGGTATGAATTAGTTTCGGTTTAAATATTTGCAGGGAAGACTAGATTATTTATAAAGGGGTTATATTGAGTAAAAAAAAAATTGTAAACTCCGGTAATGCCCCGTTCCCTATTCCGATAATAAATACGGGTAAAGGGTGTTACACAATAGTTTAGCTGGGAGGCAGAATCCAACTATGGTTGCATTATACTGTCGATTTTGTTCGATCGCAAAGTTGCATTATGCAGTTGGTCTATTCTTTACAGGTCAATAACGATAAGAGCAAGGATTATACAATCCCTAATCCTTCCATGATGAACCTACAGCCTTCAGTTTTGGGGCAACAACCAGTTCAAACAATGGGTCATCAATATAATGGGACACAATACGCTCTAGGTATACAACAACAACAACCTACAATGCCTCCACAACCTTCAGCTAAACCCAAAACAACAATTAAACCCAAAACAAAACTATAGCCCCGGATAACATGAAACAAAAATTAACAGAGAATAAAGGAAGGAAAACATGAGAGTACTTTGAGGAGATCAGAGATGAATTTTTCCAAGAATACGTTAAGCCAAGACCCAGCGAAACGAAGAGGAACAGGAAAATTTTTGAGAAAGAAAGAAAGAGATTTGCTTGAGAAAGAATGAAGGAAGGAAAAAGGGGAAAGACTTACCTGGATGAAGGAGGAGCCTCGGAAAATGTCTTATAGAAATGAAAACTGTAAGGCAATTTCCCTACAATGTAAGATTTTACCCGTGTATTGGAAAATATTTTCCAAATGGAAAATGTTTTCAGTCAACCAAACATTGGAAAGCCAAGAAAACATTTTCCGAAAAATGAATTCCTGCAAACAAACGCAATTTTATTTTATTTTTTTATTCAGTCAAAAAGTTCGAATGAATATGATATTCTTTTAATTTCATCTATAAATTAAAAAAAGCCTTTCAATAAGTAATCATTATTTCATGAAAAAAAAGGAGTGAGAGTTTTTATAATAAAAATAATGAGAATTAAAATATTATCAACCCTTAGATCGAAATGAAACCATAGATTATTACTTATTCTATCTCAATAAAATAAAATATGAATTTTTTTTGGTAGAAAAGGACAACATTAAGTGATTACATTAGATAAAACTATAATCAAGAGGAAATAAATATGTTGCAATATCTTCCCAATAAGTTCATGACCGAAGCCGGTGGGGATCTAAATAAACGTATCAAAGAACTACCTGTATCTGCAGATTTAATCATGTGATCAGCAATACCATTAAGAGTTCTCGGGATATGTCGGATACGAATCTCCCATTTTCAACACAAAGCTTGATGTAACAGTCGCAGTTTCACTAAACTACTACTAGCTCCTTCACCAAACAAAAGTAATTCAGCCAACAAAGCATTATCACACTCAACTTCAACTTTCCGAAACCCTTTATTCCAAGCTAAGAATAATCCTTCCAACATTGCTCTTGTTTCAACTTTAAAGACTAACTCGTTACCGAAACCATAGAAATTATCCATTTTCATTAAAATAAAATATGAATATTCTTAAACCATAGATTTATCACTTATCCTATCTCAATAAAATAAAATATAAATATTTTTAAACCATATATTTATCGCTTATCCTATCTCAATAAAATATAACATTCAAACTATAAATTTATCACTTATCCTATCTCAATAAAATAAAATATATATAACTAAATTTTATTGTTTATTTAAATAATGATATAAAATTTTTGAATAACTCAATATCTATTTTTTTTTTCTTTACAGATTTGAAAAAGAAAACGTTTATGGGACTTTTTTAGTTTTTATTTTTTATTTTTAATTTTTCTACTTTTCGGATTAATAATTATAACTTTTTTTGCTAAAAGTAAAAAAATTGGCCAAAACAATTATAGCTGGTTAACTCCAATCTTACATTTGTTTAATAATTTTGAATCCATTACAGATTATATGAACGTAAAGAAACAAGTGAATTTAGGACGGCACCAGGAGTTCAGATTTGTCAGAATTCAGACAAAGAATCTTTAATTTTACTGGGAGCATTCCAGTTCCCATTTTGATTTTTGGCCCTTTCCTTGCTTAGTATCCATCGGGAGATGCTTTGTTTCTCCTTATCGGCTCAAATATACTATTCTGGGGTTTTATTTAATTCAAAAATTGGGTCCCGAACTTTTTTGTATTGGTACACTTCTAGATAAATGTTGGTGTAACCAATGGTAGCTGCCATATCCATTTTCACTTGATTCCACCATAGAGTTCCGAAAAAACTCTAGGCTTCAGCATGGATGTTGTTAACAGGTACATTACAATCAACAACCACGTCAATGGTGCGCCACAAGATTCTGATTTCGAGCTCAAGGCTTCTCCTCTTGCTCTGTCACTAGACCCTGCCTCCAATGTAGTCATTGTTAAAAATCTCTACGTTTCAATCGACCCTTACCAGTTAAACCGCATGAAAAGCTTTAGCGCTTCCCAAAAGACTTCAGATTTCGCAATTGCCATCGTTCCCGGTGAGGTAATTTGTCAAACATGTTCCTTCAGCTAAAAGACTTTGTGTAATCTATATATCTATGACAGAGTTTGAAGACTGCGGACTCTTAAACAGGCTATTGATACTTATGGTGTGGGCAAGGTTGTGGCTTCTACGAACCCTGAATTTGATAAGGGAGACATTGTTGTTGGCCTCCTTAACTGGGGAGAGTTCACCGTTATCAATGCCGGTGGCATGTTGAACAAGCTCAACCCCATGGGCTTTCCTTTGTCTTACCATGTTGGAATTTTGGGTAAACCACAAGTTCATTTTTCTCATGATTGATGTAGAGTTATGCTTAAAGGCTGAACATTTTCATACAATTGTTACAGGATTCAGTGGACTGACAGCTTATGCTGGGTTGTTCGAGATATGTAAGCCCAAGAAAGGGGAGAAAGTGTTTGTTTCTGCTGCTTTGGGATCAATAGGGAACTTGGTTGGTCAATTTGCAAAATTGTCTGGCTGCTATGTAGTTGGATGTGCTGGTAGTAAAGAAAAGGTCAGCTTAACTAATATATATAATATGTCCATCATTCATAGTTTAATTTTTGGTTTGAAAAGAATCTTAACATAGTTTAACATGTTTATACCAAATCTTGTCAGGTAGCGTTGCTTAAAGAAAAGCTTGGCTTTGATGATGCTTTCAACTACAGGGAAGAAACTGATTTGAACTCAACTCTCAAAAGGTATTAAAATATATGTCCATTTGGAAAGCTAGGCTATTATATAATTAACGGCACTTGCATTCAATTCTGTAGATATTTTCCTAATGGGATTGACATATACTTTGACAATGTGGGGGGAGAGATGCAACAAGTAGCAGTGAGTAACATGAACATCAATGGTAGGATAGCTGTTTGTGGGGTGATTTCGGAGTATTTGGATTCCGAAAAACGAGCTGCACCGAGTATGATCGAGGTTATATACAAGAGAATCAAGATCCAGGGGTTTCTGGCTGGTGATTACTTGAATATTTTTGGAGATTTCCTTTCAACAACTTGTGATCACCTTCGCACTGGGAAAATTCTACCATTGGAAGACATCTCGGATGGGGTTGAAAGCATCCCCTCTGCTTTTATCAGTCTCTATAGAGGCCAAAACATTGGAAAGAAAATTGTTAAAATCGCAGAAGAGTGAATGGGAGGAAGACTAGTTCTAGTTTGGCTGCTATCTTCCTCTCTATTACATTATTTTCCATGAAATTAGCATGCATGTGGGTAGCGAAGCAATAAACTAACCTTGGTCTCACCAATTGGCTTATGAGCTGAGATGGGTCATTAATGGTCTAGATTTCCATTTTATTCATTAATCTTTTGCTATAGTGGTAATTGGGGCAAAACAAAAAAATTTATTTTAATGGGCCGAGATAAAATTAAAAAAATTAAATGGGTTAAAGCTAAAATTTTTGTGCTAATATCACTTAAATTAAGTTACTAATTTATCAAAAGGGGCCAAAAATACAAATTACCCACTTAATTAAAAAGCTAAAAGATATTAAATTCAAGAGGGCCTTAAAAGCTAATTATGCTATTCAATCAAGGGGAACCAAGGCTTCTGCGTGTCCCCAACTATGCCTCTTAAGTGATAAAGTAAATTGTGCTCTTAAATATAACAATGACATTGTTTAGAGAAACTGTCATGAATGATAAACTCCACATGAAAAATATACTTAATTCCAGGAAAAAGATCATAACTTGAAACCAAATTAAAAAAACCTGAAACAAATATGTTTTTTTTTTTTAAATTTTGTAGAAGCTAAGTTTTGAATGAAATTATGTTTCAATTTCTTAGATAACTTTTTTACAATAACTATATATTATGGTTCCTTTGGGTCAATTATTTGTTTGTATCAAATTATAGAGCAAAAATCCTAAGTTTAAAATATGTTTTAAGGTCCTGTACACTTCGTACATTTGAAATTTAATTCTCCTACTTTTTTTTTAAGAACTTAGTCCCTCCAATTTTCAAATTTAAAAATTTAGATCTAGTTGTTACCACTGTTTAAATTCTTCTATTAAATTCTCTGGCGTCACATTTTAAAATTAAAAAAATACACTTGGTAGTCATGTATAATAAAAATAGTGCTAAAACTACTAATTAGAATTTTTTTTTTTTTGAAAACATCCATTCAAATTTGTCATGATAAAATAATTTTTTGTTGAAATAGGGTTCATAAGAAAAGTTGGCGTAGGCATTTTGGATGAAATAGCTAAAATAGTAGCTATTTAGACTAACTAATGACTTAAAAAAATAAAGGAGCCAATTTATGTTAAAATTTAAAGAATATAGATTAAATTACAAATTTCAGCACAATCCAAGTGTCAAAATTGAAATTTGACCATTGTCTTATAAAATAAAATAAAAAGTATATATATACATATATATAAGAAATGAGAAGCCATGTATCAATCTATAAGATCTTTGGGCATTCAAATTATATATAAAAAAGTTTACAATATTAACTATTTAGATTAACTGATAAAATTATAAAAAACTAAGCACCAAATTATGTTAGAAATTAAAGTATAGAGAATCATAGATTAAAATCTTAAATTTAAGCATAATAGAGGGATCAAAATTAAAATTTAATCATTTTTATAAAATGAAAAGAAGTAAAGGCGATTAACAACAATATGGAGGTAAAAGTAGTATAGAGGCTTTTGTACTTAGAGTTATATTGCATTGTGTCCTCTGCTCAAATTAGTCTTTATACATTAGATCAAAGAGTAAATTGTTTCTGTTTAATAAAAATTTCATCAATTTGTACTATTAAAAACTGGTGAGGTTAATGAAATAACTAAACAGTGACACTTGTCATGCCACGTATATCTTATGCCGACATAAAGTGACGAATTTTGAAAAGTAGAAATTGATGAAATTGTTAACAGAAGAACCAATTTGCTCTTTAATTTAATGTACATAAACTAATTTACTAATTTTTTAAGTACAGAGGACAAAATATAATCTAACTCCTAATACAATAACATAACTTCTTTAATACTTTACCCAATATAGGCACTTTTTTATATATAAGTATATTTGTTAAAAATTTTTAAAGTCACATTTTCCTTATTTTACCAAAAAAGAAAAATCACATTTTCTCAAACACTTCTTTTTATGGATACAAACTTGCTTTGAAGGAACCTTATTGTATCAAAGGAAGATAGCAATAAGCCAGCGTTGGGATGAAACCGTCATATAAAGTAAGGCACACCAATAACCCCACCACCATACATAAATATAACTCAAATCACGCAGGGTAAACGTGATACGATAAGGTGGTCTTTAGAATTTTTGAGATTTCAGTCCAAATTGTAGTTATTTTAGTAGTATTGGATGTAATTGTAATTTTGTTTTTTATATTTTATTTGTTGAAATAATTTGAAAAAAAATGGCAAAAAGAAAATATTTATAAATAATTGAACTTCATCAATCAAAACATAGTTTTTCCACAATTTTACTTAATTAAACAACAATGGTAGCTATAACTTCAAACCAAAAAGAAAAAAATATATATATATGCATTTATCTTCACGCCACCATCTGTCACTGCCTTAATGGCATCTATGCTGACCTTTACAAATTTCAGAGATACTTTGTAACATATTGTTATGGGTAAATTTTCCTCAAAAGTTCTTCTATTATATGGATTTAATCAAATTAGTCCTGTACTATTAAAAAGAATCGAATCATGCCAATTTGGGATAGAGTTAGCATTTATTATTTAAAAAATATCAATTATTATTTGACGGAGTTAATATTTTTAGAGTTTTATGGTTTCGTAAATGAAAATTTTTGTTTAGAATTAAACTACAATTGAAAAAGATAAATTTCAACATGTTTTTTTAATAGTAAATGTTAATTCTATTGGAATTTGGACTTTTTGATTTTTTTTAATGGTACAAAGTTTAAATTGATCCATTTAATAAGAAATAGACTAATTTGATCTAGTCTCTATAATAAAGGAAACTCCCAATATTATGTATTTAAGATCATCAATCAATAAATAAAGAAATAAAGTCAAAATTGGCAACTTCTTTTATGAATTTAACCCTTTTTTTTCTTTAAATTAAATTTGATCCTTAACTTTTTAAAAAGAGTAAAATTTGATCAACAACGTTTCAAAAAGAGTCGAAATTTTTTTTTCAAACAAAAATATGAACTAAAACTTTAAATGTTTAAACATTATAGCCCACATGACAATTCATATATACTCCAATCTATTTTTTAAAATTTAAATTTATTTTATTTTTTAAATTATTTATTAATATAGCATATAAGATAAATAATATTATACCAATATACAGTGCATATGAAATGTAAGGTCAACATTATTAAAAAATTAATTTTATTTAAAAAATCAATTTAAAATAAAAAATAAAGATTAAATTAACAAAAGAAATATAAAGGTTTAACAAGAAACCGAAAATAAAGACAAAGATATCATGAAATGGAGAGGAGAAAGGAATGAGATGTGTGAGTGGGAAGGAAAAAGAAAATACAGCCCGTTTAACACTTTTGTCGCCGTGATAGTTGTGTTTGCAACTGCGTTTCCTTCACTATACCTTTCGACTTTTTCTTATTTGTCTGCAGTCCAAAAGTGAGGGTGATGGTTGAAGACTCAACGTGGCATTCTTACAATGCATTTTAGCCTCCCAACGATTGCGGGGTTCAGACTCCACCAGGAACCAAACATGGTTTGAAGTTGTAGACATTGACCCAAATGTGGTGAATCTTAAGTTAATGAGTTTCTTTGTGTGTGGGAAAGTTTTCCTTGAAAAACAGCAGACCCAGGCAGGTTGCTATCACTATTTCACACCCTTTCCTTTGAAACAATCAACCTTAGCGACTTTTCCTAATTACACTTTCCATTTCTTTCTTTTTATTTTTCATACTAGTAAATACACTTAAATTAATTCCTTTTGATGATAGCAATTAACAACTTAACAAGAAACTGGCCACAAGAAAAAAAAAGTTACTCATAAAATTATGATAATTATCTTATATATTTCTGTGAATTTCTACAAATATGATAAATATATTATTTAAAAATTAAATAAAACAATTTAAAATATATATGAAATGTTAAAATAAATTATGTGTGTTTTTTTAGTGTAACTTAAAGACACGTAACAATATATATGATCAAACTTGTATCACAAAACTAGCATAGTTAAATAATTAATTTATTATCTCGTGCAATATAAGTCCGATATTATGTATTAATTAAAATATATTATATTTATTTTCTGAAAATTGTTATGAAATTTGTAACTTTTTGAAAAAGTAAAATAATATAATTCTTCACTTTTATATTTGAAAAGTAAAAATAATATAAATATATCATACATAGAACATTTTCTTTTGGTTAAAACGTTGCATTTAATGAGATTAAAAGAAATTCAAACATTAATTGAGATAGATTATGTTCTTGCTTTGAGTCATTAGTGTAATTTTTTGAATTTTTCACTTTAAGCAGTCTTTTTTTTTATCAAAAAGAAATTAACACATTAAATGTTGATGTCATATAAATATAGTGTTACTTGTCAAACATTAAAAATATTTAAATTTAAAATAATTACTTACCGTTTTTAATATATTTTAATTTAAATAAAATCCTAGAAAATTATGTCCTTAATTGCCCAAAATGAAATTTAAAATTATTATTACCAATATATGAAAATATAATAATAATCCAATGTGCTATATAATCATGAATAGTTGAATACACCAAACCTTATTGAAAACAAACCTAAACTCAAAGTTCCCTAATTAACGCCTTAAAACCCCCCATATTCCCATATTTAAAGCCGATCAAAATCACCACCCTTGCAACACTAACGAAATTCTCTTCCCTTAACCCCATATTTCCGGGACCAAAAATCCACAAGCAACCACCATGGGAGCCGCCATCGACGCCCCCACAACCTCCGCATCATCCACCACCACCCTCTCCCCTTCCATTATCAAAAAAATCCTCCTCTCTTACACATATGTAGCCATATGGATCTTCCTTTCTTTCACCGTCATAGTTTACAACAAATACATCCTCGATCAAAAGCTTTACAATTGGCCATACCCCATCTCTCTAACTCTCATCCATATGGGCTTTTGTTCCTCCATAGCTGCTCTCCTTGTCCGTGTCTTCCATGTTGTCGACCTCCCTACTTCCATGTCACCCCGTCTTTACCTCTCCTCTGTTGTTCCGATCGGAGCCCTTTATTCACTATCCCTTTGGCTGTCCAACTCGGCCTATATCTATCTCTCTGTTTCCTTCATCCAAATGCTCAAAGCCCTTATGCCGGTTGCTGTTTACTCCATTGGTGTTCTCTTTCGTAAAGATTCTTTTAAATCTTCAACCATGGGTAACATGCTCGCTATTTCATTTGGGGTTGCCATTGCCGCTTACGGAGAAGCCAAATTCGATACTTGGGGTGTTTTGTTACAGCTTGGAGCTGTTGCCTTTGAAGCTACGAGGTTGGTTTTAATCCAAATCCTTCTTACTTCAAAAGGAATCAGCCTTAACCCGATTACTTCACTTTATTACGTTGCTCCTTGTTGTTTCGTTTTCTTGCTTATTCCCTGGATTACAGTGGAACTGCCTATACTTAAAGAAAAATCAACTTTCCATTTCGATTACTTCATCTTTGGGACCAACTCTTTTTGCGCTTTCGCTTTGAACCTGGCGGTGTTTTTGTTGGTCGGGAAGACCTCGGCGCTGACGATGAACGTTGCGGGTGTCGTCAAAGACTGGTTGCTGATAGCTTTTTCGTGGTCGGTGATTAAAGATACGGTGACTCCAGTTAATTTGTTTGGTTATGGGCTAGCGTTTTTTGGGGTTGCTTATTATAATCATTCAAAGTTGAAAGCGCTTAGAGAGAAGGAAGCAGCAGAGAGGAAAGATGAAGAGGGTGATGATGAAGAAAGTGGCAGATTGTTGGATCAAAGAGAAGGGGATGTGATTACGAGAAGAAATGAATCAGAGGGATAATTTTGATTTGCTATACATCCTTTTTTTTTTAACCTTTAGATAATGATACGATTAAACTAGAAAGAGATTTTAGAGGTATTTTAGTTTCTTTTCTCTGCTTGCTCTGTTTATGGTTATTATTGTGAATGGCGCCGACTGCCATCACATGTTGTAGATCATAATTTAGATAAAAACGAATTATTCTAGTATCTCACCAATTTTACTTTTTGTCGTGGATCTATAGACTTTATTTCCATTTATTGGATTGAATAAACTATGTTCAGCGCCAGTCTTCTATTTTGTGCTCAAATGTTATGTTCAGATCAATAACATCACTTTCAAATTCTTGGCGAAAATATTGCTGGAAAATTGTTGATTGCTGGTTTACTTGTGCAAAACAAGGCATTAACAAACAGCACTTATGGTCAGCAGAGTTGCCATTAACAATGGTTTCCATATCTGTAGGGTAGATTTTGGTTTCCCTGGCTTGTACCAAACATCACAAACAAGATACAGTACAAAGTTTATCTAAACTGCTGACAAAGAAATCAAGCGACAGTGTTGTGAGGAAGAGAGCAGAGCAGATGGTTTTCATTCCTTTGGGAAGCTGATGCATGGCACAGAATTGATGGTGGAGCAGAGGCACCAGAAGCATTACAAGTTTCTGGGGAACCGTGAGAGCATTTTGTTTCAATACAACTTTGAATGTCATACTGACCATAGCCCATGACTTTGATCAATAGTAGGGCAATAACAGTTACTGGTGGGGGGTTGCTGGACCAATGGCATTCTCATTCTAGCACTGACCCAGGAGATGTTTTCTGCTCAAATCTTTAAATGGTTTTAAGGTTAAAAATTTTGGCATATTAACAGCTTGGTCATATTCATATGATGAAGTGAGCGTTCTCATAATAACAGCTTGGTCATATTTATGTAACCCTTATCTATCTCTCTTCCATAAACATTTAGACCAACCCCAATTTGATAGTAATGCCCAAGGCATCACTTTGCCAAATAACCAATCAAATTGCATCGCTATGTGCATTCTTATCGTTTTCTTTTACATTTTTTTGTTGAGCTCGTAGAGTAATTCCAATGGCTCAAACAGATCCTTTTCAGCATATTCTGCCGGTTAGTTTAGTTTCGAGGTATTTTCTCCTCTCATAGTTCACTGACAGCAGCAGATCCAGTTGTCATTAAATTAAAATGCTGGCGGTTTCAACTCCATTAGATAATAGGTTAACACATCACAGTAATTGACACTTTCTATACCCCACAAGGCTACCTAAATAAACAACAAAAAACTTGGTTGAGCGTTGTTGGAATATCAAAAGGAATCTATAACCCGTATAACCAAATTGAAATTACAAAATACCATGTTGCTGAATGCCAAAAAATCTAGTCCCTGGACACTGGCTCAAGGATCTAGAGCCTATACAAAAAAGATATCTTTGTGGACTTATCAGACAACAGCATTTACAAATGGATACATGTACATGAAGGGAACAAGTTGTTAGCATCAAGAGTTACCTTTTCGCAAGTTGTTGCATCATGTCTCTGGCCTCACTTAGCTGATCCACATAGCAAACTTCTAAGGCTCGTAAGTTTGCCATGGGAGGCATTGGCATCTGCATTTCAGCCAGGTGTTCTCTTAACGAGTTGACTGCATTAGAATCCATCACTTCAGCAACCACAGTCTGCCAAGTGACAAAAACACATTCAACCAAGTCTTTCAACATAAACTAGAGAATATCTTTTACCCACGACACAGAAGCCATGTAAATATATTATGTTAGACCAATAAACTCACCCAGGATGTATTGACGCATGCATTGAAGATTATGGATACCAGGACGTCAAAATCTTCATCCAAGCCAGTTAGTGCCCTTCCTGAACCGACAGTAACAGTGAAATCTTGATCAAAAGGATCAGAAGTTGATCTAGCACTTTTCACAGTAATCCTGTCATGCTCCTCTACAATTCTTTGAAGATGATACATGGTAGAGGTCCTGGCAGTGTTCTGCAGCCTCAGCAATGTTGCCGCTCTTTCAGCATTAGCCCAGCAACACCAAGAAGATGACCCATCATCTACACGTGCAAGCAGGAAGATTATTAGTTAAATATATCTTAAGGAGGCACAAAATCAAGTAAAAAGAAAACCTACTAACAGGTATCTGGTCACTGCCAACCACTGATTTTGGCAGCTGATGCATAGAACTTAAAATATTCTTTTCACATTATTGAACAGTTAAGGAGAAGAGGAGGGAGAAGCAAGTAACTTAAGAGAACAATCATCCAAAAAACATGCTTTCAGATATATAGCTTAACTCATGCACTGCATATCTATCCTGGCATTAGCAAACCTCATAACACGCAATAATGAAATTTAATAGAAGCTAGTAAAACTTGAAATGCACACAAGGGAGCCACAAGAAAGATTAAACTCTAGGAGAAAGAAAAGACTGAGTACATTGGACATGCTGCTCTTACCACCAAGTTTAATCTTTAGGAACCTCTAACATAAAGCTTAACCTAGTAAAGTTTGAAGTAGCAATGCTAGCTAAAATAATATATAACATGAACAAAATAGCAATTAAGAAATTGTGTAGGCTATAGCAAGGCTAAAAAATATACAAATCCATCACATTCCATCAATAATCTCTTAAACAATGGGTAACTCACCCAATATAAAGCAAGCAAGTGGAATGTCAACACTATGAGGGCTGGTGTAAGTATTTGATTTTATGTTTTCACATTTCTGGTTGCTCTTCTCTAGAACCAGGACATGAACAGCAACAACCTGTCAAAATGTTGAACAAATAGAGGCGTTATGAGCATTGACTACCGTATTTATGACCAATGACCAACAATAAGTTAAACAACTAGGAGGCACATTTAACGGGCTTTAGAAGGAAACTTGAAACCCACTCTGCAGCGGAACTGATTTAGATTGCAATCTGAGCTGTGTGCTTCATTGATGGCCCTGATCGAATTTATCTCAACGCTAGATTCGGATGTTAACATGAATTCACTTGGGACCCTGGACACCCAAAACATACCAATTACATCACTTCATGTCAAATAAAGAATGATTCAAGAATATGAATAATCAAAAGATCAGAAAAACTGCATTGATGGCAATATTCTGCTAGCCATATTTTGAAACTACATTCATATAAACTGAATAAATTCCAAAAATAGCCCTTTTTAATATCCTATAGAGCATAGTCTATTCTGAAGAATCAAATGCATGTTCTCAGTTCAGTGGATGCTTCTCCCTCTAATGTTTATGACAAATTCAATATAAAATTTCTATAATCAGAGAGCACTTACACATAAATCAAACCAAAATAGTAGTAGTAACCTTTATCATAACTCATTAACATATGCCAGTTAATTACATTCATACAATACCATATTTATCCTCAAGAACATTTTTATCAATAAAGAATATAAATATGGCAACAAATTAAAGGATCAATTTGGTTGTTGGAAGAGTTGAGTATGTTTATTGATCATCAAAAATCAACAGGCAAATTTGAACGTTAAGAAAAGAGGGAATAAGGACCAAAGAAAACAGGAAAGAACCAAATGGACTTCAGTCTCCAAATTTAAGTAACATGTGAAAGACAGGCATCACAAAGAGATCCTAGAACAGTGTAGGATTGAAGCACAAGCAATAAAGTAGTTGACGTTCAAAGTTCATACTGAAGTTCAAGAATTCGATGGAAAGTTGCATTTATGCCAGACCCAAACCCAGTAGGGAACTGATGTTGGTCAACAGATCCAAAAATCTTCACCTAAAACAGTAATATTTTGAAATAAGATAACTCATAAATTCTCCAGGTAATGAAGAAAAAGAGAGGAACAGGAATTCTAATAGGCATTTACAGTTTGATTGGCCACTGAAACATGAATGCAACAATTTTTTGTTCTATCACAAAACCCATATCGATAAAGATCACCATAGTCTTCACGGCTTGAACACATGTCAGAAGAACCTTGGTCAAAACCGTGGACAGCTATTATATCTCCACGCAGAGAGTAAAATTTTCCGGCAGGAAAGAGGAAACTAGGACCAAGCAAACCAGAATTCTCATCTGGGTTTGCATCCATTGTGGTCTCAATGCCCGATGAAAGACTAGAGTTCTCTAGGTTTGCACCTGGTGCATTATGGCCATTTCCAAGTTCCTTTGCATCCATCTCCAAAACACCTATTAAACTTGAAGGGACATGAAGATGAACATCTGAAACTGAACAATCACTGGCAATGTCCAGCACTTGATCTTTTGTTAAGACTTCATTACATAGAGAAGAATCATGCAATGATTTATCACTAGCAAGAACCTCAGAGGAGAATGAAAGTCTTCGCAATTTTGTTCCAGAAGTCATAGGTACTTTAACACCAATTACATCAGCATCCTTAATATTACAGAGAGGACCTTCTATATGGTGCTTCATTAAGTAAACACCATCAATCTGCAACAACTGAAATTGAATGAAAATGAACAAAACAAATCCGTTTTCTATGCGCAAAATTCATGTGCAAAACATCCATCATTTATGCATTGTGTGAATAACAGAAAAAGGCGAAAAGTAGGAAATTAAGAATACCTGATACTTCAAATCACTTTCAGATGTGAACTCCAGGAAAATCTTCTTCGCACTACCTTTACAAGCTTTAACCCTTGCATTGGCCTTCATTCTACACAAGGTCCCTGCACTTGCATGGATGAAATTATTAACACCTCGTATGGTAGCCAAGCATGGACTTTCATGAGAAAAACTTGTTCTCAGACAACTAGGATCCCCACAAGTTTCCCTTAAAGACGAAGTGCCTTTTTCCAAACATGCACTGCAAAAATTGTCCTCGAATCCTGGACTCAACTGACTAGATCCACAATCAGTCTTCTGCCTCTTACTAGAAGAATGATCTGCGTGGTTACCAACAGTACAACCTCTCAAAACATTTCCCTGATGCACGCTTCCATCATTTCCAGCTAGAAACAAATACCAGGGTAAGACTCCGGCCTCAGCAAACACAGATCTTACTAATTTCTTTGAATGACATGGCGGATGGAATTTGCGTCTGATGCGGATAAGATGGAATTTTCCACTACTGATTTCATTCAGTTCATCCCTGGAATCTACAGATGGATAAATGAGACGATTTCTGCATGTTGCATTACATAAATGAAAGTAGACAAATATTTTAAAGTTTGGTTTTCTTGCCAACGGGAAAGCCCGGAAGAGACTTCCAGGCAGTAATGGGTCAATAGTTGATAACCCTGAATGGACCGACTCAGGCATGCCTTCCACAATTACACAATAATCAATCACCTGAAAATTTAAAAAGAATGGAGTGACTGGTGGTGCATAAACCCTCTTACACAGCATTATGCAGCTCAAGACAAGATCATAAAGAGAATGCCAAAGTATAATCAATAAATATGACCTCAAATATACTATTAGGATCCCAAAATGATGGAAGGTCTGGTATAACAACATCAATGCTATCAGTCATGTCAACCAATTGCAATCTTCCAGAAGACAGAGATATCTGTACAGTTGAGATAGAACCATGATCAGACAATGATAGCTAATATCCCACAAAAAAAAAAAAAAAAAAAGAAGACTTAAGAGCACATATAAATCCCTAGTTTCAATAGCAAAAAGAGGAGAGATATAAAAGGAAAGTATTTACCATTCATAATTCTTTGTTAACTAGCCTAAAATTTTTCCCAAAAGTTGTAAATTAGGAGAAATAAAATTAACCGCTCTAGTTTTCTTTTTCTTTTTAATTTCTAAAAGGAGTCCCTTAACATCATATATAGAACACGAATAAAAGATCACGCTGTAATAAGTTGCAGTAATTCCATCCTAATTACTTGGTTATGATTAACAAATGAAGCAAGATTTAATTGAACTTTAAACCAATTGTCATTTGCCACCTTTTCCCTTTACTTTATTTGCAACTTAAATTGGTAAATGCATGTTGCAAGAAAATACTAAAACTGGCAAATACTCAAACATGCGTACTATAGCTTTAACATCACATCAAAAATCAAAATCCTAGTTAACTTTTTTTTTATCTTGTAAGATAATTTTTTAATAAAACAGCTACTGTATTTGGTTCTCCTTTCCTCCTCTATGAAGAACTAGAACCTTCATAGCAACTTAATTTGTATCACACCATTCGTACCTTCAGTATTCACTTAGAACTAAATGGCCTCACTTGCCTGCATATGTACATACAAGCTAAATTACTAACCTTTAACGTTCCTACTAAAATGATACCCAAATCTTCACTCTGAAAAGCCTTCCTTATTGATTGTTGATAATATTTGCCCCCACATGACACAGGAAGGATATTATCTGATGGCAGTAGTTCCTTCATCCAAAAATTCTCACAATGATGGATGAAATTAGAGATTGGTACCACCTAAAAATAACCACAAGACATTAAAAGTGATGGCTAACAAGAAAACCAAACTAGCAAAAAGTATTAATCAATTAGACACTTGAAAAGTTTAAGTATGCTAATTCACACGTATTCCTACAAAAAGCAGGGCCAGGACTTACCAACTTCAGATTGCCATGATTTGGTTCAGTAGTAGAGCAACATGATTCATTTTTATTGAATTCCATTACCACACCATGCTGCCAACACAAATTCATGACAATATCATAATGGAATGTCCAACATAGAAATTTAAGCACAATATCAATAGGAATTTACCGATTTACCTGTGCTTGAAACACTGATGAAGGCAAATGTGAATTAGCAAACATTTGAACCAGTCCTTTCTAAAAATACCTCAAAAATATCCAAGGTTAGATCAGCAGAAACAAATATTGTGATTGCTGGAAGAAAAAAGCAGACTTTTCATAAAGCTAGAACTCCATGCCGATCAAAAAAATCTCACAAGAAGGAAAGCAAGTTAATTACATGTGTTGATCCCAAAATCTTCTTTGTGGATAAGATCCCAGAAAACTTTCTTTGGAAACATGAAACAAGAAGTAGGACCCTGAAATCCAAAAATTATATTAAGCAAATAATATAGAGAATTATGCACCTTGAACCAATCAAACCATGAATATCTCTAGAAAGCTTTCCATACCATAGTCTTGTAGAAAAAGCTAACGTCTCAATGAAGTTCCCCAACTGGCTTTTTGACTGCGACATTATAAGACACCTGCAGCATATAGTTGCATTACATTTCACGCATGTCAGTCATTCTTTCAGGCCCTAAGCATGTCAATTACCGTAATGAAACCACCCATTGTTGAACCGGTAGAGCCAACATATAAATGAGTCCACCAATTACTAATATGAAATGGAATTCAAATTCAGTTTCCATGGAAATTCCAAAAAGAAATAAGACTGTAGTTATATAGCATCGCTAAAAGTGAATAAAGGCAATATCCAATAATAAGTTTTGGAACGAGCTATACCTTGTCTTTAATGGTGAGAATGATTTTACTATGATGCTGGTCCTGGAGCAAGCCCCAAGAACGAGAAACTTTGCCCAAGAAAATTTTGGAACCACAAAATGCACATTTTTAATCAAAATCTGCTCATAAGAAACATACAAATGGTTAAAAATAAACACTAAACAAGCAGAAGATTATGCTAATAAAACAATAAATGAAAAATATGAATGTCTTACTCACATCGGCACCAATCCTAAGACCATGAGGTGGCATGAGTGACTGATTTGTTAGTAAAAGCCATGCTTCGTTGTCCAGTTCAACAACCATTCCTTGCATATAAACATTTTTTACAGTGCCTTTATAAGAACCACATACATCCTTTCTCTTTACTTTCTTCAATAATTGAGGCAGATGGAGAACAGAGTTCTCTGCAGTAACAAACATCAATTCAGACCCTCCTTTCCCCATGAAAACCAACTTCATCCTCAAACCAGAAATAGTAACAACGTTCCCGATGAGCTTCGTCAACACGGGATGCCAACACCAAGAAGGCCCACAAAAATACACAAACACCGGTTCAGTAAAAGAATGACGAGCTGATTTTCCATATAAAACCCCGACAGCCTCTGTAGAACGACACAATTGGCATTCACAAGTGATAATCCTCACATGAAAACCTCGAAGATTCATTGATTTACTGGAGCTTGAGTCGTTAACTGAACAGGGAACAACAAAAACAGGACTAACTGCTCCTATTATCCCGTGAATCTGATAGGACTTAGACTTGCTAGTGCTAGGTACAGATTCGATTAAATTAGAAACTAAAGGGAAAGAATCTATCATCAAGCTTGAACATCGACTGAGCCCGCGACTCGAATCCGGCAAGTCCCATTTAACAATTTCCAACAATCCACCGGAAAGATGATCAGAAATAATGAAATTCCAGGTAAGAACGTGGATTTTCTTACCAATTATGCGAACATCAAGCCCGGTGAAATCGCAACAAACGGCCACTGAATCGTCTGAAAATTCAAGGCAGTTGTTGTGCGGACATTTTATTGTAAGGGTAGGAAGTCTTAGGGTTCCGACGACAATAGCCGGATAATCGAACTGAGGCAGAGGTTTAAGGACCCGGTAAGGGTCTGAAGTGGAAGGGCCAGGTGGCGATTGAGGGCTTTGATCAGAGATGATCGAAGGGCCGGGAGTTGAAGACCCAGTGTGGGGACAACCGTAGCGGAGTAGATCGGAGACAGTTATCGTCTTCACGTTTTCCATTTGGATATGATTTTCATATGAATGATGGAAGACAATTTCGGACAGTGAACAAAACAGCAACTCAGAGTTTATGTTCTACGGTTTTTAAAGGAATCACCAAAGCAAATGAGCGGTAATGAGCCTTTTCCCGCCAAGTGAGTTTTCAACAAAAGAGCAACTCAGAGTTTATGTTCTGCTGTTTCGACCCTATTCCTCGTGAAAATGGGTTGGTGTATTAGCAGGCAAGTCACGAAAGGGAGCGAAAGAGAAGGTTGATTTTTTCTTTTAACAATGAGAAGAGAAGGGTTGATAGTCGCAGTCAGAAATTTTCTTTTGAACAAACACAGTAGGATAGTAAAATTGTAATTTTATTATTTAAATAATTTATATTCTCATAATTTTAAAAGATTAAATTATAATTTTATCCTCACAAATTTAAAATTTTATAAATAAAAAAATTAAATTTAGGGGAGCCAGAGACCCTTTCAGCCCCTTGTGTCCGCTACTGAATTGATCATTAATGTATTAAGCTAAGCTAAATTTTTAAGTAAAGAAATAAAATATGTAATGGTTTTCTTTAAGCTACACTAAAGTGTTCAAGTAAGGAATTGAAATATGAAACATTATTGTGTGTGATTTTAATGAAATGATATTAGATTATCTTTAATCAAATCATCTATATAATATTTATCAGACACATTCATGCCATAACTAATGAGAAATTAGTAAAAGAAGACCAAATGAGTTCATATTTTATTGTATTTAAAGATAATTTATTGTTAGATTCAAATGCTTGTCATATCTTTATACTGATTATCTCACAGAATATTTTAATTCTTAACTATGTTCAAAACGAAATATTCCGTAAAAAAATATATACCAAATTAATACACATGTGGCAATGTATTATGAACATATATATATTTTTTGCCTTCGAAAAAATTAATATTTATTTACAAAACTATGTGTTATTTACAAATGTATTATGAACATATGCATTATTCACAAAACTATGTGTAACTCAGCTCATGGATGAAATCAAAATACAGAAACTATATAACATTTTTTGACTATGGGATTATTTCAATTCACTTCTACCTCTCGAAAGAGATTCATTTGCACGAAAGTTCTTCCACCTCTAACTTAAATAGAAATAGAAATGGGCTCATCAGACATACCCAGCCAAGGGAATATATTAATCAGTTACTATAGTCAAATTTGATTCAAAAAAAAAAAAAAAAAGGAAAACAAAATAAAAACGTGAGCGGCAGGATTCGAACCTGCGCGGGCAGAGCCCACATGATTTCTAGTCATGCCCGATAACCACTCCGGCACGCCCACCAAGATGTCGAGTTTCAGCTTAGTTTATTTACTTAGTCATACCTAGCAATAAACAGTTATCGAAGCGAACAACTTTAAATCAAATTATAAATTACAATCGATCTTGAGACAATGTCAAGTATAGAACATGAATCCGATTTTACCACTAGCAATATATGTTTAATTTCCTGATGAAGGTTACACTTACAACCCATCACCTTTGCACGAACAAACTGCTTGATTCTGTGATGGAATTATAAATGTTTATTGCCTGGAACATTAAATAAGGCTTTTTCTGTATGAGAGCTTCGAAGTTAAAACGTTAATTCCACTCTAAATGTACTATGAATCAGTCGTTCTTCACATGAAAATAGAACATTACAGAGTAAGCCTTAAAACTTAAAGAAAGACCAAAATGAAAACAACCGTTAACTTCCCAGAGAGGAAGATACGTATATAGCCTAAACATTTCATGTGTCTGTCACTAGGCTCTGGGAGGATACTCGAATGAAAGGGAAAAAGGTACCTTGGCAGAGGCTTATCTGGTTTCCACTTCATGTGCCTAAACACTCACTTATTGCAAGGATGGCTATTTTGAACAGGCAACCTACAAGAGACAGGTTAATTGCTTGTGGTCTTAACATTGATAGTAGTTGCCTTCTATGTTCCTCCGCTACTGAAACAAGAGATCACGTCTGTTTTGAACGTGAGTTCTCCCGAAGGCTTTGGGGACTGATTTTGATTCTATGTGGTATTACAAGATCTATTGGGACTTGGGTTCAAGAGTTGAATTGGGCTATGGCTTACTTGAAAGGTAACTCTCTCATAGTTTGCATTCTCAGACTTGTATGGACTGCATTTATACATATCATTTGGTGTGAGCGAAATGGCAGACTCTTCGGCAAACCTTCTAATCCGGTGGAGGTCTTGCTTTCAAGAACTCAAGAAGTGGTGAGAATTCGGCTGAATGGTAAACAGATTAATAGGATGGACACCATTAACCAACAGATTTGCTTGAATCGGGGCTTATCAAGTTTAGGAATTAATAGTTTTGTTTTCTTGTATAGGCTTTGTATAGTTTCTTGTTGACTGATGTTCATGTAGCAGGTTCTGTTTATTGGGTAATAAATTCTTCACTTATCCAAAAAAAGAAGTCTTGAAAAAAAAAAAAAACAGTTCCACTGAGTTTGAGTTAATTAACGTTTATCCAAATTGTGTTACATTTTGCTGGATTGATCCATGCCATAACCAATAGGAAATTAGTGGAAGAAGGCCGAATGGTTCATGCGTGTTGTGTAAAAGGTAACATTTTGTCAGAACCAATTGTTAGCTACAACCTTATCACCGTGTAAGCTAATTCAGAGTCGAACGCTTTAGGTTCCATTTGTTTGGAAGTAAAACATTTTTTGGAAAAGCTTTTCAGCCTTTTCCAGTGTTTGAGGTAAAACCTATTTCAAAACACGGTAAATGAGATGAGTGTTTTAGGGAAAATGTCTTACAGATTTTTAATGGGTAAGACATTTTTCGGAAAATGTCTTAAAGCTTCTCCCTTTTCCCCTTGCCATCAATGAGGTATATTCTCCCAACAATCATTTTCTAACATTATCTCCCAACCAAACCAACAGTGATGGAGGAGGTGGTGGTGGTGATGGAGGCGATGGTGTTGATTGCAAAAATGGAGTGAAGTCTTTCGACTCTGTTTCATGCTCGATTTGCCTCGAAACGGTTACTGATAATGGGGATCGGTCGTGGGCTAAGCTTCAATGTGGGCATCAATTTCATTTGGGTAAGTCAAAATTGTCAAGATTCAGAACTGATTTTTGTCAATGAATTTTTTTTTCTAGAACTAGGCTGGAAAGATCTGAGCTCTGGTTTGCTCATTTGATTTATTGGGTGTGTTTAGTTTTGGTTTGATTGATGATGGAAATGAAGAAATCATAAGGATTGAACCATTTTTATCGCTTGTGCTATTTTATAAGCTGAAAAATGAAAATTTAGCTTCATAAACAATGATGATTAATTATATCAGGATCAGTTCAATGGAGCTTTGATATTTCAAATAAGTTGGTCTTTCTTTCTTCTTTGTTTTGTTTTTTCCTGTCAATTACTATGGCTGATTAACTTTAAAATGTAATTAGTTTTTGCCTTTCTTAGAGACAATTAGTAACCAGGAATCAAATTAGAAGCTAAAGTTTATCTTTGCATGGATTAGCTATATTATATATTTTGGATGAGCTGCAGCTTGGGAAATGGCTACTGGCAGTGACATTAGTTGAATTTTCAAAGGATTTGAGAGTAGGTTGTATGTTATTTTTGTTGATACAGAGCAATGGTCAAGTCCTTGCCATCAATGAGGCATATTCTCAGTGTTATTCCTTTGATAATCCACTCTGTATCAAGTGATTTATTGTGGGATAACGTGTGAAAATTTGAATAAGAAATGCATCATTTGCATTCTTTTTTATAGCTAGCGTATGTTGATTAATGTCTGAAGCTGCTTTGTGTGGGATTGCCAATATTTAGCTCATTACTCTTCAATTTACACTGGAGATTGTGTTCTTAAGCTCTTTAAATTTGTCTTGAGAGCAGCAGGGAACATAGATAGCTAAGAAATATCTGATTTTAAGGCTTTCTTACCGACTTCGTTTTAAAAAATTGCACTTTGTAGCTTATTCATCTTTGTTTTGCTGATTGTGATTGCATGAAATGATTTATTTGGTCACATAACTTTTTAGGGTTTCATATGTAAGACTGAATTCGAAAAGCAATTCCTGGAATTAAAATTGGATAATTTAGGTTTTCTTTTTTTATCCCTATTTATTTTGTTTTCTTGCTTACCAGAATTCATTTACTGGCAATGTGTGGAATCCTTATCCAGGAAAAAAATGTTGTAGTTAGTGATTGCATATTGATCATCTGTGCACCCAAGGTAACACAATTTCTGATGCATTCTTTGATATTCTTTTCAATGGATGGTATTTAAATCAAATTTCTTTGCAGATATTTGAGAAGAACCCTACCAAGATCAAGAACTATGGTATATGGCTCCGCTATCAAAGCCGTACTGGTTATCATAACATGTACAAGGAATACCGTGACACTACTCTAAACGAAGCTGTTGAACAGATGTACACCGAGATGGCTTCTCGCCACAAAGTCCGGTTCCCATGTATCCAGATTATCAAGACTGCAACTATCCTAGCCAAGCTATGCACCAGAGATAGCACCAAGCAGTTCCACAACTCCAAAATCAAGTTCCTATTGGTGTTCAAGAAGGTAAGGCCGCCTACCAGGAAGCTGAAGACCACTTACAAGGAATCAAAGCCTAACTTGTTTATGTAAGTTCTCTCATTGCAATGAAAAGAGAGTTGACGTGGTTTATAGTTCTAAAATTTTTGGCAGTGAACATTTGTCAGTTTGTTGATTGGATATTGTTTTTCATTTCAGAAACCTAGGCCACATCTGATTGGTTGAAGTTGAATTTTCTTTAATTTACTACCACATTTTGTTTACATCGATGAGTTGGTTTGCAATGTTTGAACTTCATTGGCCAGGTTTTTTGTTTCTCAAAGGCAACTAGGATGCTTTAGTAAAAGAAATTGCTGGCTTTATTTCACAAATTTTGTAATAAATTTGATGGTGTATCATTTTTTGGGGCTTGAATTTGGTAACTCTTACTACATTGGGGATTAAATTTATTATTAGTCCACTAAGATAGGTAATTGTTTTTACATTCGAGTTTGAACTAAGCAATTATTTTTGTTTTAAGGCTTAAATTTTTATTTTGTCCAAGTTAAATCCCAAAATATACCAATAGTTCCTATATAATGGTTTAAAAACTTTTTGTCTAACTTTTTTAAAGTAAATATAAGAACTTGGCAACTCATGCTTGATATTAAATATAAATTTATTAATATATATATAATAAACTCAATTAAACAATAAAAAGATAATAAATTCTTAAATATATATTTGTTTAATTTAAAATAACTTTTATAATATATTTTTAATAAATTTACCAAAAAACATAAAATATTTTACATACAAAAAAATAAAATTATTTTTCAAAAAATATTTTAGTGACAAACAAAAAAAGCCTTACATTTCAGGCTATTGTCAAAACAGGATGTCCCTTGAAGCTTTAAGAACATTTTGATCAGCAGTCAAGGACTATAATCCAAATCGGTGCACATATAAGAGTGTGTTGATCGCAACCGGCTCTGGTGAACATATATCTCTAAAAGCCATTGGGGATTTCGGAATTAACCATTAGAAATCCTTAATTCAGTTTTGAAATCTTAAAACAGCGAATTAATCAGTATATTTGGAGTACTTATCCAAGTATGCAAACAACTTCAAACAACACATACCCCAAAAGAAGGATATTAAAGAGTTACCAAAAAAGCAAAAGGCAGTTTTAACCAACGAAATCATAAAGCTTCCAACTGTTTTCCATCAATTTACATGAACATTTGCTGAGAAAGCAAAACGTACAAATGATGAAAAGCTTAGATCTCCAGCTTTAGACGTTACCCAGCCGAAAATCAAACTCTAAGCTCTCTCTCCTCTAATCCTCCTAGCAAGTTGAATATCCTTGGGCATGATCGTAACCCTCTTAGCGTGAATGGCACAGAGATTGGTATCCTCAAACAGTCCAACAAGGTAAGCCTCGGCAGCTTCTTGAAGAGCGGCAACAGCGCTACTCTGGAACCTCAAATCAGTCTTGAAATCTTGAGCGATTTCTCTCACCAACCTTTGGAATGGAAGTTTCCTGATCAAAAGCTCGGTGCTCTTCTGGTACTTCCTGATTTCTCTCAAAGCAACAGTTCCGGGCCTGAAACGATGAGGCTTCTTCACTCCTCCGGTTGCCGGAGCCGACTTCCGAGCCGCCTTCGTGGCCAGTTGCTTACGTGGAGCTTTACCACCGGTTGATTTCCTTGCTGTTTGCTTGGTACGAGCCATCGGGTTAATAGACGGTGAACAGATAGGATTTGGATTGAAAGAAAGCGAAGGAAATTCGTAGAGTTCTTTGACGAGGTGGCGGTGAAATATTGGAGGGGATATATATAGAAGGTATTTTGGAAAGAGAAGGAAAGAATGTTACTAAATATTTTAAAATAGGAGGGAAATATGGACGGTGGATCGGATGGGTTATCAACGATGGATAATTTGTTAAAGTTGTGATCCATGTGCGGAGCAAAATGACCAATAGAATTTGTTCATTTAAGCGGCAATTTTTCCAAGTTTGGGTTCTTTTCAAATTTTTGTTGGCATTTTGAGAGAAGCTCTGGGCCGTTTATGGATTAGATTATCAACGGATATAATGTAATGAAACCAGCGAGGATTTGATAGCTATCCGTGGGATATGCAAGCAGCCAATGGCATTTATCTTATCACAGTTCACTTAATTTAGCGGCACTTTTGCTTCACTAAAATAGAATAAGGTTGGAATGTAATAGCTATTTGATAGTAATAGAATACGTTGTTTGGTAGTATTTGGTTGGTTGAAATAATAGTCTTATTCTTTAATTATAAAATATTATTTTATACATTTAAATTGATTATATTTAATGCAAATATATAAATTAAATTAATAAAAATTATATATATAACTTGATGATAATTAAAATATATTAATTTGGATTTTTTTTCTTAAATGTAATTGAAAATATTATTTGTAAGATATTAAAAACAATATTGTTTGAAATACTAATACTGTATCTTCTTTTTTCAAAAGCAATCGTGAGTCTCAGTTCTCTCTTTTCTCATTCAAACTCAAAAACATGAGTTATTTGTAATTATTTTTACCCCTACACTATTATCAATGACTCCAAAACAATACTAAATTCACCCATAAATTTCACTCAAACCTACCTTTTTTATTGTTTCAATTAAATTTTCTAAAAACATGTCAAAAATATAAATCTACAAAATGAATTCACAGCAATCTCTTATATTTTTCTCCATCCTCAAAGGCACCAAACACCTCTCTTTTATATATGTTCATCTCTCCTTGTTCTTTTCATTGCAATCAAATTTGGAGTTTGAAATCTCGCTTAAAACTCAAAATTTGAAGAGATAAAAAGTTTATCTCATCCATTTTTCTGTTTTTGATAAGTTTCTTCTTCCCATCTGCCATGAAAATTTGGTTTAGTTTTTTTTTCTTTTTTTTTAACACAATATTTGATTTGTTTATGGGTAATTTAGGGAAAAAGAATACTTATTTCAAGTTGTCATTGAATAGTTATTCAAAGCTAGCCGTGAAGAATGACTCTGCAATGACATTGTAACAGCCCAATTTCAATAGTGTCGGAACAGTGATTTGAGATTTCTAAATCTGACGAAAAAGTTAGAAAATAAGGTATTGAGAGCTCGAATTCATAAAGTGAGCCATAAATATTTCTAAAAATATTTATGGAGTGTCATTAAGTTATTATTAAAGTTTAGTTTAGAAATTTTAACGTTTGGATATGTAATTAAATGAAAAGGACTAAATTGAAAAAGGTGTAAAAGTTGAATTATAGATTAAAAGAAATTATGAAGGACCAAAATGGTAATTATACCATTTTGTAAAGTTGAATGAGTTAAGTATGAAAAATCTGAGATTTTTAAAGTATGTTATTATATTATATATTAATATTATATTATATTATTATATTATTATATTATTTTATATATATACAAACAAAAACAAAAGAAAAGAAAGGGAAGAATACCAGAAAAAGAAACAGAGAACAAGACGAAAGCAAGGGAAGAAAAGGGAAAAGAAAGAAAAAGAGAGAAATTGATGGTTTGAAGCTTGGAAGTTTAATTGGTAAGTTAATTTAGTCCTTCTCTTTTAATTTTGATGCTTTATAAGTTTTAGAACAAAGTTTTGATGAATTTAAGTTGAAGTTTTTGAAGTTTTAAAGCTGTTGAATATAGCATATGATGAACAAAAGATGAATTAGTGGTTTAATTGAAAGAATTTGAAGTTAGAATTGGGTAAAGGATTTAATTGTAAAATAAGCTATAACAAAACTGTTTTGGACAGCAGCAGTAGAGTAACTTTGAAAAATCACCAAAAATCGTAGAAGTTGAAATAGAAGCTGAATGATATATGAAATTAAAGCTTATTGAGTCTACTTTCATATGAAAGAAACAAGGAAAGCAAAGGAATTCTGTAATTTGAGATGTTTATATTTTTGTAAGACTGGTTTAAAGGGATTTCAGGATCCCCTGTTCTGACTTTGGAAAATCATAAAAATTGGAGAAAAATAATTAGGGGCTTAAGTTTATATGTCTAGAATTCTGAATGAGTCTATTTTCAATAGAAATAAACGAGAACATCATATGAATTGTGTATGAGGAGATAATTAATTTTTAGTGAAGAAGGGTCAGAACTGCCAGACAGCAGAACAGGGGTGACTTTGATGAATAAACTGTACTAATTGGCTAGGCTAAAAATTCTGGAAATTTTATGGTATGAATATATGTGAGTCTAGTTTCAGTAAAAATTAACGGTGCTTCATTTGGAGTTCTGTAGCTCCGGAAATAAATAATTTAGTGACTATAACTCAAATGGACAGTTTTGAATATACTTATGAGTAATTAATGAAATTATTGACAATGTTACTTATAGCATGTTATATACATTAAGGATGTGGAATGAGAGGAGGAGGAGGAAAATATGTATGAATATTTAGGTAGTATGGCTAATTTGAAATGTTTTAGACTCAAGGACTAAATTGAATAAAAGTAAAACTTTATGATTAATTTTGTAAAAATGTAGAAATGTCCAATTTGCATGAAATAGATTATTTTATTATTTAAAATTGCAAAATTGAATGAAATTAGTAATTTAGATTAAGATCGATTGAAAAATCGATGAAAATAGAAAATTACCAAAATGACTACGAATCTTGATATTTCTCTGATTTGATTTAGCTGAGTAAGTTCGTGTAACTTAATTATATGATATAAGAAAATATGAGTTGATGGTACGTGAAATATTGATATGATAAATTAAGCATTTTATGTTTATGAAGAAAGCGGCAAGTGAATGATATTTATCATGACATGAAAATATGTGATTATCTTTAATATTTTAATACAAGGTAATTAAGTATGATGAAACGAGTAATAAATTCAAGTAAGACATGACGAGAAAAATGAATATCTTTAAGGGGCCATATGTTTGATTTTGATTGGTTTCAAATATAAATATTGAATTAAAATAAAATGTCTGATAAATAAATTTGTAATTCCGGTAATGCCTCGTACCCTATTCCAGCGTTGAATACGGGTAAGGGGTGTTACATTTAGTGGTATCAGAGCTTAGGTTTAGTCGGTTCTCGGACCAAACGTAGTATATGTGAAGTCTAGAAATATATGCCATTATTAATATATAACTTGAGATAATGTGATATGTTCCAACTTTGATGATATTTGTATTACTATTATGTGTAATTTATTAATTATGTGTGGTAAGTATTTTAAGGTAAGTATTTAGTAAAATGATAAATTTAAGATTGGGTACTGAAAATTGAGATCGACATCGAATGAATTATGGAATATTGAATATTATTTTGAGTACTGAATTGAATTGTGAAGTTACTAAATATTGTTATATGTATTGCGTTAAACTATGAAATTATTGATGTAATGAATTACTGCAATACTATGAAACTGATCGAAATAAGAAGTGAAAATAGAATGAATTGAAAATTAAAATTTATTTAAATTACGTAACTAAATTATGAACTATGTGAATATTTGAAGGTATATTAATAGGAAACTAAAAGTGATTTGAATTGAATCAAATTAAATTAAATAAAGAAAATATGTGAGTAATTGAAATGTATATTGATTGGAAAGTAATTAGTGATTTTAAATTTGATTAGACAATAAATTAAAAATACGAATTGAATAAAAATATATTATACATGATTATTTTATTAAATAATACAGAAAGTTTATTTGATTATTTTTTTACATATAAATGTTATATGTTTATATGAAATTAATTTGAAAAAGAAAGGAGAGGACCGAATTGAGGGAAAAGGAAAAGAGAAGGTTAAGGAGTGAAGGAAGAATAACATATATCATTTCAACCTTTTTGTTGTAAGTACTACAAGAATTTTAAATTATTGTTATTTATCCTTTTGAAATATTTATGTGAATTATTTAAATATATGAGATTGACTTTAATGCCCAAGTAGGCGAATTTTAGAACTCTTTGGGATATTAGTGGCATGCCATTAAGGAACTTTAGCGCGCTCGACGATATTAGCACGTTGGTGCTCTCTCGATATTAGCACGTTGGTGCTCTCGATATTAGCACATTAGTGCTCTCGATATTAGCTGCGTCGGTGCTCTCGATATTAGCACATTGGTGCTCTCCGATATTAGCACACACTGGTGCTCTCACGATATTAGCACGTCGGTGCTCTCGATATTAGCACATTGGTGCTCTCCGATATTAGCACACCGTGGTGCTCTCGATATTAGCACGCGTCGGTGCTCTCGATATTAGCACATTGGTGCTCTCCGATATTAGCTGCGTCGGTGTTTCTCTCGATATTAGCACATTGGTGCTCTCCGATATTAGCACACTGCTGGTGCTCTCTGATATTAGCACGTCAGTGCTCTCTGATATTAGCACATTGGTGCTCTCCGATATTAGCACATTGGTGCTCTCTGATATTAGCACACTGGTGCTCTCTGATTATCAGCACATTGGTGCTCTCTGTTCACCTGTGCATCATAATGCACCTCTGTATTTGTTCCGTATATCCGGTGTGTTCTATAAAGTCTACTTTGGGCTAAGAAAGTGAAATGAGAACAAAGTCAATCATTGAATTGTATCTTGATTAGAAAATGGAAAAGTGAATTTGAAATAGAAAAAATAAATGATGATTTGAATACCCTATTAACTTATCGGGCTAGATTGGATACAAATGGCATGCCATAGGATTGGAAGTGTTCAGGGATTCTTCGACCTTGAGTCGATGAGACACTGGGTGTCATATTATTTATTTCGGATAGATTCAATAAGGTCTTTGGGTACCACTTTACTTGGCTAGGCCGATGAGACCTTTGGGTGTCACTATATTGCTTCGAACTATCCGGATGAGGCTTTGGGTGCCAATCGGTGTGTTTGGTTGGATCCGCGTATCCGCCAAAGTCCGAGTCTTGTTGATAGGGGTAGATATGAATATTAAGTGAAATTAAAATGAGAATTGATTTCCCTATTAACTTGTCGGACTAGTCGGATATAATTGGCATGCCATAGGATATGGAAGAGTACGGGTCTTTGCCGGCTTACTGATCAGGCACTTATGTGCCGACTACTGTTATTGTTACTGTTATCGATTCGACACTTTGTGTATTGTATACTATGTACCGTTAAGGCACATTGTGCCGCATCTTGGTGTGTTTGGGTAGGAATCCGTGTATCCGTCAAACTCGGATTGTTAATAGGGTGAATAACTGAAATGAGAAAAACTAAATAAATTTAATCGATTGAACTATTAAAAATATGAGTAAGAAATTATGAGTTGAATTGTGAATCGAATTGAAATGTGAGAATTGAAGTATGAACTTAAGGTTCATAAATTTGTTGAAACATCAAATTATTATTATTGAAATCTGTTGAATAAACGAAATGAGAAAATCGATTGAATTTGATCGGTTGAACTATTGAAGGTATGGAAAAGTGGAATTAGGAATTGAAATGTAAATTGAAATTGAGATATGAGATTGAAAGCTTGAACCAAAGGTTTATGAATTGATTAAAGATAATGTAGATGGTATATGAGGCTATTTGATGAAAGACTATTGTTGAGGTATGAAATTAAAGTATAAATTAACACATATGACTTATATTGTTACATGTTTGATGTCTATTATTTAATATTAAATGTTAAATTTAAATTATGCATACAACAAGTGAAGTATGAGGTAAGTGTTATTGTTGAATTGAATGGAAATTGAATTAAGTGATGGATAAATATTAGTATTGAATTGTATATTAATAAGAAAGTGAAATTAAATTTAGTTGTGAATAAATTGAAGTAAAATTGAAATTAAAAAAAAATGATATGTGAAGCACATAATAAGAATTATTAGTAAATTAAGAATGACTAGTAAATCTTGAAATATGTTACATATATTAAAGAAAGAAAAGATATAAACATACACGTTTTTAGTACAATGGTTAAATTGTAAAGTATGTAAAAGCATTATGTTAAAATTGTAAAAGTGACATGCGTGTATAATGTAATTTTCCCAAATAAATGAGATTAGATCTACTAAGATATTTGTGGTATACCATTAAGGGACTCAGTAGCATTCTCGATAATAACATGTTGGTACTCATCAAATGCTATCCGATTAATAGTACATAATAATACACTTCTATATTTGTTTCATATATCCTAAGTGTTCTCATTACCTCTTATAAAAAAAAAAAAGTAAGTAATTTTTGTTATAAAGTATGTTCGCAATATTGAATTAAAAATAAATTGCAAAATGAAAGGGATATAGAATGGATATAAATAATAAACTAGATAAATATGTGTACAAAGGAGCTATAGAATTATAGAAATAATGAAGTTCATGATCAAAATAACAAGGAAATTTCGAGGGACGAAATTTTTTTAGGGGAAGAGTTGTAATGACCCAATTTCAATAGTGTCGGAACAAAGTGATTTGAGATTTCTAAATCGTGAAAAAGTTAGAAAATAAGGTATTGAGAGCTCGAATTCATAAAGTGAGCCATAAATATTTCTAAAAATATTTATGGAGTGTCATAAGTTATTATTAAAGTTTAGTTTAGAAATTTTAACGTTTGGATATGTAATTAAATGAAAAGGACTAAATTGAAAAAGGTGTAAAAGTTGAATTATAGATTAAAAGAAATTATGAAGGACCAAAATGGTAATTATACCATTTTGTAAAGTTGAGGCAGTTAAGTATGAAAAATCTGAGATTTTTAAAGTATGTTATTATATTATATATTAATATTATATTATATTATTATATTATTATATTATTTTATATATATACAAACAAAAACAAAAGAAAAGAAAGGGAAGAATACCAGAAAAAGAAACAGAGAACAAGACGAAAGCAAGGGAAGAAAAAGGGAAAGAAAGAAAAAGGAGAAATTGATGGTTTGAAGCTTGGAAGTTTAATTGGTAAGTTAATTTAGTCCTTCTCTTTTAATTTTGATGCTTTATAAGTTTTAGAACAAAGTTTTGATGAATTTAAGTTGAAGTTTTTGAAGTTTTAAAGCTGTTGAATATAGCATATGATGAACAAAAAGATGAATTAGTGGTTTAATTGAAAGAATTTGAAGTTAGAATTGGGTAAAGGATTTAATTGTAAAATAAGCTATAACAAAACTGTTTTGGACAGCAGCAGTAGAGTAACTTTGAAAAATCACCAAAAATCGTAGAAGTTGAAATAGAAGCTGAATGATATATGAAATTAAAGCTTATTGAGTCTACTTTCATATGAAAGAAACAAAGAAAGCAAAGGAATTCTGTAATTTGAGATGTTTATATTTTTGTAAGACTGGTTTAAAGGGATTTCGGGATCCCCTGTTCTGACTTTGGAAAATCATAAAAAATTGGAGAAAAATAATTAGGGGCTTAAGTTTATATGTCTAGAATTCTGAATGAGTCTATTTTCAATAGAAATAAACGAGAACATCATATGAATTGTGTATGAGGAGATAATTAATTTTTAGTGAAGAAGGGTCAGAACTGCCAGACAGCAGAACAGGGTGACTTTGATGAATAAACTGTACTAATTGGCTAGGCTAAAAATTCTGGAAATTTTATGGTATGAATATATGTGAGTCTAGTTTCAGTAAAAATTAACGGTGCTTCATTTGGAGTTCTGTAGCTCGGAAATAAATAATTTAGTGACTATAACTCAAATGGACAGTTTTGAATATACTTATGAGTAATTAATGAAATTATTGACAATGTTACTTATAGCATGTTATATACATTAAGGATGTGGAATGGAGAGGAGGAGGAGGAAAATATGTATGAATATTTAGGTAGTATGGCTAATTTGAAATGTTTTAGACTCAAGGACTAAATTGAATAAAAGTAAAACTTTATGATTAATTTTGTAAAAATGTAGAAATGTCCAATTTGCATGAAATAGATTATTTTATTATTTAAAATTGCAAAATTGAATGAAATTAGTAATTTAGATTAAGATCGATTGAAAAATCGATGAAAATAGAAAATTACCAAAATGACCTCGAATCTTGATATTTCTACTGATTTGATTTAGCTGTAAGTTCGTGTAACTTAATTATATGATATAAGAAAATATGAGTTGATGGTACGTGAAATATTGATATGATAAATTAACTGTTTTATGTTTATGAAGAAGCGGCAAGTGAATGATATTTATCATGACATGAAAATATGTGATTATCTTTAATATTTTAATACAAGGTAATTAAGTATGATGAAACGAGTAATAAATTCAAGTAAGACATGACGAGAAAAATGAATATCTTTAAGGGGCCATATGTTTGATTTTGATTGGTTTCAAATATAAATATTGAATTAAAATAAAATGTCTGATAAATAAATTTGTAATTCCGGTAATGCCTCGTACCCTATTCCAGCGTTGAATACGGGTAAGGGGTGTTACAGACATTATTGCTTAGTCCCATAATAATCATTCGGCTGAATCATTGTTCAACTAACTAAACACTAGCACATATTGTAGCAGGCTGAATATGCCCTGAATAGCTAAGCCATTCCGTTGAACTAAACTTGGCATAAAATATGTTTAACCTGGACTAGAACCGATCGGTGTACCGATCCAAAAAATGTTATTAAAATAGGTGGATCAATAATATCTACGGATCAGTTGAACGAAATAAAAAATTGATTGAACCGATCTTTCATATTTTTAAAATTTTTAATAATTTTTTAATTGAATTGATCAAACTAGTCAGATTAACATACCAATAAAATGATTAGTTCAACACTAATCTAATTCTAAAAACATTGCTTAATTTACTAGCATTTTTTTTTTTTGTGTATTACAAGAGGAGGGCAAAGCCCAAATAGTAACGCGACTAGTGTGATTCAAACCCAAGCCACACCTAGGACGATGAACTCATTGACCATTAGGTCAAAAAACAGGGTCTTCTCTAGAAAAAAAGTAAATTATAAATATACAAATTTAGTATTTTAAATAAAGTAGATATCAAAGTCTATTTAATCGAGGAATTAGCAAAACTTTATAATATTTATATTTTTTTATTGAAACTCTAACCATGATTAACAAGTAAATTAATAAGAAAAAGAAAACACCATGTTAAGATTAGTTTGATTGCATATTGCTCTTATTAAAAATGGACAAATTAATTATTATAAATTATACTAAAGAGTAAATTGATTATCTTGTTAAAAAATTCACCCATTAAACGAGAGTTACATACAAGTATATTTAGACAATTGTCTTCTTATTAAGTTTTGATAGGTTGAGTCATAGATTTTTGTAGACGTATATGCTAATATGTACTTCTTAAATAATATGTTTTCTCGTTATGTCTATTCAGTCGATATAAATACTTATAAGTTAAGTCAAAATTCAATTTTTATTTATAATTAAAATGAGATGTACACTTGATGATGGAATAAGGAGATGCAGAATTTGATGAATTTTTAAATAATATAAGATAAAATTGAAACAAATTTCGCCAGTATTTGTCCATTATGGGTCATCGTTGCATACATAGCATAGCAAGCAGATAGCACAATGTGAAAGGCGTGGTGTTTGTCATTGTCTCTGCTACCAGCATCTATTACCAATGAGGGAAGTCTCAAAGAAACTGCTCCATCACCATCAGCATACCATAGAAAAATAGAGTGCAGCCGCTAGAGCTGAGCTAAATCATTGTAGATAAAAGTAACTAATTATGCACTTCAGTTAAACACATTGCAGTTGGTGTTTCAAAAGGGAAAACTTTTTCTTCGACTCACCTTCTCGTACGGGAAAGGATTGAATGAAACAGTGACGCCACGTCATCTGTATCCCTTTCCAATAGATTTATGCCACATCAGTATTTTTATCCTGAATTTCAGCATTTTATATTTGAATTTGAATTTGATTTTTTTAGGATAAAAATGCTGAAATTCAGGATAAAAATGTTGATGTGGCATAAATCTATTGAAAAGGGATCTGAGATGATGACGCGATCATTGTTTATTCATTCAATCCTTTCTCTTGTCATACATGTTCAATAAATTTTGTTTATCATTTAATTATTATGTAATTAACAAATATTATTATTTGTGAATGTCAACAATTTGTAGTTTAGTCGTAAGAAAATTTCACAAGTAATTTTATCTTTCACCTTCAATTGTCTAAAAAAATATTATACCAAAAAAGAAAAATTCGGAGCATAGGTTTTCAATATATGCAATTTATATCATATAGAGAAACATCCTAAACAGAAACTAGAGGAACATCGAAATGACCTCAACGGAAGCCATTTAAGCACCCATCTGAAACTTCTGCAACAATTCAGAGGATTAAATTTTTTATATTAAAAATAAAGTGATCAAAGTTCAAAAATCTGAAAAATATAGGAATTCTTCTCATAAATTAAATCCTAGCCATCCATTACATGTTTAATAAATAAGAAAAATAACAAAACAACAAGATATAGCAGTAACAAAAAATGCTGCTGCGAGAGTGTGTTGAATCCAGTAGAGCCCTTATCCCCCTTTCCATGCTCAAAGTTAAAACTTTGAAACTGAGTCGTTGCTTCGAATTCGGCATCATAAAAACCATTATAAAATCCATTGCCTCCTCCACCACTATATGCGAAAGCTGATCTCTTTTCATAAACAGGTTCATATGATCGAACAAGATCATAAGTTTTCCTTCTTTCTTCATTGCTTAGACACTGAAACGCTTCGGAAATAACCATAAACGCTTCCTCAGCCCCAGGAGCTTTGTTCTTATCAGGGTGAACTTTCAAAGACAGTTTCTCGATATGCTTTTCGAGCATCTTCAACGCTACATGTTTTCTCTAACCCCAGAATTTCATAATAATCTTTTTTCTCCTTGACTTGTTTGACGATCATGATTTGCTCATCGGTGTAGGCAGGCACTGATAAGAAACTGTCGATGGGTAGTGTTGGGTTGAGGCGACGGGCTTTTCTTAGGAAGCTGAGCGCACGGGCTCGGTCTCCGGCGTTCAACGCTTCTTTCCCGAGTTTCAAGCTTTTCAACGCATCAGCTTTGTTTGCATCCATAATTATTTATTTATTTATCAGCAAGAGTGAATTTGAAGATGAAACAATATTGGTAAAAAAATCTTGACCCAGAAGAAGTGGAGAGTGAAAAAAGAGAAACGAAAAATGTTTTGGAAAGGAATTATAAGCTACCATAAATCTTCCCTATTTTATGCAAAATAAGGTAATAAAAAGTCATGTCATTTAATAATATTTAAAAAGTAATTAAACTTTATGATTTGGTTTCACTAAAAAAAGAGAGGAAAATATATGGAGGCTTCTAAAAATTAGACTATTAGCTTGTAGAATGGGGCATGCATTGCTATCAAGTCAAGTGATGCTAAAATTTCTAATATGGTCGTGTCTTATAATCCACGATGTCAAAGATGGCTTGTATTGACTGGCTTCAACATGGTACGCAGTTGATAGACAATGTGAGGCTTTTTTAAAGTCTTGTTATGACAACTTTTGTTTTTTTCTAGAAAAGACTGAGTCAACGTACTTGAAGAAGACTAAAGAAAACTACAGGGGAACCACTTCTGAAATGTTGTAATTTAAGATACTCCATATGCCATATAGAGACATAGAGACAGGTGGCTCTTGATCAAAATTTTGTATCCTTGTTAAGCTTTGCCTTATGGTGAGCAGCCTAATTAGAAAGCTGATTAACGTCAACCAGATCAACCTCTTAATGCAGCTGCAACAAATCCGAGATATGCTTCACCAGGCTTAGGCCTCCTCCAACTTCATTAGCGTTGGTATGTAGCCGGACCACCACCTCACTGTCCCATTCCAAACGCACTCTTCTTTAATTTATTTACGATGGTCTTCGTAACAACTTATTAATAACAGAGCAAAAGTTAATAGTTTAATAACTTCAATATTTTTATAATTTATAATTTAATAAGTTTGAGTATTTCAACATGTTGGTTTACATTATGTACTGAGGTTGTCTAATAATGTTATTAAATTTAATTTTTTTACAAAATTATGATAAGTCTAATCCTAATTTTTTAAGTAGAACAAATATCGTTTAGCAAAATAAAAACACTAATAAAATATATTTATATAAGATCTACTTTTTATACTTGAAAGTAATTTAATTTTAATTAAACAAGTTAACAAAAAATTATTTCTAATTCATAAATCATAGTAAAAAAAAACCATTACATATTTTATTTTGCTTATCTTTAACAAATACTATTTTAGGGAGGAAAAAGTAATGACAATGGGCTCTATATTGGGCTAGAGCCGATGAAGTGGCTGGTTCGGTTTCCAATTGAAGTTGTTTGCTACGCGCTATTCTCAACTGGTTCTGCTTTGCCCTTTCGCCGTTAGGTTTTAATTTTTGAAAAGCGAAACCAAAACGAAGCTTAGAACTTGGAACCACACAGCAAATGGAGATAGAGACGGAGACCCAGAAACCTTTTCAAGTAGACATGGGAAATCTTTTGGCTTTTAACCCTTTTCATAACTTTCCTTCTCTCCCCACTTCCAGGTTCACCCTTTTTGTCTTTTATAATTATAGTTTTGTATTAAGTTGCCTCAAAGATGTGAAATTTATGGTGCAATGGAGATTTTAATTTGATGATAAAATTTCAATTAACTGGGTATACTTTAGAATTTGGACACTTGGTTTCCTTCAATGTTGGTTTAATTAGTCGTTTCAAAGCATAAATTGTCCTCTGTACATTCCTTGTTCTTTATGTCCAGTTGTGTTCTTTTTTCTTTATCTTATGTCTGCTGGCCAATATGTTTAGGGATGAGCTAGTTAAGGAATGTATACAGGAGGGCACCAAGTTAGTTCAAGCAATTGCAGATAGTGTTTTTAACTTACCTTCAACTGAAGATGCGGATGGACCGCTTGTTAAGCTGCCTCCCCCTACAACAAAACTTCCTAGGGAGAAGCATGTAAGCTTAGCCTCTTATTTAGTATATCCTAGCAATGAATTTGTATTTTATTTAGTTGTTCATTTGCATACAAAGGTATAGTTTGGAAGATGCCTTGAAACCTGAAAGGCTGTATTGTGCTTGTGTTTTCAGCTTCCCAAGCCTAAACCTCCCACAAAATGGGAAGAGTTTGCCAAAAAGAAAGGTAATTCATTTCATCTATCATCTGAAGTTTTCATGGCTATTTTAGAATTTTGAGTTAAATCTCATTTTCCATTGTCTGAAGATTCCCTGTTTTTGCTTCTTCTCATTTGAAACATCTTGTAGGTATAAAGAAACGTAAAAAGGACAAAGTTGTCTGGGATGAACAGACTGGTACATGGAAACGCCGTTTTGGTTATGATCGTGTCAATGATGATAAAGATATACCCATCATCGAGGCCAAGATGACTGATGGTGAGGATTTAATGGGTTGTTTCCTTGGAAGAAATATAATTGACTTTTAAACTGTAATTGCTATTAAAATTCAATGTAAATGGCATTTTTAGATAATAAAATAGAAATCGTTTACAAGTAGCAATAGGACATAGTTGAATAATTTGATTTCACTGACCCTGATTGTTGCTTTTTGCAGAGCCAGGAGTGGATCCTTTTGCTAAAAGACAAGATGAGAAGAAGAAACGAGTTGAGAAACAAGAGAAGAATCGCCTCCAAAACTTGAAACAAGCTGCAAAAATCGGTGCCTTGCCAAGGTTTTGCCTATCCATTGTAGTTTTCTTTATGTAGAATCGCCACTGTTATCTTCAATAAGAATCAACTTAATCATATTTGAGACAGTATTGGTATCAATAAGTCTCATTTTAGCTTAATCTTCTTCTGACATTGTTATCCTGCTTTAACCTCTATTGTCCTAGTCTTTGATACCATTCCGTTATACCCTAACAATTATGTCATTAGTAGTTTAGGTGTTAGACCATGACTGCAGATTATGCTTATAGGAATTTCTTATAAACATCAATGAATTTGAAGTCAACTTTGATTATTTTCCATAAGCATCATTTCTCATCCAAACTGCTCTAGTTCTTGATGGGAAAGTTCCGACACTTTAGCTTGCATTAAACAACTAGATCTTTGGTTCAGTTTCATTTCAATGCTCTTCGTTTATTTATTTTTGCTGGTTTGACTTTAAATGGTTTGCTGCAGCCATGTTCAGCTTGCTGCTACAGCCCTGCCCATAAGGGGAACCCAAGGTCCACCGAAGAAAGTTACTAAAGATGAATTAGGAAATGTAGCTGGGATGGCCGCGACTTCTACAGCCAGTGGTGGGAAATTTGATAGGAAATTGCCAGGAGAAAAGCCTGCTAAAAAGCAAGGAAAGCATCGCAAGGTTTTCATTCTTGGTCTTCACCTTAGTGTAAATATTTCTCATGAATTATAATGGCATGTTGTAATATGGTCTTTTCTACTTTTGTTAGTTCTTACCCGTTGTTGAAGGATCAGGGATAGGCTCACGAGAGAAGGAACAAACCGAGAATGTTCTAAATAAGCTAATCTCTAAGCATTCCCATGAGATACTCAATGTTGACAAGGTAAGCTTGAGCTATAAATTGTTGGGTTCCAAATGGAAATTCTTTGTTCACCTGAGATGACTTTTTTTTTTTTGGTTTAAAAAATTCAGGCAGTTACAATGTATAATGTGAAGAAAGAGAAGAAAGCTAGGAATAAAAGAAATCAAGAAGGGAAGTCGTCATCGGCCACAAACAAGTTGAAACCGAAAAAGCAACTACATAAGAAGAATGGAAAGAAAGGACCAGGATCTTCAAAGAAAGGGAAGGCAAAATGAACTTATCAACCGGTCAACGTTTCGGTAGGCTTGTAGAGATTTGGGTTAATACAACCATATTTTTGTTTGCTTTGAGCAAGAAAGTTTTATTTACCAAATCTTCTATTTCTTAAATCAGGTTTAAATTTTTACAGTATTTTGCCGGCCCTGACAATATGTCAAAGTGAAAGCCTGGGATGACTTTTTGGAAACCATAGTGATATAATCTTAAATTTTATATCATGTACCATTATTAATGGTTATAATTACAAAAAGCTACTAGTCCTCTCGTTTACAAAAACAGGGGACCTATTAGAAGTCTTTCACTCTTTCTTTTTCAGTAGCGAAAGAAACAACAGGCAACAGCTTGTTTTTCAATTTTGGTTTTTTTTTTTTCATTCAATGTATCCCTACTTGAAGTTTTGAGAGCCCCCCAAAAAATGTTTACAATGAAAATCTGAAAAGAAGATATTTCCGTTGATCCAAAGCATATTCTATCTGGACTTTAATTATAAAAAAACTAGATTAGAAACCAAAATCGAATATCGAATAGAAAAAAGCTTTTCCTAGCATACTAGAACACCAACAATGTGTAAAAAGATTCAGTGTTTTCACCAAAATATAAAGGGCATTAGAAACTGATCACAAGAGAAACTAACAAAGCAAAACTTGTCTCATGTTTCAACTCTGATATTCTCCATCCACAGCCTCTCTTTCTTCAGCTGCAGCCGCCATTAAGTCATCGAAATTTTCTGTCTTCCCCAGTAATATGTCGATCTGTGAATCAACATACAAGCACACCTATCAATCTTAAAGCTTAGAGGATCAAGGAAAGTCGGCATTGTCAAAGACTATAAAAATAAGGGCATCAGCAGGCCATGTCGAATATACAATAATTGACTGCATTTCAGATTAAATCTTTTTATTTTTGGCATAAACATGGTTTATCTAAATGGAAGCATGAAGAAACTATTAAGTTTATTTACCTTGGCTTTTTGCACAGGCCGCCCTCGAGACTCCTCCTTCATGTCAACTGTTGCGGTAGTGATCTCTGAAGAAATTAAGGTTGATTCCCATTATTATCAGAACTCAATATTAACATTAACACATCATATATATATAAGAGAAATGGAAGACACCTTACTCTTCTCAACAGCCAAACCATTGTTTTTCAGAATTTCCGCAATTGTGACCACCGTCGCAATAGCTGCATGTATGACATGACCCAGAGAAAATATTTACTGCAATTCTCAAAAAAAAAGAACAAAGAAAAAAAAAAGTAGCATACATATTTGATTATAATAGGAAAAGCTGTTTTCATCGATGAACAAAAGCTGTATAGCATCTTCACAGCGTAATTACCCCACAGAAACGATACATTAATAAGTCCATTGCCTTTTGAATAAGCATAATTTGAATAAAAAATGCAGACCCATAGAGTTCTACCGGTGTATATTGCAATAATATAAAAATAGAACAGTTAATGCAAGTAACTATGAATTCCCAGCTATTTGTCTAGAGCATAATCAATTGAAGCATAAGGTATGATGATAAGATGATAACTGAGAACAATTCATAATTAATATTCAGATCCAAAGAAAGAAAAAGGTTAATATGAAATTAAATTATCAAAGATAGAGAGCTTAAAAAGTAAACATTACCCATTCCAAGTGCAGACAGCTCCACCTCATTGTGCTGCTGCATATACCTCTGCAAATAAAAAGAAACGTAATGTATTAACAAAGAATTTAATCGTCTCAAAGGAGGAAAAACAACTAGAACCCATCAAAATTCTTAACAATGTTATTCAAATTCAGCACTTTATTTTGTACAGCACATGATGCAAAATTCAAAAAAGAAAAAAAAAAGGGAAAGATTTGGAGAAGAAAAGAGGGGGAAAGAGAAACCTTAGCGAGACTAACGTAGAAAAACAAGGGCTTTTTGCTATTGGAAACTTGAATCCTGTTCTTCTTGTGGGAATCAGCGCCCAAGTTGATATTGTTGACTCCTTGAGTGATTGCTTCCATTATGAGACACTTTTGCTTCTCGAACCCTAATACGAAGTGCCGAATCTTGTACTTCTAACCCTACGAAGTGTATAAATGGAAGGAGAAGTGAAACAATTTAATGGCAGGTTTTCTTCAGAGCTCAGTGGTGGCTACGCTAGGGTTTTGAATAAAAAGTAGTTAGAATTCTATTTATTAATTAATGATAGAAACCATGTGGCAGTATATAATTGTTATTATACTACAATTTTATTTATATGACATCAGGAATTATATCCTACGCACTCTATGCCACCTCAGTAAAGCGCGTCCACGTAGGCGCGAGGTGGCAGAAAGCGCATCCTTAGGGGAGCGCTTTGCTGGCACCTCAAATATTAAATATTTATTTTTAAAATTAAATTTTAAAAAAATTAAATAAACTTTATTTTATAAAAGATATTAAAATTAAATTACAAAAACATATAAGCAACTATTATTTTATTAAAAAAATTGTTATTTATTAAATATATTAAAACTAAATTACAAAAAAAATAAAAAAAGCTTATTATTTTATTAAATATATTAAAACTAAATTACAAAAAAATAAAAAATAACTTCTTATTTTATTACATATATTAAAATTAAATTACAATAAAATAAAAAATAAAGAAAACTTCTTATTTATTTAATATATTAAAACTAAATTACAAAAAAATAAAAAACTTCTTTCCTTGTAAATAATCATTCTTTGATTTTCCTTTTAAATAATCATTCTTTACTTTTCCTTGTCAAATTAAATTTTCCTTTTCCTTGTAAATAATCATTCTTTGCTTTGCTGGCACCTCAAATATTGGATATTTATTTTTAAAATTAAATTTAAAAAAATTAAACAAATTCTATTTTATAAAAATATTAAAATTAAATTACAAAAACATATAAGCAACTATTATTTTATTAAAAAATAAAAAATTGTTATTTATTAAATATATTAAAACTAAATTACAAAAAAATAAAAAATAAAAAACTTCTTATTTTATTAAATATATTAAAACTAAATTGCAAAAAAAATAAAAAATAACTTCTTATTTTATTACATATATTAAAATTAAATTACAATAAAGAAAACTTCTTATTTATTTAATATATTAAAACTAAATTACAAAAAAATAAAAAAATAAAAAACTTCTTTGCTTGTAAATAATCATTCTTTGATTTTCCTTTTAAATAATCATTCTTTACTTTTCCTTGTCAAATTAAATTTTCCTTTTCCTTGTAAATAATCATTCTTTGCTTTTCATTGTCAAATCAAATTAAACAAATTCTATTTTACAAAAGATATTAGAATATTACAACTAACATACAAAAAAATAAAAAATAAAGAAAATTTCTTATTTATTTAATATATTAAAACTAAATTACAATAAAATAAAAAATAAAAAACAACTTCTTATTTTATTACATATATTAAAATTAAATTACAATAAAAATGTAACACCCCTAACCCCGAACCATCACCGGAACAGGGTTACGAGGCATTACCGAACATATCAGAAAGTTTGCAAATATAAATTTTATTTAAATTTCGGCAGCATTTCGCTTATTTTCACATATAACCCTCGCAATTAAAACCGTATTCATTCCAAATATAACCAATTCAACCAATTCCAAAATCCAACAATTTAACCAATGCAATTTCCTATTTAGTCATATTTAAATTCTACTTATAACATTAAAATACCAAATATCGTTTTTCTACAACAAAAGTCATGTAGTTGTTTTAAGTGAGCAAAATATCACCTATGTACATGCCATTTTAACACAAAATACGAGTACCTACTTCCGTAGCCTCCGAAGATGTGATGAGATGAGAAATCTTCTAGTTGAACTTCTCTTCTAGACTCTTTTGTACCTCACGCGTTAAAATAAGCGCGCGTTAAGCCGGTGAAGGCTTAGTAAGCACTACAAGAATAATTAATTAAACAATCATAACGAGAATATTTTAAACTCAATTAATTATCGCATATTTACTCACGTGTAAGTCTCTTCAAATAAGTATTGCTTTAAATAAATTTAACTTATCTTACGTAAGGCATAAAACTTGCCTTAACACTTGATAATTCATTTTATTCTCAATTCACAATATTAGCCCAAAGTAGACTTCCTAGAACACACCGGATATACGGAACATATACTGAGGTGCATTATGATGCACAAATGAATGAGCACCGACGCGTGCTAATTATCGAGAGCACCAATGTGCTAATATCGAGAGAGCACCAACGTGCTAAAGTCGAGAGAGCACCAACGTGCTAATATCGAGAGCGCGCTAAAGTTCCTTAATGGCATGCCACTAATATCCAAAGTAGTTCTAAATTCGTCTACTTGGGCATTAAATTTGAATCTCATATATTTAAATAATTCACATAAATATTTCAAAAAGGATAAATAACAATAATTTAAAATTCTTGTAGTACTTACAATAAAAGGTTGCGGTGATATAAGTTTTTCTTCCTTCACTCCTTAATCTTCTCTTTTCCTTTTCCTTCGATTCGGCCCTCTCCTTCCTTTTCTCTTTCTTCAATTTCATATAAATACATAACATTTATATGTTAAAAATAATCAAATAATTTCCTGTACTATTTAACAAAATAAACATGTATTTTATGATAATTTCATGCTTTCTTACTTTTGCTCACATTTCAATTTAATCCTTTACTTATAAACTTATTCAAAGCTGTCCTTTTGTGTCATAGTCACAAAATTATTTATTTCCAGAGCTACAGAACTCCAAATGAAGAACCGTAAATTTTCCTTGAAACTAGACTCATATATCTTTTTACTATAATTTTTCCAGAATTTTTGGTATGGCCAATCAATACCAGATTATTCTTAAAGTTTCCCCTGTTTTACTGTATGATTGTTCTGACCTCTCTTCACTACGAATCAAATTACTCTTTGTACAGAATTCATATGACCTTCTTATTTATTTCATTTGAAAATAGACTCATTCAGGATTCTAAACATATAAACTTAAGCCCCTAATTATTTTTATCTAATTTTTATGATTTTTCAAAGTCAGAACAGGGGATCCTGAAATCCCTTTAAACCAGTCTTACAAAAATATAAATATCTAAAATTACAGAATTCCTTTGCTTTCTCTGTTTCTTTCATATGAAAATAGACTCAATAAGCTTTAATTTCATATCTCATCTGACTTCTAATTCCTCTTCTACGATTTTTGGTGATTTTCAAAGTTACCCTACTGCTGCTGTCCCAAAACAGTTTTCTTATAGCTTATTTTACAATTAAATCCTTTACTCAATTCTAACTTCAATTTCTTTCAATTAAACCACTAATTCATCTTTTTTTTCATCATATGTTATGTTTAGAAGCTTTAAAACTCTAAAAACTTCAATTTAAATTCATCAAAACTTTATCCTAAAACTTATTAAACATCAAAATTAAAAGAAAAGGGCTAAATTAACATACCTATTAAACTTCCAAGCTTCAAACCCTAAATTTTCCCTTTTCTTCTTTCTTTTCTCTCTTTTTCTTTCTTTCCCCTGCTCTCTGTTTCGTTTGCTTCTCTGTTTCTTTCTTTCTCTCTTTTTTTTTTTTTTTAACCTTATTATATATTATATTATATTAACATAAAATAATATTTTATTTTATCACACAAAAATCTTAGGATTTTTTTACACTATGCCGCCTCAATCATTTAAAAATGGCATAATTGCCATTTTGGTCCTTCATAATTTCTTTTAATCTATAGTTAAACTTTCACACCTATTACAATCTAATCCTTTTTCACCAAATGCTTCTAATTAAGTCAAATTCACCTAAATAAAACCCAATTAGACGCACAACTAGCTTCGTAAATATTTTTAGTAATTATTTACGATTCATTTTTATGAAAACGGAGACTGAAAATATATTTTTCGGTTATTCGACTATCGGGTCACTACAATTCTCCCCCACTTAATAAATTTCGTCCTCGAAATTTACCTCAGCATAAACAATCTGCGGATATTGATGTCTCATTGTTTCCTCTCTTTCCCATGTTGCTTCTTCGAATTATGATGTCTCCACAACACTTTTACCAACGGAACCCGTTTGTTTCTCAATTCCTTTACCTCTCGAGCAAGTATCTTAATTGGCTCCTCTTCATAAGTTAAATCCGGTTGAATTTCTATTACTTCAGAGTAACCACATGAGATGGATCAGACCGATATCTTCGTAACATTGAGACATGAAAAACATTGTGAATTCTATCCAATTCCGGTGGTAAGGCTATCCGATAAGCAACTGGACCAACCCGTTCTAAGATCTCATACGGCCCAATGAATCTTGGGTGAGCTTGCCTTTCTTCCCAAATCGGAGAATTTTTTCCATGGCGACACTTTCAAAAATACTTTTTCACCCACATTATATTCAATATCTTTTCTTTTAAGATCAGCATAAGATTTTTGGCGATCAAATCTCGCTTTCAAACTATTTCGAATGACTTTACTTTTTCTTACATTTCTTGGATCAAATCAACCCCATATATCTTCTTTTCACTAAGCTCTGTCCAATATAACGGTGTTCTACACTTTACGCCATACAAAGCTTCATACGGAGCCATTTTAATATTGGGTGATAATCATTATTGTAAGCAAATTCAATCAAAGCGAGATACTTCTCCCAATTACCTTCAAACTCTAGTGTACAACATCGGAGCATATCTTCCAATACTTGAATTACACGCTCGATTGGCCATGCATGCGAGGATGAAATGCGATCTTGAAATACAAGCCCGAGTACCTAAAGCTTCTTGCAATTTATCCCGAAGCGAGGCGTAAATCGAGGATCTCTATCTCGATATAATGGAGACAGCACTCCATGTAGCCACGACAATCTCGGATATGTACAATTCAGACGATTTATCTAAAGAATAATCCATACGCATCGGAATAAAGTGCGCTGATTTTGTCAATCGGTCAACAATCACCCAAATAGCATCCTTTTTCTTCGGAGACAACGGTAATCCCGATACAAAATCCATAGTGATTCTTTCCCATTTCCATTCCGGTATAGTAATTGGCTGAAGTAATCCTGAAGGTACCTGATGTTCAGCTTTAACTTGCTGACATATTAAACATCTCGATACAAACTCAGAGATATCCCGTTTCATTCCTGGCCACCAATACATCTTTTTCAGATCATTATACATTTTATTACTCCCGGATGTCATGCACATAGTACCGTTGTGAGCCTCGTATAAAATCTTCTGTATGAGTTCTGAATTCTGAGGTACACATATTCTACCTTTGAATAACATACAACCATCAACTCCAACCTGAAATTCAGAATCAGTACCTGACTCACACTGTGCCCATTTAATCTGTAGCTTCTCATCATCCTTCTGAGCTTCACATATCTGCTGTAAAAATGTCGGTTTAGCTCTCAATTCAGCCATGATTGAACCATTATCAGTCAGTGACAACCGGGTATTCATAGCTCGTAAAAAAACAGAGATTTTCGACTCAAAGCATCGGCTACAACATTTGCCTTACCGGATGGTAATCAATAATCAAATCATAGTCCTATTATCAGTTCAACCCATCTTCTCTGTCTCAAATTCAAATCCTTACGAGTCAACAAATACTTCAAACTCTTATGGTCGGTGTAGATATAACATTTTTCCCCGTATAAATAATGTCTCCATATTTTTTTAGCGCAAACACCACTGCAGACCAATTCAAGATCATGCGTCGGATAGTTCTTTTCGTGTGGCTTCAATTGTCTAGAAGCATATGCTACTACCTTTCCTCCTTGCATTAGCACACACAGCCCAAACCATTGTATGAAGCATCACCGAAAATCACGTACTCCTTACCAGATTACGGTTGAATTAACACAGAGCTTACATTAATCTTCGCTTTTAATTTTCAAAACTTTGCGACACCTTTCTGTCCATTCAAATTTTACATTTTTTCGCAACAATTTCGTTAATGGAGATGCAATCATAGAGAATCCTCAACAAATCTTCTATAGTATCCACCAATCAGAAAACTCTTTACTTCTGTCACATTCTTTGGTGGTTTCCATTCAAGTATAGCTTCTACCTTCTTGGGATCTACCCGAATACCATCTGCCGATACTATATGTCCCAGAAAAGTGACTTCTTTTAACCAAAATTCACACTTACTAAATTTAGCATACAATTGTTTTTCTCTCAAAATCAGTAGCACAATTCGGAGATGTTTATCATGCTCTTCTTCACCTTTTGAATACACTAGAATGTCATCTATAAATACAACCACAAACCGATCTAAATATGACTGAAAAATTCATTTCATAAGATCCATGAAAGCAAGTAGGAGCATTAGTCAATCCAAATGGCATAACTAAGAACTCATAATGACCGCACTGCAGAGTTCAAGGCGCTTTTCGACACATCGATTCTTTTACCCAGAATCGATAATACCCCGATCCGAGATCAATCTTAGAAAATACACTAGCTCCTTTTAATCGATCAAACAAATCATCAATCACGGGCAAGCGGATACTTGTTCTTTATAGTCACTTTATTCAACTGGCGGTAATCTATACAAAGCCTCAAAGACCCATCTTTCTTCTTTACAAATAATACTGGTGCCCCCATGGTGATACACTAGGACGTCACGAATCCCTTGTCTAATAACTCTCCTGAATCGCATTTTCAATTCTTTCAACTCGGTGGGTGCCATCCGATAAGGTGCTATAGATATCGGTGCAAGTGCTTCGGAATTAACTCAATCCCAAACTCTACTTCTCTTTACGGAGGTAAACCGGTAATTCCTCCTGGAAACACATCGATAAAATCTCGAACCACTGGTATCTTTTCAATCTCGAATTCGTTATGCGAATATCTAAAATGTAAGCAAGCAAAAAGCGGTACATCCTCTTCTCATCATCTTAGAAGCTTTCATTGCGAGATACTACATTCGTCAATGCACTATATTTTCATCAGGTTACAATCACTTCATCTCCATCCAAGTTCTCAAGGAAATTCTTTTTCTTCGCAATCAACCATAACCCCATGTTTCGACAACCACCCATACCCAATATCACATCGAACTCATAAAAGCGTAAGTGCCATAAGGTCTCTTTGAAACTCGTAATCATGAATTTTTAAGGGACATCTTCTACACACTTTATTAACTTTCTCACTTTGCGAAAGGATTAGTAACTACTACTTCGTGATTCGTAAGTTCTACTTGTAACTCTCTTTCTTTCACTAATGCAATGCATATATATGAATGTGTAGAGCAGGATCAATTAATGCAATTACAGAAGAATCAAATAAAGAGAATGTACCAGTAATCACATCAGGAGCGTCTCCCTCTTCTCGTTTTCTGATAGCATAAGTTCGAGGCCTTCGGGATTCAGATCTATCAGTTGTTTCCCTCACCAATCTCGTACCACTACCAGTGCCAACAGAAATTCCAGGTTGTCTACCTCTTTGTGAAATCGAGCTACCTCTCACAGATTGTTCCGTAACACTTTTCGACATCTTGGACGATCTACGATTAAGTGATCTTTTGACCCACATCGAAAAGCAGCTCTGGAAATCGGTCGACATTCTCCCAATGATATCTTCCACGGTGTGCTCACATGAGGATGGTGTTGGTTTTCTTTAGAACCCGGTACTACCCATAGAGGTCGTCTGTTGAGTTGGTCTTGTCAGATGCGGATCTTTGCCCAACAAAGAGGAGAAGTGTATCTAGAATCTCTCCGAAATCCTTCACTCTTTTTGAAAATGGTGGTGGTCTTGAACTAGTGGCGATCTCTTCCCAAAACTCTTTTCTTTTGAGCAGAGCTAACCCTTCTTCCGATCGTTGTGCTCTATCAACCAAAATAGGAAATTCTTGTAGATGTAATGGTATAAGAGGAACATAAATCTCTTCATTCAATCCCCACTCAAATCTTACGCACATATCCGCTTCATTTGCTATTAGTTCCTTTGCATACTTACTCAATCTGATAAATTCACATTCATATTCAAAGAATGAGACATGTTGTTCGCTTGAGATCCAGAGAAATTCTCTTTTCTTCTTCTCAAGATAAAGTTGACTCACATATTTCTTTCTAAATTGGATACAAAGAAATCCCAATTAATTTTCTCTGCAGGATGGATATTCATAATGAGTGGTCCACCATTGATAAGCCTCACCCTTTAATAAAGATATTGCACATTTCAACTTTTCTTCCCCATACCTCTGCAATTCTTCAAATATTCTTTGATTGTTCTCAAACCATTGCTCAACCTCATTTGGATCATCATCTTTCTTTCCTTTAAACTCTTGACTCCATATTTTCGATTTTCTCCAAGGAGATCGATGGTAGTTATAAATGGTTGTGGATGTGGAGCAATAATAGGAGAAGATAATGGTGGAAACAGATGGAGCATTATTAGTTCGCACAACTTGTGTGCAATAATCGATTCATTGTCCGTAACAAAGTTGCAATCGAATTTCTTCTCTAGCCGGTGATTGGTTGATTTGATTGAGTTCTTTCTTCCAATTCGGGCTCTCTATCATCTCCTAAGTTTACCGATTCACTTGAACTTGGACTCTGTGTTGATCTCTTTCCCTATCAAGGTTTGGCGCCCGCTCTCTACTTCATTTTCTCGACTCTTCACGAGATCTATTTGACATCTTTAAGTTTCTACAATATCCATAAATTACATAATTAAATAACTAAAACTCATCTCATCACATCAATTTATAAAATAGCATGTACAAATGACTCATACTCGACCCAAGGATTGAGAAAACCTAGGCTCGATATGCAATCAATGTAACACCCCTAACCCGAACCATCAGGAACAGGGTTACGAGGCATTACCGAACATATCAGAAAGTTTGCAAATATAAATTTTATTTAAATTTAGTGACATTTCGCTTATTTTCACATATAACCCCGCAATTAAAACCGTATTCATTCCAAATATAACCAATTCAACCAATTCCAAAATCCAACAATTTAACCAATGCAATTTCCTATTTAGTCATATTTAAATTCTACTTATAACATTAAAATACCAAATATCGTTTTCTACAACAAAAGTCATGTAGTTGTTTTAAGTGAGCAAAATATCACCTATGTACATGCCATTTTAACACAAAATACGTACCTACTTCGTAGCCTTGAAGATGTGATGAGATGAGAAATCTTCTAGTTGAACTTCTCTTCTAGACTCTTTGTACCTACGCGTTAAAATAAGCGCGTTAAGCCGGTGAAGGCTTAGTAAGCACTACAAGAATAATTAATTAAACAATCATAACGAGAATATTTTAAACTCAATTAATTATCGCATATTTACTCACGTGTAAGTCTCTTCAAATAAGTATTGCTTTAAATAAATTTAACTTATCTTCATGTAAGGCATAAAACTTGCCTTAACACTTGATAATTCATTTTATTCTCAATTCACAATATTAGCCCAAAGTAGACTTCCTAGAACACACCGGATATACGGAACATATCTGAGAGGTGCATTATGATGCACAAATGAGCAGAGAGCACCGACGTGCTAATTATCGAAGAGCACCAATGTGCTAATATCGAGAGCACCAACGTGCTAAAAAGAGAGAGCACCAACGTGCTAATATCGAGAGCGCTAAAGTTCCTTAATGGCATGCCACTAATATCCCGATAGTTCTAAATTCCGTCTACTTGGGCATTAAAATTTGAATCTCATATATTTAAATAATTCACATAAATATTTCAAAAAGGATAAATAACAATAATTTAAAATTCTTGTAGTACTTACAATAAAAGGTTGCGGTGATATAAGTTTTTCTTCCTTCACTCCTTAATCTTCTCTTTTCCTTTTCCTTCGATTCGGCCCTCTCCTTCCTTTTCTCTTTCTTCAATTTCATATAAATACATAACATTTATATGTTAAAAATAATCAAATAATTTCCTGTACTATTTAACAAAATAAACATGTATTTTATGATAATTTCATGCTTTCTTACTTTTGCTCACATTTCAATTTAATCCTTTACTTATAAACTTATTCAAAGCTGTCCTTTTGTGTCATAGTCACAAAATTATTTATTTCCAGAGCTACAGAACTCCAAATGAAGAACCGAATTTTCCTTGAAACTAGACTCATATATCTTTTTACTATAATTTTTCCAGAATTTTTGGTATGGCCAATCAATACCAGATTATTCTTAAAGTTTCCCCTGTTTTACTGTATGATTGTTCTGACCTCTCTTCACTACGAATCAAATTACTCTTTGTACAGAATTCATATGACCTTCTTATTTATTTCATTTGAAAATAGACTCATTCAGGATTCTAAACATATAAACTTAAGCCCCTAATTATTTTTATCTAATTTTTATGATTTTTCAAAGTCAGAACAGGGGATCCTGAAATCCCTTTAAACCAGTCTTACAAAAATATAAATATCTAAAATTACAGAATTCCTTTGCTTTCTCTGTTTCTTTCATATGAAAATAGACTCAATAAGCTTTAATTTCATATCTCATCTGACTTCTAATTCCTCTTCTACGATTTTTGGTGATTTTTCAAAGTTACCCTACTGCTGCTGTCCCAAAACAGTTTTCTTATAGCTTATTTTACAATTAAATCCTTTACTCAATTCTAACTTCAATTTCTTTCAATTAAACCACTAATTCATCTTTTTTTTCATCATATGTTATGTTTAGAAGCTTTAAAACTCTAAAAACTTCAATTTAAATTCATCAAAACTTTATCCTAAAACTTATTAAACATCAAAATTAAAAGAAAAGGGCTAAATTAACATACCTATTAAACTTCCAAGCTTCAAACCCTAAATTTTCCCTTTTCTTCTTTCTTTTCTCTCTTTTTCTTTCTTTCCCCTGCTCTCTGTTTCGTTTGCTTCTCTGTTTCTTTCTTTCTCTTTTTTTTTTTTTTTTTTAACCTTATTATATATTATATTATATTAACATAAAATAATATTTTATTTTATCACACAAAAATCTTAGGATTTTTTTTACACTATGCCGCCTCAATCATTTAAAAATGGCATAATTGCCATTTTGGTCCTTCATAATTTCTTTTAATCTATAGTTAAACTTTCACACCTATTACAATCTAATCCTTTTTCACCAAATGCTTCTAATTAAGTCAAATTCACCTAAATAAAACCCAATTAGACGCACAACTAGCTTCGTAAATATTTTTAGTAATTATTTACGATTCATTTTTATGAAAACGGAGACTGAAAATATATTTTTCAGTTATTCGACTATCGGGTCACTACAAAAAAAATTAAACAATTTCTATTTTATTAAATATATTAAAATTAAATTATAATAAAAAATGAAACAACTATTATTTTATTAAATATATTAAAACTAAATTACAAAAAATAAAAAATAACTCTTTATTTTATTAAAAAATTCAAATTAAATTATATACAAAAAAATAAACAACTTCTATTTTAGTGAAGATATTAAAATTAAATAACAAACACAAATAAAAAACAACTCTTTTTATTTAAAAAATAAAAAATTTTATTACAATTTAAAAAATAAAAAAGCCGATCCGAATCAATGTTGATGCCGGTCGGAATCAGTGTCACACAGGGGCGGTCAGCGGTTACGCGCTGGATTCCTCCTTCTTCTAGCTTTCGGTGGGGGTCGTGGAACCTCGGGCGGGGATTCCGGTTCCTCCGGCACCGGGTCTGGTTGTGGGTGTTGCAAGGATGACCCACCTTGATAAAATAATGACCCCGGAGGTGTTTGGATAAACCACGGCGGGGGTATCCGAATCCCGTATGACGAAGGAGATTGGTAGAAAGAAATGCTCCCCGACGGCGGCTCTTGTGATCCCTCATGCGACGACGGCCTCAAGATCGGCTGGCCAGCCGGAGTAGCCGGAAACGGACTCGAACCCGGCCATGCATTCCAACCTGGGCTGGGACTGGGAAAAGGAAACATATATGGGTTAGGATACATATAAGGGGTAGGGTATGCACCTGGCATTGAGGGTAAAGGTTGTGATGTCGGTGTCGTCGGCTAAACTGATGGGCCCGGTGACTGTGTGGGCACTGTTGATGGGCCCGGTGACTGTGTCGGCGCTATTGATGGCCCCGTCTCATCACCCCTTCTCCTTGGATTTAAGGGGCCCCGACGTTCCCTTTGTTGACAAAGTTGACGTCGCCTCTCTTCTTCCGACAACAAATATGGCATACCATGGATCCTAAACCATGGCATGTATTCCGACACGCACGCTAAATCCGGAACGACGATCGATTCCCGGTCAGGTAAATAGTCATACCGGTTCTCCCACGTCTCGATATATGCTAACCAAAATCTTGGCCAATCCATGTGCAACAGCTGTAAATCCGCTTTGTGCTCATTATCGAGCACCTCACGTGGCACGGGAATTGGTTGCCAGAATCCAAATTGTCGCAGAACCCGATCTGACTAGTGCATCTCCACGGTCGCATAGGTGATCAATAGGACCTTCACGTACCAACTGTTCGGATTTTGCAAGAACTCCTCCGGATTTACTGCCCGAATTTTTGGATCCTCGTACGGTGTCCATTGAAACTATATTAACATTACCAAAATATTAGTTATATACATAATACTAGACACTAAATACGAAATACTAAATTATAAATGTGAAATTCAAAACTTACTTGTGATTCCGACCGTTGGTTCAATAGAAGCCGTAAATCTTCAAGCGAGGTAGGTATTCCAGCACGACTCGCCGAATGGTTCCACCTAATTAAATAAATTTTTAGTATACAATTATACTACAAATCTACGTAATAATTGTAAAATATAACATTAAATTTACCTCGTTATCAGTGGGAATGAATATGGGTGGTCAAGTCGAGGACGTAAAAATGAAAATCGAAATCATGCCCATGACTGCAGTAGTGATAGGCAACCTTCGATTTTCGCTTTACTCGGCCGCGTCGCCCCGCACATCTCTCGATACAACCTCGAAAGCATGGCAAACCCCCAACTCAATTCACCGGCTGTTCTAAAATCAACAAGTTTCAGCAGCCATCTCAAGTGTACGAGGTTTCTAGAAAGGTCCGGCATCAGATAGCCTCCAATTATCTGAAGAATGTATGCCCGAGCATGCTGTATTCGCTCTATTTCGGTCGAACCCTCATTCGGCTCCGGGAACGTAAGCAGGCCATCTCGATCTTTCCTCCCTGAATTTTTTCCGGAATGGCACCCAGAAGCTCATAGCATACGGCCATCCAATCACCAGAAGTTGCGGACCCGGTGACTACCGACCCGTCTACCGGCAATCCCAACTGCAACTGCACATCTTCCAGAATGATGGTACACTCTCCACATAGAAGATGGAAAGTGTGCGTCTCGGGTCTCCACCTCTGTAACAACCCGATTTTGAGCTTAGTCGGAATAGTGGTTTCGGGACCACAAATCCGATGAGGAAAAAAAAAAATTTAAAAAAATTAATATTCTTATATTTTTATGATCTACAATTTTATGAAATGATTTCGTAAAAATTTCGTTCGAAAATTTTGGTGTTTGAGCACTCAATTTAGTCAAAAGGACTAAATTGTAAAAAGTGCAAAACTTGAGTTCTAGAAGCTAGAGGTATCTAATTGCTATGAAATTTTAAATTGAAGGTCCTTAAAAGGTAACTAGACCATTGGTTAACTTTCTGGAAAAAAAAAATGGACATTAAATAGGTTAAATAGAATATTTTTAAGTTAAGGGCATTTTGGTCATTTAGTGATTAAAATGAGTTAAAAACAAAATTAAAAGCTAATTTTTGATCATCTTCAACCCCTTGGCCGAAATTCTCATAAGGAAGACATAGCTAGGGTTTCTCAAGCTTCCAAGCTCGATTGTAAGTCCGTTCTAGCCAGTTTTTAATGATTTTTACGTTTTTGAAATCCTCGTAACAAGATTTACCTATTTCTACCATTATTTTGAGCTAGGGTTTGTGTTTAAAAATTTACCCATGGATGAAATGCATGTATTTTGATGTTTTATGGTAGAATATGAAGCTTGAAATGATGTTAAAGAACTTTTGCTAAGCAATTTTAAGTGAAAAGCTGGTAAAATGACATAATCGGTAAAAATTCCTAATGTTCATAAGTGTATGTTAGAGTAAGAATTTGATGTTGCCATAGAAGGGAAAAATGATCAGCATGCTATAAAACATAAGAATAAAGGCTGAAGTTTAATTTTCGAGTATTGGGGCAAAATTATAAATATGTGAAACTTTAGGGGCAAAAATATAATTTTTCTATAGTGTGATTTTTAGACTAAATTGAATAATGTGCGTATTAAATGAGTTAAATATGTTATTATAGATCAAGAAAAGACGAGGAATTGACCTTGATCGGGAAAAGAAAAGGTTGTTGATTGAATTGCAAATTCGTCATATTTTTACTATCGAGGTAAGTTTGTATGTAAATAATGTATTGTTTTTACTTACATTTTCATATTTTGATAAACGGCATGAATTGTGGCTGAATATTTGATGTAATTGACAAAATATCGACAAGTGAGAAATTTCGGTTGAACCTTAGGAATAAAAATGGATTCGAGTGACATGTTCACTTGAAACCTATGTGAAATCTAAGTGGAATAAGTGATCCGGTCTTTGGTCCGCACGTTCTACCCGTGGCTGAGTTATCCAGCATGTGTTACACGGATACTCGGCAGCTTGTGTGAGCGATCTTGAGTAGTTACGTATGACCAAGCGACTTGTGGAGAGCGGACGAGATTGTGATTATGTGAAACGGGTGTCTTTGGTCTTATAAGTTCTACCGATGGTGGGTAATCCCGCATGTGTTGCGGATACCACGACAGCTTGTGTGAGCAGCACCGAGTAGTTACGTATGACCGACAGCGACTTGTGTGAGCAGACCGCGAATGTGAATAGCTCAAGAACGAGCCTATGTGTGATAAGTGATGTGAAGTAGCTTTGGCTACAAGTGTGGCACTATGTGCAATATTCGATGTATCCGTTAATATTACGATATGTTCAACGGGAAATGACTAAGTGTAAATGACTGTGATTATGTGATGAATAAGTGTAGGTATATGTGTGTAAACTTATGAGCAATGTGCTCGATATGTGATAGAACTTTGGTAAGATTGATACGGAGTAAATGTTACAATGAAAGTTCTTGAAATTTAGAAATAAAACAGTTTTGAACAGCAGCAGTTATGTGTCTTTGAAAAATCACCAAAAATGGTAGAAGTTGAATTAGAATTTGAATAATATATGAAATTAAATCTTATTGAGTCTATTTTCATATGAAAGAAACAAAGAAAGAAAAGAAGTTCTGTATTTTGAGATATTTAGATTTTTGTGAGATTGGTTCAGAGTGATTTCGAGATCCCCTGTTCTGACTTGGAAAAATCATTAAAAATTGTACAAAAATAATTTTGGGACATAATTTATATATTTAGATTCCTTAATGAGTCTAGTTTCAAATGAAACAAGTTACAACATCATTTGAATTCTGTACAAGGAGAAAATTGATTCGTAGTGAAAAGTGGTCAGAATAGTCAAACAGTGAAACAGGAGAAATTTTAATGAATAAACTGTACTAATTGGCTAAGTCAAAAATTCTGGAAATTTTATGGTATAAAGATATGTGAATCTAGTTTCAGTGAAAATTTACGGATCTTAATTTGGAGTTTCGTAGCTTAAGATAAAAATAATTTAGTCACTGTGACTCGAATAGACAGCTTGCTCCAAACTTGAATAAATAATGAATTTGATTGTAGGTTTGAATGTGTTGTTTTGTAAAAATACTAAATCCATTTATTAATTATTTATATACTTACTTACTAAGCTATATGCTTACTCTTTTCTTTTCCTTGTTTTATAGTGTCATCAAGCTAGTTTAGGGATACGGTGATCGTCGGAGATCTATTCACACTATCACCCTTCTTTTGGTATTTTGAAAACAATATTTTGAAAATTATGGCATGTATAGAAGGCTTAATTGTTTAGTTATTTATAGTTACGAATGGTTATTTTGCTTATGGGTATTGACGAGTTATTTTGCTTATGGGTATTGACGACTATGTATGGGAAAAGTTTTAACTTTATATGGATTTTACATTTTGAATTTTGTACAATAGCTTGGATCATGTCCAGTAATGCCTCGTAGTATCTGTTCCTACGATGACACAGGTAAGAGGTGTTACATTTTAGTGGTATCAGAGCTATGGTTTAGTCGGTTCTCGGACTAACATAGCGTATGTGAAAGTCTAGCTATACATGCCATAAAAATACTGTGATAGTGTGACGACTCCTGACAATTTAAATTGTGTTTTTATATAGTAAATGGATCCGACCGAGCCAGAATGATGACGTAGAAAGTAATCGCGCGGCTCCCACGCAAGGGACCGTGCAGTGGGTAGTAGACCTGAAACACATAGTCAAGGAGATGGGGCTCGGGAAGCCTTCCTCCATATGATGAATAATTGGTATACAGAATTTGTTCGAGCGAATCCAAATGTTCAACCTCCTCCACCTCCTCCTATTCCTCAACCGGTTCCCGTAGTTCCTCAAGGTGCTGAAATGATAAGATGACTAAGCCTCCGGTTGATAAGATCCAAAGCAAGGGCTGAAGAATTCGGGCTAACATAGATGATGATCCCAGAAAGCGAGTTTTGGCTTGAGAATTCTATTCGGGTATTTGATGAACTTTCTTGTACTTCGAAGAATGTTTAAAGTGTGCAATATCTTTATTAAGGGACTCGGCATATCACCGTGGAAGACACTCGGTATCCGTGGTTCAGAAAGAAAGGGTTACATGGGATTTCTTCCAAGAGGAATTTAGAAAGAAGTACATAAGCCAACGGTTCATTGATCAAAAGCGCAAAGAGTTTCTCGAGTTAAAGCAGGGCGAATATCCGTGATGACAGAGTATGAAAGAGAGTTTGTTAGACTCGATAAATATGCCCGAGGAATGTGTGTCTCTCCGAGGCCATTATGTGTAAGAGATTTGAAGATGGGTTGAACGAGGATATTCGATTGCTAGTTGGGATCTTAGAAAGTGAAAGAGTTTGTGGTATTGGTTGATCGAGCTTGTAAAGCTGAAGAGCTGAACAAAGAAAAGAGAAAAGCTGTGATTGAAGCCAGAGATGCAAGAAAGAGGCCAATAAGTAAGTCATTCCAATCTCAATCCAAGAAATCCAAAGATATGAATCATCAATTGACTGTTTCAGCTGGGTATTCGCACCAAAACCGTGGGAGATCATATTCGGGTTCTAAAACTCAAGCTACTTCAATGGCAAGTGTGGGTAATGTTAGATCCAATAGACCTGAATGTCAACATTGTGGTCGACGACACCCCGGCGAGTGTTATATGGTTAGCCGTGCTTGTTTTAAGTGTGGTTCTCGAGAGCACTATATTAAAGATTGCCCTGAGAAGATTGAAGAAGGAAAATATCAGAGTGTTAGACCGGGTAATACTGCCAGCAGAGGTAGACCACTGAGAAATGCCAGAACTGGAGCTAGCAGTAAAAGTATAGCGAAAGAATCAGCTGTAAGGTCAGAAGTGAGAGCACCTGCTAGAGCTTATGTCATACGTGCCCGTGAGAATGCGTCATCTCCCGATGTGATCATTGGTACATTTTCTCTTTATGATACTAATGTTATTGCATTGATTGATCCCGGATCTACTCATTCCTATGTTTGTGTGAATTTAGTATCTAGTAAAAGTTTGCCTGTTGAACTTACTGAATTTGTGATTAAAGTGTCAAACCCTTTAGGCAAATATGTGTTAGTTGATAAGGTTTGCAAGAATTGTCCTTTGATGATTCATGGTCACTGTTTTCCGGCTAATCGATGTTGTTGCCATTTGATGAGTTTGGCGTTATTCAGGTATGGATTGGTTGACATTGTATGATGCTAAGGTAAATTGTAGGCAGAAAACCCTTGAATTGAAATGTGAAAATGGTGAGATTCTTTGGGTTGAAACAGATGAATCAAATAAATTGCCTATGGTGATTTCGCACATGTCCGCTTTCGTAAATACATGAGAAAAGGGTGTGAAGCTTATATTGCTTATGTGTTGAATCTTTGAGATGTCCGAGTCGAAGCTTGAGTCAATACCGTAGTTTGTGAATTTCGGATGTGTTCCTAGAAGAATTGCAGGTTACCTCCAATTAGAGAGATTGAATTTGCTATTGATCTATTGCCTAGAGATCGCACCGATCTCGATTGCTCCTTATAGAATGGCTCAGATTGAATTGAAAGAATTAAAAGCTCGGTTGCAAGAGTTGTGAGATAAGGGATTTGTGAGACCCGAGTTTTTCTCCTTGGGGTGCTCCCGTATTGTTTGTGAAGAAAAAGATGGATCTATGAGACTTTGTATTGACTATCGACAACTCAACAAAGTGACTATAAAGAACAAGTATCCGTTGCGAGAATTGATGATTTATTTGACCAAACCGGTGAAAGAGGCGGCGGTGTTTTCAAAGATCGACTTGAGGTCAGGTTACTATCGGTGAGAGTTAAAGAGTCGGATGTGGCAAAAACCGCTTTTAGAGCGAGGTACGGACATTATGAGTTTCTTGTGATGCCTTTCGGTTTGACTAATGCTCCTGCCATCTTTATGGACATGATGAATCGCATTTTTCGACCATACTTGGATAAGTTTGTGGTTGTGTTCATAGATGATATCCGATTTATTCTCGAGATGAGTCAGAACATGCTAAACACTTGAGAATGGTGTTACTGATTTTGAGAGAAAAGAAATTGTTTGCTAAATTTAGTAAAAGTGAGTTTTGGCTTTGTGAAGTCGGATTTTTGGGACATATAGTTTGGGTGATGGTATTCGGGTTGATCCGAGTAAAATTTCGGCAATAGTTGATTGGAAACCGCCAAAGAATGTATCGAAGTTAGAAGCTTTTTGGGTTTAGCGGGTATTATAGACGTTTTGTTGAGGATTCTCAATGATTGCCTCTCCTATGACTAAGTTGTTGCAAAAGAATGTTAAGTTTGAATGGACCGATAAATGTCAAACAAAGTTTGAGAAGTTGAAAGCGCGATTGATGAAGCACCGATTTTGGTACAACTTTGAGTCGGGAAAAGAGTTTGTGATTTATAGTGATGCATCATTGAATGGTCTTGGTTGTGTGTTGATGCAAGAGGGCAAAGTAGTAGCTTATGCCTCGAGAGGCTAAAATCGCACGAAAAGAACTATCCGACGCATGATTTGGAATTGGCCGCCATCGTATTTGCTTTGAAGACTTGGCGTCATTATTTGTATGGTGAGAAATGTCGAATCTTTACCGATCATAAAAGTTTAAAATATCGATGAATCAAAAGGACTTGAATTTGCGACAACGGAGGTGGCTCGAATTATTGAAAGATTATGAGTTAGTGATTGATTATCATCCGGGAAAAGCGAATGTAGTTGCAGATGCCTTGAGTAGAAAATCTTTGTATGCTTTGAGAGCTATGAATACGAGTTTGACTTTGTTTGACGACGGTTCGATTTTGGCCGAGTTGAGGGCTAGACCGTTATTTCATCAGCAAATTTGCGAAGCTCAAAAGAAAGACAGGAATTGCAAGTTAAAAGAGTTCAATGTGAATTGGGTAGTGATTGATTTTGAATCGGACTGATGATTGTTTGATGTTTCGTGATAGGTGTGTGTACCAAAAGATGATGAGTTGATTCGAAAAATTTTACATGAGGCTACACGGTGGTTGTTTGTCAGTCATCCGGGTTTTACTAAATTGTATAATGATTTGTAGAAATTTTATTGGTTGACGGGTATGAAAAGAGAAATTTCTGAGTTTGTATCAAAGTGTTTGATTTGCCAACAAGTGAAAGCCGAGCATCAAGTGCCTTCGGGTTTACTTGACCAGATGATGGTTCCCGAATGGAAATGGGATAAATTACGATGGATTTTGTGACTGGTTTGCCTCGACTCAGAAAAAAGAAAGATGCCGTTTGGGTTGTGGTGGATAGATTGACGAAATCGGCTCACTTTATACCGTGCGTGCACGACTACTCATTTGATAAGTTGGCTGAATTGTATATTCTTTGAAATTGTGAAATCGCACGGAGTGCCTATGTCTATTATTTGGATAGAGATCCGAGGTTCACTTCGAGGTTTTGGAAAAAGTTGCAAGAAGCCTTGGGTACGAAATTGAATTTTAGTACCCTGCGTTTCACCCGCAAGTGACGGTCAATCCGAAAGAGTAATTCGAGTTCTTGAAGACATGCTCCGATGTTGTGTTTTAGAATTCGAAGGTAGTTGGGAGAAATATCTACCTTTGGTTGAATTTGCTTACAATAATAGTTATCGATCGAGTATACAGATGGCACCGCATGAAGCATTATATGGTCGCAAAGTGTCGAACTCCTTTGTATTGGACCGAGCTTAGTGAGAAAGCAGATTCACTGAGTTGATTTAGTTAGTTAGAAATCAAGAGAAAGTGAAAGTAATTCGTGATTGTTTGAAAGTCGCCTTGGATCGACAAAAGTCATCACTGTGATTTGAAAAGAAAAGAAATTGAGTTTCAAGTGGGTGATAAAGTGTTTCGAAAGTATCTCCATGGAAAAAGATTTTGAGATTTGGCCGAAAAGGGCAAGTTGAGTCCTCGTTTCATTGGGCGTATGAGATTATCGAAAGGATTGGACCAAAGTGGCATATCATTTAGCTTTACCAAAGCAGAGTTAGAAAGAATTCATAATGTGTTTCATGTGTCAATGTTGCGACGCTTATCGCTCGATCCTTCACATGTGATTTCTCAAGCAGAGATTGAGATTCAAACGGATATGACCTATGATGAGGAACCGACTAAGATTTTTGGCTCGAGAGGTTAAATGATTAAGAAATAAAAGTATAGCTTTAGTGAAAGTATTGTGGCAAAAAAGACATGGAGTAGAAGAGGTGCGTGGGAACCAGAGGAAGCCATGAGAAAACAGTACCCAAACCTCTTTTTCGGTAAGATTTTGGGGGACGAAAATCCCTAAAAGGGGAGAGTTGTAACAACCCGATTTTGAGCTTAGTCGGAATAGTGGTTTGGGACCACAAATCAGATGAGGAAAAAAATTTTAAAAAAATTAATATTCTTATATTTTTATGATCTACAATTTTATGAAATGATTTAGTAAAAATTTCGTTCGAAAATTTTGGTGTTTGAGCACTCAATTTAGTCAAAAGGACTAAATTGTAAAAAGTGCAAAACTTGAGTTCTAGAAGCTAGAGGTATCTAATTGCTATGAAATTTTAAATTGAAGGTCCTTAAAAGGTAACTAGACCATTGGTTAACTTTCTGGAAAAAAATGGACATTAAATAGGTTAAATAGAATATTTTTAAGTTAAGGGCATTTTGGTCATTTAGTGATTAAAATGAGTTAAAAACAAAATTAAAAGCTAATTTTTGATCATCTTCAACCCCTTGGCCGAAATTCTCATAAGGAAGACATAGCTAGGGTTTCTCAAGCTTCCAAGCTCGATTGTAAGTCCGTTCTAGCCCTGTTTTTAATGATTTTTACGTTTTTGAAATCCTCAGAATAAGATTTACCTATTTCTACCATTATTTTGAGCTAGGGTTTGTGTTTAAAAATTTACCCATGGATGAAATGCATGTATTTTGATGTTTTATGGTAGAATATGAAGCTTGAAATGATGTTAAAGAACTTTTTTGCTAAGCAATTTTAAGTGAAAATCGGTAAAATGACATAATCGGTAAAAATTCCTAATGTTCATAAGTGTATGTTAGAGTAAGAATTTGATGTTGCCATAGAAGGGAAAAATGATCAGCATGCTATAAAACATAAGAATAAGGGCTGAAGTTTAATTTTCGAGTATTGGGGCAAAATTATAAATATGTGAAACTTTAGGGGCAAAAATGTAATTTTTCTATAGTGTGATTTTTAGACTAAATTGAATAATGTGCGTATTAAATGAGTTAAATATGTTATTATAGATCAAGAAAGACGAGGAATTGACCTTGATCGGGAAAAGAAAAGGTTGTTGGTGAATTGCAAATTCGTCATATTTTGCACCGAGGTAAGTTTGTATGTAAATAATGTATTGTTTTTACTTACATTTTCATATTTTGATAAACGGCATGAATTGTGGCTGAATATTTGATGTAATTGACAAAATATCGACAAGTGAGAAATTTCGGTTGAACCTTAGGAATAAAAATGGATTCGAGTGACATGTTCACTTGAAACCTATGTGAAATCTAAGTGGAATAAGTGATCCGGTCTTTGGTCCGCACGTTCTACCGGTGGCTGAGTTATCCAGCATGTGTTACGGATACTCGACAGCTTGTGTGAGCAAAGACCGAGTAGTTACGTATGACCGCCAAGCGGCTTGTGGGGAGCGGACCGAGATTGTGATTATGTGAAGCGGGTCTTTGGTCTTATAAGTTCTACCGATGGTGGGTAATCCATGCATGTGTTGCGGATACACGACAGCTTGTGTGAGTAGTAGCGAGTAGTAGTTACGTATGACCGACAGCTTGTGTGAGTAGACCCGCGAATGTGAATAGCTCAAGAACGAGCCTATGTGTGATAAGTGATGTGAAGTAGCTTTGGCTACAAGTGTGGCACTATGTGCAATATTACGATGTATCCGTTAATATTCGATATGTTCAACGGGAAATGACTAAGTGTAAATGACTGTGATTATGTGATGAATAAGTGTAGGTATATGTGTGTAAACTTATGAGAAATGTGCTCGATATGTGATAGAACTTTGGTAAGATTGATACGGAGTAAATGTTACAATGAAAGTTCTGAAATTTAGAAATAAAACAGTTTTGAACAGCAGCAGTTATGTGTCTTTGAAAAATCACCAAAAATGGTAGAAATTGAATTAGAATTTGAATAATATATGAAATTAAATCTTATTGAGTCTATTTTCATATGAAAGAAACAAAGAAAGAAAAGAAGTTCTGTATTTTGAGATATTTAGATTTTTGTGAGACTGGTTCAGAGTGATTTCGAGATCCCCTGTTCTGACTTGGAAAAATCATTAAAAATTGTACAAAAATAATTTTGGGACATAATTTATATATTTAGATTCCTTAATGAGTCTAGTTTCAAATGAAACAAGTTACAACATCATTTGAATTCTGTACAAGGAGAAAATTGATTCGTAGTGAAAAGTGGTCAGAATAGTCAAATAGTGAAACAGGAGAAATTTTAATGAATAAACTGTACTAATTGGCTAAGTCAAAAATTCTAGAAATTTTATGGTATAAAGATATGTGAATCTAGTTTCAGTGAAAATTTACGGATCTTAATTTGGAGTTTCGTAGCTTAAGATAAAAATAATTTAGTCACTGTGACTCGAATAGACAGCTTGCTCCAAACTTGAATAAATAATGAATTTGATTGTAGGTTTGAATGTGTTGTTTTGTAAAAATACTAAATCCATTTATTAATTATTTATATACTTACTTACTAAGCTATATGCTTACTCTCTTTTCTTTTCCTTGTTTTATAGTGTCATCAAGCTAGTTCGGGATACGGTGATCGTCGGAGATCTATTCACACTATCAGCCTTCTTTTGGTATTTTGAAAACAATATTTTGGAAATTATGGCATGTATAGAAGGCTTAATTGTTTAGTTATTTATAGTTACGAATGGTTATTTTGCTTATGGGTATTGACGAGTTATTTTGCTTATGGGTATTGACGACTATGTATGGGAAAAGTTTTAACTTTATATGGATTTTACATTTTGAATTTTGTACAATAGCTTGGATCATGTCCGGTAATGCCTCGTATCCTGTTCCGGTGACAGACCTGGGTAAGAGGTGTTACAACCTCTCTATCAACGCACTGATCAAAGGCGGCTCCAACTTGAACCCCCCGGCCTATCGTGGCCACGTGCCAAAAACCCGTTTCCCGCAGGTAATTCTCGATCAACGGCGATGGGGGACCATGCATATTGCGAATATAAATTGCAACACCCGATCTACAGACTATTTAAAAAATTATAAAATAAAAATTAATTAAAATTGCATAGACCTAAAAAATATTAAATAAAATTGAAAAATTAAAATTAAAACTTACCATTTGCATTTGCTCGACGGAGATGTGCTTGTTGTCTAGACGAAGTAATTCCTCGGCCATTGTAATATGATCGAAAATTTTAAAATTTTCCAAAAAAAATATATATTAAAAAAATTAAAAATGGCTTTTTTGTAAATAGTAAAGGACGTAGCGTGCTTTTGCTGAGGTGACACAAAGCGCGTCCCCATGGGCGCGCTTTGCTGGCATTTCCCCTCAAAACACGTTGACGTGGACGCGTTTTGATGGGAAATAGCCTTTTTCCGTAAATTTTCTAAAAGTCGGCCCAATTGCATAAATTTTTAATTATTTTGGTATATTTGGATAATTTACCCCAAACATATTTTTATTATTCATTATTATTTTTAAATAAATAAATTATTTATTTTAAATTTTAAAAATTAATGATAAATATATATATAACTCATTTTACAATTTACTGTCACCAAATAATTAAATCACATTAAACAAAAGTTACAATTAATTCTCATCAATTTATTTTAGATTTTGGTATCTAAAAATAATTGTACGATACAAAATTAATTCAATTCATTTGCATTAAACTAATATCCATTATTATTTATTTCAAGATATTATATATATTCAACTAAATGATACTTTAAAGATTATAGCAAATTTTAAGTATATATCACTATTATTTTTAAAAACAGTTACTTACGTTAATTCACAATTTATCTATTATTATTGCATAAAAAAAGTTACCTACTATTATTATTTTTGAATTAAACTTTGTAAACCTTAACATAATCACAATTGTTAAGTATCATTAAACCTTAAAATGTGAAAAATTACAATAACATTTTTTTTTTGGTGAAAAAAAAATGAATCAATTACATAAAAGTACTATTATCCTTATCTTCTTGTAACAATTCTAAAATTTCCTTGGGAGCTTCCTCAAGGACCTGTAAAGATGATTTCCAATTCAAACTGAGCTTAGCAAGTCGGTCTGCCACAAGGTTTCGATCTCTTGGTATATGAAGAACTCTCCATTGGCCTTCCGAATTCATAATCCACTTGGTCTTTCTGAGCACTGTAATTTCTGGCTCTTCCATATCCATAGCATTCAGAGCTTGGACTACCTCGAGATTGTCGGTATGAATTAAGGCCCGTCTATACCCTTTGTTAAGAAGCAACAGTATCCCATCAAGGATACTCCAAACATTCGGCCTCAAAAGATGTGCAAACACCTAAAAAGCGACCAAATCCCATAATCCAATTTCCATCATTATCTCGTATTACACCTCCTGTAGCTGCATGACCGGTATCTCTCATCACCGCACCATCAGTGGATAGAAGTACCCATGTGCTCCCAGAAATGTTAGTAAGGTTCTTGTGGGGAGCATTACTCTTATACCCACTAAGGCTTAATTCAAATTGGCAAGCCCAGCTAATGGAGACTTTCACCACTTCAATTGCCGACCAAGAGATATTCTGAAAAATGAAGAGGTTCCTATTCTTCCGGATACGCCAAGCAATTAATCCAAAGAGGCTCGACCAAGTGACTCCACTGTCCTGCAATCTCTCATAACAACTAAGATTAGAAGAAAACCAAACCTGAAAAGAGTCAGAAAGAACCTTTGCATAGATTGATTTGGAATCACGTGCATCCACACATCTTTTGCTACTAGGCAATCCCGAAGAACATGAGCCATATCCCCGAACTCATGCCCACATACAACGCAAGCATTGCTTTGACCGATACCCCTCCTCATACGCTCAGTATTTGTGAGGAGTTTCTGTTTAGAGGCAAGCCATAGAAAAAACCTCACTCTTTGTGAGCCCTGATATCTCAAGATATTCTTCCAATTGTCATCTCTAGAACTCCAAGTGTTTTCTTTTAAGGTCCAGAATGCACTACGAATCGAAAATACTCCTGTTGTTGATTGAGCCCATATCACATTATCCGATCCTGCATCAGGGTGAGGAGGGGAATGCTGATGATCCTATTAATCACATATTCAGGCAGCCATACACGAAGTAATTCCAGATTCCAGCCACTATCCGAGTTAACCAAATCTCTAACAACACAGTTTAAATCAAGGTTAGAGAAAGATGGAATTTTTGAAATGAGAGGACCCATACCTGGAATTCAATGATCCTTCCAGCATCAAACACTTGCACTATCTCCAATTGCCCAAGCCAAGTTTTCATGAAGTATTGGCCATATCTTGGCAAGAGGCTTCCATAAGTGCGAGTATTGACTCCTATTGATTGAGTCTGGTATCTGCTCCTTCCAGCCATATTTTGCCCTAATGACACAAACCCATAAAGCACTGCTTTTCGAGACTAACCCGAAACCAATCTTCATAAAAAATGACATGTTCTAATCATTCAAATGACGAAAATCAAGTCCACCTCGAGATCGTGGTTGGCAAATAGAAGCCCACCCCACTAAAGACATCTTAGGATGACCCTCTGCGCAACCCCATATAAACTGTCTAACCAATCTTTCAATTTCTGCACAGACTCCTTTAGGTATCAGCATCGACTAGATAAAATAGTTAGGGATGGAAAGAAGAACAGACTGGGCCAAAGTGACTCTTCCCACTATAGATAATTTCCTCACGTCCGAACTGTTAAGCTTACGTCTTACGTTGTCCACCACAAAACTGAAGGTACTTTTGGTAACCCTACTATGTAGGAGAGGGACTCCTAAATACAAGCCAAGATTTTGAACTTCCTGAAAACCAAACAAGTTAACAATCTGGTCACGATCCCTATTATCAATACCTTTGGAAAAGTAGATGTTACTTTTTTTGGTACTAACTCTGTGCCCCGATATTTCACAAAACTGATCTAAAATATTCTTCAATAAGCGGGCTTGGTCTAAATGAGCTTTGCAAAAAATCACCAGGTCATCGGCAAAGAAAAGATGAGAGATTACTGGTCCCGACCTTGAAAGCTGAATAGGTTTCCTCCTACGAATATCAATATCTGATTTTATAATATGACCCTACCAATCCATGCACAGCACAAATAAGTAAGGCGAAAGAGGACACCCCTGGCGGATTCTTCTGGCAGGCATAAATTTGTGGGTCGGTACTCCATTCCAAAGGATTTGCATAGAAGAGAAGGAAATTGCTGACATAATCACTGTCTTCAAAAATTCAGGCACCCTAATAGCTTCCAAGAATGCTCTTATAAACTCCCAGCTAACTCTGTCATATGCTTTCTCCAAGTCCAACTTGATGGCCATCCAATTTTTCCCATTTCTTTTGGAACGCATAGAATGAAGGACTTCTTGAGCAAGGATGATATTATCAGTTATGTTTCGGCCAACTATGAACCCAGCCTGTTCCTGTGAAATGATATTAGGGAAAACCAACTTAAAACAGTTAGCGATCACTTTCATAACCAATTTATACATAACCGAGCATAAGCTTATAGGTCGAAACTGACTAAATTCCTCCGGGAATTCTTTTTCAGGGATTAAGACAATCAAAGTATTATTCAATTCCTGTTCAATCAGTTTCCCATAGAAAACTCCTTTCACCCAGTTGCAAATATCGTTTCCAAGAATATCCCACTGACTTTGAAAGAAATGAGCATGAAATTCATCACTCCCGGGCGCTTTTAACGGTGCCATGTCAAACAAAGCCCTTTTAATTTCATCATAAGTGATTTCTCCCTCCAAAAACTTTATTTCTGATGGCTTCAATATAAGAAACCTAGTATTGGGTAGGTTTCCCTTATTTTGAGGTACTTCACCATAAAGATTCGCAAAAAACCTCACTGCTTCAGATCGAAGAATATCATGATTAGAACACCACTCACCATTGTTGACACGTAAGCTTAGAATACGATTGAATTTTCTTCTTTTGATCGTACGACTATGAAAAATTTTTGTGTTTCTATCCCCCAGATGAAGCCAGTCACACCTCGCCTTTTGACGCGAGAGCATCTCTACATGATTAAGAACATTTTCCAACTCATCCCGAATTTCCATCTCTTGTTCAGCTAAGTAGCTAGAATCATTTTTATCTAAAGCCCTTTGAATATTGTGAAGTGATAGCATAAGTTGTCGCTTGCGAGAACCCAGAAAATCGTATACATTCTTGTTCTAATCTTTGACATGAGAGGTAAAATTACTCAGAGAATCAGCCATATTCCCCCCATAGTTCCACTTTTCTTTGACAAAGGAAGAAAAGTTATGATGTTTGGTCCAATTGGCTAAAAATCTGAATGGTCTTCCTTTAGCCAGATTCATATCAGTTCTTGTGTACAAAAGAATAGGACGATGGTCTGATTTGATACGTGGGAGATTCGACACTAAGCATTGAGGAAAAGATGCCATCCATGCATCATTTGCTAGTGCGCGATCAAGTTTGACAGAGGTACCACCTCTCTGCCAAGTGAAATTAGGACCGCTGAATCCCAAATCTCGCAATTCACAATAGTCAATAAAATTACCAAATAAATTACATCTTTTACCCATGGTATGAGGACTTCGCTTATCCTCAGGAGCTAGGATTGCATTGAAGTCTCCCATTAGAATCCAAGGTATCGATTTAGGAGGCATCACAGATTTGAGCACATCCCAAAGAGTTTTCCATTTAGACCTGTCTGGATTGCCATAAACAAAGGTAAGAAAATTTTTTTATTAGAAACGTGATCATTAACAAGGAGGAGAATAAATTGAGGATGATTATGGATAATTTGAATCCGCACAGAATCTTTCCATCCTACCCAGATTCCTCCTGAAAACCCAACAGCCTCGATACGGTGAGACAAATTGAAACCCAATTGTTTAATAATGTAATTTGCTTTTTTACCACTTACTCTTGGCTCTAATAAACAAACGATATATGAATGGTATTCCGCATTATACTCACGAAATGCTCGAATAAATTTTCTACTAGCACATCCTTGACAATTCCATGAAAAAATATTCAAATTTAAAGTCATTAAAAATTTATATAAAAAGTTTTTATAAAAAAAACTTATAAAATAAGCCAAGCACTTAAAAGCCAAAACAGTGATAAAAAACAAAAATAAAAACATGTCTTACTGTTCAGGGATTTTACTCCCTTTCTGCGTCTCTTCATCTCTGGAAGAGCTACTCGAAGCAGGTAAATCTTTAATTAAATTCATGATATTTTCTGCCAATTGATTCATCTAATCCCTTAACAGGACTCGTTGGCTGCCAATATTTTTGAATCTACTACTACTGCTTGGGTGTGTTTTGTTGAGTTTCTTTGTAATATTTCTGCCTTTAGTCTTCATGCAATTCCCACGGTCGGTCAGCATTGTCCTTTTCATGCCCGCCTCGTTCTTTGAATTCTGAGTAATTATTCTATCTTTTTTATTTTCCATAAACACCACTACCGTGTGCTTACCGGCGTCAAGTCTACCCACCTCCACAGCCTCTTCCACCATCGAAGTACCTTCCTTGTTTATTTCATGGTTTGCATGAATCATCGACAGATCTTCTTCCCCAGAAACTGAACCCCCTGTTTCCTTTTGCCTTCGACATTCTGTCTCCCCCAAATTTCCTGCATTGCTGGAGCCACCGTGATTGTTAATTTGGGCGACCAGTATTGCCAGAGAGACCACCACCACGGGTTGTCAAGTCATTAAGAAGATAAACTAACATGGCCCAAATTTTTAGAGCCCAAGTTAAGACCCACAGTCGATCCCTTATTGAAGGTAAACTCGGTACCCGCGCCTACCCCAATTTTAGGCCCCATCACTTTGGATTTTTCTAAATCACTGTTATTTAGCACATTAAAACGGGAACCTTCCTTCTCTTTTCCAAAATTTTCCCTAATTTTCCGCCTTGGCCTCCTTTCAACTAACATCCATGGCCCGTAAATTTCTCCTTCCTTTACTTGTTCATCCTCGATCACATAATCATTTTCCGGTGACTTTTCCGACGTAGCTACTTCCTTTGGCATGGTGTTTTCAGAATTTCTAAAGGAGCAGTTATTCTTCACATGACGATACCTCCCACAGTGAAAGCAAATGGTCGGCAAAGATTCATATTCCACCCTTTGTGTACGCCCATTGACAAGGATTTGGGATACCAATGGCTTCTCCAAATTAATGTAGACCGCCATTCGAGCAAACCTGCCTCTTACTCTACTATCTGTGTTCAGATCCATCTTAACAACCTTTCCAACCATTTCTCCTATTTCGGCCAAAATTTTGTGTTTATACAGATAGCCAGGCAGTCCGGAAATCTAATCCATACCATTACTGTATTCAGATAAGCTTGGGATGGATCAAATTCTATCGTCCATGGTTACACAGTTAAATATTGGCCAAAAATTGTCCAAGGGCCTTCAGAAAGAGCCTTCTCACAATCTAACTTATTCTGGAATTTTACAAGAAAATATCCATTCTCTATAGCCATCATGTGTATAGGTGCCGATTGCTTCCACATGCTATGAATTTTATTCTGCAAAACAGAAAAACCAATGTTACGACCCAATAATTTTAAAACAACTGTATTATCCATATTTGATTGATCCTTTCCGAGAAGGAGATAGAGGGTACTCCATTCACAAAGGATTTCAAGATATCTCCTTCTAAAATGTCGAACTCCTCCGTTTCATTCGATTCTAAGGAACCAGTCTTGGAGGAATTTCCCACAAGCTTATCCCGCCAAGAGATTGTTGGATTCGTTGTCAGATCAATCACCATATCACTTCGGCTATTATCATCTTTATCCCTAAATCGGACCTTTTTTGGGATTAAGTCATCCCCAAGAATAGTTTCAGAACTTTCGTTTCCACAGAGAAATCATTTTTTAATTCTTATTACAATAACAAATATTAAACATTCAAATAACTATTACATCAGAATTATTTATTATAAAGTAAGATCAAATTGATAAATGGAATATTTTCTATCCCAAGTTCACACATAATATAATTGTTTTAAATTATGCAAATTCATAACCGAACTGATCAATTTAACTAACTTTATTTATTATAACTAATTATTTTTAAATATATATATCTAAAGTAGTTGTCTTATAAAAAGTAGCTTTTCCTCCTATTTCACAAGTACATAATCAATGAACGTGTTACTGAAAGGCAGTTCATAAAAACTATCCCTCACAGAATGACACTACAGAAAGGAATAATACATGATTCCTTTAAAAAAAAAAAATTTGTTGCAATAAAGCTTGAATATGCAGTCCTCCACAATCGCGCTCATGCAATAAGCCAAATGTAAAGGTCAATCCTGCAATTGAGATAGGACGAAATTATACCATGAATATTACTTCCTTTGAACGTACATGTATACTGCAAACTCTCATTCCTCTTTTGTTACTCATTTGGCCTCAACCTCATCTGCTCATATTATAACAACCCCGTGTTCGATTGTGAAACACCATCTGTGGAGTTACTTTCACTCAACAGTCGCTCCTCCACCTCCTCGAGTCTTTGCAACCATTTTAGTCCAAGGTCACATCCAGCTGTTGCTGCTATTCGAAATTGTTCTTTTGCCATTTCAACAGGGTTCCCTGCTGGGTGGTCCACATTCTTCTTTGTTCTTTTGGCAGCAGAACCCCTCTTTGAACTAAATTTTGTTAGGCATTCTGGGACTTGAGCACCTAAGAAGTGACAGCAAGAATAGTACTTTTTAACAATTCAATCAGCATATGTCAACCAAAGTGAAATGTAAATCAAGCTAGTTGTCATTTTCATTGCAATATGTTCCATTTTTACCTTCAATCCGAGTTACACCAGCTAATACATGTTAATATGATAACTTCCTAAAAACTCACTAGCTATGGTGTCAAAGGCAAATCATGAGAAGGTGCATGTGTATATTTAACCTCTAAGTAGCAGAGATCCATATGCTATAGCTGCTCCAGCATGTCCCTGCATATATTTACAAGGATAGAAGGTAAATTTGTATACTATAGAGATAAAGTGGCCAAAAATAATGCAAAGATTATACCTTTTTAGTTTTATACTACAGCAGTTGCTTAAAATAATGAGGGATAACCAGACGTCTACTTCATAATTTAGATCATTGATTTTCAAGTTTAACTATATGATTTTGTTCAATTTAGCTCATGAGGTCAATTAACAAGGTTCACAATTCCCAGTTCCCACAGCATCAGCACTCAGTTATAATGTTCAATCTGAAAAAGTCATCCGTAAACATTACTGACTAACAATTTGACAATCACGCAATAACCATAGAAGGTTCACATGCAATAAACAAAACCACAAATTATAAGAACAAAAAGAAATCTTACTTTCTCCGATGCCCGGTGGAAACACCATAATGCTGAAGAAATGTCTTTCTTAACACAGTCCCCCGTCAAGTATACAGCACCTAGAAGGTAAAGAGCACCTGGATGAAGCTACAATATAAGGAGTTCTAGTAAGGTTTCGAGAGATATCATGAAAGCAGAACATACAAGTGGCTTCTAAAGACTCGTACCTGGTCTACAGCTTTCTCCAAATAATAGAAAGCTTGTTGATCTGATTGGACATAGTCATTCTGTCCAACATAATGATCATGATGTTAGAAAGCTAAAGATGTCATTTGCAGAAAGATGTAACAGCTCACTGAGGTTTACTCCTTAAAAGAGTTCCTCAACAAAATTATTAAAGAATCATTTTAAGAAAAATGGATCCGAACCTCAACTCTTAGGCGACAACCCAATTCATATTGGGCGTCTTTATCGCCCATATCTGCAGCTTCTACTAACAAAGCAGCACCTCTATCATAATAAGGCCATTAGTTTTCACATTCATGTCCATTAGATTATTTAGTCTAACATCTAATACAAACAGGATGAGGTTACAACCAAAAAAACATTAACATGGAAATAAAACATTAGAAATCATATACATAATACAAGGATGCTAACAATCATTGAAAATTTTCACATGCATCAACTTCAGACACTAACATAATTTCAATCAATGTAGCTAACAATGGTGAGAAAAGAACACGCCAAATCTGAATTTCGTGCTCTCATAATTCAATAAAATAACTATTCAAGTAAATAACCAGACTTACATGGCTTTACATGCCCCAGGAACATGGTACTTCAAATGCAATTTGGACAGCCAATACCTAGCATGTGTATTGGAATTATCAGCTTCCAATGCCAACTCAAAATTCTCCTTTGCTGCCTAACAAAAAACATTAAAAATTAGGGAAATTAACCCTAAATAGAAAAAATATTTGTTAATAATATTGTTAAAACGATAAAGAGAAGAGTTTCCACTTATTGTGAAATACCCTTAGGAGAGGGATGAGGCGTTTATCATTGAGCTCGCAGTAATCAATAACTCTGTCAACTTCTTTCAAGGCACTCCACCCTTTTGCTATTAACTCCATTGCTTTCTTGTTTCTGCTATGCATCCCCCTCTTTAACAAAAAAAAAAAAAAATACAAACCCACAATTGTAAATTTAACAATTCGAATGAAAACGTATTGGGAAAGTGAGAAATTTGAAAGAGAAAAAGAGAGAAAAATGACCGACGTGTGGATTAAACTGAATAAAACTGAGAGTGGCATATTTGGCTGTTGATTTTGCGAAGAGCTGTCTCAGCATCGTCTCCCTAAGTGACTGAGTTTGTGAAGAAATGGCTTCTCTGTACTCTTTTTTTTTTTTTTTTTTTTTGTTGTTGTTGATAGTGCTCGAATGCAGTTGCAGCACTTCCCGTTTAGGCTTAACTTTTATTGGGCCAGGCTATCACTGATGGATAGTCCATTTCCAAGTGAAACCCATTATTTTGATATTTAAACAGTGAAAACTGGCCTTATTTTAGGGTTTTTTTTTTTTTTTTTTTTTGTGGTTAATTAAGTTAAAAATTAATATATCTATACTTCTATGCTATACTTTAAACATCTGATTAATTTAATATCATGAGTTAATTGAATATAAATTCAGTTAAAAAAATATTTAAATGATAATTTTTTTACAAAGTAAATTATATTATGAAGAGGGTGTTCTTAATATAAAATCAATAAAAACTCAAATATATATATTAGGACTTGAACCTATGATATTATGATTTTTAAATATTCGACTCCACAACTTCCCTCTTTTTTTTTGGGGGGGTAAAATAAGGGTTATTTAAAAACTAGCTAGTACATTTAATTGTTGAGATAAACAAATATTGCGATATCTTTTAATATAATTGAATAAAATTATCGTGAACGTGTCATAATTTAATTTGAATGAGCATCTCTATCAATGTTAAACTTTTTATTGAGGTATATTATTTTAATGGTGTTTTTATCGTTTTATATATTTCATGTACAAAAATAAAGATATAAATGCACATAATAGAATTAAAATAAAATTTTTCATAATTTTTAACATTTGTATTTTACGATTCAACCAAAACCTCATTTATTAATCGTATGAATTTTTTATAATTATATTTCTATGTAATTCTATTTATTTCCATGCCATAATCCAATTTTTATCACTCTTAATTTTCAATTAAAATGCAATATCTTTGGCAAGTGCCTTCAAAATGGTAAATTTTCATTTTTAATCATTTAAAAAATCTAAAATTATAAGTTAACACAGATAGTGAAATTATATCTTAATTCTTTAAAATAATAAAATTTTAAATTGATATAACGATAAAATTACACTTTTACCCTTAAATAGAAAAATAAACGCACTTCAATATACTCAAATTAACGTCACATTAACAAGAGTACTAATATCAATCTATTAACATTCAATCAACTTCAAAGATTTAGTTATTATATATTGAAAGCCAATTTCTTTTTATTATTTAACGTTAAACCCATTAATTATTTGAATATTATTTTTTTCTGACGTAACAATACACTTGACCTTCGAATAAATCAAACATGGATCACATTATTTTAATTATATATTTTAATTTACATTGAATAAAACTTCCAACTAATTTTATTATGATTTGTAGTCAATAATTCAAGAAAATGTGTTCACAAAAAGACTGCCATTTTGGACTTAGCCAAAGCCTTGACATTTTATTTTAATTAGTTTGAATTATTCAAATGCTTACTATTTAATTCAATCATTTAATAATCCATTCATTACACGGAAGTGTGAATTTAAATCAAGAGTTTAATAATAAAAATACAATTACCAAAATTTTATTTTATTTTATCTTAACAACAGATAAATTATTGAGCTCCTTTAAGTTATTTTTTGACCCATCTAAGTACTTAAATTTTGAATTTCTTACCGAACTAAGTATCTGCCTTAAAAAAAAATCCAGCCAACGGGATCGTGCCATGTCATTTGAAACAGAATAAATAAACTATAAAATAGCTCAAATACCCAACTTAAATACTTCTGGTTCAATTAAGCCTTGTTTTAAAGCAGGTATTTCAATTTATAGACCATGAACTATAAAATAATTTCCCAGTCCAAATCTTTGAATCAATGCTTTAAAAGATTGCAAAAAATGAAGGTACGTATAATAAAGTAAAAAAAATTCCCAAAATCCCATTATTTTATATAACATTTGTGGGTTAAATTCCATACTTGTCATTTTCCTTTCTCCTACTCTCTCATATACTTACAACACCACATTGAAAAAGTCGTATTTCCTCACGCATCTTTGGACTCAACGTCCCTCCACCTTGTTCCAATAAAATCCCTCTAACAACTCCCCCCTACCCCCCACAAAATTCCAGAACAAGAAGGGCGGAGGAGAAGAAGATGGATGGTTTGCAGAGGTCTACGACGTCGTTTAGGAGACAAGGGTCGTCGGGGTTGGTATGGGATGATAAGTATTTATCGGGAGATTTGAACCAAATGAGGGCTAACGGCAACCACCAAGAAAATAAAGAAAACCGAGGGTCGTCCCACGGTATGATGAGACGAAGCAGATCCGACGGAGGTAGTGGAAGTATGTACCGCACGACGAAAGCAGCATCGCCTAACGTGGACCCCCCTTCTCCGAAGGTATCCGGATGTGGTTTTTGTGGTGTTTTTGGCAAACCGGAGGCCGCCAAGAAAAGAAGATCAAACAAACGTAAGTCATGATGAATATCATAATACATATAGCTTAATTTTTGTATATGCTTTTTGAATGTGATATATACGGCTTATGGGATTCCCTTTTCCAATTACGTGTGTGCTGCGCTTAGAAAACATGTAGAAATTCCATGTGAAAACCATTTCGTTAAACTGAAGGACACAAACCTCAAACTTATGTCTTTTGGTTTGTTTTTCAACAGCTTATGTTTGGTTATAGAGTTGCTTTCTTTTGTGAGCTTTGGGTTGATTTTTTTAATTCCTTTGTATAAATTTGTTCTCAACGTTTTTATGCATTCAATGTTTCAATGTATACCAAAAGAAACTCAGTTATAATTTATTAATCTATCACAAACCCCCCCCATTAGGAACTATTCTTTTTCCATTTGTAGTTGGTAATTGATAAGGTAGCCGACTTTTTATTTGTTTGTTACCCAATAGTCTCTGCAGTTTAATTGATTAGCTGCCGCTCACCGATCCTATCATCTATCACCTAAAATACCTCCACATATGATTTTGCCACCTGCCCTTCCCTCTTGTTTTTTTAATGAAGAACAAATTTGATGGGATTTTCTATCTCTCTCTTCATGTATTCCCTCTCTTATCTTCACTTTGACATAAAATAAAAACCAACAAGTTTAGATGAGACACAAAATATGGTGTAATTCTAGAAACTGAATTTTCCCATTGTTTTATTAGACGAATTTATAGAGGTGACAAAAATTTCCCAAAATTCGATCCAATTTTTAGTTTTTTTTGGAAAATAAAAAAAATCACTGATTTTTGTACTTTATTCAATTTTAAATTGGACGATAATTACATTAATCATTGTTAGATCTTAAATTTTGGATGAAGTTATACTCTTCATACATATGGTTGTTGACCAAGTGATAACCAAGAGAATTTTTTTTAAAATTTTACAATAAAATTAAAAATGATTGTTTATTAGGGTTTGGCTTAATGGTTTATGTGCGGACTTGATATTTATATTAGAATTGTTGGATATATGATATGTTAACTAAAATCAATTATTCAATGATATATAAATAATTGATTACGATTCACACTAACCTTATATTAAATATGATATTTAAATTTAATTTAGTTATTTAAGCACCTCCGGTTGTGGTGAGTTAAGCTAGTTAGCACTTTGAAAGGTTTTGATTGAAGTACCTAGTCATGTCCAACACTCTTAAGCTTCCAAATTTAAAACCGATTATTAGAAGACCTAAAAGCATACAACAACATTAATGAACTAAATTATTCAATTACACTTTCTTGGCTTTGTTTATGATACATCTTTTTGTAACACTAACAATTATTTAAAAAAAAATTCAAACTAAATAATATAAACATAAAATCTAAAATTTATATCAATTATAATTTCTCTTAGTTCATCCAATATTATTGGGTTAGTCGACGTACATATTTCGTCATCGGTGGCTTCTTCTTTGTAAGGAAAGATTAATAATAAATTAAGATTACCCCTTGCCCAACGACAGCTACTCGATTAAATAAGATCAAGAGAAAGACCCAAATTCAGACTCTCGGAGCTCTTCATATTTAAAGTTACGTTAAATGAACAGTCCGATCCATCCACCCATCAATACACATTGCTATCATACTCAACCTATCAGCAGCCACAGATGGGCAAAAATGGTCAGTCTGGCTCCAAATCATGCTTGCTACAAATACATGTTTGCCGCCGATTTGTGATTAAATCATTTCCCTTTACTTTTTTTCAAATTAGATGAAATTTTTTTTTAACAAATTTTTTTATTATACAACTTCTTTTTTACATAATTATCATAGCCCTTCTTCAACTCATAACTAGAATATAATGTGCTTCATTGTACTCGAACTTATATCTTCCTATATTGACAATAATGCGTTTTCTAATATCTTATTAAATGAGTTCATTTTCAGAAAAAGATAATAATAATAAAAAAGTCAGTAAAACAACAAAAAACTATAACCTGTCACTATTTGTATTAAAAATGATGTAAATCTAGTAGTTAGTCAAATCTTTCCCATCTAAAATACTATTTTTTAGTATTAAATTGTTATTAGGTATGCAAATTGTCCTATCCTTTGAATTATTAATGGTAATCTATTAGATAATGAGTCATCATTAAAATAAAATAATTTGTGTAGGAATTTATAATAATCTTTCACAGTTACACTATTACAGTAATTTGTTTAAAAATTTACAAACATCATGCTGAAGAAAAAAAGAGAGTTTTTGATTAATAGCCTTCAATTTTCTATTTAACTCTTAATTTTCAACCCTCCTAACTTTTGTTTTAAATATTAAAATGTACAACTTCTCCATTGAGAAATAAAGAAAGCAACCTGTTGAATGTGTAACAAATGAGCCGAAATTTGAGCCCACAATACAATGCCAGGCCGGTCCATAAACTTTATCAAATTCCTACATTAGAGAAAAGAAGAAAAAGTAGTAACCATGAGACATACATATTAGGACAAAAAGAAGGTAATCAAAATGATTAAGAGCTCATGAGACAGATTGGACATAATTTGACATTATAGTAGTTCTACACATGCAAATAACTCAAAGGAGGTAAAAAAAAAAAAAAGATTATTTGATTATTAGAACATGATGCTGTTTGTATTTGATAATTGATATGAGTTTTTGAGGTTCCTCTTGCTGGTTTTTACACATGGGCTGCTGGATCATGATCTGATCTTATTATGGATTCCCATACTCGAGGTTTCAAAGCTGAAACTCTTTTATTCTACTGTATTTACTTGTGTGTAATTGACTGAAATCTATTTCAATATTTGCAAGCATAGTTAATGTGAAAAACCCCCAAATTTCTTACTGTTTTTATATTAAATATTCTTGTATTTTGTCTCTACTATATTAAAAATTGATCCCTATACATCAATATGAGGTACACGCTACACGTTATGTGTCACTATTTAGTTATTCCGTCAATCACACTAAATTTTAACAATACAAATAGATAAATCTTTTTAATAAAAAAGATCAAATTACTCTTTAATCTAAAGTATAAACATTAATTTATATATTTTTAATAAAAAAATAAAAACGCAATTCTAACTGCTGATATAATTACCTTTACACTAATTTTACGGCAACAGATGTAAACCCAACCCCTTTGAGCCAACAGATCAGTAAGTTAATGTTTTGTTTATAATTTTCATGATTTAACTTTTTGAAAGGAATGGGAAAAAAAGAACACCTAGTCAATGGTTCCATGTGCCTCTTAACACCTAGATTCTGCTGAAAGAAACAGATCAGAAAGAAAGTCATATAATTTCTTTTTCTTGCAGAGTTGTTGTCTCCTTCTTGTGACTTGTGAGGTTTCATGAATAATCCTCTCAATCATTCAAACTCAGGCAATTCCAAAAAGAAACACCAATAGCATATATATTCACAAACAACTTCGATTTCCAAATATGAAAAGAATTGTTAAAATTGAGACATACCTTCTTGATGTTATAAGCGACGTGCCTTGTGCTAAACTTCTCTAAACTATCGTAAGTTCTTCTGGCACAGCGGAAGGCATGCACTTGCATGAACCCTGGCATGTCGGCAACCAAAACTTTCACCTGAAGAAACGAAATCACTGATGATAAATTCGTTTCAATGTGGGAGACTGACTTTCTTCCTTCGACAACTACCACCTTTCCTCCGCCGCCTTCCTCTCCTTCGGTACCTTCTTTTTCGATTCCTCTCCGGCCAGCTTTCTCTATAGCATGACCATTTTCCAGTTTATTCAACAATAAACTCTGCGAAACCGGCTTGTTGTTATTTACCAGTACAGCAGGCTCTGATTTCGGCTTCTGACTTTTAGCATTGGACCTATAAAAAGTGCTCAAGAAATCTCCTAATTTCTTATGCTTTTTCTCTTTGGAAGCCATTAATCTTTCTCACTCTCTCTGTGTCTGGTTGTAATAATGTTGTTTTGGTCTATGAAGTCAAGCCACGAAGGTGCATGAATATATATAATGTGAGCAGGGGTGGTGTTGGGAATCATTAGGCAAAAAGAATACCGATATACATAAAATAATAATGATTAGAAAGTGGGTGGGATTAATTATATAGGCAAACCATGTGTTATTGCCTGTGATGAAGGATAAATATTTGATGGGTTTTTTTCAATCAAAATTAACAGTCTATGTGGCAGTAGCATATTTGTCTCCAATGAGATTGTTTACTCAAGAACCAGCACCCATATGGACTCACCTTATACTGCACCGTCTCTTTCCACAAGCTACCTACCGAAACTGTCGCTTTCAGACTATGATTAGAGATATATTGCAATTAGAATCTAACCAAAGAAGTTTATAATTAGACCAAAATCTATGATAAAATTGGATTCAATTACAGCTAAAATGATGGGTATACTTCTGGTAATAAAAGACAGAAAGCCCATGATCAACTCCTGGTTGATGAGTTTGCAATATGCAATCTGTTAAAGAAATTGTGGTTCTATCTAATAGATATAATTCCACAAAGGTATAGCCACCTGTTCTTAGTCTGGCTCTAAACTTGTTTGCCTTTGTGATTTAATTTGTATAATGTTTTCATCAACAAAATATTATTTCCACTGGGTTTAAACATAAAGGATAAAATATATCATTTTCATACGTCTTACCATATGTAGGGAGGGAGGCATATAAATTTTTTTAATAAGACAAGTCAAACTTATTATCATTGAAATAAAATTGAATCATTTAAATTTTAGAATAATTATTTTATATACAAATTATAAAAATTGGATGAGTGACGTAGATGGGGTGGCATTTGAGGATGGACCACATAAATTCAATTTAATCATTCTATTTATTAACATGTCAGTAGTCGGCTATTAAAAAAACATCACTTCAACCAAAGGTGAAAGGGCTACAACTATTTTAGTTTCATCCTATACCATAGTAGCACGCTTCACACTGCAACGTTCTCTCGATTTCAGTGAAATCGACTTCGAAACATGGGCACAGCATGTGCATTTCTTAATAGTTGATGTTCACTTTCATCAAATGTTTTATAGTAATAATATAATTGTTCAAATTTCAAATTCACATAACACTGTAATTTAATCATCAGTAATTCTTCTACTGATCTTCCTCATCAAATTGAATCTCACAAAAAGCGAATCAAGAAAATTTCAGAATTTATTATTTAATGAAAAAGGATGGGGATAATATTTTTTCAGTATGTAATGATTTTGAGGCTATGATATGGTGTACACGAATGGCCCCTCACATTTTGATCTTTGGAGACAAGCGAAGCCAGAGACCTTAAAATTATGCAATCATATATTTATATGTTCTTTTCTTTCAAAAGTGTACCTAAAATAAAATGGCATGACATGAATATTGATTGAAATTTTTGGATTCTGGTTGTTTATCCTTAGAATAATACTAATCATTTTTAGTTTATGTTTCATGTAGGGCTTGAGCTTACAAAACCGAGAATGGCCCCCTTATTAATTGTTGCCTAAAAGCACAACACATTTAACCATTTTATTTGGATGGTCGTTGATTAGAATAAAAAAAAGAAGCTACAACTATCTTAGGAGTTAGATTGTTATTCAATAAACAAATAAATTAGTTGCTATATATATTAAATCAAATAGTAAATTGGTACTTTCTGTTAAAAAATTTATTTATTTTTACTATTAAAAACGAATGGGGTTAACAAAATAACCAAACTATTTTTGTCTCAAGACAATGACAAATTAAAGTTAAATTTGTTCTAGGCCTTGAGACAATAGAACCTTTTGTCTTGAGACATTCAAACATAGAAGTTAAAATAAGAAAACAATGGAGGTTTGTCTCGAGACCAATTTCGAGACTTGAGGACTTTTTTCTCGAGCCATAGACTCCAAGGTCTTGAGACATGATTTCTTCGAAGCAAAAATACCAAAAATAAATTAAGATCTATCTCGAGATATGGAGTTCTCTATTTCGAGACATCATGCTAAAATTTAATATAAAAAGTTGGATTTGAATCCTAACTTCGTTTTTAACCCCCATACAACCCCTGAATATACAAAATGTGATGAATTGGTACTCGTATACTTGATTTATAAGTGTATATTGAGTATGTATGGATATTTACTTGTTTGAATATTTCGATACTTGCTAAATGATATTGAATTAGTTAAATGATTTGATTAGGTATCGTATTTAGTAGTTTGTGTACATCATTATGATATACAGAGACCAATTGTTAACAATAAAAATATATGATTTTTTAACAAAAAGACCAATTTGCTCTTTGATCTAACATATAGGTAGTAATTTACCCTTTTTTTAATAAAGAGCTTAAAATATAATCTATCTCTTGATATAAGAACTTTCATTTATGAAAAGAATTTTATTTTACTTTAATGATAAAGTGACCTTATATATTTCTATCATTTAAAAATAGAAATATATATTTACTTCATTTCATGTGAGTGTAGCATCACGATTCCTAATATTTATTATTTGATACAATTACTAGAACTACTTATAGTCCCTCCCTAATCTTTATATAAAAAGATAATACAGTTCAATGCAGTCAAACCCACATTCTCCTACACTATCAACAATGCCTATACCGGCCGGTATCATTCAAATATAGATAACACATACAATTTATTAACTATATAATTAAAATTCATCAACATACCTGTAATGGCCTAAATTCAAGGTTATTGGAATAATGGTTTCGCAACCATAAATCTGATTTAAATAGAAATTTATTTCAATATATTTGCATGAATATTTATGTAACACCCCTTACCCGTATTCGACACCGAAATAGGGTACGAGGCATTACCGGAATTACAAATTTATTTATCAAAAATTTTATATCATTTAACATTTATTTTTGAAACCAATCAAAAATCAAACATATTATCCCTTAAAACATATTTATTTTTCTTATTTCATGACTTACTTGAATTTATTTCTCGTCTCAACATATTTAATTACCTTTTATTTACATATTACAGATAATCACATATTGACATGTCATGATAAATATCATTCTCTTGCCGTTTATTCATAAACATATATTAGTTAATTCATTATATCAATATTTCACGTGCTATCAACTTATATTTCCTTATATCACATATTTAAAGTTACACGAACTTACACAGCTAAATTTGCGAAATACCAAGATTCAAGGGCATTTTGGTAATTTCCCATTTTCATCGATTTTTCAACCGATCTTAATCTAATTAATAATTTCATTCAATTTTGCAATTTTAAATAATAAAATAATCCATTCCATGTAAATTGGTCATCTCCAACATTTATACAAAACTAATCATAAACTTTTACTTTTATTCAATTTAGTCCCTGAGCCTAAAACATTACAAATTAGCCATGCTAGCTGAATATTCATACATATTTTTCCTCCTCCTCCTCTCCATTCCACATCCTTAATGTATATAGCATTCTATAAGTAACATTATCAATAATTTTCAACATTTACTTATGTGAATATTTAAGCTGTCCATGCGTGTCATAGTCACTAAATTATTTTTATCTGGAGCTACAGAACTCCAAATGAAGAACCGTTAATTTTTCTTGAAACTAGACTCATATATCTTTTTACTATAATTTTTCCAGAATTTTTGGTATGGCCAATCAATACCAGATTATTCTTAAAGTTTCCCCTGTTTTACTGTTTGACTGTTCTGACCTCTCTTCACTACGAATCAAATTACTCTTCATACAAAATTCATATGACCTTCTTGTTTATTTCATTTGAAAATAGACTCATTCAGGATTCTAAAAATATAAAGTTAAGCCCCTAATTATTTTTCTCCAATTTTTATGATTTTTCAAAGTCAGAACAGGGGATCCTGAAATCACCCTGAACCAGTTTCACTAAAATTTAAATATCTCATAATACAGAACTTATTTGATTTCTCTATTTCTTTCATATGAAAGTAGACTCAATAAGCTTCAATTTCATATCTTACTCAGCTTCTAATTCCACTTCTACGATTTTTGGTGATTTTTCAAAGTTACTCTACTGCTGCTGTCCAAAACAGTTTTGTTATAGCTTATTTTACAATTAAATCCTTTACCCAATTCTAACTTCAAATTCTTTCAATTAAACCACTAATTCATCATTTTATTCATCATATGCTATATTCAACAGCTTTAAAACTTCAAAAACTTCAACTTAAATTCATCAAAACTTTGTTCTAAAACTTATAAAACATCAAAATTAAAAGAGAAGGACTAAATTAACTTACCAATTAAACTTCCAAGCTTCAAACCATCAATTTCTCCTTTTTCTTTCTTTCCCTTTTTTCTTCCCCTGCTTTCGTCTTGTTCTCTGTTTCATTTTCTGGTATTCTTCTTTTACTTCTTTTGGTTTATATATATATAATAATATAATAATATAATATAATATAATATAATATAATAATATACTTTTAAAAATCTGAGATTTTCTTACGTTAACCGCCTCAACTATGCAAAATGGTAAAATTACCATTTTGATCCTTCATAATTTCTTTTAATCTATAATTTAACTTTTACTTTCATTTCAGTTTAGTCCTTTTCATTTAATTTCCTACCCAAACGTTAAAATTTTCTAACGAAAGTTTAATAATAACTTAATGACACTCCATAAATATTTTTAGAAATATTTATGGCTCACTTTATGAATTCGAGGTCTCAATACCTCGTTTTTGGCCCAATTTTTTCTAATTAATTCTTTCAGTTCACAAAATTCACTAATTTTAAAATATTTCTAAAATCACACTTAACTTATAACTATCGATTAACAAAATTTTCTAACTTTTCGTCGATTTAGTGATCTCGAATCTTTGTTCGACACTATTAAAATTGGGCATTACAATTCTTCCCCTAAAAAAAATTTCGTCCTCGAAATTTCCTTATTATTTTGATCATGAACTTCGTTATTTCTATAATTCTATAGCTCCTTTGTGCACATATTTATCGATTTATCATTTATATCCATTCCATATCCTTTCAGTTTGCAATTCATTTTTAATTCAATATTGCGAACATACCTTATATATAAATAAAATTACTTACCTTTTATAAGAGGCCCAATAGATTCAATAGAATACTTAAGATATATGAAACAAATATAGAAGTGTATTATTATTTACTATTAATCGAGATAGCACTTGATGAGAACCAAAGTGTTATTATCGAGAATGCGCTAAAGTTCCTTAATGGTATACCACTAATATCTTAGTAGATTTAATCTCATTTACTTGGGAAAATTACATTATACACGCATGTCACTTTTACAATTTTAACATAATGCTTTTACATATCATTTTTTTTCCAATTTCACTTAAATGTATTCACAAATAAATTTAATTTCACTTCCTCTTCAATATACAATTCAATACTAATATTTATCCATCGATTAATTCGGTTTCCATTTAATTCATCAATAACGCTTACCTCATACTTCACTTACTATACGCATAATTTAAATTTAACATTTAATATTAAATAGTAAACATCAAGCATGCAACAATATAAGTCATATGTGTTAATTTATACTTTAATTTCATACCTCAACAATAGCATTTCATCAAATAGCATCATATATCATCTATATTATTTTTAATCAATTCATAAACCTTTGGTTCAAGTTTTCAATCTCATATCTCAATTTCAATTTACATTTCAATTCCTAATTCCACTTTTCCATACTTTCAATAGTTTAACCGATCAAATTCAATCGATTTTTCTCATTTCGTTTATTCAATGATTTCAATAATAATAATTTGATATTTTAACAAATTTATGAACCTTAAGTTCATACTTCAATTCTCACATTTCAATTCGATTCACAATTCAACTCATAATTTCTTACTCATATTTTCAATAGTTCAATCGATCAAATTTATTTAGTTTTTCTCATTTTAGTTATTCACCCTATTAACAATCCGGACTTTGTGAGATACACTGATTCCAACCCAAACACACCAAGACGGCACATTGTGCCTTAATAGCGATTACACAATATACGACACACAAAGTGTCGAATCGAATGCTGATAACGATAATGATGAGTCGGCATGTAAGTGCTCGATCGATCAGTAGTTTCGGCAAAAACCTGCACTCTTCCATATCCTATAGCATGTCAATTATATCCGACTAGTCCGACAAGTTAATAGGGAGATCAATTCTCATTTCATTTTTTTTTCTATTTCAAATTCACTTTTCCATTTCCTAATCAGTATATAATTCAATGATTCACTTTGTTCTCATTTCACTTTCTTAGCCCAAAGTAGACTTTATAGAACACACCGGATATACGGAACAGATCTGAGAGGTGCATTATGATGCACAAGTGAACAGAGAGCACCAATGTGCTAATAATCAGAGAGCACCAACGTGCTAATAATCAGAGAGCACTGACGTGCTAATATCGGAGAGCACCAATGTGCTAATATCGGAGAGCACCAATGTGCTAATATCAGAGAGCACTGACGTGCTAATATCGGAGAGCACCAATGTGCTAATATCGGAGAGCACCAATGTGCTAATATCAGAGAGCACTGACGTGCTAATATCGGAGAGCACCAATGTGCTAATATCAGAGAGCACTGACGTGCTAATATCGGAGAGCACCAATGTGCTAATATCAGAGAGCACTAACGTGCTAATATCGGAGAGCACCAATGTGCTAATATCAGAGAGCACTAACGTGCTAATGTTCCTTAATATCCCAGTAGTTCTAAATTTCGTCTACTTGGGCATTAAAGCTGAATCTCATATATTTAAATAATTCACATAAATATTTCAAAAAGGATAAATAACAATAATTTAAAATTCTTGTAGTACTTACAACAAAAAGGTTGAAATGATATATGTTATTCTTCCTTCACTCCTTAACCTTCTCTTTTCCTTTTCCTTCAATTCGGTCCTCTCCTTTCTTTCTCAAATTGATTTCATATAAACATATAACATTTATATGTAAAAAGTAATCAAATAAACTTTCTATATTATTTAACAAAATAAGCATGTATAATATATTTTTATTCAATTCGTATTTTTAATTTATTGTCTAATCAAATTTAAAATCACTAATTACTTTTCAATCAATATACATTTCAATTACTCACATATTTTCTTTATTTAATTTAATTTGCCTTCAAATATTCAAATAATTCATAATTGATTCACGTAATTTAAATAACTTTCTAATTTTCAGTTCATTCTACTTTCACTTCTTATTTCAACTAGATTTCACGAAGATTGCAGTAATTCTTCATAGTTTAATGCAATACACATAACAATATTCAATAACTTCATGATTCAATTCAAGACACAAAATAATATTGATGATTCCATAATTGATTCGAAGATCGGTCTCAACTCGAAGACTCAATCTTAAATTTATCATTTTACTAAATACTTACCTTAAAATACTTACCACACATAATTAATAAATTACACATAATAATGATAAAGTTTAAATTATAATGATACAAATATCATCAAAGTCGGAACATATCACATTATCTCAAGTTATATATTAATAATAGCATATATTTCTAGACTTCACATATACTACATTTGGTCCGAGAACCGACTAAACCTAAGCTCGATACCACTAAATGTAACACCCTTACCCGTATTCGACACCGAAATAAGGTGCGAGGCATTACAGGAATTACAAATTTATTTATCAAAAATTTTATATCATTTAACATTTATTTTTGAAACCAATCAAAAATCAAACATATTATCCCTTAAAACATATTTATTTTTCTTATTTCATGACTTACTTGAATTTATTTCTCGTCTCAACATATTTAATTACCTTTTATTTACATATTACAGAGATAATCACATATTGACATGTCATGATAAATATCATTCTCTTGCCGTTTATTCATAAACATATATTAGTTAATTCATTATATCAATATTTCACGTGCTATCAACTTATATTTCCTTATATCACATATTTAAAGTTACACGAACTTACCTGGCTAAATTTGCAGAAATACCAAGATTCAAGGGCATTTTGGTAATTTCCCATTTTCATCGATTTTTCAACCGATCTTAATCTAATTAATAATTTCATTCAATTTTGCAATTTTAAATAATAAAATAATCCATTCCATGTAAATTGGTCATCTCCAACATTTATACAAAACTAATCATAAACTTTTACTTTTATTCAATTTAGTCCCTGAGCCTAAAACATTACAAATTAGCCATGCTAGCTGAATATTCATACATATTTTTCCTCCTCCTCCTCCTCTCCATTCCACATCCTTAATGTATATAGCATTCTATAAGTAACATTATCAATAATTTTCAACATTTACTTATGTGAATATTTAAGCTGTCCATGCGTGTCATAGTCACTAAATTATTTTTATCTGGAGCTACAGAACTCCAAATGAAGAACCGTTAATTTTTCTTGAAACTAGACTCATATATCTTTTTACTATAATTTTTCCAGAATTTTTGGTATGGCCAATCAATACCAGATTATTCTTAAAGTTTCCCCTGTTTTACTGTTTGACTGTTCTGACCTCTCTTCACTACGAATCAAATTACTCTTCATACAAAATTCATATGACCTTCTTGTTTATTTCATTTGAAAATAGACTCATTCAGGATTCTAAAAATATAAAGTTAAGCCCCTAATTATTTTTCTCCAATTTTTATGATTTTTCAAAGTCAGAACAGGGGATCCCGAAATCACCCTGAACCAGTTTCACTAAAATTTAAATATCTCATAATACAGAACTTATTTGATTTCTCTATTTCTTTCATATGAAAGTAGACTCAATAAGCTTCAATTTCATATCTTACTCAGCTTCTAATTCCACTTCTACGATTTTTGGTGATTTTTCAAAGTTACTCTACTGCTGCTGTCCAAAACAGTTTTGTTATAGCTTATTTTACAATTAAATCCTTTACCCAATTCTAACTTCAAATTCTTTCAATTAAACCACTAATTCATCATTTTATTCATCATATGCTATATTCAACAGCTTTAAAACTTCAAAAACTTCAACTTAAATTCATCAAAACTTTGTTCTAAAACTTATAAAACATCAAAATTAAAAGAGAAGGACTAAATTAACTTACCAATTAAACTTCCAAGCTTCAAACCATCAATTTCTCCTTTTCTTTCTTTCCCTTTTTTCTTCCCCTGCTTTCGTCTTGTTCTCTGTTTCATTTTCTGGTATTCTTCTTTTACTTCTTTTGGTTTATATATATATAATAATATAATAATATAATATAATATAATATAATATAATAATATACTTTTAAAAATCTGAGATTTTCTTACGTTAACCGCCTCAACTATGCAAAATGGTAAAATTACCATTTTGATCCTTCATAATTTCTTTTAATCTATAATTTAACTTTTACTTTCATTTCAGTTTAGTCCTTTTCATTTAATTTCCTACCCAAACGTTAAAATTTTCTAACGAAAGTTTAATAATAACTTAATGACACTCCATAAATATTTTTAGAAATATTTATGGCTCACTTTATGAATTCGAGGTCTCAATACCTCGTTTTTGGCCCAATTTTTTTCTAATTAATTCTTTCAGTTCACAAAATTCACTAATTTTAAAATATTTCTAAAATCACACTTAACTTATAACTATCGATTAACAAAATTTTCTAACTTTTCGTCAGATTTAGTGATCTCGAATCACTGTTCCGACACTATTAAAATTGGGCTGTTACAATTTATATGATAGGAAATATTTTTATAAATATTTATAAAATGTTAGTAATGTGGTATTAAACTTTCGTTAGAAAATTTTAACGTTTGGGTAGGAAATTAAATGAAAAGGATTAAATTGAAAAAGGTGTAAAAGTTTAATTATAGATTAAAAGAAAGTATAAAGGACCAAAATGACAATTAAGCCATTTTGTCTAGTTGAGGCGGTTTATTGTGAAGAAAAACTGAGATTTTTATGTTAATATATATTATTATATTATTATATAATAAAGATATTTTAATATATTATATTATATTGTTATTATATATATTATAAAGAGAAAGTAAAAGAAAGAACAGAAAAGAAACAGAGAGTAAAGACGAAACAGAGAAGAAATAGGGGAGAAAGAAAGAAAAAGGGAGAATAGAGTTTTTAAAGCCTGGAGTTTAATTTGGTAAGTTAATTTAGTCATTTTCTTTTAATTTTGATGCTTTATAAGTTTTAGAACAAAGTTTTGATGAATTTAAGTTGAAGTTTTTGAAGTTTTAGAGTTTTTGAATATAGCAGATGATGAATAAAATGATGAATTAGTGGTTTAATTGAAAGAATTTGAAGTTAGAATTGGATAAAGGACTTAATTGCAAAACAGGCTATAAGAAAACAGTTTTGGGACAGCAGCAGTAGAGTAAGTTTGAAAATTCACCAAAAATCATAGAAGTGGAATTAGAAGTTGAGTGAGATATGAAATTAAAGCTTATTGAGTCTATTTTCATATGAAAGAAACAATGAAACAAAAGAAGTTCTGTATTTTGAGATATTTAGAATTTTGTAAGACTAGTTTAGAATGAATTCGAGTTCCTCTGTTTTGACTTTAGAAAATCATAAAAAATTGAAGAAAAATAATTAGGGGCTTAAATTTATATATTTGGAATCCTGAATAAGTCTATTTTCAATAGAAAAAACAGAAACATCATCTGAATCTTGTATGAAGAGATAATTAATTTTTAGTGAAGAAGGGTCAGAACTGCCAGACAACAGAATAGGGGTGACTTTGATGAATAAAATGTACTAATTGGCTAAACTAAAAATTCTGGAAATTTTATGGTATGAATATATGTGAGTCTAGTTTCAGGAAAAATTAACGGTTCTTCATTTGGAGTTCTTTAGTTCGAGAAATAAATAATTTAGTGACTATGACTCAAGTAGACAGATTTGAACAAACTAAAAATAATAATAGAATTATAGAAAATGCTACATGAGAACATGAAATGTATTGAATTGATGATTGAATTTATTTATTTAGATCCGGAAAACTCAAATACGAAGCTAGATCAAGGAAAGGAAAAAGTCCCGGATTAGTAGATTTTGTAAACGAACTAGTATCAAGGTAAGTTCATGTAACTTGAATTATATTCTTAAATGTTTGAAATGTATGTTATTGATGTGAATATAATTTGAATGCTCATTGTATGAAAATTAATGATACATTGGTATATTTGATAAAAAGAGGAAGAAATCCCGGTTGAATGAAAGGAAAATTTGATGGATCTCTGAAAAAGAATTGACGGTAAAAAGGATCTAGCCCGGACGGGTGATCCTATCTTGATATAGCCCTCCCGAAGAATATGTGGAAAATGGATTTAGCCCGGACGGGTAATCCGAATTAGGGTCTGAATTTAGCCTGGACTGGTAATTCAGATCCAAGCTCATTAGAGTAATTGTCGTTGCAGGGGATTTAGCCTGGACTGGTAATCCCGACAATACTCTATGAGTTTATATTACAGGGGATTTAGCCTGGACTGGTAATCCCGCTGTAAGGATGAGGTTCGCGGGAGTGTGCTCTCTGAAATGGAAATGTGCGCACATGAATATGAATTGACGGGACGATTCGATTTGTACACTAAAGTGTACCTATGAAAATCCATCGAAAATTCCAAGAAATTCAACGGGATAAATATGGAAAAAGAATAACAAGGAAATGGAAATCACGGTATTGATGAGCTCATCAATCATGGTGTGTATATTATTGATATATGGAAATTAATGGACTAACTTGAATGTTGAGTTTGTGATTGTTAGGGTAATAGTGCATTGAATGGTTATATGAATGTTTAATGCATTATATTGAAAATATTAGGTAAGTGTAATTATTGTTGCATGGGCTTACTAAGCACAAAGTGCTTACTCTGTTTTCCTTTCCCTTGTTTTGTAGTATTAAGAGCTCGGAGGTCGGATCCGTGGGAGACTCATCACACTATCAACCCCAAGATTTTGGTATTTTAAGAAACTTTATTTTAGAAATTAATGGCATGTATAAACTAATAAAATAAATGTTAACATGAATGAGTATAAGGTCAGCCATTGATATGGCTTATGTGTTGAATTTATCTTATAAATATGCATGAATTTTATTTTGAAAATATATTGAATTGGAATGGTTTCGGTTTTAAAAAAAAATTTGTAAACTCCGATAATACCTCGTACCTTATTCTGACAACGAATACGGGTAGGGGGTGTTACAATACCTATAATTTAGTGGCTATTATGCTACGCAATCTCCTTGGCAAGTATTTTTTCTTGAAACATCTGTATTTAGTGTCCTTGTCTAACTTATTTTCAAAAATAATATAATTACATGAAAACATTTTTTAGAAAATGATTATATTAATATCAATTAAAAATCAACATCTTTATATGCAAAAAAACAACAGCATCATCTTTTTCTTGGGTACAGTTTCATTCATAAACAGCACAACGGCCTGACAGGTTAAAACGAAAGATGTTGTCAGGTTGGTCAATTAACCAATCTTAATTAACTAGTTTGGTCAGACTACCCCCATTAATTTCTCCAAAGAATATAAGAATGCCATAAACTAGATTTCTACTGCATGCTCAATCTTCTGCACCTGCAATTGTACTTGCTGTTCTTGTTGCCTTTGTCGTCGAACGTTGTGGTTGGTCAGCGAGCATGATGACTGGATAGAATCGACCGGCAATGGGGTTACAGGGAGGATATCGCAATTGCATAGCTCAATCATGTAGCCATTGGGGTCGTGGAAGAAGAGTTGATCCACGTGGATTCCACCTTCTTCCACACCACTCGTCACGTATTCTATGTTCAACTCTTTCAATTTCTTCTCCAATGGCGCCATGCTCTCGCACTGCATGCCAACGAAAAATTTGCTTTCAGAACATAACAATATACATTGATTTCAACTACTTATAATCAAGCCAACCCGTACTCAAAAACCTCAAGCTCAATTGAATCTCACTTTTAATCTCGCTTAGCATGCAATATATATTTTTTAGGAAGCCAATTCGATTTTTATTAGCATACACTATATATATTACACACACGCACACACACATATATATAACGTACCTGGAAAGAAATATGATTGTTCTTGGGATTTATACCGCTAATCTTAGGCATGCTATCAGGGTTGTCAGATTGAAGAAGATGGATGCCAATGCCATAATTGAACAGCCTATCCAAAATCAAAACACCATTAATTAATATTTTTAATAAAGAAAAGAAAAACATGGACAAGAGACTAAGATTCAAAGTACAATTACCATGCACCAGAAAAATCAAAGGAACCAGGTCTCTTCACAAGAAAGAACCCTAAAATATTTTGATAGAAATCTACAGATTTTTCAACTGATCTGCACACAAGTGAAATGTGATTCAAGCACTTCAACTGTAGAGGATTCTCCATATCTGTCCTTTTTTCTTCGGCTCAACCAAAAAAAAGGGAGAAGAGATTAAGAAAATAAGTGTTGTTAATTCTTTTATATATGCAACAGAGGTTGAGAAATGGAAGCTAAAGAACCGCAGGAAAACGAATGAGTAAATAAATTAAAGAAGCTTTGATGAAGAAGATGATGAGATTCGACACCGCTCTACCTTGCACCTATTTATAATGACCAAATTTTTGTGTGGAATTTCGTTTTCCCTCTTTCTTCTAAGTTTGGTTAAACACCATATTTATCCGTATCTTATCATTAGTGCTCTCACACGTAGATGCCACGTTTATAATTAGAGAAAACAGCGATCTAATAGTAAATTTTGACAATTAATGCATACATGTAATATTTTCCTTAATTGTATTTAGAATATTATATATCAGCTACGAGGGTTCCAGATTTAGTGGGACAATTATATTTGAGCACCGAAAACGATAGACTTACAAAGCTATATAGCTTTCTCGGACAGTTGGTTGTGATGAGACAAATGTTTTAATATTCAAGAAAAAACGAAGTTGGCTTTCTTTTATTTCCTTCAAGATTACAATCCAAATTGGTAGAAAATTACAATATTCACTCTTTCAATTTCTGCTAGGAATTTTCTTCTTCTTCTTCCTTGATTCTTATCCCCAAAACACAAGCTTTTGATCCTTTCAAAGTTTAACATCTTAAGTGATCGCGGGCACTACACTATCTATTTTACCTATGCTTCCAAGCCTTATCCTGATCTTGAGGTTTATAAACCTCTGACTTTTTTTTTATTTTTATTTTTTTTTTGATACCTTATATTATACATCAAACATTAAAAAACAATTATATACCTAGTATTTGTATTTAACAATAGTTTGACGTTGGTTTTGGTTAGTTCAGCCTATTTAACGTAATTAGGCATAAAAAGAAATAGTGATCATATGCACGTAACGCGTCTATTCAACTGCTGGATTGCCTCATAAGGTATTGAATCAATGGATGTGAGTGGTTTGATAAGATTCCAAAGGGTAGAAATTACTAATGTAATGAAGAAAATTTCCTGAGACAGACGAAGAGCCTAATAAACGGGTGAAGAGAGTTGCCTTTCATCTACTTTTTGGCCAACAAATTATATTTAAGTTTATTGTTAAAAGAAATTGATTAGTAATTAAAAACTGGATTAACTGTGGAAATAAATTCAATAATTATTTTGTGTGTGTGTTAGGGGGGCCGGGTAGGTAATGTATATGAAAAAATTTCAGAGTCCGTTAGTAAAAGTCTACTAGAGAAACAGGGGACAGAGGAAGAGTAGTGTTTGCCTACTCCATTGAATGATTGAAATGCAGCTAGCCAGGAAAGTTTGAATGATGAAGGTCTCAACTGTAAAGCTGTTCAAAGTCTGCTACAAGCCTACAACCAAAATCTTTGTGGGCTTCTATATGTGTGGTCCTTTAAATTGTAATGCTAAATATCTTTGTATCCTGATGGAGGCCATAACTAGACAGGTGGTAGATCATTTTTAAGCTTCTTGTAATCTCATTGGTCACTTTTAGTCAATGTTTGAAATGATGCTCATAACTCACGATGGCAATGCCGTTTACCAATGGAACTGTCATACTTGCAACTTGCCAGACTCTCTTTTTTTAGTGAGTCAAAAATTCATTTAACATAAAAGCAAGGAGATGGGTCAAACCCAAACAACTACAAATCAAACCCAAAGACTTGACCCGTAAAACCACTTAGAAACCATAGTGACCTAAACACCTGCGCTGTTACTTTGGAGGACGGGAGAGAGGACCAAAGTTGGGCAAAGCGGCAGTTGTATTGGCCAAAGAAACGCGCCTCCAAATGAGGCTAATGATCGGAACGCACAGAAAACATCAGAGTCCCCACAGTACCGAAGAGATCTCCAAGCAACGAATGAGCAAAGGTTGAGTCACACCCTTGATGGACCAACCATGATAGCCACCAAGCAAGGCCTGATGTAATTACACCGGTCGCTGTTGGACACCATCACCATTGGATGTTCGTAGACAATGTCAACATCCTAATAGTAAGAGCAAGGGCCTCGAAAAATGAGGGAGAAGGAGATGAAAAGAAAAAGAAAAAAACAACAAATGGTAGATCAACGGCTACTGATGAAAGAGAAAAGGGGAACCCCTTGAAAACGTGGCACCACCTCTCACAAAGGAAAAGAAGAGTGTGGCTATTACCCCTCGTGTTTTATCACACGCTAGGGACATGGTGTTTGGATTGTTTGGGCCGAAAGGTATTGGTCTTTGTTCCTCTTTTAATCATGGGTTTAATTGGGTCCAAGATGTTGACATGTTGTTTGGTAATTTACATTTTGGTGGTAAGGCAGACAGGAAAAACAATATTTCACTTATGATACCAGCAACTTGATGTAGATGAAATGACTGAGGCTGAGGTACAAATGTTTGACGTGAATAATATGACTAAAACAAGAAAAGTTAAGTCTTTATGAGATCGAAAAACAAAGAATTACAAAACTTGAAATCACAAGACAAGGGAGAGGTAGGAACCGTAAGAACAAGTTTCCAAAGCCAAAAGCTTTTGCCGAAAAATTCACAAATGAGTCTCTATCTGACTTTGATTTAGAAAATCGCAAGAAAAAATTTTGGAATGAAGTTATGGATGTAACGGTTATGTTTTGTCTAGGAGCTAGGTATATTGATGAATCGGGTCAATAAATAGTGGTGAATTTTAAAAATTGACTAAATAGAAATTTTGAGTATTAAATTATGAAGTATTTAGACTTGATAGGAAAATTAGAAAATATATCCGAGATAGGAAAATTTAAGTAGAAGTTTTAGACTAAATTGAAAGAGTATAAAAATTGTTGTGGTTGAAGTAGGAATTTGGAAAGTTATGAGAATTTATGTAAGTAGTGTAAAAACAAGGGAGGACTAATAGGAAATTTTTCCAAATTAAAATATGATTCATACATGGGATTGTGAAGATGATTAAGGGTAAAATAGTAATAGTCAAATAAGATATCTATAGGTGTAATCATTAGTGTCAAAGTGTAAAGATGATAGGCCAAAGGACTAGTTAAATTTAGTGTTGGTTTGGTGTATATATATATAAACATGTGTTTGTTTTTGAAGCTTTATTATGGCATGTTAAATTGATGTTTAAGTATTCATAAATTAGGTAAAATGGATTAAATTAGGTATGTTTATAAATTGGACTTGAATAATGCTTTGATGATATGTTTTGATGATATAAATGTGGTACCAATGAGGGTATATTAGTTAGACACCTAGGATGATTGTTTTGATATGATTTGAATATGTTTGATTGGTTTTTAACATGAATATTATATAATACAAAATGTTTGAATTTATGTCTATTTGATCGGTAAACTCCGGTAATGCTCCGTAACCCGGTTTCGGTGATGGATACGGGTTGGGGGTGTTACAGAGCAGTTTAGCATCGATATTGAAGCCTAGGTAACAATATCTAGGCCTAAGGTATTGATACTTTCATCAAAATTTTGAAAATTTAGAGTTCCAGAATACTATTTTGGTATTGATACTCGTCAGAGAGTATAGATACTTTCATATAGGTATCGATACCTCATGTTTTATTATCGATATTTGTTCCTTGTATTGATTGAAAATCATATTTAAGTCATTTCTAAACATACTCGGTTAACCAGTAAAGCCCTTAAACTTTTAATATAATGTTATCAGATTGTTTAATTGAAAACATTATTATTAAATGTTCAAAATACCTAATGATTAGCCAATATCGTTTTGGCACAAAATGTAATATTCCTATATCTGGTTTTAAGGGCCGGATCGAGTATAGGGGTGTTACAATGAAAATAGTGGAGCTTGGTAAAAAGTTTGGATTACGTGTTTAGCTTAGGGATGTTGTCTTTTGCTTGAGCATTGTTGTGTTTATTACTTATGTGCTAAGTGTGGGTAGGTGTCACGGTCCGCCAAAGAGTAGCACACCCCATGGTGCGAAAAGAGGCCATCATGGTGCAGAGCAAGCCACTCGAGGAGCAGCAAGCCCGAAAGGGCGTAGAATTGAGACATAAAAGCCTGAAATGTCCTAGAACATGGTGGAAACTTCTTGTAACACCCCTACCCGTATCCGTTGCCGGAATATAGTACAAGGCATTACTGAGGAGTACGGAACACTTACAGACAATTTAAACCATTTATCGCTCAAATACCGAAATTAATTATAAAAGTTTCTTTAACGGACCCTCGAGGTCCAAATCATGCATTAGGATCGGGTTGTGACTAAATCAGAATCGTATAAAATTTTTCGCAAAATCTCAAAATTTATTTCATTTACAAGGGTCCAACGCCTGTGTGACTCGGGACACTTCCTTGTGGCATGGCCGTGTGGCTCACATGGTCGTGTCTCTGAGGCGTGTAACTCTCTGACTTGCATCTATGAAGGAACTCGGGTCACACGGCCTTAGTACACACCCGTGTTGCTAAGCCGTGTGGTAAAGTTAATTTTCACAAATAAGGCTATTTTTCAAACCATATTTCTCCTTCATTTGATCATTATTCTTCACCCACATTTAATACATACAAAAACCAATTTAAGATATTCAACTGAGCCTTATGCTTAATAACATTTGTTAGTCGCACACTTCATATAATTAACAAGAAACGTATATGGGCTCAGTTCTCATAAAATTTCTCTTGTACTTATACTTTTTCACATTATGTATTCATTTAACATATAACAATCATACATATGTATTTCATATACATTTTTATAACAATTTCATTTAGAATTCAGATTATTTCATATTAGAACTCTTCTCATTAAGTCATTTGGAATACCAATTCATACGGATAATACACTCAATGGTGTACAAATATATAATCACAAGTGAACTCATTCATCAACCAAGTTCTATGTTCATGTCTTATCAACTCGTATTTCCTTATATCACATAATATATACCATGATTGATGTGCTCATCAGTACCATGATTTCCATTCCCTTGTTATTTTTCCATATTTATCCCGTTGAATTTCTCGAAATTTTGATGGATTTTCAGGGGTACACTTTAGTGTACAAATCCGAGTCCGTCAATTCATATTCATGTGTGCACATTTCCATTTAAGAGAGCACACTCCCGCGAACCACATTCTTATAGCGGGATTACCAGTCCAGGCTAAATCACCTGTAATATAAACCCATAGAATATCGTCAGATTAACGATCCGAGCTAAAATCCTCGCAACGACAATTACTCTAATGAGCTTGGATCTGAATTACCAGTCCAGGCTAAATTCAGACCCTAATTCGGATTACCCGTCTGGGCTAAATCCTTTTTCTACATATTCTTCGGGAGGGTTATATTAGGATAGGATCACACGTCCGGGTTATATCCTTTTTACCGTCAATTCCTTTTAGAGATCCATCGAATTTTCCTTTCATTCAGCCGGGATTTATTTTCCCTTTTCATCAAGAATATCAATACTTCATCAATTATCATACAATAAACATCCAAATCATATTCACATCAATAAAAATATATTTCAAGCATTTAAGAGTATAATTCAAGTTACACGAACTTACAATTCGATTTTTATACAATAACGATAATCTTAGTTTCATAATAAATATTTGAAATAAAATATTATATCATTTCTAATTCAACGTTTATCGATTATAATCGGGCATATGATCAATTTATACATAAGTCATTCATATATTTTCCTCCTCCTCCTCTCAATTCCACATCCTTAGTATAAATAACACATTTGTAAGTAACATTATCTATAATTTTTTACTATTTATTTATGTGAATATTCAAGCTGTTCATCCGGGTCATAGTCACTAAATTATTTTTATCTTGAGCTACAGAACTCTAAATTAAGATCTGCTAATTTTTCCTAAAACTAGACTCACGTATCTTCTTACCATAAAATTTTTAGAATTTTTTATTTATCTAATAAGTACATTTTATTCTTTAAAGTTACTCATGTTCTGCTGTCTGACAGTTCCGACCCTTCTTCACTAAAAATTAATTATCTCCTCATACTAAATTCGAATGATGTTTCCGTTTGTTTCTCTTGAAAATATACTTATTAAGGATTTTAAAAATATAAATTTAAGCCCCTAATTATTTTTATTCAATTTTTTATGATTTTCCAAGGTCAGAACAGGGGAACCTGAAATCATTCCGATATTGTCTCACAAAACCTATTATATCTCATGATTTACAATTCCATTCCTTACATCATTTCTTCTATAAGAAACTAGACTTAACAAGCTTTAATTCCATATTTTATTCATCCTTTAATTTGATTTCTACAATTTTTGGTGATTTTTCAAAGTTAGACTACTACTGCTGTCCAAAATTATTTTAGTGCAAAGTGATGATTTCTATTTTGCCCCGAATTTCACAGTTCATACAATTCAGTCCTTATCCAATTAACCCCTCAATTGGGCTAATTTTTCTCAATTAATACCTTATTCTATCATTTTAAACTACTTCCTAACCCTTGAAAATCAAAACTTTAACATTAAACCTTAATTCCAAATTCTTTTACAATTAGGTCCTAAAACCAATTTCCATCAATTTTACGTAATAAAATCATCATATATCAAAATTAAAGCTTCAATTCTATATTTATTCATCATACACTCCCAGCACTCATCCATAACAACTTTAAAAATTAACCATAGAATCAAAAACTAATGACATAGTAAGTTGAACCCACCTTCTAGTTTAATGGAAGCAAGACTTGGTCAACAATCAACCCACCTTTACATTTAGTACAATGAAGTAAGCAGTGCACACTATTTTATATTATCATATATAAAATATACAAGATACTTTATATATAAAATATATAAGATCATTTAAAAAAAAAAATCAAAGATTATAGATAAATTATCAAACTTCTAAATAAATAAGTTAACAATTTCAAATAAACAAATTTAAAATACATAACATAGTTTTACAAAATAAAAAACGATAAATATTCACTTTAACTGAAACCACCGGAAATACATTATGAAATCAAAAGCAGATATTTCCGATTGTTTTCTCTTTCCCTTTACTGTTTCCCCCCACGTTTTCCACAAATTTTTTTTTTCATTTCCATTAAATATGTGCTTCCTCACACTTTTTTTTCCACATTTTCGTTTCTATGCTAAAAAAGTTGTTGCAAACATTACAATGCAATTATGAAATTAAATAAATATTTGTAGAGCCAAATCAAATGAATATTTTGTGTACCATTGAGATTTATACTTGGGAATAAGTCTTTTTATATAATTTTAACTATGTAATATTTTTTTAATTTAATAATTTTGAGTTTTTTTATAACTTATAGTGTTAAAAATTATTTTTAATTTATTTTAATAATTATTATTTTTGGCCGCCTTATTAATTTTTAATAATTTTAAATTTTTTTATAGTTTTGCAATAATCCGAAATGGATTTGGATAACCTTTTATCCATAATAATTTTAGATGTTCATGTTATTAATTTTTACTTTTTTTATAAATTATTAATAATTTTAAATTTTAAAATAATAATTTTTTAGTTTTTTTAATAAATTTATAAGTTATTTTTTTAAAATTTGCACTCATTTAGAATGAATTTAGACAAATAATTGTCTATATTTTTTTATAAGTAATAATTTGTTAAATTTTTTTATTTAACATGTCACATTAACACGGTTAATGTTAAAATTGGTGAAAGAAAAAAGGAAGATAAAAAGATAAAATTAAATAGTAATATTTAATTTAAAATTTAGTTAATATTAAATTTAAAATTTTATAATATTAAAAATACTACTATTCCTTAATTGGTTGAAGAAATTTTTAAATAAAGATAATAATAAACACTTATAATAATTACAAAATTATGTATTAACTATATCTTTGGTCGGCGGTGAATTGAATTAAGCCTTAAAATTAAGGCTTAACTAGAAAAATCTTGAGCCCAAAAAGTGGGTCCAGCTAAACCAATACTATTAATTTGTGGTTTTGGATGGTTAAAAATTAAACACGCTCCCTTAAAGAATGTCCATAAATAAGCATGCTGTGTGGCCCCCAAACATAAGCATTAATTTGGATCACATCTCATCTCCCTTGCATCAATGATGTCACCACTGAACTCACCTATACGATTCAACCACAGTTCCTATCCTATGTTTTGATTCGATTTAATAGGAGTTTTTAAAAAGAAAAAATGAAAATTGAATGCAAAGGCTGGACATAATAAGACTTTTAATTAAAAATTTCGGAATTAGGTGGAAATGGAGTTTTGATAAATTTGTTCCGCTTGGTTCCATCTTGAAAATTTTACTAAAATATTTTTCTATTAATTTCATAAATAATTTTAATTAAAATATTTTTAACATTTATAAAATTTTATATGATTTAACTATTTTGTATATATTTTAAGCTTTTTTTATAAAAATATAAAACACATTGCTTACAATTATAGACTGTGACATACAAAATCAACGACATGAACAAGAGCATATATATGTGTATATATACAAATTTTATATATACATACAAATTTTATATTGCATGAGGCTCTGCCATGTATGAAAAAAAAGAAAAAAAGAAGGCTTATGATGTAAATATAAATATATAGGGCCCTCTAAGTGTATATATAGACGTGTAGGCCTAGCCCATATATATGTGTCCGTAAACATAAGCAGCAATTATGTTTCCTTCTAACACATACCAATAAGGTAACACTGATGAAATTCATTAATGAATTATAAGATGTGTGGTAGCGATGCTAAAGCATCTTTTAATCTTTGTTGAAAAAGCCACGTCTTTTGTCATCTTCAATTCCTTTAAATACTCCATTAGTAGTACCCACAGCACTCACAATTTCAGTTTTATATCTTCTTTCGCATTTGGCTTTGGCCATGCCTCCAATTTTTATTCAATGGCTTAGTCTAGTTGCGATGATTTTGCTTCAATCCATAAATGGAACTAACTCAAATTTCCCGGCTTACTCATCCCAACTCAAGCATGTCCTCTCCATGTCACAAATTCAGCTCAATAACCTTGCCTTTGCCTCTGATGCCGGTAAGTTGTTCGGGTGGCTTTCAGGCATAGCTGCCAATTACTTGCCCATGTGGCTGGTCCTTATCCTCGGTTCATCTCTCGGGCTGGTTGGTTATGGAGTGCAATATCTCTTCCTCATAGGCCGTGTCTCCAACTTGCCATATGGTGCCATTTTCTTCCTCGCTATGCTAGCAGGAAATAGCATTTGTTGGATCAACACCGTTTGCTACCTCGTTGCTATTAGAAACTTCCCCCTCGACGGCCAACTCGTCATAGGATTGACAGGTAGCTACCAGGGATTAAGCGCAAAAATCTATACAGATATTGTGGATGTCATCTACCCTTCTTCAGACGTGAAGAGAGCCAGAGCCTACCTTTTACTTAGCTCTATCTTACCGCTCATAGTTAGTGTCATAACTGCACCATTGGTTAGAGTTATTAAAGTTATGAAGACAAAGAGGGCCAAAGATGCATTTATATTCATTCTTGTCATAACAATAGCCACAGGAGCCTTTGCTGTCATGGGCAGTATAGGATCAACATCAAGCTTGTTATCACCATTTGCTAGTGCAGTTGGAATGCTAATGTTGCTATTAGCCCCACTTTTAATCCCGTTAGGTTTGGGACTAAGACTTCAAATTAAGCAACTTGCAGAGGAAAAAGTTCATATAGAGGAGATTAATAATGTTTCTATGGACAAAATGGAGAGTGGGGTGAAATTAGATATCAGTGAAATCGTAAGTGAGAGCCCAAGTGAAAGTTTCGAGTTAAGTTTTAGTTCTACTAGTGAAGAATTTAATGGAGAGATAAGAGAAAGCAATAATGGAGATGATAGGACAAGTGAAACAAACGAGGTAATTAGTGTGATAGAGGAGATCGGTGTGAAGGTGATGCTAAGGAGATTGAACTTTTGGTTATATTTCTTTGTTTATCTTTTCGGTGTTACACTGGCCTTGGTTTTCTTCAACAACTTAGGACAAATAGCTGAATCTCGAGGGCGTTCAGCTTCTTCTCTTGTTTCATTATCTTCTTCGTTTGGTTTCTTTGGCCGTCTCGTACCATCAATCGTGGAATACTTTGTCTCAAGGTAACGTAATCCAAGCTCTTAACTCTTTTATTTTTGGCAAAGTTATCTATCTAATATCTTCAGTACAGCAATATTATTTAAACCAATGAGAATCAGTTGAAGGTTGATGAATGCATTGAAGTAGCATATTTAATTATATTACAAATGGTGGAATTTCAGGAGAAAATACATGATATCGAGACCAGCATTTGTGGTGGCATTAATGGCACCAACAGGAGCAGCCTTCTTCTTATTACTTGCCAACGACACCAGCGTACTATGGCTTTATATTAGCACCGCCATTATAGGAGTGTGTTCGGGTGCAATTACTACCATATCTGTATCTTTAACGACAGAACTATTCGGGACCAAAAATTTTGGCGTCAACCATAATGTTTTGGTGGTCAATATTCCCATCGGATCCTTACTCTTTGGTTACCTAGCAGCTGTTGTTTATCACAAAGAAGGAACTGCAGAGGGGAAATGCTTTGGCATGGAATGCTACAGAAAGACCTTTAGTTTGTGGGGTACGCTTTGTTTTATTGGAACCTTCCTCGCTTTAATCCTTTACGCTCGTACCCGAAAGTTTTACAACTCGCAAAGATCATAGGGTAATAGAAACTAATTATATTTTATTATTGGGTTAGATTTAACTTGCTAATTATTTTTGTATTTGGGTTTAACTTTTAAAAAAAAAAAATTAAATTATGAATTTCATATTTGTTCTCGTATTGGTGTTTAAATCTGGCATTATTTTTATATTAAGGTCTGAATTTTAAAATTTTAAAAAAATATATTGAAAATTAACTTAAAAATATATATATATTTAAGTCTTAATATGAGAATAATTAATAAATTAAAGACGTAATTTAAATAAAAAATTTAAACTCTAATACAAATATAATTATCAAATTCAGGACTTAAAAAAATATTATCGAAAATAGTTACAAAGCTAAAAAAAAGAAAAGGTTAACCCTTATTATTTATCATACATACACAAATATTTAATATACATAAATGAAAAGCGATGTAGCCTAGTAAAAGTTTTTTAGCGGTAATATTGATTAAACAGCAACAGCAGACTTGATTGGTTTGATTGAAAATAGTTTTGCACGCCACTTGTTCTTTAATCTATTTTAGGTTTGCTTCACATCAATCCATTGAAATGGCGTTCTTTTACACGTTATATTCGATGCTAGTATCTATAGTCTGGCTTTCTAATTTTTACATTTTATTTTGATATTATAAAATACTAACGTCTCTATTAAAGAAACTCCTCTCTTGTTACACTATAAACCCTTATGACAAATTATATAAAAATATATAAATTAAAACATAATATGAAAAATTATACTTAAATTGATATAAAATTAATATATGAAAAACACCCTTAAAATATTTAAAACGCTCCATTTCTTCTTTAATTTCCTAGACTCGTCTTCTCCTTTGATTGAACAATTACTACTGACATCTACCAAATGTTAGGCGCAAATGCAAATTAATTGCCACACAAACAATTCTATATAAGTTATATTATGCATATATCATTATATGATATGTAGGTAGTTATTATACTCTATATATACATATAGTGTTTTATACTTAAAGTTTGGTATATATTTTGTTGTTGAGATTTTTATCTTCGAGTATGAATTAATATATAAATCAAAATTCTCAATCTAAGCTCTCAGAGTTTCGACACTATTTTAATAAATTTGATTCTTCAAAGTTTTGGTATGTGCTATTACATCTTAACAATTTTTAATACAAAATTTCAAACAGCATTCCACAAAAATATTTATCAAATATATTCCTTTGCATGTATGGCTTTGGATTCTCAGAATAATTTCTTGAAGTGGATATTAAAGAAACCAATTTATCTATTTTACTTTTTCATTATTTATTTTTTTTTCTAGTAAAAATATTAATTAATGCATTTAGGTGAGAAAACAAAATATCCAATAATTTTAAACATTATATGTTGAAAACTCTATCATAACATATGCGTATGATTTAGACTAAAGATCGGTGTTAAAAAAAATGCATAATTAATAATAATAAATTAGATTAAGTTGTAAGTAAACGTATTGATACATCATATTAAGATTTTTAAATGAATTATTTATCGTTATGTTGTCATCAATCCTAAGTTTGGATCGAGTTAATTTGTGATACCATCTCAGTCAACGACATTATTAATACTAGAAATTATATTACACACGTATTTGTGTGGAAACCACAAATTTAAAACACAATATTTGTTTAAAAATAATATACAATATATAAATAAACATATGGTTTGAAATTATTTAATAATAACACATTAAATATGTATGATGTTAAAATATAAAATATTAAATTAAATTGTTTATCATGGTGTCGGGTTAATTTGCGACACTAAGTCAACAACATTATTAATATACATAAATATATAACAAATAAATTTATTAAAGTTTCATATAAAATAAAATAAAAATGCTTTAGCTCAAATGGTAAATGGAAATGTTTTATATGCATGGTGGTCTTAATTCAAATCTTATTATATATCATTTTTATTGATTTATAAAATATAAAAGGACAAAAACACTCACATAATCATATAACTTGAAAAATAAAATATTTATTTGATAATTTCTAATTAAATTGAGACCGGATTAATAGGTGACACCAACTAAATAAAAACTTTTACCAACCTAGATAATGTTAGTTACGAGCCGATAATATTTTACGTACCAAATTTCCTCTATTTTAATAAATATACTTAGATAATCCATTATTCCTTTTAAATTTTTTACCTTCCATTATAATTTTTGTAATATATATTACAAAATTTATTATTCATGCTTAGACTCATATTCTCTAAAAAAATTGTATCATTTGTAATAATCGTAAAATTAAATTTAGCTACAAATATTTTTCACCATTTTTATGTATTAGGAGATTTCATTAAAAAACGAAAACACTTCATTATCAGTTATGGCCATCGTTGTGGATTTTAATGCACAAACCTTGTAAAATTTATTGGTGAGACCATATTGATACGACACAAAAAGTAACGAAGAATCAATTAGGCGCTTTATCAATATATTTAGTTTGTTGCATCTTGTCTTATATTTGAAGTCACATCTCTATACATATATTTGGCAATGAGCTGCATGTTTGATTAAACGTCAATAAATTTTAGTAAACCTATAACGTGATTAGTAAATATACCGCATTATCGATTAATGTATCATGTCGTTGATATTTTCTTTTAATGCGGTTAACTTATAGTTAATAAAATAGTAAGAAAAAATAGGTATACTTAAAGAGGGAGAAAGCTTTTTATTATTGTGGATATAAAAATAATAATGCCTATAATCTAACCTTACATGTAGTGTTATAATTTCATGTTTATATTTTAATAAATATGATAAAATATTAAAAACAAAAATATTATTCATAACTTACTTTAAAAAAATTAAAGTAAAAGATAGAATAGCTAGCTTGATTAACTAAACGTCAAATCCAGTTGAAACATATACGAATTAACCTCTAAATCCTGTACTTTTCCTCGTTAAAATATCGTATAGATCAATGCATCTGGTCATAAATTGCAATGTCTCCTTCATATCGACCCTTTCATTTTCATCTTTTAATTCACGATTCTTGAAAGTAAAACCTGTGCTTAATTTTCAGTGCCATGATGAGCAACTAACGACCTATATATATAGTCGCTTAATTAGCTTGTTAAAATGAATGCTGTTGCAGGCCCCAGAAGAAAGGCAGGGAACAATTGCAGGCCACATGATCTGCTGTAATCAAACCAAACAAGCAATCTAAACAGGGACCACCACCTGATTCATAGATATCCCCATAAGTTTGTGTGACTGAAAGCAGCGCCACATTATTACTTTTTTTATTGTCGAATTATTCAGTAAAGGAATTCAATTCTTTGTCTATTTTACTTTCTGCCCTCGAATTGCATACACACGAGGGCACAGACGTGTGCAGGAGTGGTTAACGTTTGGCTAAGTTGTTATGAGTTATGTCATCTTAAATCTTTATTTTTCATTTGATGCATGATGGCTTTTTCACTAAAATAATATAAAAATATTTTTTTTACCCAAATGACATAAGAGCAATATTATTTATGTAAATAGCATGAAATCTATCGTGATTTTGGGAGGGACATACGGCCTGGCACCATTAGTGGTGATTTGGGCAGGGCACAAAACTTTGAGTCCCAAATCGTTGCCAATAATTTCGATTTGAGGTATGAAAAATTGAAAATTTCTTTTACAGAAAGCTTTTTGTTGATTTATCTAAGTTAACATAATTGGTGATTTTATCCGACAAAACTCTACATGATCCCTTTTCTACCTAACACTAATCTCTCATTACAAAAACTCAACATAAAACACACAAAAAAAAAAAAAAAAAATCAAAAAAACCACTCCAAATTTCTCAGGAAAAAAATCATATTGATTCAAAAAATTCACTAAAAAATTTTAAACCCTAAATCACTTAAATTTTCAAATCCTAAACCACTTTTTTTTTAAAAAAAAGAAGAAGCAAATTTTATTGGTTAGCATTCTAAGACTGGGTTAGTAAGGTAAATAATATTTTGCATCATATTATGAACCAATTTTTAGATTAGTGTAATTTATATTATTACAACATTAATAATGTTATAATGTTAGTTGAGTTAATATTATGTTGTAATTGAAATAGTTGAAAATGTTATAATCTTATTTAAAAATATTATGTTATAATAATGTTAGTTATAAATTAATTAGATTAGTGTAATTATGTTTGATATTTAAGTAAGTTTTTTTAATAAGTATGTGAATGTCTATTATCGATAATTATGGTGAAATATTTAATGTAGTCATAGTAATTTATAATGAGATAAATGACAAATGTAAACGATAATTGTAATAGTAACTTCGAATATACTTGATGGAATGTAAATAGCTAGGACTTTTCAAAGTTTAAGATAAATTAGGAATCAAGATCAAAGAGAAACAATGACTAGTTTTCATTCATTAGTAATATATATCATGATAACCATTACATATTTATTCATGAAAAAAAAAAAACTCTATTATTAACATATAATAATATCATTCGTCCTGACTTGTGGACCATATTTTTTTTCATCCTTTATTGGGTTATAAATTTTACTGTTGTAAGTAAAACTATATCATATTTAAGTCATATACCCAATATAATAGCTTTTTTAAATCTATTATCAATTGAGTTTCGACTTTTAATATATTAAAGTGTACAAGTTACATACACATACTTAGTTACTCCATATTGAGGTAAGTCACACCATGAACGTTACAAATGAATAAATTTATAAATGGATCTAGGATAAATTCACCTTGGGTTCTATCAAATGTATTGTCAATCCAGACAATCACACCTATATTTTTATCTTTTTGGGAGTCATTTGCTTTAATACCTAAAACAACATATCTCCTCAATTAGACTTGATAGATGACATAATAGTCACTTGAATCAAATTGCTCAATATTAATTCTTTAGACCATGGATGATTTAGATTACTTATTAATATAAGTTGTCTTATTGCATCATGATCTGTCCACATAATGCAACTTAATATTAATTAGGTAACGAGTGCACCAATATTTATCTATTCACTAAGGACAAAAGAAAATATAATAATTTAAATAATAAAATTTTATTAACTAATCTATTTAAAAAATACAAATATTAATAAGTAAATAACTACACTAAAAATACTAAATCGCAACACTCTCTCACTTACCCTAAATGAATCATATTTTATATACCCATGCCCTCTTTATACTAGTCATCAAAATTTTAGTAATCGAATCCGCAAAATGCTACTGAGGACTTTGACTACATCGAATATTCTTTATTTAGATTTTAAAATTTCATATAATGAGGTACATGAAACTGTAACATATTTCGAGATGTTGGATGATTGGGTTTGGGCTAAAAGAACGAAACAAACCCAAGCCTAGCAGAACCTAATCAAGCCTTCAGCCTTTGATGTCTACTAGTCCTTCCCTTTTTGCTATCAAGACCTATTCATTTGTCAACACCGAAAACTCCATGGGCGAAACAGACTTTTCGCTTTTAAATCTTACAAACACTCGAGTCTGATCTCTCAAACTGAAACCTGCGCTTTCTTCGAGGGCTCAATTCAGATTTTCCGGTAAAAAGAGATGGACGGGAACCTAGAAATCTCCTTGGATAAGGTTCCCGTTAAACGCCTCGACGCCATCGAGGAAAACGGATTCGAGCGATTCCCTCCGTAAGCGTCTCTTTCCGATCAAGCTCCGTTATATCCTAACTGATTACATTTGCTAATTTTGACTCTCTTTTTTTTTGTTTTATTTTTAAATTATTGTATCACATAGCGAGTCTAGCTACGACAAGAAGCGAGTGTCGCTTATACGGCGAATAGACTTCGCGTGGGCGGTGGAGGAAGACGAAGAAAAGGAGAGAAAGAAGAAGCAAAAGAAGAATAGTTCTAAAGATGCCTCCGCCACGTGGCAGTGGCAGAGCATGGTGGAGAATCTCCAATTGGCTCATCAGGAGCTTTCCGTCATCATCGACCTTATCAACACTGTGAGTTCCCTAGCTTTTTGATGCTTTACTTAGGTATCGTTTTTGTGCTGTTGCGTATTTATATTTGATTAAAAATTAGTAAATGTTTTATTCAACACAAAAGTAAAACTAAAACCAATTATATTATGTATGAATACTTGAATTTTTGTTGATTGAATTTAATGCCATATTTGTATCAATATTGAATTGTTCTGTTTCTTTCCCCTTTAAGTAAAAAACTTGGTTTCCTGTACATCATTGTCTTTATCTTGGAATGAATGAGTGCTGAATGTAACAGAGTCTTAATAAACATTACCTTTTGGTTAGATGAATTCAAAAGCTATATCTGAAGTTTCCATTAGCTTCTTTGTCTGGTTGCATTTCCATTTTCCTTGACATAGTAAGTTCAAAATGTGGAGAGTTCTGCTTTTTTTAATGGTAAATGGGAAGTCATTTAAATATGATTTTTATTTTGTGGAAAGGTGGAAGCTAATGATGCTGTAACGGTGGCTGGCATGACCAGGCCTAAGCCATTACCTAATGAGCTTATGTCTGATCTTGCTGTATCTGCTGCAATCAAGCTACAATGTTACCGGGTATTCTTCTTTTTTTTCTGGGGAATTAAAGTGATGCTCTCAACTCCTCTTGAGCTTAAGTTTGAGTTGTGTAAGATGTGTAACTACCACTCTCGTTGAAAACATGCCTATTTGTCTTGGTATCAGAGAAATTTTACGAACTTCCTATTGAGGTTTATTGCTATTGCAGCATCTGGGAAAATACTTCAAACAGTCTGCCAATGCTTTGGAACAGCAGATTGCTAGGGAAGCAAGATTTTATGGTGCTCTAATCAGGTATCCCTCTGCATTGGTTTAAAAGAATCTGAATTTTACTGCTACCATGTTTCGTATTCTTTACTTATTATTCTATAAGCTTATTATGCGATTTGTTTTGTGGAGGCCTTGTTCTTTTACCTGCTCCATTTCTTTTATTTCCTAACAAGCGTATAGATTGCAGCAAAATTGGAAAGTTAAACGACAGCGAGTGGCAGGTCCAGGCCCAGCTTCTAGCAATGAAGGCTTCACTATTGATCTTTTCGATAATTCATTATATAGTTCAACACCAATGTCTCGTCCGTCTTCTTTATCTTCTATACGTGTTGAACATGATTCAGCTGGAATGTTGTCTATCGACTTACCTCCAAATTCATGCCACTCTCTTCATTTTGGTTTTCTTGGTGTGCATTCTGCTGATATCCCAAAAGAATTTAATAAGATCAGGACCCATGGCTCGGTTGGGCAGCACACAAGAAACACTGAGAAAGAATCAATGAGCGATGATGAGTATGTCAAAGAAACACATTTGCTCCTTCGCGATGTTCATCAATCAATCTTCAATGATCAGGTAGACTTTGCTTTCTTTAAGCTATGTTGTGACTCTAATATGCTTTCTTACTAGTATTATGTTGCTTTGATTCAGGTATTTGATATGTTGAATTGCGAAGCATTCAACCAATCTGTTGGAATCAATGTAACTGGAATGCGAGAAAATTATCTACAATTGAGCATTGGTAAAGGAACCTCTCTATTCATATCACTTGTGCCATCTAGTGAGGGTGACAATCAGGCTGTTGACACTGCCAATACGCAGAATGTAGATTCTGCAATTGTACCTTTGGACTCGTTTGATGAGGTGAAATTCGGAGAACGAAAACATGATACTCCTACAATGAAAAAGAAATGGGGTTTCCCTCATCGTATCAGTTGTGAAATTTATCTGCAGCAAATTGTTCATGAACATGCATTTCTAAAAGCAAAGGATAAACCAAATTTATCTGGTACTCCAGTATCTGGCCAATCAGGAAAGGATGGACCTGGTCTTCTGGGTCATTTTTGTCTGTCTCTGGCTCATAGAATCTTTTCGAGCAGAGTTCTTATAGAGCTGGAAAATGTGGTATTTTCCTTATTAACCATTTGACTGGCATTACTACAAGTTTTCTTTAGATTTTATTTTTCCTACTTCATAAAATATTTTTTCATGATATCTGTAGGTATGCAGGGTTCCATATCTCCATTTAATGACCCACCCAACTTGGCATTCACGGACATCATCTTGGACAATCTTTATGAAAGTTCCTCAGTCCATTCTTCATGCAGAGTCCCAATCCCCAAGATCAGACTTCCAGAACATTAAGGATGTTATAAAATCGCAATTTCATACCAAGGTGGTGCTGAGTGATGACCGTATAAATGTTGAAGGGGAAGGTGCTCCTAATGTTGTTGGCCTGTTCAAAAGAAGCTCTGAGGACATATGTTCTGTAAACAAATATGACTGCGACTTGGCTGATCTTCCTGTTATATTACTTCAGCAGGTAGGTTGCTTGTGTAAACTTCATGGAATTACGTCACTCAGTATTATTTAGATCTGTCCAATGCCATGGGCAAGTCTAGTATTATTGTTCTGTGACCACTGTTTTTAAGGTTTAAATTGACTGTTAATGGTGACATGATCTGCATGTCATTCGGTATCTGCATACAATTTATATAATGAGGCTGACCAACAACCTAACATTGGCATGAGAAGATTAAATTGTTTGTTACTTAGTTATTGGAAGTAGATTAGAGTACTATCATTTAGCAGATGTCTGAATGTAATCTATCTGCTTTCCCAAAGCATAAATCTTTATCCCTCCCTATGCTGAGAGGCTGACACTAATTATTAGTAATACTTAGTTGGCTGAATTACTTGCTAGACAGTATCTATTGCAACTTTAACAGATTTAGAATACGGTATGGAAGCTATACCTTGATGGAAAGAACTGTCTACTAACTTTTGGTGGTTTAGATACTTTAACTTATTGTTTGTGCAAAACTAACGATTTCATATTATCATAATCAAAATGAGGATAGCATAATTTATTCCTAGAAAGTTAATTAGGGTAGTGCGAATTCCTTGCTGTGCTTGGTTGTGTGGGCACAAATCATGTGATTAGTGATTACCCTGTGAGTGTTAACATAGATGAGGTGATTAGACAATAATGTGGAGGAGAAGGTTCCTTTGGTTAAAGGGGAAGAGTGGGCTGATATAGAAGCATGAGGAGAAAGTGATGTGTAAAAGTAAAAGAATGGTTAATTTTTTTCTTAGTGTGAGAAAGATGGCCCTATTTTTCATTTTTGCTATTTTCTGGCGTGATCTATTTGTTGTAATGCAATAGGTTTTTCTTGCATAATCACGAATCAACTGTGAATTTGATTATTTTAACTTTTGTTATTTGTTGGGTTTAATGTATACTGCATGCTGTTTGTTTTCTTTACTTGCATTTGTCAGGAAGTGTGATTAGAACATGCATGCTTGATGCATGTTCATGACTAAATATTTTGCTGATATGGCATTGACTCTGGCTACAGGTTGCAAGCCAAGTTATTCGTTGGCTTCATGAGGAAGCTCTTATGGTGGGAATAAAAACAAACCGAGATTTTCTGAGCTTGACTTTTGATCTAGAACAGGGGGAGAGTGTTAGCCTGGTGGCCCATGTGGACCCAGAAGACATACAAGGTGGCATCTCTTGGTGGTTAGTAATGGAATATGGGTTTGCAGAGGATTGGAAACTTCAAATGGAAATGTATGATGGTACACCTGAGTATAGAAAATTTTTGGGTCATTTAAATTTGGATGTATTATACTCAACAATGATGGACTTGGTTACCTTGTGCGATGGAGGTGGAAACCACTGATTCTATTAAAGTTTCATCAACATTCCTTCACATTCAAGCTCCGTTTCTATACTCAAATCAGCAATACATTTAAAGTAGTTGCTGTATTATCGTGCAAGTAATTTCGGTCGTTAGTTCTCTACTCTATGCTCCACATTTTCTCGCCAGCTTACTGGAATAGAGTATTAGTTTTATTGACTTGTTACAGGCTACAGCAGCTTAGAGTTGATTTTAAGTTTGCAGGTCCCTCAAGGAAAGCCCCAACCAGAACTGACAGACATCAAAATTTCCAGGTTAGGGTCACTTTCATTTCCTTATTTCACCAAAAATAAATAAATGCAGGGCTTATAGACAAGAATTGGAGGATAAATAAATCAGCCAATCATGTTTTCGACTAATTAATAAAAATGCCTGTCTAATTCTCTTCCATTCCAGGCTTCCAGCACAGTTCGAAAAATCAACATTCCCTTTAATAGGCATATGGTATGAAATGAAATCGAAAGATGATCATATCATTTTAATGTGATGGTATCATGATAGGTGTTTAAGTTTTTAGTTAATACCTATCTCGGGTTTGATTTCTAGATAATATTTATTCCCTACTTCTTGGTGGCCGACTAAAAGATGAAAACACCGTCTTGCCTCCTCTTTTCTCTTCCCTTTATGCAAAGTCAAAGCTATAGAAACAAAACCTTTGACGTTCAACATCTTCACCAATCAATAGTCAAATATCATGTCATTGAGCCTTGATGCATTGTTATTGCATCTTACGATTTGGAGTATTATTATTCATCTGATGAAAACCATGTCTATGTTTATGGCGTTCTCTTGTTCTGCAGTGTGTAACGACCCGGAACGGAGAAGATGTAATGAAATGGAGTGTTGTTTTCATATTACGATCAGAAAATTTTAGTTTTTCTTGTTATTATATTGTTAAAATCACCCATCTCTACCTTCACTCTGTTGTTTAGCTACAACCTGCCCATGATTTTATTATAGAATAAAGTGCAGAGTCCATGAAGGAGGCTCCTGCACGAATGAATCAATAAGCTTTAATCAATGGTTGACTCATATTTCTGGATTGCATAATAAAAAAAATTGGAAAGTGAAGTTGCGTCATTACTAATCAATCATCGGTAAAGTGGAACACACTCATTAATGGCTAGTTTTTTCTGGGGAAAAAGGAAATTCACTGTTAATAACCGTGATAAACAAAATGCAATTGAAAATACATCCACAACTTAATTTTAATCTCGATTTCAAGTTTTGAGAAATGGAAAGTCACTGGTAGAGGAAGATGATGATGACTGAATTCCAGAAAATAAAATACCATAAATGGCAGGATTTTATCTTGTGAAACACAACCTTTCATCTCCAGAGGCAAAACTCTGCTGCACGGAAGAATTTTTTTTTTTTTGGCTGTAGATACTTCACTTTCTTTGATGAGATGGCTTGCAATGATTAATTAGAAGCTTGTGCGGATTTTATGTCGCGAGTCAATTGCAGATTTGATATTACCTGCCGCATAAGTATATACGATATTCAGCAGAGGGATTATGGGACATAAGACTCTAATGTTAGAGGCCAAACCAGAATGAAAAAAACAATGATTAATTAGCCATTATTTTTCTGAAAGAAAATTACATTAATTAGCCATCATTTTTCTGTAAGAAAATTACTATATCAATTAGAAGCACTTAAGAGAACCAAACCGCATATTAACACTGGAAATGATTACAAACAATCTGAGCTCCAATGATTTTTCAATAACATTTTTATTCTATGGGATATACATACACTCTTACTTAATACAAGAAAAATATCATAATCAAATTAGACCCAGTGTCCAATAGCCGTAAGCCTAGAATCTTTCATATTCATGAAGTAGTGAGATTGTTTTTAGGCTGGAACTTTGTGTCTGCCTGACATGATTCTATTGGATCAGCAATCATGTCTCTCACCCTGCTTGTCCAAGTAAGACAAAAAGCTCTTTGACATGCGCCATTTCTTGATTGTTCATCCATCAATTAACCAAATTGTCTTTGTCAATTATGTTCCTTAAAGAAATTAATATCCACATCATCATCTTGCAGCAAAACTCATCACCTATTCAAGAGGGTTAAAAAAAACGTAGACTAGTTAGTGAGAAAATTTTTAGGGTGTTTTTATTTTGGTCACTTAAAATTAAATTATTATAATTTGGTTACTCAAATTTTAGAGTATTTTCATTTTAGTCACCCAAGCGTTGAAGGCCGTTAATTTTACATGCAACATCATGTTTACACTTTCATTTTAGTCACCCAACTTTTAAATTGTTTTTATTTTGGTTACCCAAAAAATATCTTTTTTAAGTATTGATTGGGGTAAAAAAGTAAATCAATGATTAAAGAAAAAAAGTGATAGAAACTAATATAATAGAAATTTTTTTATCAATTTGTACTTGTTTATCCTATTGTTTCAAATTCTAAATTAGGGTTTTGAAATATAAAATTTTTAAATATTAAGATTCAAAGTTATAGTAGCAAATAGATTCACATTATCAATGGATAAAAAAATTTCAACAATTTATTTAATTTATTTTGATGTTTTGAAATTATTTTCAAAAACTATCAATGAAAATTATCTTTATTAGTTGTCTACGAAACCCAAATTTCTTTTGATTATGTGATCTTAAAACTTACATGCTAAGCTGAAAGCAAAGAAAAATCTTACAATTAATTAAATTAATTAATTTTATTTTCTATTCCAAGCAAAACTCATAATTTTTCTTCACTTCTTTACCCAAACGAAGAATAAACAATTAATTTAGAGTTTTGGCAATAGAATAAACAAGTATAATTTAACAATTTTTGTGTATTATTTTAATTTTTTTTCCACTTTTTCACTTTAATCCTTGATTTTTTTATCCCAATTAATACTTAAAAGAATTTTTTTAGGAGACTAAAATGAAAATGATCTAAAAGTTAGATGACCAAAATGAAAGTGTAAACATGATGTCCTGTGTATAATTAACCACTGTTAGAAATATAACACTTGGGTTACTAAAATGAAAGCGTCCTAAAAGTTGGATGATTAAATTGCAAATATTTTATTTTAAGTAACCACAATGAAATCGTCTTAAAAGTTGGGTGACCAACTTGAGAGTTTACCCTAAAATAGATTAAGTCCATAGTAGTTGTTGCTTCACAAGCAGACGATTACAGCAGTAATTTTGCTGAGCACCCCATAGTTAAGGACTTCCCTTCTGACAGCTGAGCGTGACAATTTGCTGTAAACAATGTCACATTTTCAGTTTTCAGGAAAAGAGTAAAAAATAATTTAGGCCAAAGGTGATGTCTGTCTGTCTTTATTTGGAATTTGTTAAATAATTCCTTGAATTATTAATTTATCATATATGCTTTCAACGGTGGGAAATTGATGCAATGGCAGAAGCTAAGACGGTGACAAGTATGGAGATTCCTTTCCCTATTTATATGACTGTTCATTCATTGTCATAGATGCAGATATAAATATACCCTTTGCAGAGTTAAGTATCATCGTCTCCATGTGCCCCTTCTTTACCTTTTTACCTTTTCTGAACCTGCAAATTAGTCACCCCCCCCCCCCGAAGATACCTTTATCAGTGAGCTCTGAAAAGTGAGAGGCATGAACATAATCTACACATTTCATTGGTGAACTGTTTCATCTGTTAGGGATGTTTGATGGAGGGTTGACTATGTCTTTCCATAAAATAAACTGTCCACCAGTTGTAGGTAATCTAAGTAAAATCAGAAGCCAGTGTAGAACAAGACCAAACCCATGTTTTGCAGTACAAATGTCTTCAACTCTGGTACAAACAGATGAAAATGGAGATTTTTATGAATCCAAAAAGATATCAGGTTCAAGTTCAACCGGACTAAAAAGTCAGCCCCAGAATTCCCTGCTTAGCCAAGCCAATACAGTAGGTATAATTGGAGGGGTTTCTGTTTTGTCCACTCTTATATTCCTTGAGAAACTTGTGTGGTGGAGCTCTAGGAATGGGGAGGAATGTGTTCCTTTCGTTGTCTGCAGTGAACCGGCCCTAGACGGCGGCCGCCGTCCGGTTCATTCATCGGAAGTGAATGGTGAACATATTATTATCCAGAATCTGAGGCAGAAAAGAATATTTCTCGAGAAATCTGGAGCTCGTTGCATTGTGATGCCATGCCATATCTCAAATGCATGGCATGATGAGATATCTGAGAGCTGCTCACTGCCCTTTTTTCACATCGGTGACTGTGTTGCCAGGGAGCTCAAGGAAGCGAAATTGAAGCCACTGGATGCTGGGAGCAGTGTTCGAATTGGGGTACTTTCCACCTGTGAAACCATAGCTGTTGCTCCATATCAACAAAAATTACAGAATCAGGTATCTCAATGGTCTATTTGATTCTGGATTTGATTTTTTTTTTTTGGTATCATCAAGTTTATATACATTGTACGATAATAGAAAGCTAAATTTGTGTCCTAAAAACTTTGGGTCATAAAATCAACAATCAAATTGTTAGACCAAGCGCTTAGTCGTGTTATCAGAGGAAACAGGGGAACTCTTCAAATTCAAGTTTATTAAGATTTTATTCACCATTGTTTGCAAAATCTGTTCCTTTATTTGGTTTGGTTGGAAAACATTAAATCAAACACCTAATTTAAGACAAAAGATGCCACTAGGAAGAATCTTCACTATGTTCATCCAAAAGTACACATTTTTTGCAGGGTTTTGAGGTGGTTTTGCCAGACAAGGAAACGATGGAACATATTCTAATGCCAGCAGTTGAATCATGGAACCAAAGGGACATAGAAGGAGCTCGAAACTTGCTGAGAATTGCAATCCAGGTTCTTTTAATTAGAGCTGTGAACGTTGTCATCCTTGCTTCGGATGAACTGCAGAACATTTTACCCCGAGAGGATCCTCTTCTTAAAAAATGTATGGATCCCATGGATGCTTTAGCCAGAACAACTATAAAATGGGCTAAATCTGCAAAGAAGGTACATAGGAAAACTTGAACTATACAAGCATGGAAACTCTTGCTGTCTTGTAACTTGTAAGGGTATATTTGCCTATCGAAAGTGCACAACATCTTGTTCATACTATGGTGTCAATCAATAAATAAATAAATAAATAAATAAACAAGGCTTACACAGCAACAACAACAGTACCAAATAAGATAAGGCTGAACCGATAATGTTAGAAGCAAATTAGATGATCACTATATGAATGTATACAAAGAGATAGCTGCCTACAAATAAAGACAGACAAGGGACAGAGGCTTAATTTGCATTTGATGATATGAAATTTTTGTAAAGTAGATGTTCTTCATATTCAATAAAATTCGTGTTGAAATATGTTTAAAAGATGCCATCTCAAGTCGCCATGTCGTTTTGTATTATTTCATTATTAAGAGAGTAATATATTATTTTAAGATTGTGAGATTATGATTTTAATATTGTATAGTAGGGTTACATCATTTCAGCATTAAAACAGCAGTCGGGCAGCTAAGAAGATTGAGGACAACAGCATCCATTCACTTTGATGCACGTTTTGAAAATAATAGATTTTTTATAATTATCTGAATACAAAATATAGGAATTTTTTATTAATAATTTTTTATATTTACTCAATGATAAAAGATTTCCATTGATATCACGTCATTGGGATAGTAACAAAACTTATGTTTCTAATTAATTGGCATGAAGTCTGAGATTTAATCCCATGTTTGTAAATTCTTTCTCCTGTCCCCTTGTAATATAATTGCTTGCTTGTAAAAAATAAAAAATAAAAAAAAAATTCAGAATCGAAACAACCAGTAAAAAAAATGTTATAAATGTAATCCTATAACCCATCAAAATCCTAAAGTGCCACTCAAGTGTTCCAATAATTTCTGAAAGGTCATTTGAAAGAATTAATTAAGAAACAAAAGAAAATGCATTGAATAGTATTGATTTGGTTTTGGGTGCTTTAAAAATGATTATCATAATCATTTTTGCATGTTTGTTTGAATATTCTGTTTGGTTTTAGACTTTTAGAAAGTTATATTTGTCGATGCCTTCATTGTAATGAAACAGAGTAACAAGAATCTTGATTTAGCTCCATAGTTTTGCATGGCTAGGTTCCAAAGTCCAAATTAATTAATTTATTAAGCAACATTATTGAAATTATTTTAGTGTAAAGCGAAAAAAATGAGCAGCATATAGCAATGTACCCTCTTACCTCTGTCTAGACTCTGGACCCCCCATGGATGTGCTGTTGCAGAACTGGTTCACTTGAAATTGGGGCACTTAAACATCTTAAAGAATAATATGAGCAACATAAAAGCAGCACTGCCCATCCCAATTAGAATCTTGTGAAACAAAAGCTACATTACCGGGCAGTAGGAGGGAGACAACAAAGTATGTGTGTATATATATATGTGTAAAACAAAATTACTTAAAGAAAAGGTTATGCAGACAAATACTTGCCAATAATAATGTGTGGGATTTGACTTTGCTTTGAACTTGGCAATGGGCATTGGCATCTATGCTTCTAAAGAAGGGAGCATCTGGTTCTTATCTTCATTATTATATTATATATATAGTTCCATAAAGGTTTTATGCTTAAAAGAATCATAAATTATTGCACTGAGACAAAACCCTGCCTTTTGATCCCTTGAATCTTTATTTCTAAATTTCAGCTATTTTAATTTTGAATTTAATTTTATTGCATTTGTTGAATGTTGAGATTGGTGGTCCTTTAATTAGTATTAGCCCAAAAATGTAGTAGTATTCAATTATGGGTTTCCCCACATTCATACATACACCCACAGGCTAAAACAAAGATATTATTTTTTATTAGAAAAATTAATCTCAAAGCTTCGTGTTCATAAAGCCTGAAACCTCTTCTGCTGATCAGTGCAATTTACATATGAGCTATATATTCTTGGTAAAAAAGGCCTTCACCTTTGGTTAATCTATCTATCTATCTATCTATATGTTATTTGATTCTAAAACAGAAACTGATGATGGAAATTTTGCGACATTGCATACCCATGTTCTTCTTGAATTTCCTAAGCACCACCTGAAAATAGAAGGAAAAAAATGTCATTTTTCTATGCTATGATAAGATCAATGGTGCAATGGCTATACCAAGATTTTTCTTACCAAAATCCCTTGGCGTCTTGCATTTGAAGCATTCAAGCCTGCTAGCGTAATTGTGAACTCCACACCCATATCTGTCAATACAAAATTGCAGTCACATTCACTTGATAAATCAGGCATATCATCATCATCATCATTCAAATGAACACTGTAATGGGAATTTACTATCTACTGAAAATTCCTATTATCATTGCTTGGAAAATGGAAAAGAATGCAGTATCAAGAATGTCACAAATAGAGACAATGCAGCTTATTTGTGGAATTTTATAACAAGGCAAACTCACTTCGTGCACATCCAGTCACCAGTTTTCCACCCAGGTGGGGCACTGCTTTCAGACCCCCTCACAGCAGTGTAACCACCATAGTCGGTTTTCATGGTACCACATCGATAGCAGTTTGGTCGGCTAGCGTAGTTGTGAGCTCCACAGTTCATGGCAACGCAATACCAGTCACCGGCCAAAGCTTCGGTCCTGTTGTACAAGTAAGTCGATACATCAGGGCCACCATACTTAGGATACCCGCAACGTTGGCACGCTTCTCTCTTTCTGAAATTCTGGTGTTGGCATGCTGCACACATCCAATCTCCTCCTGCCCAGCTCATTTTTTTATCCCTGATAAGCCATTTTACAAACCACAAAATAAGAAAAAGAATCAAACCCCAGTTTTTTTTTTCTGGTTTTCATAAGAAAATGAAAGCAAGCTGAGATTGAAGAAGCTTACCTCCTTAGAAAATAAAGGGCTTTGAGTGAAAGAAAAGTAGTAGCTAAATCAATAAGTTTGTTAGTGCAATTGGTGATTTAGGTGTTTGGGATGGTAGGGGCTATATATACTTGTTAAAGGGCTAGGTTTTTTTTTTTTTTTTTTTGGGGGGGTCTTCATGGGATTCTTAAAGCTGACATTTTTTTCTTGGGTGTTCAGATAAAACCTAGCTAAGCTGGTCATAGTTCTGATACTTTACAGTATTCTTGGGAAGATAGGTTTAGCAGTACACTGCATGTCATATGATTGCATGTATTCATGCACGCATACTTTTTCAAAATTAAAATTCCATAACATGCAAGCATGCCTCTTTCTTTATGTGATTCCCTATCGTTATTGCTGGAAAACAATGTAAAAATATTATATTCTCTTTTCATCCATATTACTCACTAGGTATAGGTGTTATGAGGGGAAGCTCTTATTTGGATATGGAGCCTACTATTTCCCTTCATAAATAGATAAACCATTAACTCTCTTTTCTTTCAAGTCTTGTAGATCTTTTTTCTTAATAAGGGAAAAAGGGGTTTAGGATTGTCTATACACTTGAACTCAAGACTAGTTTCAATGGAAAATTTAGTCGACTTTAAGTACTGTAAAATTTGATACCGCAATCCATCTTTAACTCAATAATTTTAACACTTCAGTTTCGTATATATACATCATTGGTCGAATTGATATTATTACTGAACCAAACTTCAACTCATTTAGGTAATAATTAACATACTATTGCCTTATAAAATAAAATTTATTGTTTTAATTGTTTTTATGTTTTTATGTAAAATACAAAAAAATATAAGTCCAAAACACTGCAATTTTTACCTTATCAACTTTACTATTTCAGCCAAACTGCATTTGAATTTTATATTATTTTTTTATCATGAGTGTAGCATAATCTAATAATACATATATATATATATATATGATATTTACTTCTTAAACTAGAGGATACCTTGTTAATAGTTTAAGCATACATACAAAACACATATATATATAGGTGTATGTGCTTATAAGATTACTCTATTATTAAATGGATCTGTTTGATCTTTGATTCTTTTTAATAATACATGCATTAAATAGATCTATTTAATAGTAAAAAGACTAATTTGATTCAATTCCTATAGTAGAGAAGCCAAGTATACCAAGTACTTTCACTCATATATATATATATATATATATATATATGCATACTATTATTTAAACACTTTAATGAGTTGGTATTACCCTTAACTGGGTTACCAACTTATAAAAGACATAAATACCATTTCTTTTAAATTATAATTAATATTTTTATGACTGCACGTTTATTTTTTTCATACTTTTATATTATTTCAAATAAAATAATTAAAAACTACAAAATTAATGGTCAAACACTTGTTCAATAATATTAAATTACGAATTTATTACTATTCCACCTATATTTATTATTGGTAAGTTTTAAAAAAAAATTCACATAAAAATTTATATATATTAAGTTTTTGAATAAGTTATAGTTATGATAGAATATATATTGGTCGGGCCATGTGAATCAAAATGATTGCCGAGGTGGGGTGTCCACTTGTGCAGACACGTCACGCTCCTCCCATAAAGCTGACGTGGATGAGCATGTCAAGTGCCAACTGAAGCTCATCCAGCTAGAGTCAGATATGTAGCTTCCATGAGTAGGCTTATGCAGTGCCGGTTGCAGTTGGAACAGTCATATAAAAAGGTTAAGAAAACATTTGAGGAAATATATACACACACATATAAGCATATTGCATTTGGAATTTATTCCTTGTAATGCACATGCATTAATTCCTTTTTCTTTTTTTTTCTTTTTTTTTTAACGTTTCGGTTCCTCTTTCGTGCAATAATTCAAAAGCTATTTGAAGATTCATATCAATTGGAGCTTCTGCACATACCCAAAAATATCCCATGAATGATACACAATATTTTATTTATTATTCATAACGAAGTGACAGCAAATTTAAATATGAATGATTCAATCCTAATATTTAGATACATGTCTTCTTCTTTTTTACTTAATTGTATAGTTTTTATATATTTTTGGATGATTTATAAGTTATATTTTAACGAAATATTTAATGGATTCAATATTAGTGAAATATTATTATCTGATTAAATTAACTCGAATTGTGTGTGCAGTTAACAAAATCATTAAATCCCACCTATTTTAAAATTGAAGTTGATATATACCACCACTCTTATTTATCTTATGGTTAATAATAACTCATCTAATTTAATTCTGCAAATGCTCTGGTAATATTTGACTACTACATTTTTGTAATATTTCTTTGGAGAAGAGAATAAATGTACCGATGCACATGCACTTGCCCAATTAGGGAGTAACTTTCAATCTACCTCTTCTTTGGATGGTGCTTTTGTTTCTACTTTTCTTAATGCTTGTAATAAACTTGTTGTTTGAAACATTTATTATTAGTTGATAAACAATGTTGTATTATGTATCGAGTTTGACTTTGTTTATATTTTTATGAATCTATTTCCATTTTGTAACAATAAAAGAATTTTAAAAAATAATTTATAAATATTGCAATGTTTTAGGCCGTTATCGTATGTATGTATTTTTTAAAATTTTATATAAAAATATTTTTAAAATAATATATTTTTTAATAATTAAACTCGGTTTTTAAAAAACATAAATTAAGCTAAACACTAGACTTATGTCTGTAGTTTCCCTCTAATCACACAAAAGTGAACCTAAAAAAAAAAAAAAAAGGGGAATGTTATGGATGAATATGGTTCGCGGCGGACCGACGCTGGTGGGCTATAAGTAATTATCGGATAAAATTTTTAAAAGTAAGGTTTGCACACTGGAGTTGGGCTCCATTGCACCTGAAAAATTCCATCCTTATTTTATTTTTAACATATGATGTGATGAGCTGCATTTGACCTTTCATAATAAAGGCATTGCCAAGATTCTTAGAACGTCCACGAAAATCGTGTCAAAAGTTGAGAGCTAACAAACCCACACCAAATATTAAAAACAAACAATAATATAAAAGCTCTGTAAGAAAAAAAAAAAAAAAAAAAAAAAAAAAAAAAAAAAAGGTGCGTTTGCAACGAAAATTGCAATTTAAAATGCCACTAAGAGAATATACTTGTTGAAATAAAAATCGGTGTAAAATTAGAGGTCATTTTATCATTAAGAGCGAAAATGCATCAGTTATAAGTAGCAGATTGAGAGGGAGAATAACATAGAGATGTAAGTAAGAGGAGAATTGAGGGAGAGAATGAAAAAGATCAGTGTTGGTTTCGTCCTTTTTTTTAAGATGAAACTCTTAATAGTTGATAATGAAGACTTTGTTCCAAAACTAATGTATGTAGGTGATAAATGATAACCGTCTTCTCAGCTTAATTAGTCTATTAAAAATGACAGCTCGATAATGTATAATTTGACAAAAATATCATATGTAATCATATTAGTAGGTGATGACTATGGTATATGGGTGCTGGTCTCTATTGCTTACATGATAAACATGTTGAACTCCAAATAGTCAAATAGTCATCAACGGTTGCTTGTTTGGCAATTACAAATTTGATAAGGGAGAATCCTAATCACCATAATTTTATATTTTAAGTAGACATGATGAATATTCCCTCAAAGGGAAAATACCTTAGAACAACAGCCATGGAGTCCAGCTTTATTCTCTACATGTCACTGTTTTAATTTTTGGGAAAAAAAGAGAAGAAAAAGGGTCCATTTCCCTTCAATAATACTTGAGAGAATCCACCTTCATTAATAGCAGTTGGTTTTCAAATTTGTATATTCTCTTCCCCACCCTTTTGCTTCACCACATGACTTCAAAATATTTTCAATCCTTAAGTAGACGCGTTGCGGTGGACATTTCACATTCCATAAAAAAAAATATGAAATATTTTTCACCCTATTTTCATAATAATCGCACCATTTTAAAAAGTGGGAAAATGACTAGTAATCTCAGCATCTATCTATCTCCTGATTTTGGCGCCAATTATTGTACGAGATTAACTAGTGATTGTCAATCCATGTGCTGTTAAAAGATCTGAAATAAAGTTGGAATTTCTTAAGAGATTGGATTTGGATGGTTAAATCCTACTGCTCCATTAAATTATCTTCCATTAACCTCGTTTCAGCCACTGGCCTTTTTACATGCACCATTCTTTTAAGCTGATTAGAATATCAATTACCACACCAAATGTGGCTTATAAGATCCATGGATTAACGTTTTAGCTCTCCCATAGAAATCTTTTGGGGATTTCAATGTCTTCCCAGTCATTGATTAATAATAACAACATTTTTATTGTTATACATTTAATAAGTTGCATAATTTGTGAATTAAGTTTTTCAAATATTTTAAATATGTGAAAAAATTAGAATGAAATAAGCCTAAAATTATTTTTGTCAAGTTTTGTTAATGCTTCAATGTTTTGATTATATCTTAAACTACAAAATTCTTATTTGAACTCATACTATTCCATTGAAAAGAAAATTAAAAGAGATTTATCTTGTTGATTAGAATTAATTAGAGGCATATAATTTTTGTTATTTTATCAATATGAATGGTTAAACATTTTTTCCCCTAGTCAAAAGAGATTTTGAAGTTTTTAATTTTTTAAGTTTGTGAGATTTGTTTTATTTTGATTCTTTACTTATTTTTTTATATTTACGTATCTTCTGTTTTAATATAAATATTTAGGCTTGTTGAATATAAGTTGTGTATTTCATAGCTTAAAATATTTACCTTGTTGATTAGAATATTTAAATATATAATTATTTAATTATTCTAATATTGTGACAAATAGTAGGATTAAGTGTATCTATGTATTGCAATTCATGTTATGTGTATATATAATCTAAACTAATAAACCTTCCTTGTGCATTTTTGTTGACTAGAATTGAGTATCTTTAATTTTTAATGCTATTAATAAATTAAATCCTAAATGTTTAATTCTAAATGCTATTAAGTCGAGCCATCAAGAATCTACTCGAATTTCTTTGGATGGTTAAGATTGAACATATCTTCAGAGAGGGTAATAGTGTTGCTGATGGTTTGACTTCAACGGTGTTCTCAAGACCGTTGGATAGATATATTTTTATGCAACTGCCGGATAAAGTGTTCAAATTACTGCACGATAACTATTTTGGAACGACTTGACCTTAGTTAGTATAGTTATGGTTTATTTCTTCCTCTTGTACCCAAAAAAAAAAATTGTTAGGAGCAATGTACTCTAACTAAAATTAATTTATTAAAAAATACTATATTTATCTTTATATTCATATTAGAAACTAAAAGTATTGATTTCTTAAACATTTCTTATGATAGTTTAAATTTAAATTTTAAAAGTCTTACAATTTTTTAGTTATTTTTTACTATTGAAATAAAAGACTAATTTACCATTAAATGTCAAAAAAAAAAATATTTACGGAACTAGGCCAATTAAATGAAAATTGATGGGAATGAGCCAATTTTTTAAAAATACTTCTAGTTAAAAACACTTCAGCTGGAAGCTCTTTCCGCCATTTTTCAGCAAAAGCACCTCCCGCATGAAGCTCTTTTGCCCTAATTTTTCTAACATTGTTTTTTTAAGGGTTAGGGTTTTGTTTATTTAAAGTAGAGTTTAGGGGGCTTTTTTATATTTTTAATTAATTATTTTGTAATAATTTTTTGAGATGTTAAATAATAATTTAATTCAAAATTAAAAAACAACATATTTTTACACCAATCGTATATTCAAATCCCGAAAAATTGAATTAGATTCATAATCGAAACTCCATCTACTTTGCAGAGATGAAATATTAGTTATTAATTTTTTTTTCGCCTTCTTAATATTAGAGTGGTGGCCAATTTTCCAGAAAATTATTTATTGACGGAAATGTGGTTCTTATCATGACAGATTATAGAATTTGCAATTGATAATTTCGAAAAAATATTTTAGGAAAATGTTAAGATAATTTAAATAAATAAAATAAAGAGAGCAAAAAAAAAATTAGAGAATTTAATTGGGTTTTGAGAGCAGATTAATAATATGAGAGAGAGTTGAGATTGAATTGGAAAAAAAATAAAATGGGGAGTTTTATAGGATAAATTTTTATACCGTGGGTGGGGAGGCAGCAACTAATTAAGTTGGGGGTTGGGGGGGCAATGGCTAATTAAATAGCTGTTAAAAGTAGGTGATCATTGGGGGAAAAGAACTTACTGCTGGAAGCGCTTTTGCTGATTTGGCATAAAGGATTTATTATAGGAAGTACTTTTGTTGAAAAATGATAAAAAGAGCTTCCAACTAAAAGCACTTTTCTATAGATCACCTGAAAAAGCTTTCGGCTGGAAGCATTTTTCAAAAATTAGTCCCGTAAATATTTTATTTTTTTGGCATTTATGAGTAAATTAGTCTAAATAAAATCATCATTAATCTTTATAGATACCATCTATATATATAAAATAAAATTTTAATTTTATTGATCTGAATGCTTATCAAATTTAAGTCTCCAACCTCCATAAAAAATGATGCTTCTGTGATATTAGTGAAAGCTACTCTATCAGCAAGATATTGCCTACATTTATAGCATCCATGGCAGTCAATCAAACATTCGTTGAGCGGTAAGGTTCCATCACTTTCATGGTTGAGAAAAGGATTCGCATATTGGAAGTCCTAAATCAAATCTTGTAAGTGTCCAAAAAACAACAATACCATATTGGGCTTTCGAACCCAAATCACAAACCAGACATGTTGCTAACCATAAATAATATAACACAATAACCCTGAAACATAGCTGGTTTTGTTTTATGTTATTTTAGAAAAATCCAAGCTGGACTTGGAATCTGAACATAAACTAGAAAGCCATTAAAACCTCGTGCTAGCTATGTAAGCTAATACCCAAAGCCCCTGCAAAACACCCAACTCTTATTACATGAGTTACCAGACACAGAAACCGATCCATATGCAAAGGGTATAAAGCTTCTTGTAATAAAAAACCATCTTTATTTATATATACAAATACAACTCTCCCCGCCCACCCCCCTTTTTTTTAGCCAACTGAATGGTAATATGATTATGGCTTACATGTTGAGTTTAAATTAAAACCAGCTCAAATTCATGCTTCCATGTTAGGAGCACGCTTGAAGGAGTTCTTCCGTGCCGTAACCAAAACAGTCTTGTCTGCAACTATAAAATAAGCAGCTCCTGCCGCTGTGGAGATGATGAGAGCTTGTGCGGTATGATTAAGATTGGCTTTTGCCCAAGGCAGCATTCTTACACTAGCTAGCTGCATATGCATGGCAAGGGATTGAAGTACTTTTACCATTTAATCATCAATCACTAAGAAAAAAAAAAAGGATCTAATGTGCGATATTGTCCATCGTATACTTACAGCCGGAATTGCAGTGGCAATGGTAGCAACAATGGCGGCCTTAGCTCCAGCAACCACGCCCTCTGATGGTGCCAAAGAAGAAACAGATTTCATTAAGTTACCTTTTCGTTTAAATAAGTAAACCAGTAGAGTAAAATAGTGTTTATACTTACCATGAGAGCAGCGCTTTGCCAAGGCCAGCTTTTGGTCAAGGGAAGCCAAGGTAGCAGATTGAGCCACATTTTTAGCCATTATGAATTAAATATGATGATAATCAAATGAAACAAGTTGAAGAGGAAATTAAGAAAGTGTTAAGTATGATTGTGAATGTTTTGATGAAGAGATTGTAATTAGTGAACGGGTAATTACAAGGGGAAAATGTGGATAAAATGTGTTATGGAGTGGGTGAGATACAAAAGGGACTGTGCCTCGGGTGTTGAGGGGAGTGTTTGATGGTTTCCTCCAATTCCAGCGTCAGAGAAGCTTGTTTTTTCACTTGGATTTCTGATATTGTCGGTTCGGCCCCTTGCTCATGCACTGTTCCCTATAATATGTAAAAGGAATTAAAATAGTACAAATCTTTTAAATTTTATTAATGCTGAAAAGATATATTATTTTAATTCACACCTTATATATTATTACACTATGGTACATTCGTGATTAAACGAAAAATTATTAAGTAAAATTTTGGTTTGAAAGTTTAAATTCAATAAATTTAAAATTATGATATTTTAAGTTCAAATTTTAAATATATATGAGTACTTTATTCAGCTTATATAAAAGACAGAATATATTTAAAATAATATAATTTACTTTATAAAAAAATATGAAGTGGGTTTGATTTCCATCTATTAATTTTGTCTATTTTTATATCTAATAAAACTTTAATTATTATGGCAAATATAAATTTTTGTTGTTGTACCTTTTAAAAATGTCATTACATCTTATTTCTATACTTTTTAAGTTTTAACAAGTTATAAATAAACTCTACGCAATTAAATGTGACGAGTAATAAAGTGAAAAGCATTAGATTAAAAATTTTGGATAAAGATCCCAACAAAAAAAGCATGGACGGTGGAGTAGATAGAGATCACGTGGAGCCGACAGCTTGTAATGAGATGATGTTAAAATGAAATTGGGAGTTGAAACTTGTTATTGGCAAATTCCAAGAAGATAGCCCAGCAACGAAGATGTTGGAGTTGTTTTACTTTCTGTGTACAAGAATCCAAAGCTGGAATTAGAAGTGTTATGGATGCGTTTGGTTCTAAGTGTATATTTATTTTCAAAAAGGTTTTATTATTATTATTAAAATTATAATAAAAATAGTTATTTATATTTCATGTATTTTTATTATTTAAATTGAATTTAGGTTAAATTAAGATAAATTAAAGTGTGAAAGTACCTGTTTCAATTCAACCCAAGTAGGAACAGTTTAAAATGCTTAGGGTAATATATTCTGAATTAATGTTTAAAAATTCAAATTAATTTTTAAACTCACTTGTAAATCAATAGTACCAAATAATAGCCTTGCCGTAGCTCTACCTAAAACCGGTATTGACAAGATTTGTGATATTTTAGTACATACAACTTGATTACGCTTTATGTGGTACTGTTTGGGTGGATTTTCTTATATTTCATTATCTGATGTGAATTATTGATTAATTGTTACTTTTATATTGTGTTCTTTATTTAATATTTTGCTCTAGTTTTTAATATAGAAAACGGAATAACCTGAAACATGACTCCTTTTGTTCTTATGTTATTTTAAAGCATCACATGGATAAAATCCAAGATGAAATTGGGGAGCATATGATTTGGAGAAAGCAATTAAAGTTCGTTGGGCCAATATAAGCTTAAAACCTTGTGCTAAGCAAACCAGCCAACTTTTATTAAATGTGTTGCCGGACACCGAAACCGCTTCCACCATTTCAAGGATGGCATGCCTTCATGCAAAGGACTATTGGTGAAAACTGGATGGATGGAAGTGAATTTTCTTAGTGCGTACTTGTAAATAAAAACCATCTTTTATTTATATATACACAGATAGGATGGATATTACATAGCAGCTGAAGCTAATAGCTTCTACAATACAAATACAACTCTCCCCACCCAGTCTTTTATAGCCAACTGAATGGTAATAATCATGGCGTACATGCCGAGTTTAAATCCGAGCCAACTCAAATTCATGCTTCCTTGTTAGGAGCCTGCTTGAAGGAGTTCTTCCGTGCCGTAGCCAAAACGGTCTTGTCTGCAACTATAAAATAAGCAGCTCCGGCCGCTGCATTGGAATAGAAACTTCATTAACAAAAGGATTTTATTATTACTAAAAAACAAGATCTCGAGATGATGGTAAAAGGATGATTGATGAAAACCTGTGGAGATGATGAGAGCTTGTGCAGTGTGATTAAGATTGGCTCTTGCCCAAGGCAACATCCTTACACTAGCTAGCTGCATATTCATGTCAAGGCAAGGGATAGAAATGTTACCAATTAATCATCACTAAGAAAAGAAAAAAATGATCTAATATGGGATATTGTCTTTCGCATACTTACAGTTGGAATTGCGGTGGCAATGGTAGCAACAACGGCGGCCTTAGCTCCAGCAACCACACCCTCTGATGATGCAAAAGAAGAAACATGTTTATACTTTAGCATTAACATATTTCATTTAAATCAAATTAAACCTAAAGCTATTATTATCACTAACCCTTTAAAAAATTTGAAGAAAGCTGAAAGGAAAAGAGAAACTTACCATGAGAACAGCGTTTAGCCATGGCCAGCTTTTGGTCAAGGGAAGCCAAGGTAGCAGATTGAGCAACATTTTTAGCCATTATGAATGAAATATGATGATAATCAGAGGAAACAAAATGGAAATGATGATGAAACTAGTTTTAGAGGAAATTAAGGAAGTGTATATATGTGATTGTGAAGGGTTTGATGAAGAGAACGTGAGAAGTGGATGGGTATTTATAAGGGGGAAACAGTGGATAAAATGGGGTATGGGAGTGGCTTAGATACAAAAGGGACTGTGCCTCAGGTGTTGGGAGTGGCCTAGATACAAGAGGGACTGTGCCTCAGGTGTTGGGGGTGGAGAGTTTGATGGTTTCGCTTCAATTCCAGCGGTCAGAGACGCTTGTTTTCACTTGGATTACAAATATTGTCAGTTCGGTCCTGTTTACTGTTCCCTATATCATGTAAGAAGGAATTTAAATAATAATAAAACTAAATCTTGTGGGGAAAATATACCACGTTACAAAATATAATTGGAAGGTGGTTTTCCAGTTTTTTTAATGCATACCCTAAATTACTTGTCATCTATCAAACACCAATTATTCGCGTAATCCCACTCTAATTTATATTTATCAAATTACGGATGATAGCTAAATTAAAATTAAGTCGACTCATTATTTTAAATTTAAATATAAATTATAAATGAATTTTAATAAGAGTTAGGCATTTAATACAAATCTACCACTTCATTTTTTTTCGAACATCATTAAATCAATTTTTGTTTAATAATAGCATAAACTTAATTAGTTTTGATTAATTGAATAAATTTAACATCAATAAATAAATAAAATTAACAAATAATAATAGCAATTTTTTTGTTCAACTAAATTTAAGGTTTATGGTAAGGTGATTTAGAATTTAGAATTTTATGGTTTATGACTTTAGGAAAAGGGTTTGATTAAGATTTATGATCTAAAGAGATATAAGATTTTATTAAAAAATAGATTAATTTTAGAGTTAAAAATAGTAATAAAAGTTAATTAATTTAATGTTTATTAATGTATTATATTTGATACACTATTAGTGCATAAGTCTTATGTACCATCAGTAACTTATAATGCGCCACAAGAATAAAAAATAATTGAAGGACTTATTCATAAATACTCAAAATGTTCTACCGTAGATTTATACACTCTAAAAATAATATATACTATTAGATGATCATAATCTAAGTTAAATTCATTTAACAAATTTATTATAATAATTGACTGAGTTTTAGTTCAATTAATTGTTAATAGTGCAGGAAAATGTAGATTCAAACATACGTATTTCCCTATTTAAAAAGATTGAATTGGGTTGTGATGGAATTATAAACATATCATAATAATTTTTTAAAGATATTAATATTGTTTTAAAAACAAACTTCATACAAAATCTCTCCCAAACCTGACGGATTTAAATGGAAATATATAAATAACCCACGTGGCAGACTTTGAACATATTCAGATTTTCTTAAAGAACATTTAGTTGGTTTTACTTTGCATAATGAAGAATTAGAAGGAAGATAGGTTGATATGAAATTATTATAAAACAGTGGGCATTGAAAATTGGTGACCTGGGCACATTATCAAATGGCGGTTGGTGATTTCACTTATAATACGCAGAAACCCATACAACTTTTTTCAAACTCCTTTTTCCTTTTTACTCATAATGTTTGATTGCAGTAGCCACTGGTTTCCTTATCTAAAGCCAATGCTTTCCACAATACCATGGGTACCCCCACCTAACCTTAGAGCAAAGGTGTATCTAGATTATCTATAGTTTTTTAGATTTGTTTTCTCATTCCTCTTTAAAATTTGTAATTATTTATTCCTTTTAAAGATTTAAATTTTATATATCTTCATATCTTGAGTTGGGCTGGAGTGCCCATGAAATCGGACCACGTGTCCTGGAAAACACATGTGATTGGGATTGAGACCGACAGACATCAACCTCCTATACACAGAGGTAAATGGTAAGACAAAGAAGTAACATGCAAAACGTTGGATGGGGGGGTTGGTGTTGTAGTTCATAGTTTTAGGGTTGAGTGGGTGGCCACTGCCCACTGCCGGGGTTTTCATTCACCACATGCATCGAATTCATTATAATTTCACAATCATAATTGCTTTTCTTTTTAATTACTTATCAATTTTATGATTTGAGTATTAAAATAGAACTTTCATAAAGGGTTAGAATGCTGGTATATTTGGCTGAAAAGGAAGAAAATAACATTTGTTATATATATAATTTTTATTATGGTTTATCAAATTTATTCAAATAATAAAATTACTAAAAAAATTAAATTTCAATATTAATTTAATTTTTCATTAAATAAGGCCTAATGTATCGAACCCATGATTAAGATATATAAATTTATTAACCAATATTTTACTTAATAATTTTTTTCATAAAAAAATATATGTACATGTACTTATAAATTTCCTATATTTTTAGCTTCAAATAAAAAGAGTGGAAAAGGCCCAATCTATAGCCCAACCGTTGAAGCCTAATACATATGTTTAAGCCCAGACCCATATTTTGTTTGGGCTTTTGGAGTATCATGAATTTGTAAGTTTAACAGTGTGTCTAAAAAAATGAAGTTGGCATGATTTAAGGCCAAGACAAAAAGAAAAAGATAAAGATTAAAGCTTTATGAAGTTGAGGTTTTCCTTTTAACTAGTCCAAAGAAAAAAACAAAATTTCTTTACTTGTCGATGAAAAAGAGCTTGGTTTTCCTATTCTTAACAAAGAAGATTATTCAAACTTTTTTGACCTTTTGCATATTAGCACGAGGAAAAAGGGGCAATTAAGCAAACAATTCTTATTTTTTTAAAAGCATTTGTACAGCAATGTTTAGTCATAAATTAAGGAAAGCAAACAGTTTATTGAAATATTCTCTTTCTTTTTTTCATGTCTATTTTATTGTTTATATTTAGAATCGTGTATCACGATTGAAACATTAACTCAACAAATTACATGATCTTAAAAAGATTTTTTACTTCAAATTTATCTATTCGAAAAATAAAAATCTCACAAAATTTCACCAAGACATCAATGCTTTCACAAAGCAAGCAAGCACAACAAGCTGCCAAAGAAAAGAGAAACGCACAAGAGTATGTGCAACAAGTATCCCAGTAAATACTTTCGATTAACAATAAGATCGAATGATTGCAACTCTGAGTAAAATCTTCCTATTACACTTAGAAAGATTCTTTTTTATTAATTGATTCTCTACTTATCTGTATCAATTGTTTTGATTTTCTATTAGTGTCAGTTTAATTTCCAGTTTTGTTAAAGGTGAGCATGAATATATGAGAAAATTGGAATACTAGATTAGAGATAACGATGTCACTTTCGCCATGCAACAAACACACAGAAAGCATCAAGTGGGGGTTGAAGTTGAAGTTGAAAGAAGAAAGCTCACTCGCGTGCTTCTGCAAGCTGACGCCTCACCGGTCCCCCTCAACCCCAGTCCCAATATTCCATATCAAATGGGTCTCACCAATTTGGCTTTGCCTGTCTGTATCTATTCAATGTTGAAACCCAAGTCCTACCTTATTATTAACCTGTTGACTCACACACACACATATATTCCTCTACAAAGTTCTGACCCATTTCATTAAAATTTGACTTATCCTTAATGAACCCACGAATTGTATAAAAATATACTGAAAAGCAGTGAACAACTTGAATCCATCCTTCTAGTAGTACTTTAGGCAGGTTTGCAGTATCATAAATTCTTATTACCTCATGTTCTATTCTACCTGGAAATTTACAAATAGGGTTTAAAATGAAAAAACTATCATGAATTGCATCTAAATTTTATTATATATATAAAAAGGGTGTCAAATTATCACTCTTCTCGATGTGGTTAAAGTTTGATTAGTATATAAATGAGTTAAATTAAAATACATTATTTTATTTACTTTTATATTTCTTGATTATGATGTTATTATCCAACCACATTCTAATAATCATGAAAGTGGTCCACACATGATATTTAATCTATTTATTTCTTTTTCATTTGTTCTCAATCTATGTTTCTCACCAATATTTTCGACTTTGCAAGCTTCCTCTCCCTCCCATTTCTTATTAAATCATCATTGTATCAATGGATTATATTATTTAATAGGTTAAAAAGTAAATGTTAATAATTTCATTTTTATTAAAAAGATAAATTACACTAATAATCACTTAATTATTAGTAATTTTTTAGTCACTTGAATATGAAAAATTATAAAATAATCACTCGACTATTTTTTTTTTTAGTCATCAGCTAATTAACATAAAAATGGAAACATCCAAAAGTCTAATATAATGAGTGACAAAGAAAATTATTAATAATTGAGTATTTTTTAATAATTTTTATAATTAAGTAAAAAAATTATTAATAATTATCAGTGTAATTTTAACCATATTAAAATAACATAATTTAACTTTGAATGGATAAATGATGGAAGAGGAGATTCATTGCTCCAATGAATTTATTTAAAAAATTTCACTGTTATTATTGCTTTTGTTTGGGGCAGGAAAACATGATTGATAATTTGATCCGTGAAAGGACATGTGAATGCGTGACTATGAAAGTGCTCATTTTTAAAAAAAAAAAAAAAGCAAAGAAAAAGTGGTGGAATTGATAGAGAAAAAAAAAGTTGCAAAGGAAAGCCTCAGTTTTTAAAATTCTTCATTTAAAAATATTATTTTTACCATCATTGACAAGTAGTCATCATAATTGTCACCACATGAAGTTCATAGATTTCTCATGGAATCACATTGAGACAATTATGGGATCCCTCCCTTTTACACGTAAGCTCTAGATATATTAATGAAAAAAAATACATAAAAATAAATTAAATGTTAAAATTAATTCAAACCATAGAAACAATTAGAAGCTTGCAATATCTTAAAACTCTCTCATTAGCAAGTAAAACAGCTCTTTGTTTTGGTGTAATACATGATTTTAATTTACATTTTTAGAGTTAGAAATAGTCAAAATGACGAGGGATTTGATATGGGGCATCTCTTTCTTGTTTGCTTAGCTTCGGAATATGAACTCTGCTACTCTTAACCTTGTAAAGATCACTGGGGACTTCAGGTGGCCGTACTGATCTAATGAGAGCCCAATTCACCCCTTTGAAGAATTCATGCCTTTTGATTTCAACAGATCCTTTCATGCTTCCAATTCTCTTCTTTGGATTCTTCACTAGAAGCTTGCTGATGAGATCTTGAACTTTGACCATATCTTCAAACTCTTTGCCGCTTTTAACACTGATTCTCGGGAAGGTTAATGGCTGTTTAAGGATGTTAATCAGTGTTTTCTCATTGTTTTCGCCTTTGAAAGGCGTCCTCCCGTACAGCATTTCATACAAAAACACCCCAAGTGTCCACCAATCTACAGCGCTGCCATGGCCTTGCCCTGATATCACTTCTGGGGCTAAGTATTCGTGGGTACCAACGAAGGACTTGGACTTAGCATTGAGTGGTTCAGCCACCAATTCAGGACCAACTTCTTGGGCGGCGGCGCTATTATCAGCTTGTTCTGTAATTGTTGTGACCCTAGAACCTTTCTTTTTCCTATTGGAAGATGAGAAACAAGACAGCACTGGTTGCATGGGGGAAGCACATGAAGGTGTCAAGCAAAAGTTATCGTCATCTTCATTGTCTTCCAAGTTGGGCTTACTACGCCTTAACAGCTTGGGAACGACATCACATTTGAAGGAAAGATCGAAATCCGAAAGCATAATATGCCCATCTTCTCTAACCAAAACATTCTCTGGTTTCAAGTCCCTGTAAACAATGCCCATCATGTGCAGATACTCTAGTGCTAAAAGTATCTCAGCAGCGTAAAACCTGCATTGTGTTACAATAGATTATATAATTAATTATATACCTTAAGTCGGTGAACCATTACTTGAATAAATAAATAATAAACATAACATGGAATTAATGCATTAAATTAATAATAAGATCATAAGCTTACTTAGCAGATGAAATATTGAAACGCTTTCCGGGTTGGCGTTGCCTGGCAACATACAGGTCTCCACCAGGGCAATACTCCATGACCAAGCAAGAGTAATGAGAAGCCTCGAACTCAGCATACAACGTGGGTACAAATGGATGATCAAGCATACCCAGGATCTCTTTCTCCATGTCAGCTCTCTGCAACTTCTTCCTTATAGCCAGCGCTTCTCTATCCACCACTTTCATGGCGTAAAAACACTGGGGCAAACCAACCACGGGGTTCCTTATCTGGCAAAGGTAAACATTCCCTATGTCACCGCTTCCCAGTCTACGCAAAAGCCGAAAATGGTCGAGCCCGACTTTGCCTTTGGCTCTCTTGAGTCGCTTCATGGCTTCCCAAGCTGCCTGGTTCGCCTTGTGCGGCTTATGAGAGGTGTAGAGAGAAGTTTCGACGGAACAAAGAGAAACCGAGCTCCGGCGACTACCGAAGCTAAGATTGCTCATCCAGCTACGGCTGGAGTCAGGTACGGTGATGGATGAGGAGCTGCTGTCGTAGTCGGATTCATCTCTGGTTATTATGGCCGCTGCCATTGTTGTTGTTGTAGCATGTAACAGTGATGATAGTAATGATATATATATATATATATGAGAAGCTTATAATGTTTTTTTGTAAGGGTTTTCTCTTTTGCTGCTTTCTCAGGCTTTTTATATACAAAAACACTGGGCCATGAAATTTGTAATGCCTTGATCGAAGAAAGTTACAAAGCCTTGCTTTTTCCTCTAATTGAGGCTTGTAAGATTAATAACTATTATTTAAAGTGAGTATAATTTTTATGTGGTCGACTAAACGACACTACTTTTACCATTTATTACAATAGTGCCATTGTCCCTTTGTTAGATTAAAATGGAAAAAGAAAAAAAGAAGTATAATTTATAAGCCTAAGAGTATATAACCAAAATTAAGCTTAGGTCTCGACAGTGGAGCGAAAGTGCTGGATCAAGTGCCATTCATGTTTACACAAATTAAAAGTAAACTAATATAATTTACCTATAAAAAAAAAAACTTGGCCAATTTAGGACTTAAAATGAAACAAGGTAAATAAAAGGAGCTTTTTAATTTTAGTTTGATGAGCATGCTTACTCCGCTGACACAACCACTACTCTTTGTTTTCATCTAAAGTTCATCAACAAATTAATTTTTTTTTCTAAAATTATATATTACCAAAAACAAGTGCTGTACCTCCAAACTTTTGTATCCAATGAAAATTTCTCATATTTTACAGTCAAATATGGGGTTTCAATTAATATTTGAATCATTTATGAATATTATTATTTATTGGGTAACTGATTTTTCAATAAATTATTAAATATTTTGTTTGCTTCACCTTTCCGACCTTTCCTAATAAAATGTTTAAAGCTAACGTATCTTCTTCTTTTTTCATAAAACAAAAATAAGGAATTTCTGCGTCATGTATGATTACCATTATAAAAAATCATTAATTTAAGCCATCAGAATTCGTGAGAGTCGGTCAAAAGCGTTGCTTCTTTTTCTGCTATAAAGCTTATATGCACCGATTTTTAAGCTACTTTTCCCGGCAACAAAACTTCTTAATATCCAATTAATCTAAATGAAATTTTAATTATGACTAATTAATATTGCTTTTTTGTTAATTTTTTTATTATTTAACTTTAAAAAATTACAAAATAGTCACTAAATTATTCGAAAGTTTTCACTCAAATCACTAGGCTATTAAAATTGTTGTTGTATGACTCTTTTTTTAACATTGTCAACACCAATTAAAAGCTCTCATTCTCATTCTCTTCTACATTTCATTTTTTTTTATAAAACAACTGTGAACTTCGCGAATTTATGAACCAAAATCCAAACAACTTTCTTCTTCGATTTTTGACACTAACCGTTAGATTAACTTGGATCTAAAGTATATTTTTCTACTCATCGATGGGTACTAATCTACAGTAAGAATCGTCGAATAGTTACTTGGAACTCACTTGTCGAAATTTAAAAAATAACTTAATAACCCAGTGACTTAAATAAAAACTATCAAATGAATCAGTGACTTAAATAAAAACTTTCGAATAATTCAATAATTATTTTATTACATTTTGAAGTTAAATGATCAAATCGTAAAATTATTAATAGTTTAATAATTTTGGATGTAATTTACCCTAAATATTATTAACAGGTATTTATTTATAAGCACCCCAGCCCTCATACTATTATTGACAGAATTCCACCGAAACGACAGGTTTACCGTAGGAAAAAAGTATCGTTTTGAAGGGTCAAACATAAAATTTGCCTCTTCCCTCCCGTTGAATGGTAGTTAACCTCTTAACCATGAAAAGTTCAACGAAAAAAAAAAAAAAGAATACGTAAATAATAAAGTAACAGAGCTTTTGGTAATTTAAAGATGTTTGGTGAAAACCGTGGAAAAAGGATGGTAAGGTGCACGAAGAACCCGTGCCCCAAATTCATTTTCGCCTTTTTAAAAAAAAAAAAATCTTATCTTCTCTTTTACTAATTATTTTAAAAAAGGTTATTTTTGTGTGATATTTGCGATAAGAAGAAAGTTTGAAAATAAGTAATAGCTAATAATAATGAGTTACTTGAAAATTAATTATTTTTATTTTTAAACTATGCTATGAAAAATAGTTTTTAAAAAAATATTTACATCTTATCTTAACGTTAAAAAGAACCAATTTATTGATGTTGAATTTTGTTATTATTTTTATCTTTTTAGGACATCTTTGAATTTTGTTATTACTACCAAGAAGTGAATTAATATCTTTTTATGATATTCTTGTTATGCATGTGATGGCGATCATATAAGAGGGGACCTGTATATTAGGGTCCATGCCTATCACTTTACACGTGTCGATCTTGGTTTTGAAAATAATAGTTATATTAAAAATGGGATAAATCTCAATTTTATACATAAATTATGGTTTAATTATTTTAATGAGTAGTTGTATATATGAATTTTAATTTTGTGTAATTTTATATACATGAAATTTTGATTTGATCCAATTCTTGTAAATTATTAATACAATTATTAATATTATATCATTTTATGTTTATATTTGCATACATAAATAATTATATTTATCCAATATAAAAATAAATTGATATATTTATTTCTTTAAATGTGTACGTGTTAAATCAAAATTAAAGTTTTAAGTATACATTTGAACCACAATTAGAGTTTCACGTGTATAATTGCACCAAATTAAAGTTCATGCATACAATTTCACATTAAATTAAAGTTCATGTATATTTTTTATATTTATCCCATTAAAAATAGAACTGAAAAATCAATATAAATTGGGATAAGTTTTTTTTTTAATTACCGTTATATTAGCAACTTATTTCGAAATGAAGGCAAATTATTTGATACACTATTAGTAAAATTTTTAGACTCCACAAATAATGTTAAAGGGTTGACAAATATCTTACTAGGGTATAGCAAAATATTTTTTAAATAAAAGACACTTGTCAAAATTTTAAAATTGATTGTGGAATAAAAAAATATTATCAGTGTAGCAAATATTCATCCCTATTATAAATACTTAGATATTTTTGATAAATTGTTTCCGTCAAAAAAAGAAGGAGATATCTTTGATAAATCATTAAAAATATTATTTTATTGAAAATGAATATTTTCATTTTTAATATTTTAATGTGTTTGATAATCATTTTAAATTTTTTCTTAATCATTATTCCATGGATGTTGGCTCCACCCCTCCTCGCCCCACTTTAATTTAATATTTGTTACTTATGTTTAATTTTTTTAATTTTTTAAGTTAAGTAAATATTTAAATATAATTCTTTAAAAAAGTATTTAAACATAAAATATATGAATTTTGTCTTTATTATGTTATTACATTTTTACCCTTTTAATATTTATATATACAAAGATAAAATGGTAATTTTATATAGTGAAGCAGGTCGGGGTGGGGCAAGCAATTACCATAACCGCTTCATCATTCACTTTTCAAAAAAAAAAAAAAATCCACTCCAAATCTAAATCCATTGAGCGGTTTGAGTTTTGCCATCCCTAATTAATGTAGAAAATATCGAGCTGGTCTTACTTTATTAAAAAATTGAAACAAATTATCATTAAAAAACAATGAGATATTCAAATTGTCATATTTATCTTTTACTCAAAATTATCCAACACAATACAAAATATTTTATTAATAAGATTAAAAGTAAGAAATAAATATTTCTTTAAAATCAGTTTTTACTTTTAACAAACAAAATCATTTTATTTAGTACTTATATTTTAGGGATAATATAAAATTTTGCCTTTAAATTTAGATTTTAATCAAATTTTGATGATGTGGCTAATGTTACTGGAACAATGTTGAATTAATTAGTCAGACTGATTAGATCGAGAATGATAAGTATAAAAATTCGAACAAACAGTTAAAGCGAATTAATTGAAAATTGCTTAAAATTTATAAAAATCTAAAATTAGGATAAAAATTTACAGTGGATTTAATAAATTTTGTTTTATTATTTGTAGATTTTTTTAATTATTGTTAATTTAATAGTGAATCCATGAAAATAAGAATTAGTAGAATACAAGATGTGACAAAAGAAAAAAAAAAAAAGGTTAAAGAATTAGTAGTTTGGAAGATTTCATTTTTTAATATAATTTGACCAAATATTATATTTGAGACATGGTTTGTATTCAAGGTATGATAATAATAACAAACATGAACATCGGATAATAAATCGAGGGCATTGACTTTCGGTTCACAGAACTTTGACTTGAATTTTAATAATTCTAATTTAAACATTAATTGAAGAGCTATGTAGAATTTGGTCTTGTTTTTTTTTTTTTCTTTAAATATTTTGCCAAGGCTTAATATTGCATTGTTTTTGAGAAAATATATAGATTTTAATTTAATAAAATTAGCATTCAGAATCTTAACCTGGATTAACAAAAGGTAGATGAACATAATAATGTTGATAAATTGAATAACAATAATAATTTTTAAATTAATTAGAAAATATACAGAGAAAAAAAAGGTGGGGGAAAGAGTAGATTCTAAATAGAAAAATGTCAGCAGATCTGGATTCATGAAATGAAAATTAGAAAAAGTAAATGTATTTCTGATGTTCCCCACTTTCAAAGCTTTAATCAGACACTGTAAACTCACCCAATCACTTCTGGTTTGGGACTTGTTGTCACATCCCCATTCCCATTATCATCAAACTTTGTGGCTTCTAAATTACCATAAAATGGTTGGAATTATTGTTACTTTAATTCAACAGGACCGGTTCATCCAGATATTGAGTTGAAGATACGTATTAAATAAGTTGATTTAGGAATTGGTATATATAGATTAAATTAAGTTAAAAAATTGGTTGATTTAGACTGAATTTTTTTTAATATTTTCTTTTTAAATTTTATAAATTTTAAATAATTTTTTAATTAAATCGGACAAATCGATTAAACTGACGAGCTGATGACTTAAACAATGAAATCTAATTCTGAACATTTTGATTGGAATTTAAAAATCTGTATTTTTTTTTTTAGTTTTTAGTTTTCAATCAAATTTGTACAATAATATTAAAGAAATAAAATAAATGGAGCAGTTTTCTTAAGTAGATATTATTGGGATAAAAATAAAAGTATCATGAAGGCCGTTGTACTTAATATTGAATTACACTTTGTTTCATTTACTTAAAAAATGAGTAAATTAGTCCTCATACATTAGAGTAAAGAGTAAATCAGTCATTATGTTATAATTTCCATCAATTTTTAGAGTTAAAAGCTGGTCTTTGTGTATAAGAATAAGGCATACATGGTATGCCACGTGTAATTATCTGATTATTTCGCCAGCCATGCCAATTTTTAATAATAGAAATAGATAAAAATTTTAACAAAAATAATCAATTTACTCTTTAATCAAATGTATAGAGATTAATTTATCCATTTTTTAAGTAAAGGGGATAAAATGCAATATAATTTATACTATATAAGCTTTTATGGTACCGATAATATCTTAACCAAATCTTAATCCCATTTAGAAAAATTTTCTTGGATTTTTCATTATAATTAGGGGAACACAAACTTTGTAATACTATATATATTTTGGGTTAATATAACTTTTAGTTCTTAAGCTTGGTATTTGTAATATAACAACTTAAATTTGTATCATATTGTCATCTAAATATATATATTTAAAAATTTTAGGTGATGACATGACACAATCTTAACACAATCTTAAAGTGCCACGATATTAAATTTTAATAGAATTCAACTCCAAAAATTAAAATGGACTTAATAGTGAAGCATGTCAAATTCAAGTACCAAAATGAATTTGATTGCCAAGTTAAGGACTAAAAGTTATATTAACCCTTTAACTTCATCTGCTTCCTTTGGAGCTTCACTTTTGTCTGAAAAATCTTATCATTTAAACTTTTGGTTGCAATTTCAGGCAGCAGACCCAGCAAAACTTGCAGCATTGCAGAGTGACAAATGTATAGGATGATTCAAAGGTCCATAACTTGCCCCATACGTTCTTCTCCCCCAACCATCCTTTTTCTATTTAGATTTTTTCTTTAGCTACAAACAATAAAAATCACATTAAAAACAATGTCAAATTTCTAATAACATTTTATATAATATATGTTTCCTTTACTGTTTTTTCTAATGCCATGATGAGTTCAGCTTATTTAGTTATTACTGTGGATTAATTTTACCAGTAATTAACTCTGTTAGTAAATGACAGTTAAACAAAATGAAGCAATCATTTGGTAGATCTTTGAGGTCTCTCTCTTTTTTTTTTTTTTTTTTTTTTTTTTTTTTTACTTTCAGTGGCTCTTTTTTGTCATAATGGATTTCCTTTCATTTTTCTTTGTCTTCTTTTTTGTTTTTGTCAATAACAATAATTTTTTGTTTTTTGTTTTTGATCGATTGTCAATGATAATAATTAGCTAAAAGAAATTGGTCCTTCTTCAATTATTTTCCTCCAACCCCAATGATGAATGATTTAAATCTTAAAATGATATGTAAACATGATGACCATGTTCCACCAGCTCTGTAAATCGTAAAATACTAATAATAGTTTCTTTAAAAAAAAACACTATAATCTTGTTCTACTCCTACCCCAGCTTGGACGTGTAGCAGCGCCAGAGATAACTCAACGAGCACCAATGCATAACCCTCAGCCTCATACCTTTAGAGGATCTAGTTAATCATTAGTTAATCATTTGTCACCCGCATACTTCACACCATTCGCTACAAGGTACTTATTGCGGATTGTCCATGAAGACTATTAAGACATAACAACATCATACTAACTCAATAAAGTAAATGTTTATATTATACTACTCTTGATTACTCCTAACCATATGAGTAATTCACCATTCGTATATCAGTGACATGACACTACCAGACAGGAAAATCTCCTCAATATATAACCCAACACACGATAGGGAGGTCACTTTTCACATTTTCTTTTGTTGATTTCATTTTTTTCTTTATCTCTTTCCAGCATTAACAAGTTTCAAATTGATTTTTATAAATTCTGATCTTTAATATCGATGCACAATTACTTTATCACACCAATATGTCAAATTTATCTTAAAAGATGCAACTCCACGTAAAATATATTTAAAAAAATTAAAAAGTTTGGAGTAACATGGGGCGTATTAATGAGCATAAATACATTCTTTTCTACATGTGAATTTCCTGGTAACTATATTTATTAACATTGCTTGTCTACCGCCAGATTCACCTAAAATAGAGCTTAGGATCCTACTGCAAGTACCAAGAAACTGGTGATTGATTTAATTGCAACAAAATATTGCAGGCAAGTAGTAGAATTGGTAACAATCAAAACTGAAATGTTTTACTGAAAAAGACAAGAACAGATAAACATTAAGACTGCAAACTTTCTACTACCCCAACTTTAATAATGTGTAAAATAAACTGAGCAAAAGATGGCCAGCCTGACAACTCCACAACACAATGTTTTGTCAATGCACTGGGTGATTTAACAAACAATCACAGCATCAATTTCAGTGGAAAAGAAAAAAATATCAGACCAAATTCAAAACAGATATGGATGCATACACTGAGGCAATATTGTTTTTGATCTTTTATATATTCTTATTAAAATGGAGATTTTGTTGAGACATATATCATGGGCAGCTCCAACCCTTGGGGGTCCAAACTATGATATGCATATCATATTTTAATTGGTCCCACATTCAAAGATTATGAAAAAGATGGTATATTAATTTTTATGAAAAAAATTAAATAGGGTATACAAGATCACAGAAGTCAAACACTGAAATAGTATTAAATAACAGTTGTTTTTTTAATAAATGAAGAGAAATATTATGATATACAATTGTAATGATGAAATGCCTTGAAGTAGGTTATTCATTTAACTTAGTCAAGGTATGTAATATATATTTAATTTGTTTTCTCCTTCAACTAAACTTCATCAGCCACCACAGATTGTCTAGTTGGTTGGGGACATTGAGAAAATGATAGAGAAATCAATATTGTTCGTCAAGTCACCATGAAAGAACATTAACAAAGCAAAGGTTTTAAATTGAAGAAGGAGAATCTAAGTGTTCATATAATGTTATTTTATAAAGCTAACTGTGCATGCAAGTCTCTTTAAAAAGAGTACTATAAAGCTTGATCACGATTTAACCATATTCCCCTTCAAAATAGCAAGTTTCAAAGATTAAATGCATCTGTGAAAACAAAACAAACTTTAATTCCAAATGGACTGCTTTTCAGTTTATGATACCCAATAAATCTTTAGGGTCATTACTTGTAATGTTAAAAAGGAAAAGGCAAAAAGAGAAATACAAATGGCCCAGAAATGGACTGGGTCTGGGCTTTGACAGTTTCAATCAACTGTTTGTTGTTTTGGTTTTGAATAGAATGGAAAAAAAGTAAAAACACCAGAATCAATCTACTCATATGATTTGTTTTTCTGTACAAAGGGTGAAAGCGAAGAACTAATTTTCAACATCACTAGGTCTATCTTCAAAAAGACCCTCAATCTCTTCAAGGGTTTTACCTTTTGTTTCAGGCAATAAAAAGTAGAAGAAAATGGTGGCCATTGTCATAATCCCTGCTAGTATAAAAAAAACTCTAGCAAATGTAATCTTGTTTGCAATGGTTAAGAAACTCATTGCAACACCACCACTCACCAGCCTGTTTACTGATATCGCAACGCTGGTGCCTTGTGCTCGATATTTCATCGGGAAAATTTCAGATGAATACACCCATGTGATAGGGCCAATCCGTATAGAAAAGAATGAAAGGAAAGCACAAACTGCGATTATACTTAATACAATAGCCCATGTAGGTTTATTGTTATTTTCTGCTAGAAATTTGGACCCCAAGCCTAACCCCACCAATGAAAAAACCATCCCTAGTGTGCCTAATAAAAGAAGAGGTCGCCTACCGAACCGATCCAAGAAAAGAGCAGAAACCAGAACAAAGAACCGACCCATAATTACTGTAATGCCGAGACCCATAATTACTGTAATGCCGAAAATGTGTCGTTTGTTGTGGATTCCAGCAGCTTTGAACACTTGGGGACTGTAATAAACAACAGCATCATTGCCTGAAGCTTGCATGAAGATGTTGATCCCAACAGCTGCTATAAGAATCCTACGAAGTGAAGGAGATGGGGTTAATAATAACTCTTTCCAAACACCTTTACCACTGAATTGGCTCGAGTTTTCACTATCCAATCTCGAAGCAGCCATTTTTATTTCTTGAAACCTTGACTCAGCTTCTTCCACGGTGTGTGATATTTTTTGAATGATCTTTTTAGCTTCACCGTACCGGCCTTTCATCACGAGCCACCTAGGAGACTCAGGCATCGCTAAAACACCTAAACCAATAGCCGCGGCTGGTGATCCTGCTATCCCCACCATTATTCTCCAATTTATACGATTGGGGAGACCAGCTAAAAAGTAGTTGGATAGGTAACCGAATAGGATACCCAAAGTAATGAAAAGTTCAGGTAATGATGTTAGAAACCCTCGGCTTGTTGCTGGTGAAAGCTCGGTGGTGTAAACTGGGGCGATCATAAGGGAGTAACCGACTCCGACACCGGCAATCACTCCGCCAGCCATTAAGAAAGGATAAGATGGTGCAAATCCCATTAGAACTGCACCAACGAGAAACGTTGATGCTGCTAATACTATAGTCAAACGTCGACCGATCAAATCAGATGTTTTCCCAGCTAGGAGTGAACCAAATAATGAACACACATTCAAAGAACCAACCAATATGTCTACTTCAATAGTTGAAATGTGAATGTTTTCTTTGATGAAAATGATCGCACCACTCATCACACCAATATCTAAAAACAAAATATTACCATTCATATCAGATAAAGATGACAATATATATATAATTAAAGAAACACTCACCATAGCCGAGTAGAATTGAAGTTGCAGAAGCCAGTAGAGCAGCCGCAAAGGCATATTTGTTAAGAACGGGTTTTCTAGGATCAGGGACATCATGGGACGAACTGTTTTCCAAAGAATCCATATCCGAAAACCCAATGACTGGTTTCTTTCAAATGTTCTTTTAAAAAACTTGGCGATGATCAATAATAATATTAGGCATGACTCTACAAATGAAAAGTGTTCTTGGACTAATTAATGTATAAGGCGATATTATGATGGTGGTGACACTGTTTATCGATATGTGGGATTGATGTTAATGCTATCCAAACTACTTAACAAAATCCTTCTTCATCTCCTACTTTTACTTCTCTTCTTTTGCTTCACGGAGAATCTCTTTTATATATTATCTCTCCTTCTATATTAATGTTGTTGCGGTTCAATTCTAGGAAAATTATATGATGGGATTTTGTCAGTGTAATTTTAAATTTTAACCAACAAATTTAATAGAGTAACACTTGTTTATATATAAAATATTATAAATTAAAATAATGAAAATAAAGAGAAATGATGGCAATGGTTATAGTAGGGAATTTTGAAAAAAAAATTCTTATTTTACCCTTGATTTAAATTTTGAAATATAAGAATAAACACAGTTTAACATTTTCGAATGCACCTTATTTTACATTAACAATACTCAATCAGTTATTAATTTAATAAATTATCGTTATAGATAAAAAAGATGTTAAAATTTGAACCCTAACAATGTAACAAAGAAATCATTACCATTATTTTAATTATTTTTTTGCCAAATAACCATTGTTTTATTTTATTTATATAAAGTATTTTAAATAAGAGAAAATATAATCAAATATTTCAGATAGTAAAAAGACTTTTGGGCCAGCAACTAGTGTTGGGCTGTTACTAGGATTTGACAACTATTTATCTATTAAAATATATAGTTAAAGAATTAAATGGTGAAAATAAATATATTAAAACTCAATTTCAGATCTCTTAAAAAAATTGGTTTCTATAATTTGCTAAAAATATTAATTAATCTAAAGCTAATAAATGATGTGGAAGTCCATTTTAAAAGAATAAAAGCAAGATAATGTTTGCATAATTATAAAAAAATCCGTTGCCTGAAGCATGGTCTTGGTAAGAATCTCTCTCTCTCGCGCTACGTTATTCACTTTTCTGGCTCTTCAAAATTCCTTTGCTTCCATTGAAGAAGCCACAAGGGTTCCAAATTTCTCCCTATTTACTCTTTTGCCACTCTGCTCTGCTCTTCTTTACTCTTTAGAGTTTTTACTTATGTCTGATTTTTTGGAGAAAACCTCAATTTACTTGTTTATTTTAATATAGTGATGACACGCCACCGTTTTTTTTCTTTTCTTTGAAAAAAACCCGACTCCTTGCAGTTTCTGTTGCAGACTGTGGACATCTAAAACTCCGTTTTATAACGCAAAAGTCAAGATATATTATGCACCGAGTGTGTTCGAAGAAATTCCTCTAAGAAATTAAATTAGTAGAAAGGTTTGAAAATGATCCCAAAGCAATTTCGTATATTGGGAAAAGGCGCTGCGATAGTTTTTGGAGGATTTATGACTCTCAATCTTGCAGCTACCGTTGCCATTGGTGCATTTCGCTCTGTAGCCGAAAGGAATCGGGTAAAAGACAATTTGCCAACATCTTCTCTTTTTCTTGTTTTCTTAATTTCAATCTTACTCTCTGGGTTTTGTAGAGAAAATTTGCCTTGCCTTGTGGGGTTTGTAAAGGGAAAGGATTTTACTTATGCAAGCTGTGCAACGGAAATGCTACAATAAAGTGGTCACCTTTGTATGATCCTATTCATATTAACCCTTGTGTTTGCCCTACTTGTGATGGTAACAGGTTAGCCTTCTTTCTTTTTATCCATTCAATACTGTGTTTTCTTATCAGAGAGGATTTTCTATTGGTTTCTGATGGTTTCTCTCTCTCTCATGGGATTATTACAGGGTGCAGCGCTGCTTAAACTGTCTTGGCAAAGGTTATAGTTGACTACTACTTAACTTGTAAGAGTTTCGATTGTCATTGCTTTATAATTCTGAATTCCATTTGGTAAGTGAATAATTTTCTGCTATGTATTAGAGCCTTATTCTTGCTGCTTTATAATCTATGTTACACCGTCTTCATGGCAATAAGAAAATCAAGAAGCCATCTCGCAATGTAATGAGGTACTGCAACTCTCTATAGGAATCCAGTCTCCTTTATGTTGGCCATCATGAAACTTGTGTTACTGAAACTAGATGAATGTTATCTTTCCAAGGTGTTGTTATTTCATTTCATCGTCGACTGACATTCAAAATTTTGATGAAATGCTTGCTTTCTGCGATTGTCTCTGACAAGATCGATGAAATGAACTACTGCTACCTGATTTTGTTCTTTGCTAATAACTAGAAAACTACAATAGGATTGCATGTTCTACGAGCTGCTGTAGGTCATGACCCCAGTTTGCAAGATGGTTGCCAAGTTAATGCGATTTACAGTACAATTGAATTCGCAAATCCTATTAAAGTGAGTTGGTGCTGGGAAATCCAATTTTTTTCCCCTTTGAACTCTTTTAGATCACTTTCTTAATCACATGAATTATAATTAGATCAATAGCTCCTTCAAATGGAGTAGGTTCCTTGGATTGGGAAGAAACTATATATATATATTGGTATTTTTCATTTCCGTTTTACAGTCTTCGCAGTTCATGATTATCTTTCCTTACAATGTCGGCTCCATCTCTCCTTAGAATGCAGTGTGTTACCATTACACTCAACACTTGTTAGTCTCTAATTATAAATTTAACTCTTAACATTACTCATTTTGTCATTATGATTCTAATTGATTTTCTTTTTTTGACAAAAAGTTAATTGAATTGTTGAAACTTTACCAATACTAAAGTTGTAACCTTCATGCCATTTTACATGTATTTGAATTTTTTTTTAAAAAATTAGGTTAAAATTTTAATAATTCAATCAATTTTCATTAAAAAACAATTTAATTAATTTTTGAAGATTAAGGGTTAAAGTAATAAAAAAATAGAATCAACATAAAAGATATAATCAATAAAACGTTAAATTTATCGTTATCTTAAAACTATAAGAAAGAAACTACCTCAATCTAGTTCATTTCAATTTTATTTTTCTTTTAATCTTTGACTGTGATCATTGTTAATAAAATGTATAATGTATATTTGTGTAAATTACACCAATTGTTTATAAATTATGTTTAGGTTATTCAACTTTCTAAAGTTATATAAGAATCATTTATATTATAGACTTGTTACACTTTGATCATCCATCCATTAACTTCTATTAAGGAGATGATGTGACATATTAATTCAAAGGGTTAATAACTAAATTGACCCCTGAATTATAGTTTAAGTTTTGATACTTTTGAAAAAAAATTATAAAAAAACTTCAAAATAAAAAAAAATTGAAAGGAAAAAAATATAAATAAAATAAAATATGAAAGTATGTAAAAGATCATATATATATAAATTTAGAAATTATATATTTTTTAATATTAATCTCTATAACTACCCATACTCCATTTCAACTCATAAAAGTATAATGTCATAAAAGTATAATGCGATTTAGTACACTTAAACTCTGATAATAATTCTGATAATAATTCTCATATGTAAAATTTTTAAAATAATTACAAAATCAACTGTTAAAAAAATTTGCAACCTTCTTGCAACAATGGAGCCCAAACTTTATTTTTTGAGAAATTTTTTGATCTTTACAAGTAATTTCTTCCTTCTGATTGTTCTTTTTCTTCATTCTTGTTTTTCAATTTCTACCTTCTTGCAACAATGGAACCCAAACTTAATCAAAGAAAAAGAATCCCATATCTTCATCGCTCTCCTCTCCCTTCCTTTTTCTCCTCAACGGCAGGAGCCTCTGCGACAGCAGCACCTCCACCTCCGATGAAGCCTCTGCTTCCACATCTCCAATAATCATATGGAAAACGGCAGAATTATGGGTGACGACAGAACCTGAAAGTTGTGTTAGTGTTGATGAGAAATGTGATGTAAAGTTTCTAAAAGAGAAGTTTTTTGGTGATGGTGGCACTAAATCATCCATTAACAAACCCTTGACCTCTAAACTATAACTTAATTTAGATTTTTATTGAGATTGAAATTTTAAAAGATGTATAATAAACAAAATTCGGGGTTTTGCTGAGATAAAGATAATAGTTAATGAGAAATTCATTTCTTTTATTTTTCTTGAATTTTTTATATAATTTTTTATTGAATTCTTTTAAAAATGCATTGATTTGGAAGAAGCCTTTTAGACAATTTTGGTTATAGTTCAAAGATCAAAATTAAAGTATCACGTTATTATTTTGTTAAGAAAATAACAAAAGTTAATAAATGAATTACTAAAATATAATAATTTGATAACATTAGTAATTATTATGTAAGTTTTGAAAGTTAGGTAATTGAAACGTAATTTTAAATAGATTTTAACGATAATTGGTGTAATTTCCCCTATATATTTTTATATTTGAATCCAATAAAGTGCTTAAAAATATTTTTAATTATGAAATGATTGAACAATTTTTAAAAAAGGAAATTATGAATCTAAATAGCTTGACTCAAATGTATAAAATTATTACGTGTAGAAAAATAATAGTATTTTTGTGCATGAAATTAATCGTAAGCGCAGCCGCCAGCGAGTGAACAGCTGTATTCACAAAACCTCCGCTAAGGAAGTTTAAAAAAATTAAAAAGATAAAGCGCGCGCGTGGTAATTAGTTCTCCGTCCTCGTCGAATCCCGAAACGGCGCCGATTTTAAAAATAATAATTCAAATTTCGGAAGAACAAAAATTTATTGAACCGAACTTATCCACGTCAGCTTCCACCTTATATATATAAGATGCCCCCTATTTTTTCTCTAACACTTAATTTTTTTCTAATCTTTTTTGTTTGGATTTTGGAGCTCAAACAAAAAAGGAAGCTCGAAAGAGCCCTAAGAAAAAAAGATGCCTCTCCCTCTCTTCCTTTAGTTTTCTTTTTCTTTCGGCTTCTCTCACTATTCAAATCCCTAATCACCAAATTTAAATTCTGTTAGTATTTAAAAGAGAGAAGAAAAAAAAAATTGAATCCAGTTTAAAGGATCTTAGCCTCCAAATCAAATCGGGAGTCGGTTCGTATTTTTTTTTTTCTATTGACGCCTAGAAGTTGAAGTTGCTGGTAATTATCTAATTCGAAAAACCTCTTGTTTTTCATTTCTATTCGGGTTTCGAAGGGCTCGAGTTTACCCTGATCTGATCGATTCCAGTAATTTTCTTCGAGTTATTAGAAGTTCCCGATTCGATTTCTTTTTTCTTTTCACGTATTTATTTCATTGCGAAAGACTTTTTTTGTCGGGGGTTTTGAACTTAATGTTTTTGTTTTATTCGAAATCGATTTAATTTGTTTAATTTTGGAGCTCAAAGAAATTTTATTCCTGAGATTATTATCGCTTCGGATATTGTGTCCTTTTTTTTGGTATTTCGATATCACTCTCCGCTTGAATTTAACATTTTTTTTTATTGCGCATGAAATTAAATTTGATGCTATGTAAAGTGCTAGTTTTGTTTGGGATACTTGCCGCAGTTTCTTATAGTTGAGTTTCAGTCTTGATAATTGATAAGGTTACATGTCGGTTTAATCTCTTTTGGATGAAAATAAATAAATAAAGGTTTGTGGGAAGATTACTGATGGATAGTTTCGCCGTTTTCGGTTCATGTTGGCACTAGCTTTGCTTAAGGATTTTTTATTCTGTTCTAGTTGGTTGTAAGAAGTAAGCTTTTGTGCAAAAAGAAGTAATTGTTTATGATAGTGCCTGAGACAATTGTAGGACCCTAATGAAGCAAACAGATGGAAAACAGCATCAAATTTTCGAAGGAGTTACAATTGCACAAGAGTACTATTTGCTGGATTTGATAAGGCCTGGTGATTATGGAATAAGATGTTGCAATTGATGGGTGGTTTGTCTTCTTTTGAATTCAAGTGATTTAGATTTTAGATTGTTTTAACTTTTTGAGTTGTTTAACTTTAAAGCATGAGGAAAATTTTTTGAAACCAACTGAACTAAGGTTGTGTCCGTTTGGATTTTGGGAATTTGCCCTTGGTTAGGGAGTTATTGAATTATATTTAAGATTAACTTCGGTTCTGACTTATTATTACTATGATGCAGTTCTAGAATCATCTCTGCTACAATCATAACTAGCAGCATCATTTCTCCTTATATAGTTGTTGAATGCCAACTAATTGGCCGACAGATTTATTTACTTATTTTTGTGACATCTATAGCTATTTCTAGCGCTTATCTGATATTTTGAAATTTCATTTTTTAAATATACAATATCTTCTCTTTTTTATTTTTTCCCGTGAAATCTATGATATGTTTGTGAAGCTTTGGTTTTCCATTTTCATAAATTGTATCTGTACTTGGGATTTTCTTTCTTTATTTTTACTTGTTAGCCTTGTCTCAGTTCTTTTTTCTTCTGAATCTTATACTCTTTAATGCATTAACTAGTGATGGTGTTATGTTTTGTATTTTAATCAGTCAGTTTCTGCCTTCTCAAAGGTCCAGTAACTTAGCATTAGTTTTGGCACGTTAGAGAGTTCAACATGCCGAAGGTGAGAAGAGATCGTTCCCTATCTTCTGATAGGTGTAGGAGATCTCCCTTTTCGTGCCACCAATCTTCGCCAAAATTCCCTTCTGAAACTGAGGAAAATCTAAAGGAATGGGAAGATGCCAGGTGCCCTGTCTGCATGGAGCATCCTCACAATGCAATTCTGCTCGTATGTTCTTCCCATGAGAAGGGTTGCCGTCCATACATGTGTGATACAAGTTATCGCCACTCTAACTGTTTTGATCAGTTTCGCAAGTCATTTACAGATACCTCCGCGACAACACCACAAGATCCTCAACAAGGAGCTCAACTTGTAACCACAAACCTATCACCAGTTGTGAATGCAACTTCAGAATCAACTGTCTCCGAGTTGCGGGAAGAAAGGACTGAGGAAGGTCCCTCCAACCCATCTATTATCTCATGTGAAAACCAGGTGCTTCCAAAACTAGTATGCCCTCTATGTCGTGGTGAGGTAAAAGATTGGGTTGTTGTAGAGCCTGCTCGTCATTTCATGAATGCCAAATCTAGAAGCTGTTCCTCTGAAACATGTAATTTTACTGGTTCCTATAAAGACCTAAGGAAACATGCTAGACTAGAGCACCCTTCTGCCCGCCCATCTGAGGCTGATCCTGAGCGACAACGAAACTGGAGGAGGTTGGAGCGTCAAAGAGACCTTGGAGACTTGCTCAGCACACTTCAATCTTCATTTGGGGAGGAGAGGGCTGATGACAGCATTTTGCCAATTGATGATGGAAGTTGGCTCACCGTCTTTTTCCTTATTCGAGTGTTTCAACCGGGGTCTAGTCCTAGGAGCAGCAGTTGGTCTGGCACCTCAAGAGCGAGAGCTCAACTGAGTATTAGGAGGAGATCCACAAGACTGTGGGGAGAAAGCTATGATGGGGAACCCGGATCTACTAGAGATGAGGACAATGAGTCTTCAGATAGTGGATCATTTCCTTGGAGGCGCCGTGTAAGGCGACGGACATCTCCCGATAATCAACCATGATTGTCATTGTATCTTTAATGTGCTCTGTTTCTTGTTTGCATGTGAAAGTTTCAATTGTAAGTGTCATGTAAATTCGTATACATCATTTAATTGTTTGCTTTAGTTCCTTCTTGGCATAGCTATAATAGATTATAATATAGTAACCGAACTGATTCCAATTTTTCGTGTTATAGGTTGGACAACAAGAGGAATATATAGAGTCCATTGCTCGAGCGTCTCTTGTATCTGTTGCGCACAGCGTGGAACAAAGTTGGGGTCCCCAGTTGTTGGGTGTTTTTATCAAATGAGTGAACAAATTTTAAGGTATCTGGGAACTTGGAATCATGCAGTATACCTTTTTCTGATTGGCAGCAATTTTATATTCTGTCTTTATGGCTGCAATAATTTGAAGGCTTACTTTTTATGAGGGACATTTGTTTCTGGGTTCGTTGAACAACTGTTATGATGTTCTATTCCTGCCAGGTCTGCCATTTGTTTAAAGATATTATGTTCTAATTAAAAATGAATTCAACGGAGTCAGCTCAGTTAAAGAAAACCCAAATTCAAGCCCTATGTGGTGGTTATTAGAGAGGTTTAGAGGGTGCAATTCTAACCAAGGATAAGATGCCAACTCATAGAGATGTATTTCTTAATAATGAATTTTTCAAGGGAATATTTATTAATAATGATATAATAAATAAATAAACATGTTATTTTAAAACATAATTAATATAAGATATTGTATTTATGTTTGACTGAGGGAAAAAATTATACAAAACCCGATTATTTTTTTAAAATCCTCATTTTGGGATTATTTTCATTATCTTTCATCTTACTTTTAAATTCCATGACATTGATTGGAGTTCCATTTCGCATTCATTAGTTCACGAATAGAGTTTTTTTTTTTTTCAGCAACGAATATAAATTGTTATTGGACCATAATAATTTTTGTAATACATCTAAAATATTTGATTTATCATTTAATATATAAGCTGAAGGGTAAGTTAACAAAAAAAAAAAAAAATCAATTAAGTTCTTTCAAGAAAAATGCATTAAATTAAGTCCTTGAATTTTTAAATTGTATTAGTTAAGTTCTTTCATCAATGTTTTCCATTTTTAACCATTATTTCACTGGCATAGCCATTAACGGAGTTAATGTAGTAGCCCTATGTCAGCAAAAATAAAAATTTAAAATTTGCACGAGTTATTTTGATTAAGTTTATAAACTAAAACGCTTATATAAAATTATGGAAATCTAAATTCTCACCGATTCCAAATGAAAGTATGTGGTCGCTTATCTCGAGCACTCCATTTGAGTTGGTATTGAAAATGTGTTTGTCATCCGAACTAATAAGCGATATTGTCATTATAAAAACAAATGAAAATAAAAGAAATTACAAAATATTAAATTAAAACAACAAGAAATTAAGAGAAATTGAATGAAAAATTGAGAATTAAATAGTTGAGAGAATTGAGAGAATAGATGAATAGAATGGAGAGAATAGGATTTGAATGCAAAAGCAAGAAAATGAGTTAGGTTTATATAGCAAATAAATTAGTTATTAGGGAAAACAAATTAGCCATTTAAGAAAAAAAATTGGAAATTAGTAGTTGGACTTTTTGACCATTTGACAAAAACGCGTCCAGCAGGATGCGTTTTCAATCGAGATCGCAATAGGGACGCTAAAAGCACGTCCTATAAATAACAGTCTGATTTTTCAGTGGTGTTGGAAACAGTGTTTCGAGGCCACCAAATCTGACAAGTAAGTTCGTAAATATTATATAATAATATTTACGAGTCAAATATAGTTTTAAAAAAGTTTTTGAATTTGTAATTTGTGTTTTATAATGATTTATTAGGTCAAGTGGTTTTAGAAAGTGAGGTATCGAAACCTTGTTTCTATAAACCCTAAACTCTAAAACTTTAAACATTTACGGAGCGTCATTAAGATGATATTAAAGTTTCGTTGAAAAATTTTAATGTTTCGATAGCCAATTAATAAAAAAAGACTAAATTAAAAAGGTGTAAAACTTATTAAATATTATAATTAAGTGACTAAATGGATTAATTAATAAATATAGAAGGACCTTAGTAATAATTGTACCTAAATTTAATGGATGAGGCCGCATAAGAGAAAATAATAATAAAATAAAGCCATTCAATGGCAACATTGTAAATTTGGTGAAATTATGATAAAACAAATTAGATTTGGATAGTTCTCTAGACATTTCTTCTTCAATTTTCGGTTCAAAAGAGCTTAAGTTGGTTCTTCAATTTTTGCTTAATTCTTACCCGTTTCTTGTAATTTTCATGTTTTTGAGATTGTTACAATTAGGTCCAACTAAATCTTACCTTAGTTTTTGATTTTATTAAAAACTTTGGAAGTTGCATTTGATAAATATTAGATTTTTTTGATGAATAACATGGATTTAGAGCTTTGATTATGTTGTATAATGATTTTATAAAGTAATTTTGTTAAATATTGATTTTAGGATTAAATTGTGAAAAGGTTAAAAATATAAGGGTTTGTTGTGAAATTATTGCATAAATATATCATGAACATTCGGATAGCTTGGGTTTGTATTAAAAATGATTAATTTGCAGGTTTTGGTCTCAGGCACTAAATTGAATAAAAGTACAACTTTAGGGATAATTTTGTAAAAATATTAAAATGACCAAATTGCGTGAAATGAATTGTTTTATTGTCTAAATTAATATATGGAATGAAATTATTAATTTAGATCAAGGTCGAGTGGAAAATTGAGGAAAATAGAAAATTATCAAAATGCCCCTGAATCTTGGTATTTCTGCAATTTAACCAGGTAAGTTCGTATGAACTGTATTCTATATAATTTTGATTAAAGTGAATGTTAATTGGGGATTGGTGTTATATTATATATATATATGTTCTATTGTTGGAATTGAATTATTGTTGGGAATATATTAACGAATTTAATACTCAGTTTGGATTGAACGCAGGATTTGAGTACATTCGTAAATTGGTGTATAGTGGTATTGGAGGGAGATATCGGCATATTACCCAAGTAAATAGGGGTTCAACATTTGTTGCGAAATCTCGTATTTTACTTTCTGTTTGGAGTGATTTGGATGGATGAGCTCTTACGAGCTTCTGTTCAGCTCTCATGAGCTTCTGTTAACGATGTACTCCTTAAGTCGTTATTCGATTTGGGAAAGTATTGGTAAAGTGATTTATTTAATGAATTTGAAAGTTATCCAACGATATTCTAAATGGTTTAACAGGCAATGTTCTGTTACGAGACAATATGAGTTTGATACAAACTAATATAGGTATATACACAAAATACATGGAAATGATGGTAAATCATATATTGATATATAATGATATATTGAATGGATGATATATGTGTATGAAGAAACAGCAAGAGAATGATATGTATTATAACATGAACATATATGAATATCTTTGATATTTTGATATATGAAAATTATGTAAGTTGAGACGAGTAATAAACTCAAGTGTGAGATGTTGAGATAATAAGGTTATCGATGTTGAATTTATATGAAATATGTTCAAGTATGCTAACAAGTGTTGTTGTTTGATGCTTAGGCAAATGCCAAGTTATTGGTTGAATGGTAATATGTTTAATTGTAAGTTGTATAGAAATGGTGATTGTTATTTTTTAGAGTTTTAAATTTATAAATGAGAATGATCGAACCTGGAAACTAACTCTGACAATGACTTAAGGCAAGTGCACCTATCGAACAATAGTATAGCTTAGGCAAGACCGGATTGTCGAACCCAAAGGAACTAAAAGTACTAATACTAACTTTCTTTTTATTATCTAGCCTAAAATAAGTGAAGTTGTGGTTTAATCTAATTTTAATTAACTACTAAGCTAAAGACGCAAAGACAAAAAGAATGAATTGGGGAAATACTGTTGGAAAAACTCAGTTGATTAAGACGATATCCTTAGGAAGAATCCACCTAGACTTCACTTGTTATCTAACACTGAACCAGATGATTTATTCACTTGACTTGATCCGTAAGATTCCCTAATTTATATTAAACCTTCTCTCGAGGTGAATAACGTCTAACCCTAGGTTAATTAATTGAAATCTCTTTCTAATTAAAACCCCTAGAATCGCATTAACTTGATCTATGGACTCCCATATTAGGTTTCACCCTAACCTGGCAAAATCTCGTCACCCTATCTCTAGGCGTACGATCAACTCCGCTTAATTATGCTAGATCTACTCTTAGGCAGGGACTTTTGCTCCTCCACCTAAACACATCATACTTGAATCAATATCCCAGAAATATCAACACAAGAATTAAGAACACATAATTAAGAACAAATCAAGTATTTATAATGTAGTTCAGAAAACAATACCAAGATCCGTCTTAGGTTTCATCCCCTTCAGGTATCTGAAGGGTTTATGTAACACCCATTTTATACCATTTCATCGAAATCATCTAATAAAACTCATTTCTCTAATCATAGACATGCATAATCTACCATAATTCATCAAAATTCACAATTATTCAACATGGTTCAATTTTTAAAATTAAACTCTATATCAAATTAATGGTAGAAATAGCTAGACTAAGTTACCAGGATTTCAAAAATACGATGAATATTAAAAACGGGGCTCAAAAACACTTACTATTGAGCTTTGAAAAAAGCTTGAAACCCTATCCATGGCTTCTTGAGAAATTCAGCAGCATGGAGAAGAGAATGAGCAGATTTTTGGGTTTCAATTTTGTCTTTTATACCTTAAAACACCCAAATGACAAAAATACCCTTAAGACTTTTCTTTCAATTTTGTCCTATTCATGCCCATTTTTGTCCATCAAGTTATTCAATGGTCTAATTACCTTTTAAGAGCCTCCAATTTAAAACTCATAGCAATTTGACACCTCTAATATATAGAACTCAACTTTTGCACTTTTTACAATTTAGTCATTTTGACTAAATTGAGTGCTCAAACGTCGAAATTTTTGAACAAAATTTTTACGAAATCTTTCTGTAAAAATGTAGACCATAAAAATATAATAAAAAGAGAATTTTATTCGTCGAATTTGTGGTCTCGAAACTACTGTTTCGACTAGACCCAAATTTGGGCTGTTACAGTTTAGTTCATAACTATAAAAGAAAACATCTCAGAAAAGATAAAACAAAACATAAGAAATCCCTAAAAATCCCTGAAGGAATTGAAGGAGAGATCCTCCGTCTTGAGTAGAATTCCGGCTTCTTGAGATGGATCAACTGGCTATCTTCGAGTGTTTCCCACAAATTTGACCTTTTCGGCTCAGCTCCTTGGCCTGGCTAATCGCTCCTTTTCAGGTTATACTTAGGAGCTTATATAGGCTTTTGAGATAGGTTTCTTTGCCCCCAAGTATCCAAATCCAAATGAAATTGCTCTTCTCCACGACAGGGACATGGCCATGGCACACGCCCGTGTGAATCGTGGCCAAGCCGTGTTTGGACTTTTAATGAGGCACGACCGTGTGGTCTTTCGGCCAGGACGTGTCGATTTTTCTCTTGGCCCAATTTGGTCCGTTTTAAGCCCGTTTCTCGTTCTTTTCATCCTCTGGTGCTTTCCTGAGTACAAAACATGAAAAGAAAGGATTAAGAGCACCTTTTTACATAAATCAAGGGATAAATCATCCAAAAATATGCTAAATGTGGGATTAAAATGTAACACCCTTAACCCATATCTGTCACCGGATTAGGGTTACGGACATTACTGAACCAATAGAAGTTAATGCACTCTATCAGAAATAATACTTAGTAAAATGCATATCAATAAGCAAATCACTACTCATATAGCCATGTATAATGTAATGTTCGAATAGATATTTGGCAATTAATCATTTAATGAAAACATCTACTATCCACTAAACATACATCTTTAAAACATTATTAAACATATATCTCATCCCACATTCGTTCAAACCACAAATACGAAGCTCAAAACCATTTGTTTATCGCATAAGTGTCTTATCCCATTTGGTATTGTTCACTATATATATTATAAATACACCTTATCTCATTAATACATCATTGGTTTAAACATTTGTGACACTTAGCCGAACATGTTTAAGCACTCAATGAAATAATTTAAAACTCCATGCAAAAACAAACCATTGTCAAATGCCTACGAATAATACACATCAATTTTTATTTCTCTTTACTATATCACCTATGGTATGTGCATGCACAAGGTGCAATATATATATCATTTATATTTAATCACATTGATGCGTTCATATAGACATATCAAAACAAATCATCACCATCCCAAATATCATATATATACACATACCATATTCGATCCATTTCTAAAATCTCAAATTAGCATACGCATATATCATTAAAGTAAACCTTTAATATAACATATATTATATCACCACCAAATATCTACATTTTTAACACTGTTACCAATATTACAAATCATACACATGCATATAACGTATGAATAATTATCGGCCAAAATGCATTATAGACCCTATCTAACATCAAGTTTATGTATTCAACTATCGCACATAGTATAGTATTGAATAAGTTTTCAAAATAGGCTTATATTAGATTCAAACATGACTAAACTATACTGAAACACAAAAGCATAGATGTATAGCCATTTTCGCGTGGCTTATATACAAATTCGTACCATCCAAAATAAACTAAAGAGACCTAGCTTATACATGCCACGAATTCAAAAGAGTTGTAACTTATAAGATACCAAAGTTTGGTGATAGTGTATTTGACTTCAACGGAGATCCCTGAGCTCGAGCTAACCTTTGCGGTCTATAAAATAATCACAAAGACACACACCATAAGCTATCATAGCTTAATAAGTTTAAGCATTAATAAGAAAAGATCTAAGTACAATTGTTATTCTAATTAAGCCATTTTGACTTAAATATCAATGAATACTTCAATATAATACAAATAGCATGTTTCCAATCTTCATTCATTAATCCAACAAGTCTCGAAATCAAATATGATCATAACATCTTTCATTCCAACAAACTCAACAGTTAATTGTGACATATCAATACTATACTATCATGTAACCATCAACTTACCTTTAGCATTAAGCTATTCATTCGTCATACTCTATTACCTATTTACCATTTCTCGGATGTCTCCTTTTATTTATTTCTACTACTGTATGCTTCATAAATCTGCACACACCGTGCAACTCAAGTAGCATATTGCCATATAACCGAATTCGCACACACAGTGCTTGGTTTCAATCTCGCACACACAGTGCCCCATCAACCGATCTCGCTCATACAGTGCTCGGTTACAATCTCGCACACACAGTGCTGACTTTCCGTAACGTATCGCATACACAGTGCCGTTACTTTAATTATTCACACACACAGTGCCGACTTTCCGTAACGTATCGCACACACAATGCCGTTACTTTAATTATTCTCACACACAGTGCCGACTTTCCATAACGTATAGCGCACAATTACATGCACCAAAATATGTCATTAATATTCTCTATCCAATATCATAGCACATTCGGCCAAGCTTTTTTCATGCATCCAATCGATTCATAAAAGAAATTAATCACATTTTAATTTAATATCTCACATATTTATATTACCTTATCAACATCAAAGTGTCTTTTTTATGCAATTGTACCCAAATTATAAACAACCCCTCATTCGGCCAATTCCAAACAAATATAATAAGACATTCGACATTATATAATTTAACATACCTATCTCTTCTTAACAAAAGTCTAATTTATAAAATAAAATTTAATTTAACCCAATTGCTTAAACTTACCTAGAAAGTCGATGAATTTAGCTTCCGACTATTCGTTTACTTTTGTTTTTCCCCGATCCGAATCCTTCTCCTTTTGTACTTTATCTAATGGATTTAAATTTAAGCTCAATTAACACATTTTTCATTCAAATTAATCCAAAATCACATCAATGAACAAATTACCAATTTACCCCTATCATTCGAAATTTTTACAAATCAATCCCTATTGCATATGACACAATTTATACAAAATTTGGACATAGTCCTTTAAGGCCGAACACTCCCCATGTTTATCTAAGTCCCTACAATTTATTTATTTAGCAATTTAGTACCTCAACTATTTGTTTTCATAATTTTAAATTACCAAACTCCATCCCATTCACACTTCCTGTAATGGCCTAATTTTCAGTGGTGTCGAAAATGGTGATATGAGATCACTAAATCTGACAGGTAAGATTGAATAAGATAGTAATTTAATATTTATGAGTCAAGTGAGAATTCAGAAGAATTTGTGGATTGGTGAATTTGGTGAATTAAAAGAATTTATTAGGTCAAATGGGTCAAAAACGAGGTATCGAGACCTCGAATTTGAAAATCGAGCCATAAATATTTTTATAAATATTTTTGGAGTGTTATTAAGTTAGTATTAAAGTTTGGTTGTGTAACACCCCTTACCCGTATTCAACGCCGGAATAGGGTACGAGGCATTACCAGAATTACAAATTTATTTATCAGACATTTTATTTCATCTAGCATTTATATTTGAAATCAATCAAAATCAAACATATTGTCCCTTAAATATATTTATTTTTATCGACATGTCTTACTTGAATTTATTACTCGTTTCGTCATACTTAATTACCTTGTATTATCATATTAAAGATAATCACATATTTACATGTCATGATAAATATAATTCACTTGCCGTTTCTTCATAAACATAAAACAGTTAATTCATCATATCAATATTTCACGTACCATCAACTTATATTTCCTTATATCATATAATTAAGTTACACGAACTTACCTGATTAAATTTGCAAAAATATCAAAATTCAGGGGCACTTTGGAAATTTTCTATTTTCATTGATTTTTCAGTCGATCTTAATCTAAATTAACAATTTCATTCAATTTTGCAATTTTAAATAATAAAATAATCCATTTCATGCAAATTGATCATTTCCACATTTTTACAAAATTAATCACAAAGTTTTACTTTTATTCAATTTAGTCCCTGAGCCTAAAACATTTCAAATTAGCCATACTACCTAAATATTCATACATATTTTCCTCCTCCTCCTCTCCATTCCACATCCTTAATGTATATAACATGCTATAAGTAACATTATCAATAATTTCATTAATTACTCATAAGTATATTCAAAACTGTCCATTTGAGTTATAGTCACTAAATTATTTATTTCCAGAGCTAAAGAACTCCAAATGAAGAGCTCCTAATTTTTCCTGAAACTAGACTCACATATCTTCTTACCATAAAATTTTCAAATTTTTTGATTTAGCCAATTAGTATAGTTTATTCTTTAAAGTCACCCCTGTTCTGCTGTCTGGTAGTTCCGACCCTTCTTCACTAAAAATTAATTATCTTTTTATATAGAATTCAGATGATGTTATAGTTTATTTCTTATAAAACACAGACTCATTAAGGAATCTAGCCATATAAATTATGTTCCAAAATTATTTTTATAAAATTTTTGATGATTTTTCCAAGTCAGAACAGGAGATCTCGAAATCACTCTGAACCAGTCTTACCAAAATCTAAATATCTCAAAATACAGAATTTTTTTTCTTTCTCTGTTTCTTTCTTATGAAAATAGACTCAATAAGATTTAATTTCATACCTCACTCAACTTCTAATTCCATTTCTACCATTTTTGGTGATTTTTCAAAATTACCTTACTGCTGCTGTCCTAAAACTGTTTTCTTATAACTCATTTTACAATTTAATCCTAATTAAGTTTACTTATTTTCTTAACTTAATTCATACTTTGTTTCTTCTTAAATTCCTTCCATATTCAACTTGACTATCTAATATTCATATTAAAACTTTAATTTCTAATTTCTTCCAAATTAATCCCTCTAACACAGCTTATAGCATACTTTACATTTTAATCCTCTTACTAATTCTAACTTAAATTTCATTCAATTTAATCCCTGATTCATCTTTTTCTTCAACATCAACTACACTTGAAAACCTAAAAACTCTCAAAATATCAACTTAGTTTCATCAAAATCTTGCTTTAAAGCTTCTAAAACATCAAAATTAAGTAAAAAGGGCTAAATTGACTTACCTATCATCTTCCAAGCTTCAAACTTTCTATTTTTCCTTTTTCTTTCTTTCTCCCCTATTTCTTCTCTGTTTCGTCTTACTCTCTGGTTCTTCCTTTCTGTTTCTCCCCCCTTTTTCCTTTTGTTTTTGTTTGTATATATATAATAATATAATAATATAATATTATAATAATATACTTTAAAAAAAATCTCAAATTTTCATACTTAAACCGCCTCAACTTTACAAAATGGTATAATTGCCATTTTGGTCCTTCATAATTTCTTTTAATCTATAATTCAACTTTTACACCTTTTTCAATTTAGTCCTTTTCATTTAATTACATATCCAAACGTTAAAATTTCTCAACTAAACTTTAATAATAACTTAACGACACTCCATAAATATTTTTAGAAATATTTATGGCTCACTTTATGAATTCGAGGTCTCAATACCTCGTTTTTATTAATTTTTCTAATTAATTCTTTTAGTTCACAAAATTCACTAATTTTAAAATATTTCTAAAATCACACTTAACTTATAATTATCGATTAACAAAGTTTTCAAACTTTTTTGTCAGATTTAGAAATCTCGAATCACTGTTCCAAAACTATTGAAATTGGGCTGTTACAGGTTGAGAAATTTAAATGTTTGGGTAGCCAATTAAATAAAAAGGACTAAATTGTAACAAGTGCAAAATTGCTAGAAGAATTAAATAGCTCAAGTGTTAAAAGAATGAAGGTTTAAAGGACAATTAAACCTAAAAGTGAAAAGGTTGGACGGCAAAGGCAAGGAAATCAGCAGAAAATAAGGGAAATAAGGGCAAAATTGGAATTTTTGTAATTTTGACATGTTTAGTAAAGATAAGATTGAAAAGAATCTAGATATATCTTCACACTATCTCAGCCAAAACGCCATAGAAGTTCTGGAGAAAGCTTATTTTCATACTTTTACATCCTGTGAGTTTAGTTCTTGCTTTTTCTTGATAATTTTTATGTTTTTATGACTTTTACAACTAGATCCACTTATAGAATTCATTAGCTTTTGATTTGGTGGGTATAATTAAAAGTTACCCTTGCTGAGAAATGGAAGTTTATGATGAATTATTATGAAATTTAAATTCTAATTTCATATTAAGGTGGTTTTATTAAGTGACTTTGATAGGAAATGATATTTAGGACCTAATTGTGAAAAAGTTGTGGATTAGAGGTTGGTGTTGAAATTCAGAATATCAAAGGTTGTGAAATAGTTTGTAATGATAGAATAAAGTGTTGATTGAGAAAAATTAGTTCAATTGATGGCTGAATTGAGCAGGGACTAAATTGTAAAAACTATAAATTTTGGGGTAAAAGTGCAATTTCAAAAATTTAAGAGCATAAATTGTGAAGTGAAATAGAAATGAAATAAATGCTAATGAGTGAAAATATTTTACATTATAGATCAAGAATCCAAAGAAGAACGGGGAAAAGAAAAAGTTGCAGAATAGTTCCTAAATTTCAATATCTACTACAAATTAGCCGGGTAAGTTCATATGGTTGAATTTATATGTTTATTTGTGAATGATTGAATGATATAATGTGTTGTTAAATCTGAATTTGCTGTGGAATTATGAAAATTATGATAAAATGTAAGAATAAAGGCGGTAATTCAAATTAGGAAAAACGCAGAATTGAGTACGTTTGTATCATGACATGTGATGAATTGACGGATAAGACCATGGTTAATCCATGGCAAAGTGTGAAACGTTGGTATGGTATTAACCATACTGTGATGTGAAACGTAGGTATGGTATTATCCATACTGAGTTGTGAAATGTAGGTATGGTATCAACCATACTGAGTTAAGAAATGTAGGTATGGTATCGTCCATACTGAGTTATGAAAAGTAGGTATGGTATCGTCCATATTGAGTTGTGAAATGTAGGTATGGTATCATCCATACTGAGTTGTGAAACGTGGCACTGAGCAACGACGTACTCAAATTCGTAAGACGTTTCCTAATTTGATATTAAGTAATATAAAAGAAGTGAATCAAATGAAAGAGATTGAGTTGTTGTTAATGTTGAGCTCAACTATGTGAAGTATTTTAACAATGGTTGTGAATGGCAGGGAACTTTAGAAAATGTTTTGTTATTGTTTGGAAATATTATGTGTGGTAAGCATTACTTTTAAACCTATGAACTTACTAAGCTTCATTAAGCTTACTTGTGTCTGTTTGATATTTTTATGTAGATTGAATTAAAGAGAAGTTGGTAGATCGGATCATCACAGCAAAGCTCACTATCCATATCAATTCCGGTAGCTTTTGTTTTATGTTTAAAGATTTATATGGCATATATAGAGTTTAAATGAGATGGAGTAAAGATGTTATAAACTAGTTAACAATATTTTGCAATGAAACAGTTTTTAAATTACAGCAATGACGTGATTGTGAAAAATCACCAAAAATAGAAGAAATGGAATTAGGAAGTGAATAAGATATATAATTGAAGCTTATTGAGTCTATTTTCACATAAAAGAAACATAACAAACAAATTATTCTTATGTTTGGAGATATTTGAATTTTGTGAGACTAGTTTAGAATGATTACGTGATCCCCTGTTCTGTTTTTGAAAAATCATTAGAAATTGTATAAAAATAATTGTGGGATATAGTTTATATGAATGGAATCCTGAATGAGTCTATTTTCAAATGAAATAAATAAGAAGGTCATATGAATTCTGTACAAAGAGTAATTTGATTCGTAGTGAAGAGAGGTCATAATAGTCAAACAGTAAAATAGGGAAAACTTTAATGAATGAACTGTACTAATTGGCCATATGAAAAATTCTGGAAAAATTATAGTAAAAAGATATATGAGTCTAGTTTTATAGAAAATTAACGGATCTTAATTTGGAGTTCTGTAGCTCTAGATATAAATAATTTAGTGCCTATGATGCAGATAGATAGTTTTAAATTTTATGCTGAATTAGTAGTTAAGTCTAGTAATGCCTCCTGCTCGACTCCGGCAACGGTCTCGGGTAAGGGGCGTTTACACTTCCTACTCATAACATATGAATCCCAAACATATATTCAATATTTATTCATCAAGCACAAAGATTCATAGCTTATTCAACAATGGCCAATTCTATGGCATGCATTAAAAGCTAAAATTTTAACATGGTTTCGATTCTACTCATGGAATGGAGTTCAAAAATGCAAAAACTTTAAAAAAATACTATCAAATACTCACCTTGTTTAAGCATGCAAGAACCGAAAATGGAGTTTCAAGCTTCTTAATTTTCTTCCTCCCTATTTCGGCTAGTTGAGAGACCAAGGTAAGAGATGAATCCCCCCCACTTAGCTAATTTCTTTATGTTTCTCTTTTCTATATTTTATTATTATCTCATCAATTTTGTTTACTAATATCATTCCACTAACATAAAAAAATATAATATAAGAAGTAGTTTCATCATTATGCCGTCCACCACCTTGTTTTAGGATTAATTGACATGCAAATCCATACCAACATGAATGCAATTCAATTAAACCCCCATACTCCAATAAAAGCTACATTTACCACTTCAACAATTTGGTCCTCTTTCTTAATTCGAATCTAAAAGCAAACAAATTACCTAATGATGTTCTAACACATGCTTAAACATATATCAAAGATATAAAATAAAATATAATAATTATTTTCTAGCTCGGATTCGTGGTACCAAAATCACCTTTCCGATTAGGGTCGTTTTTGGGCTGTTACATAAAATATGTTACTTTTACGGTTTATCAAATGGTAAGTATTCAAATGAAAATATGCTTGAGCTCGTGAACGAGTGGTAAGGTTTAAAGTTATTTAAAATCCTACTATGCTAGGGATGATATGTATAAGTGATGCTGTGGATTTATTCACCTTGTGAGTTGTTGAATATAACTTCATGAATCTTGCGGTATCAATATTGGATAGTTTTTTATATGTATAAATTTCATATTTGAAATGAATTGATATGATTAAAGTTTATACAAGCTTACTAAGCATTCATTGCTTACGTAGTTGTTTTCCTTTACTTTTAGATTATCGGAAACTCGATCGGGTTGGAAGCTTGTCGGAGTTATATCACACTATCCATCGGTTCCATCGATATTTTAATTTTGGTTATAATGGCATGTAATAAGTATATTGGTTAATGTTGGCCTATATGTATTTTGTTGATATTAGCCACTTATTTGGCTTATGTTTTGGCACATTTTGGGTTGTTCATATTTGTCTTATATGGTTGATGTGTGGTTTGTTTTATGATTGTATGGTGAAACGTAAAATGTTAGCTAAATGTGTATTCTATACATGTGTTTTGGAATGTGATGAATTGATCATGAATCGGTACCTTGATATGTAAGGTATATATATCTAAATATGTTAGTATTTGAAATACATTTTGGCACCAAATGGTATGTTTTGGTAGGTAAGTGACTTGGTTTGAAATAATGCAAATTAGCTTGGTAAACTTTGGGTACAAATATGCATATAAGTTAATTATACATATGAATATATTGAATACATGAATATACATGTTATAAGCTGTCATCTGAGGTGTCTAAATGCATATCAGTCGTATGTGAATATATTACATGTTTAAAGCTTGATTTTGGCTTGCTTTAGATGCCTAATTATAGCTTGTTGATGTGCATAATGTTGATTGTAAGTTGACACAAAATTGGGTGAGAAATATGTTTTGTAAAATGACCTATTTTCATTCACACGAGCGTGTGACTTGGCTGTGTGACCCAAGTCAGTATACTCACACGGGCACGGACACGGGTTGAGACACAGTCGTGTGTTCCTATTTCGAATGTCCACACGGCCTACGACACGTGCATGTCTCATGGTCGTGTGAGTCACATGGTTTGGCCACACGGTCGTGTGACCCCTGCAGTGTTGAAAATTTTAAATGTTTTTGAATTTTTTTTTGAGTTTTGGATTTAGTCCCGATTTGTTTCTAACGTGTAATTTGGGCCTCGAGGGCTCGTTTAAGGGACAATATGTATGATTTTGATTGGTATTTGACATGAATGCCATGTGATATGAAATGTTTGCCTTTTTTGTCTGTTTGATTTGTAAACTTTGATAATACTCCGTAACTCTGTTTTGATGACGAATTTGGGTTAGGAGTGTTACACTATAAGGCACGCTTTTTGCCACCTTAGCTGAAAAGACGTCTTGGTGGATGTGTTTTCTATTTCTTTCTCCAAAATCAATCAATTTTCCTAATTATTTTTGAAAAACGACATTTTCTGCTAATTTTCCCGCCTAAAAAGTACTAGTAAAATTAAAAAATTGATACATATCTCATATTTTTTAAAGAAAAATAATATTTAATATTTTAAACTTTATATAATTTTTTTAAAAAAATCATTTTGAATGAATAGGGAAAGTTTATTTAGTCAAATTCATTCCAGGCATAAAAAAATTAAATAATTTTTTTTTAATTTTAATTTGCTGATTTGGGAATACCACATCAGCGGCATAATAGTCAAGAAAAAAAAATGTTGATGGGGTTTGAAGAATTAATATATATTATATGTAAAAAAAGGATGGTAATTATATGTTATAACATAAAGTCCCATTTTATTGGAGTTTGGAAAAAGAAAAATCCTTTTATAAATCCAAAAAAACTTTGAAAACATGAACTCAAGTCATAATAAAAAGGTTGTAACTTAGTTTTTGTTGGCATAGAAAAACATACTTACTTCTATTTATTAAGAATCGATTAGTAATAGTTTAGGAAACATTTGACTATAGACAATCATAGCCAACTTGTGTTTGCCATATTTGCCCACTATTATCATTTTCCCTTCCTTTTCTCTGTCTATTTCCTCCAGAAAAGGAAAAATAAAAAAATAAAAAGAACAATTTTAGCTTTGGATCTTTGGGAGGGGTTCTCTAACATACTGAAACAAAAAGAAAAGATTTCTGGGATTTTTGGTAAATCTTCTTTGGCAAACATTTTTTTTTCTTTTGTGTGTGTGTGTATTAATAAGAATATAAAAAAGAAAAAGAATGGGGGCAGGGGAAGAAGTCTCAAGTTCTAGCTCTGGGAATCAAAATGGGAGCCATAGCGACATAACCAATGTGATTTTGAATGTTTATGATCTAACTCCTATCAATAATTACTCTTATTGGGTTGGTTTTGGGATTTTCCACTCCGGTATTGAAGGTTTGTTCTCGTGTCTTGATTTGTTTTTTCTGCTATGGATTTTATTTTATTGTTGGGTATGTTTTAAGATGTGGGTATCGATTTGGATTCTCCTGATAGAAAAATGGATATGGGTGTCCTTTTTAAATAACTTTTTTCACTTGATTATCTCTAATATGTAGCTGAAGATTGATATTTTAGAACTATAGTAATGGTATTCATTTATGGAGAAAATGAGATCTTTTGATGTTTGCTTAGGTCTTTCTATTGACTAATGAAATTTATCATCCAATTCTTTCTTTTTCTGACTGTATGATGTTATATATTCGTTATGCATGAACCAATGTATGTATATTTTAGAAAGATAATGTTAAGATTAGATAAGCATAAATTGTGGTAAGGGACTCAAAGTTCCATAAGTAGGAATTAATATTAGGCATTGAAATGCATCGAATCTTAAAGAAAATTGTAGCATGTTTGTGTTGTTGAGGGCTTTAGGCTAAAGCAATTTCGCAACTTTAACATGACTTATAGTTCTTGTGTTGATGATCTTTTTTTTTTTTTTTTAAATTTCGGAAACTGAACTATTTATCGCAATGTTTACGAACAGTTCACGGTAAAGAGTATGGGTTTGGGGCTCATGATTTTCCAATTAGTGGAGTTTTTGAAGTGGAACCAAAGAGCTGCCCGGGTTTTATCTATCGATGTTCCATCTTGTTGGGGTGCATAAACATGCCTTTCTCTGAATTCAGAGCATTGATCGAGAGTGTAGCTTCTGAGTATCATGGAGATACCTATCACCTCATCTCCAAGAACTGTAATCACTTTACAGAAGACATGGTGCATAGGTTGACAGGCAAACACATCCCTGGATGGGTTAACCGGTTGGCTCGTATAGGTTTGTTGATCCTTTCAATTGTTCATCAAATTCTGTATGTATATGCATGTATACATATGTTCATATGTGTGTGTGTGTGTGTGTGTGCTCGCATTGGATGATATCAATGATTTGTCAAAATTGTAGGTTCTTTATGCAGCTGTTTGCTACCTGAAAGCCTTCAAGTAACTACAGTGAAGCAGTTGCCTGAATACCACGAAATGGGTATGCTTCTTATCTTTTCTGCAGATTTCAAATACTTGAACCTTCCATTTACTCTATACAATTTACTCGTTCTAATCAATTTTTGGGACTTTGCTTCTGCCTCTTTTGGTTGGTTTGTTTCCAGAAGATGGAACCGAAACTCTCTCAACTGCCAGCCCAGGCGGCTCAACAGAAATCGACGATACAGATCCAGAGAAGCAGTTGCTGTCACCAAAAGATGGGAATTCGGATATATCTTTTATTAAAGAAGCCCAAATGTGTGAATGCAAGGTACCATAAAAAGGGAGCTTTCCATTGAATGTCTTTCATAGTTTCATCTGAATGTTGTAATTAGATTTCTAGTATTCTCTCCATCTTTTTTTTTTTTTTTTTTTTTTTTTTTTGGTTTTTTCATTTATTATTATTTTTTCTCCTTTTCATTGTTTAAGCAGAAGAAAATGGCATTGGTAGTGTAGTTTGTTGTTGCTGCCTTGTAAGAGTGGATGCCAATTGGCATTGCAAATAATTATATTGTGAGGTTTTATGACAGGAAGTAAAAACATTTCAAAGCCATGCAAAATTTGGTTTTTGTATCAGTTGAATTACATTTGTCAATAGATGAAAGAATTCGAGGCTCTTTTACTTTTTTAGCTGGAAATTTTAAGTGCTCAAATTTAAAACAACAGACCAATTAACGAGTCAAGTGTTAAGAAACAGATTTCAAATGAAAAAAACTCGAATCATACTCGAAAAGGAAGTAAACGGCTTGGTTTCTGCATACCGATTAAAATAGCATTTGGGAAAACATAAAATTTACCATCCACATTGCATTCCAAAATAACAAGAATCCAAACTGCCAAGTTGATGGTCTCATGTTTTATCACACGGTTCCAGCAAGGTCCATAAACAAATTGAGCAATATCAGTCAAAAGAGAACAAACAAAAGGCCTGCATCTTATCACTATACCATGTATGAAACCCAAAACCAGAATACTTTTGCCATTTTCGTTACTTGCAACTTGTAAATAGTTTCTCCTCTCCGTTTCGCTTGCTCCAAATGATACACACTTTCACGTTGCAACTTTATGCGGACCGACCCTCAAGCCCAAGTTTTGAAGTTAACCAAGCACAGACCTCGTCCATCTCCTCAGGAATGGTATAGTGACCAAGCCTATATTGTTCAATAAAGTATCCAGTTTTAAGTCAAATTGTCTAAGAAATACGCAAGTTCTTTCAGACACTTAAGTTCCATACCCGCTGTAGGATTTGAAAGTAGTGTCCTGAAATCCATTTGAACTCAATGCTCGAGAGGATTTCTCACCAAATTTATGTGGAACCACGTCATCACCTGCAACCAGCCATTTAACATATAATATACTTACTCGACAACTTCCAACAAGCATAATAAATCCATAAGCATATACCATCAAATGCACACAAATATAGCTAACATTAATTATGTAAAATCAAATACATTGCTACGATCACAGCTCATTACCATTTCATTGATCCATGGAAAAAGAAGAAATTTTAGATGTAATGCAAGTACTTCTATTCCCCTTGAATATTAGTCTAATGAAGCAAAACAGGGATTTGCTTTTTCTAGTTAAGAACTAAACTCATATTGACACTAAATATTTGGCTGGTCAAACTCCTGAACTAGCAATGTCAATTTATTTCGGACACCATCTTGTCATATCTTGATGCTACTTGCTTATCAAGACAAATGTGCTATTGCTAGTGGTCATAGCACCACTTCTCCACCAAAGAAGTACAAAAAGCAATAACCAGAAACACCTCCTCCGGCAAAATGAGCATGCATAAACCCACGATAATTTGCATAATGAAGGTTACTAAATAAATACCTTTTCCATGGCATAGCAAAATGGGTAAGGATGCAGCACGTCTAGCAGCCTCGTCCTGTCCTATTTTGTTTTTCAAAGTCCTGAAAAAGAATAGATGTTATAACAATAAACCAGAGAAAAGGGGGGGCGACAGCGAAAACATCAAGCTCGCATGAGGAGTCAATGTAGGAAACCAACTTTGAACATGGAAGCCATCCGCTAAGTCCTACAACTGCACTCAATTTGGTAGGATATGGATTGCCATTTTCATATTTTCCATGAGTAAAACAAGTTGCAGAGTATAAGGAGGTAGCTGCACCCATGCTGAAGCCTCCAACACCAAGTTTAACTGTAATTGGAAAAGGCTACTATTAGAATGATGTCATAAACAATGACCATGACAAGACTGCTGAGCCAGTTATCTTTAGTGTGCATGTACAACCTGAGAAATCAGCCACAAGATACACACACAAAGACATCTTTGTCCAACTAACTCATTTACAAGAACCAGAATGAAACTAAAAGGCATGCTAAATCTAACGACTTCCAAAACCAGCACTGTATGTTCTCATGTTCTTGCTTTATGGCCCAAAAAAAGCATAAAAATATTGTTCACATTTGATAGCAAAACACCATAGAAAATAAAGGCGGTGCTATGTAAACTTTCCTAAATATATAGCATCAACCTCCCCCCCCCAAAAAAAAAAAAAAAAAAAAATATATAGTGGCAAGCAAAAACATACTGTCAGCAGGCTCTGTTGACAATAAATTTGCAACATGTGCTGCAGCAGCATCCAAACCCTCAATATCATCAGCAGCATCTTCTGAAATGTCTCCCACATCAAACCCTGACGTATGATGTCACATTAGAATTCGACAATTTGATTAGCATTCAAAGCACTCTCAGAAAAGATAAAGGTTGAAGAAGAAGAAGAAGAAACTAAATGTATTTTGTTTCTTTCATTCGAGATTGCATGTCATTACAGATTTAGAAAATACTTACATGCAGTTGACGGGAATCCACCAAAAATAGTTATAGGCTGAGTAGGGGCAGTTGGGCATATCCATTTAATCTGTGCACCACAGGATACAAGGCATGGAAAATTATGAAGTTATGAAGAAAAGAAAATTCATTGGTTAATACTTAAAAGTTAGAATATATTCTCCTAAAGATTTCCAGATACAAACAATCATCCTTACATTTGGAAGAGGGAGAGTCTCCAGGAGCTGGGACCAGCTGCCAAAAGATGAACGAAAAATGAGGACAAGTAGATATTTCAAAAAGATATCAAAGATTTAAACAATAAGATTTGCTAAAACATATACTAATATCGGAAGATATGAAAATAACTTGCAATTGAAGATTAAACTCCTTGAAAAGTAAACCAGATTTATCTTTATTATCAACTTAATTTGTAGTTTAGTGCAAACCTTATCAGCAAAGTAGTAGCAATTCAAGACTACATCGTAAAATATATGTACACAAAAAAAGTTCTTTTGCATGCAAATATGAATTCCTTACTACTTAAGCATCAATAGCAATAGTGCTATACTACAGGAACAAAAATTGCATAGATAAAGAGAGGCTTCTAATTAATTCAAGCAACCAAATGTTTTCTTGAATCACCCAAAACAGAAGAAAATAACAAGACAGCATCTCAAACTCTTGGGACTATAGTTAACCTATGCAATCACTCAAAGAAGGGAAATGACCTAAAAAGAAAATATAAAAACAGTAGAAAAGAACTGTTGTTAACAAAACCGTTAAAAAGCAAAGACAAGCTACGATCATTTGATATGTGCTCAATTGCAGGACATCATTCTTGGATTCCACATAGGAAAGTATGGGATTTCCTTGTGGGGTTATATGGACCTAGGTTTTGGGGTGTGGTTCTCCAAAGGTCCACATTACTATTGATCTGTTGAGTTGCTGACGCAAGGAAGAACTAGAAATGATAACTCAACACTCGTAGACTCTGCTATATAGAATATAGCAGCTATACATTATATTTTTCCTTTAAAAGATGGCATTTAAAGAGATATGAAGTCACCAAATTTTAAATCATTTTATTTTCCTTAAAAGAAAATAAGTTAAATGACCGATATTATTGAGAAATAATCTAATATATAATCACCAGGGGGAAAAAAGCCACAAATAAGAAGCTTAAAAAGCTAATACAAAGTTTAAAATACCTCGAACCATTATCACCAAGGCCATGTAGCCAAACTATTGTCGCCTGATGCCTCCCTTTGGGCCTGACCACATAGGTTCTTCCAAATTCAAGTGCTCTTCTAACGGTTCCACCACCTGAAATTTGTCACATTAGTAAAACTAAATACAATGAGCAAAAAACAAGCTCGTGAATTTATATTAAAGAAAAAAAAAGTCTACTTCAACCAATACAAGCAATCTAACAAGGAAGAACCAATTGATTCAATTTCCATAAGAACAAACAAAAACATTTATGCAAGCTTGCAAGTGAGATCTCATTATAAAGATATGGAGCAAATCAAATAAACTAACCAGGACCAACAGAAGAACCTGTGAAGCTCATGGTCGGCCACCCAAAAGGAGCACTGACTAACCCGGCTATTGCAGTAGCACAAGGCTGAACTGATCCTGCGATTAAGAAAGACCCAGATTTACATTTAACATTCAACAATGCAATTAGTTTTCACTATATTGATACAAAATACTTATGACTAAGCAACTTGGCACCAGCCCACAGGCCTTGTTAGCTGCATTTTAACTAAACTCCACATCGAAACCAGCCAAAAAAACAGGCACATTACAACTAAATCGTGAAAATATTAGATTTTTATCCAATCTAAATTAGATATCTTTCAAAACCCTTCACTAAAAAAGGGGATTTTAAGCAAAAAAAAAAAAAAAAACTTATATGAAAATTTTAAAAGTCGATTGTTTTATAGGATTAACGGATTGCAAAGACCTACAAACTGAAACTTCAAGGAATTCCAGAGAAAAAAAAAAAAGAAGCAGAAACCTGGAAAAAGAAAAGATCAAAAAAGGAAATGGGGTTTTAGGCATTTTACCTTTTCAAGTGATACGTCGACAAGATGTGAAGAGTGAAGACTCCGAAAGCTTTAGATAAACAATTATTTATTTAAAAAATTCTCCTGTTTTTGGTTCCAATTTCCAAATTTGGGTTTTTTATTTTTTCTCTTTCTTTCATTGATAAATCCTCTTGTTTTACTTGTGTGTTGTTTATTTTCTTTCTTTGGGATAGAGTTTATGATTTTTTCCTGTTGGATAAACAACCTAATTAGTCACTAAACTTTAACTATATTTTTATTTTGATCATCTAACTTAAAATTTTCAATTTAGTCTGTAAACTATGAATTCATTTTTAATCACTCCGAAGTTATGGTGAAAACAGCTAATAACGTGGTCGTATATTTTGGATAAATTACATTAATGGTCACTTGATTATGAGAGTTTTTGTTTTGGCTGTTTAATTATAAAAGCTTTTTGATTTAATCATTATTTTTTTAAAATTAGATTTTTTAGTTACCATGACGACGTTGGGGTCAGTTATGTTAGAGACGTTATACCGAGAGATGTGTTGGGTGATGAAATTACATAAAATTAAAATTGTTGGTTACATGCTACTACTACAATCATGGGCGTGGTAACAACTGCCATTTTTACGTCCTCGAGTGAACTACTCTCATACATTCTCTCTTGTAACAAGGTAAAATTCATTATATTTATCATCATAAAATTATTTAAATTTTAAATTATTGTGCTAACAAATTATTTCAATATGTAGAACCATGGGTCGAGTTACGCGGGATTATTAGATGAGCTTCAAGATATACAACTTTTGTTAGACCAACGACCTGAAGCAGAGTTATGTATTTTGTAAATTTGAATTATATAATATTAACGTAGTTGATTTGAAAATTAGTAGTATATATATAACTAAAATTTTTATTATTTTAATATAGTTTTAATGGACGCCATACTCCGATTTGGCAATTCAATAATGCAGCCTATTTGAATTCTTGGTAAATCACAACATATGGCACGTGAATATGCCATTGGTAATGTACACTGCTGTGGAGATGCACGAGTCGGACTGAGTATTGTGGTAATTCGGGTTTAGGCAATCGATTCCACTGACACCCTAAGAAATCGAAGACCTAAATCATATCGACTTGCAGGGGGAAATTGATGAGCATTTGTGATAGCCTGAAATAGGGCCTAATCGGAACAGTGGTTGCGAAACTATGAATTCGAGATATAAAAGTTTATTACGATTAATTATTATGATTTACCGAGTGATTAAATACATGTGTTAGAGTATCGATAAGAAATTTTATTGATTGCATGCTTAAATTGCCTATTAGGACTTGTTTGCAAAAGTTGCTAAATAGGGGTTCTAATTCATAGAGTACTTGATTGTAATGGGGGTTTGAAGTAGGAGTCCTTAAATGGTAATTAGACTATTATATTTCCATGGACAAAAATGGACATACATAGATAAAAATAACTAAAGTTTTAATGAAGGGCATTTTAATCATTTGGTATTAAAAAGAAATTAAAAGGGAAAAAGATGGCAAAATATGTCCATCTTCTTCACTAGGATGAAATTTCAAGGGTTGTCCATAGCTAGGGTTTGTTTCAAGCTTCCAAGCTCCATATGTGTTGAACTTACTTGGATTGGAGATCGTCGGAGCCTCGTATCACACTATCAAGCCTTTACTTTGGTATATAAATACTTTGAAATGTTTTAAGTTATGGCATGTATAGGGATCGAATTATTTTGTATGGATACCTAAGTGATGTTTACTACAAAGAAAGTATGAAAAAGTAAAAAATTTGCAAAGAAACAGTTTTTGGACAACAACAGTAATGTGATTTTGAAAAATCACCAAAAATAGGAGAAATGGAATTAAAAAATGAATAAGATATAGAATTAAAGCTTATTGTATCTACTTTCATATGAAAGAAACAGTGTAAGCAAAGGAATTCCATATTCTGTGATATTTAAATTTTAGTGAGACGGGGTCAAAATGGTATTTAAAGTCCCCTATTTAGACTTTAGAAAAACATTTAAAATTGAAAAAAAAATAATTATGAGTTATAATTTATATTTTAGTGAGTCTAATTTCAGTAGAAATAAATAGGAACAACATATAAAAATTGTACAATGAGAAAATTGATTTTTAGTGAAGAGTGGTCAGAATCGTTGGACTGTGAAACAGGAGAGACTTCAATGAATAAACTGTACTAATTGGCCAAACCAAAAATTCTGAAAATTTTATGGTGAAAAGATATATCAGTCTAGTTTCAGGAAAAAATTACGGATCTAAATTTCGAGTTTCGTAACTCGAGTTATAATTAAATTAATGACTATTGCGTAGATGGACAGATTTATTGTGAATGATGAAATAAATTATTTTTTTTATACCCGAAGTAGTAAGATAAGTTAAATAACGCCTCGTACTCGACCCCGGAAACGATATCGAGTGTGTGGTGTTACATTTATTGGTATCAAAGCTACGTTTTAGTCGATTCTCAGACAAACGTAGTGAGTGTAATAGATTACCTATACATGCCATAATTGAATAATGATAGTGTAACGACTCATGACATCTTAAAATGTTTTCTTTTATATAGTAATGGATCCTAATAGAGCTACAGCTGATGATGCTCAAAGTAATGCGCCTGCTCCCGCGCAAAGGATGACACTAGATGAAAATCGACCCGACTCAAAGTCAAGGAGATGAGGCTCAGGAAGCCTTTCTCCATATGATGAGCAATTGGTATACCGAGTTTGTTAGAACTAATCCTAATGCTCGACCTCCTCCGCCCCCTCCTATTCCTCAAGCTGTTCCCGTAGCTCCTCAACAAACTGAAGTATTAAAATTGTCAAAGCCTCTAGTGGATAAAATTCGAAAGTATGGAGCCGAAGAGTTTCGAGCTAATGTAAATGATGATCCTGAGAGAGCAGAGTTCAGGCTTGAAAATACAATCAGAGTGTTGGATGAACTATCTTGTACTCCAGAAGAAAGTCTCAAATGTGCTATCTCATTGTTGAGGGATTTGACTTATAATTGGTGGAAAACTTTAGTGTCAGTGGTGCCTAAGGAGAAAGTTACATGGGATTTCTTTCAAGAGGAATTCTGAAAGAAGTACATAAGTCTACGTTTCATTGATCAAAAGAGAAAAGAGTTTCTTGAATTGAAACAAGGGCACATGACGGTAGCTGAATATGAACGAGAATTTGTCAAATTAAGCAAGTATGCCCAAGAGTGTGTATCTAATGAAGCTACTTTGTGCAAGAGGTTAGAAGATGGATTGAACGAGGATATCCAATTGTTAGTGGGAATGCTTGAAATTAAAGAATTAATGGTACTAGTTGAAAGAGCTATCAAGGCTGAAGAGTTGAGCAAAAAGAAAAGAAAGTTGGAAAGTGAAGTAAGAGATGCAAGAAAAAGATCAATGGGCAAGTCATTTCAGTCTCAAGCAAAGAAGTCTAGAGAAATGAATACTCAATCGAATGTTTCTAGTGTGAATTTTCAAAGAGATCGAGGAAGACAAAATCCAAGTTCTAAAGCTCAAGCGAATTCTATGGCAAGTGTAGGTAGTTGATCGTTGTTTTATGCGATGTCAAAATCTTAAAATTTATAAAAAGAATGATCGAACCTGGAAACTAACTATGACAATGATTTGAGGCAAGCGCACCTATCGAACAATAGTATAGTTAAGGCAAGACCGGATTGTCGAACCCAAAGGAACCAAAAGTACTAATAGTAACTCCCTTTTTATTATTTAGCCTAAGGATTGAATGAATTTTTTATCTAATCTAAGATTAACTAACTACTAAACTAAAAACTCTAAGACAAAGAAGAATGAAATTGGGAAAATAACTTTGAGGAAAAACCAATTGATTAAGACGATACCCAAGGAAGAATCCATTTAGACTTCACTTGTTATCTAACTCTGAACCAGACGATTTATTCATTTGACTTGATCCGTGAGATTCCCTAAGTTATATTAATCCCTCTCTCGAGGCAACTAACGTCTAACCCTAGGTTGATTAATTGAAATCTATTTCTAATTAAAACCCCTAGAATTGCATTAACTCGATCTATGGACTCCCATATTAAGTTTCACCCTAATCCGGTAAAATCTCGTCACTCTGTCTCTAGGCGTGCGATCAACTCCACTTAATATGCTAGATCTACTCTTAGGCAGGGACTTTTGCTCCTCCATCTAAGTACATCACACTTGAATTAATATTCCGGAAATATCAACACAAGAATTAAGAACACATAATTAAGAACAACTCAAATATTTATCATATAGTTCAGCAAACGATAACAAGATTCATCTTAGGTTTCATCCCCCTCAGGTATCTGAGTGTTTAGTTCATAATAATAAAAGAAAAAACCTCAGAAGAAAAGATAAAACAAAACATAAGAAATCCCTGAAACCCCCTGAAGGAATTGAAGGAGAGATCCTCTGTCTTGAGTATAATTCCGGCTTCTTGAGATGAATCAACTGGCTATTTTTGAGTAAATCCCCACAAATCTGCACTCTTTGGCCTAACTGGACGCCCCCTGAATAAAGCCCTGGGTTCCCCCCTTTTAGGTCACACTTAGGGTGTTTATATAGGCTTCAGAATGTGTTTCTTTGCCCTTAAGTATCCTAAACCGAGTGAAACTTCTCTTTGTCACGGCAAGGACACGCCTATGGAACACGCCCGTGTAAGTCGTGGCCAGGCCGTGTTCGAGGCTGTTGAATGAGGCACGGCCATGTGGTATTAGGCCCAGGCCGTGTGGATTTTATGATATGGCCCATTTACTCTATTTTGGGCCCGTTTCTCGTTCTTTTCATCATCCGGTGCTCTTCTAAGTATAAAACATGAAAACAAAAGATTAAGAGCATCAAATTACACAATTCAAGGCTTAAATCATCCAAAAGCATGCTAAATGTGGGATTAAAATATGTTACTTTTACGGTTTATCAAATACCCCCACACTTAAGCTTTTGCTTGTCCTCAAGCAAAATTATCAATTCACAATTAAAACAAACTTCCTCGATTCATAATATTCATCAATAGTGTTTCATCATAATTCAAAGATAATTCATACATGGATAATTCAACTCAAAGAGTCCTAAAGATTCAAACAATCAAAGTCATACATTTACAGCACGAAAACATAGGCGTTTCCCTTTACCTAAATAATTACCTCTGATTCGAAATCGACAAGAGTTGACATCCTCACTAAAGATTCACTCAAATCATTTGAAGTGTTTAAGGTTCAAAATTAAGCACTCAAAAGTCGAACATGAAAGGTTAATCCCATAGGCTTGCCTGAAAATCAAATCTCCACCATTCTAAAATGAGATGATACATAAATCAAAAGGTCTTTAATAGGGTTGTAACGGGGCTTGGGTAAAAGGTGTGGATAAAGGCTGAATTAGAGGGTTAGAATCGAGACTGACCTGACAAATTACCTAACTAGAAACAACGAACTGATAATGAATAATTACATCAATTGAAAACTTGTAATACTGATAACAATACTCTGATACGAGCTTCTTCTTCAACAATTGGAATTTAAACATATAAGCTCATTTAATGAATATACTTCGATGTGCCAAAGACTGCTTTCAGAACCAGGTATGGGCATTATGAGTTTCTGGTTATGCCGTTTAGGTTAACTAATGCACCTGTAGTATTCATGGATTTGATGAACCGGATATTCAGACCGTACTTAGACAGATTTGTGGTAGTATTCATTGATGATATTTTGGTTTATCCTCGAGATGAAGAAGAACACGCAGAACATTTGAGAATTGTGTTGTAAATTCTGCGTGAGAATCAGTTATATGCTAAATTCAGTAAATGTGAATTTTGGCTTCGAGAAGTGGGTTTTCTTGGACATATTGTATTCGCCGAAGGCATCATGGTAGATCCAAGTAAAATCTCAGCTATTGTCAATTGGAGTCCACCGAAGAATGTATCTGAAGTTAGAATTTTCTTGGGTTTAGTTGGTTATTATCGAAGATTTGTACAGGGATTCTCTATGATAGCTTCTCCGATGACTCGATTACTGAAGAAAGATGTGAAGTTTGAATGGACTGATGAATGTCAACAGAGTTTCGACCGATTGAAAGATCTACTAACGAGAGCACCTGTATTAGTGTAGCCTGAACTTGGTAAGGAATTTATTATTTACAGTGATGAAGGTTTCTTGGGTTTAGCTAGTTATTATCGGAGATTTGTACAGGGATTGTAACAGCCCAATTTCAATAGTGTCGGAACAGTGATTTGAGATTTCTAAATCTGACGAAAAAGTTAGAAAACTTTGTTAATCGATAATTATAAGTTAAGTGTGATTTTGGAAATATTTTAAAATTAGTAAATTTTGTGAACTAAAAGAATTAATTAGAAAAATTGGGCCAAAAACAAGGTATTGAGAGCTCGAATTCATAAAGTGAGCCATAAATATTTCTAAAAATATTTATGGAGTGTCATTAAGTTATTATTAAAGTTTAGTTGAGAAATTTTAACGTTTGGATATGTAATTAAATGAAAAGGACTAAATTGAAAAAGGTGTAAAAGTTGAATTATAGATTAAAAGAAATTATGAAGGACCAAAATGGTAATTATACCATTTTGTAAAGTTGAATGGTTAAGTATGAAAAATCTGAGATTTTTTAAAGTATGTTATTATATTATATATTAATATTATATTATATTATTATATTATTATATTATTATAATATTATATATATATACAAACAAAAACAAAAGAAAAGTAAGGGGAGAATACCAGAAAAGAAACAGAGAACAAGACGAAAGCAAGGGAAGAAAAAGGGGAAAGAAAGAAAAAGGAGAAATTGATGGTTTGAAGCTTGGAAGTTTAATTGGTAAGTTAATTTAGTCCTTCTCTTTTAATTTTGATGCTTTATAAGTTTTAGAACAAAGTTTTGATGAATTTAAGTTGAAGTTTTTGAAGTTTTAAAGCTGTTGAATATAGCATATGATGAACAAAAAGATGAATTAGTGGTTTAATTGAAAGAATTTGAAGTTAGAATTGGGTAAAGGATTTAATTGTAAAATAAGCTATAACAAAACTGTTTTGGACAGCAGCAGTAGAGTAACTTTGAAAAATCACCAAAAATCGTAGAAGTTGAAATAGAAGTTGAATGATATATGAAATTAAAGCTTATTGAGTCTAATTTCATATGAAAGAAACAAGGAAAGCAAAGGAATTCTGTAATTTGAGATATTTATATTTTTGTAAGACTGGTTTAAAGGGATTTTGGGATCCCCTGTTCTGACTTTGGAAAATCATAAAAAATTGGAGAAAAATAATTAGGGGCTTAAGTTTATATGTCTAGAATTATGAATGAGTCTATTTTCAATAGAAATAAACGAAAATATCATATGAATTGTGTATGAGGAGATAATTAATTTTTAGTGAAGAAGGGTCAGAACTGCCAGACAGCAGAACAGGGGTGACTTTGATGAATAAACTGTACTAATTGGCTAGGCTAAAAATTCTGGAAATTTTATGGTATGAATATATGTGAGTCTAGTTTCAGTAAAAATTAACGGTGCTTCATTTGGAGTTCTGTAGCTCCGGAAATAAATAATTTAGTGACTATAACTCAAATGGACAGTTTTGAATATACTTATGAGTAATTAATGAAATTATTGACAATGTTACTTATAGCATGTTATATACATTAAGGATGTGGAATGGAGAGGAGGAGGAGGAAAATATGTATGAATATTTAGGTAGTATGGCTAATTTGAAATGTTTTAGACTCAAGGACTAAATTGAATAAAAGTAAAACTTTATGATTAATTTTGTAAAAATGTAGAAATGTCCAATTTGCATGAAATAGATTATTTTATTATTTAAAATTGCAAAATTGAATGAAATTAGTAATTTAGATTAAGATCGATTGAAAAATCGATGGAAATAAAAATTACCAAAATGACCACGAATCTTGATATTTCTCTGATTTGATTTAGCTGAGTAAGTTAGTGTAACTTAATTATATGATATAAGAAAATATGAGTTGATGGTACGTGAAATATTGATATGATAAATTAAGCTGTTTTATGTTTATGAAGAAACGGCAAGTGAATGATATTTATCATGACATGAAAATATGTGATTATCTTTAATATGTTAATACAAGGTAATTAAGTATGATGAAACGAGTAATAAATTCAAGTAAGACATGACGAGAAAAATGAATATCTTTAAGGGGCCATATGTTTGATTTTGATTGGTTTCAAATATAAATATTGAATTAAAATAAAATGTCTGATAAATAAATTTGTAATTCCGGTAATGCCTCGTACCCTATTCCAGCGTTGAATACGGGTAAGGGGTGTTACAGGGATTCTCTATGATAGCTTCTCCGATGACTCGATTATTGCAGAAAGATGTGAAGTTCTAGTGGACTGATGAATGTCAGTAGAGTTTCGACCGATTGAAAGATCTACTAACGAAAGCACATGTATTAGTGCAGCCTGAACCGGGTAAGGAATTTGTTATTTACAATGATGCCTCATTAAATGGTTTAGGTTGTGTCTTGATGCAAGAAGGTAAAGTAATAGCCTATGCTTCAAGACAACTTAAACCACATGAAAGAAATTACCCAGTACATGATCTTGAATTAGTTGCTATTGTATTTGCGTTGAAGATATGGCGGCATTACTTGTACGGTGAGAAATGTCATATTTATACTAATTATAAAAGCTTGAAATATTTGATGACACAGAAAGATTTGAATTTGAGACAGCGCAGGTGGCTTGAACTGATGAAGGACTATGATTTGATTATTGATTACCATCGGGGTAAGGCTAATGTTGTAGTTGATACTTTGAGTCAGAAATCTCTGTTTGCTTTACGAGCTATGAATAGCCGGTTGTCACTGACTGATGATGGTTCAATTATAGCTGAATTGAGAGCTAAACCTACATTTCTACAGCAAATATGTGAAGCTCAGAAGAATGATGAGAAATTACAGGATAAACGGGTACAATGTGAGTCAAGTAATGATTCAGAATTTCAGATTGGGACTGATGGTTGTTTATTATTCAGAGGCAGAGTTTGTGTACCGAAAAATTCAGAGCTTGTACAGAAGATTTGTAACGACCTCAAAAGTATAGATATCGGAAAATGAGTTATCGGGTCTCCGTTTTTAGTAAACGGACTCGTAAATATTTATTAAAAATATTTATAAAGTTAGTTATGTGTTTAATCAGGTTTTAATTAAGTGAATTTAGCTCAATTAAGAGCAATTAGTAAAAAAAAGACTAAATTGAAATAGGAGTAAAAATTGAATTATAGATTAAAAGAAATTATGAAAGACCAAAATGGCAATTAAGCCATTTTGTATAGGTGAGGCGGTGTATTGTATAAAAATCTAAGATTTTTATACCTAAAATTAGTATATTAAATTATTAATATTATTAATTATTATTATAGTTTTATATTAAATAAGTATAATAAGATTTTTATGTGATAAATAAATTATGATCTTGACAATTGTAAGGTGATAAAAATAGACAAATGTAAATTATATAGTTGTACAGGTGTATTAATTATATTTGTTATTAAATAGATTTTTATAAAAACAATTATTATTATAAACTAGCATATATATGTGTGTGTTATAAAAGAAAAGAACAGAAACAAAAACATGAAAAGAAGAACAGAGAGCAAACGCGAAAGAAAGAAAGAAATGAAAGAAAAGAAAAAGGAGAAATTTCTGATTTAAAGCTTGGATGTTTAATAAGTAAGTCAATTTAGCCCCTTTATTTTAATTTTGATGTTTTATAAGTTTTAGGACAAAGTTTTGATGAATTTAAGTTGATGCTTTTGAAGTTTTAAAGTTTTTGAACATACCATATGATGAACAAAAAGATGAATTAGTGGTTTAATTGAAAGAATTTCAAGTTAGAATTGGGTAAAGGATTTAATTACAAAATAAGCTATAAGAAAACAGTTTTGGGACAACAGCAGTAGAGTAATTTTGAAAAATCACCAAAAATGGTAAAAATGGAATTATAAGTTTAGTGAGATATGAAATTAAAGCTTATTGAGTCTATTTTTATATGAAAGAAACAGAGAAAGTAAAGAAATTTTGTATTTTGAGATATTTAGATTTTTGTGAGACTGGTTCAGAGTGATTTCGAGATCCCCTATTCTGACTTGGAAAAATCATTAAAAATAGTAAAAAATAATTTTGGGACATAATTTATATGGTTAGATTCCTTAACGAGTCTATTTTTAGAAGAAACAAACTAGAACATCATTTGAATTCTGTACAAAAAGATAATTAAATTTTAGCAAAGAGTGGTTGAAACTGTTAGACAACAGAACAGGGGTGAATTTAAAGAATAAACTGTACTTATTGGCTAAGTCAAAAATTCTGAAAGTTTTATGTTAAGAAGATATGTGAGTCTAGTTTCATATAAAATTTACGGATCTTAATTTGGAATTCTGTAACTCAAGATATAGATAATTTAGTGACAATGACTCAGGTAGACAGTCTTGAAAGAACTTATAAGTAAATAATAGAATTGTGTATAAAGAATGTGGAATGAAGAGGAAGAGTAGGAATTAAATAAAATTCAATTATTTATTGTAATTTAATGTTGTAATTAATAATGTAAATCATTATTATTTCTGTAGCAAACAAGGAATTCGAGACATTGAGCAAGGAAGGAAAAGAGAAAAACAAATGAGGAGTAAAAACGAGAAATTCAGGTTAGTATTACTATAATTCAAATTTGGTTATTTGTTAAATTTTAAATTAATATATGTATATATGATAAACAAATTGAAGTAAGTATCAAGAATGAATTAAGTGATAACTATATATTGGAATTGAATTTATTATTAGTAATTGTTGAATTTTGAATAATATGTTTAGTAAATAGAAATAAGGTTAATATTGATATTGAATTAGATAAAACTAAATTAAATTGTGAATTGAATGAAATTGAAATGAAGTTTGAATATGTATGAGTATTTGATGATATATTGATTAGAAAGTGGAAAATGCATTGGATTGATGATATATATATAAAAATGAATGGAATGGAAATGTGAAAAGTGATTTGAAATTGAATCAAATTGAATTGAATGTGATTATTTGAAATGTACATGGATTGAAAGTATGAGGAAGTGATTGAGTTGAAATGTGACTTGAAGTGAAATTATGTAATTTTGTGAATTTGTTATTGTGATTGAATTGAATCCGAATGATTATGATCAATGATATGTGATTCCGATACCCTATTAACTAGTCGGGCTAGGGTGGATATAGTTGGCATGCCATAGGATTGTGATGTGATGGGGAGATTTGCAGCTCGGCCGAGAAGATGATTCTGTTATTATATGCTTTGGTTTAACCGAAGAGGCATTTAATACCTTATTGGTGTGTTTGGGAGGATATGATATACCGGTGTGTTTGGGAGGCTATATTATACTGGTGTGTTATGGAGGATTTATATTATTATTCTGGGTGTGTTTGGGTTGGATATTCAGGTGTGTTTGGGTTGGAATCCGTGCATCTGTCAAAGTCCGAGTCAAGTTAATAGGGGTAAATAAGTGAAATGATAAATTCCGAATAAATGTGATTAAGCTATTGAAAGAAATAAGAAAGTGAATTTGTGAAATAAAATATGAAATGAGATTTGTGATATGAATTGAATGCATGAACCAAAGGTTCAAGAAATGTTCAAAGATGAATTGTGAATTGAAATATTATATAAGATGGAGAAATGAAACTAAAGTTCACAATTTTGTTTGAAATGATATAAATAATGTAAGAAGTTAATTTAAAAGAATAATATAATTGAATTATATATTTTGAGTGTGAATTTGATATGAGAAAATGAAATTGAGATATGACTTTAGTAAACACAAATTTCAATAGAATTAATATTGAATAAAGGATAAAATTTAGTGAATTGTATATGATATGAAATGAACTAATGGAATGAGATATGGAAAAAAAAATTCAATGAAAATTGGATAGTGAAATAATGTATGAATTTAATTAAATACAAGCCTTGAAATAATGCTTATTATATTAGATGATTTGATTTAAAGAACAAAATAACTATTAAGTAATTGTATTATAAATTGAATGTATATAAGTTATTATATAATTTGAATTAGGTAATACTACTGAGTATACCCTTAGTCAGCGTACGGTTGTTTCCGTGCCCTGGTTAATCGAAAGTCGGTGTCCGATCCAGCATCCAGAGTAATCCCGACCTCAGAGAAAATTTGAGTAATATACCTTTCTTTGATAATGGTGGCATGTACCTAGGTAATGAATAGGTTGAGTATATGAGGCTTGTGATTATGGTTGTAAAATAATGATTTAAACTGGTTAAAATATAAAACGGGAACTAATATGATATATTTGATATATGTATGAAATAAAAATGAATAAAGTTTATTAACATGAATTTAATTTGTATTGTAAATGTGTTAGTTGCTACACAGATTGCAAATTGGTTTTGGTTTGAAATTTTGCAGGGTTGGTTAGGTTAGAAAGACTCAAATTGAGTTCACACTGCCTGGCACACGAGCGTGTTCTCAATATACACGGGCATGTGAGCCCTGTAGTTGAGAAAAATTTTAAAATGTTTGAAAATTTTCTAAGTATTCGTAGTCCCGAACCATTCCTAACTCGTCTTTTGGGCCTCGAAGATCCATATAAGGGACTATAAGATTATTTTATATTATGATTGATAATAATTGTGTATTAATTGTAAAGTTGTCCGATCGATCCGGTAGCACTCCGTAACCCTGTTCCGATGATGGATTGGGGTTTGGGGTGTTACAAGATTTTACACGAGGCACGCAGTGGTATTGTGTCCGTACATCCGGGAAGTAATAAAATGTATAATGATTTGAAGAAGATGTACTGGTGGCCAGGTATGAAATGTGATATTTCTGAGTTTGTATCAAAATGTCTGATATTTCAACAGGTCAAAGCAGAATATCAGGTACCTTCGGGATTACTCCAGCCAATTACTATACCGGAATGGAAATGGGAAAGAATTACTATAGATTTTGTGTCAGGATTACCATTATCACCGAAAAAGAAATACTCAATTTGGGTGATAGTCGATCGATTGACTAAGTCGGCTCATTTCATTCCTGTGTGAATGAATTTTTCACTTGACAAGTTAGCTGAATTGTATATTGCTGAAATAGTTCGATTACATAGTGTGCCTATGTCTATTATACCTGATCTAGATCCACGATTTACTTCAAGGTTTTGGAAGAAGTTACAAGAGCCATTAGGTACTAAATTGAATTTTAGTACAACATTCCATCCCCAAACCGATGGACAGTCTGAAAGAGTAATTTAAGTACTCTAAGACATGCTGAGATGTTGTGTATTGGAATTTGAAGGTAATTGGGAAAGATATCTACCTTTGGTGGAATTTGCATATAATAATAGTTATCAATAGAGCATAAAAATGGCACCTTATGAAGTGCTGTATGGACGAAAGTGTCGGACTCCATTACACTGGACTGAACTTAAAAAAAATCGGTTGCATGGAGTTGATTTGGTAAAAGAAACTGAAGAAAAAGTGAAGATAATCCGTGATTGTTTGAAAGCTGCATCGGATCGACAGAAGTCGTACGCGGACTTGAAAAGAAAAGAGATTGAATTTCAAGTGGGTGATAAAGTATTTTTGAAAGTGTCTCCATGGAATAAAATTTTGAGATTTGGCCGTAAAGGTAAATTAAGTCCAAGATTTATTGGTCCGTATGAAGTGATAGAAAGAATCGATCCAGTGGCTTATCGATTGTCTTTACCATCAGAATTAGAAAGAATTCATAATGTGTTTCATGTTTCTATGTTGAGGCGATATTGATCGGACCCATAGCATGTGATTTCACCAACTGAAGTGGAAATTTGATCGGATATGACATACGAAGAAGAGTCGATTCGAATCTTAGCACGAGAAGTGAAACAATTGAGAAACAAAGAAATTGCTTTAGTGAAAGTGTTATGGCAACGACATGGAGTGGAAGAGGCAACATGGGAGACTGAGGAGGCTATGAGGAAATAGTATCCCAACTTATTCACTGGTAAGATTTTCGGGGACGAAAATCCTTAAAAGGGGGAGAATTGTGATAGCTCGAAATAGGGCCTAATCAGAATAGTGGTTGCGAAACCACGAATTCGAGATATAAAAGTTTATTACAATTAATTATTATGATTTACCGAGTGATTAAATACATGTGTTAGAGTACCGATAAGAAATTTTATTGATTGCATGCTTAAATTGCCTATTAGAACTTGTTTGCAAAAGTTGCTAAATAGGGGTTCTAATTCATAGAGTACTTGATTGTAATAGGGGTTTGAAGTAGGAGTCCTTAAATGGTAATTAGACTATTATATTTCCATGGACAAAAATGGACATACATAGATAAAAATAACTAAAGTTTTAATTAAGGGCATTTTAGTCATTTGGTATTAAAAAGAAATTAAAAGGGAAAAAGATGGCAAAATATGTCCATCTTCTTCATTAGGACGAAGTTTCAAGGGTTCTCCATAGCTAGGGTTTGTTTCAAGCTTCCAAGCTCCATAGTATTGAACTTACTTGGATTGGAGATCGTCGGAGCCTCATATCACACTATCAAGCCTTTACTTTGGTATATAAATGCTTTTGAAATGTTTTAAGTTGTGGCATGTATAGGGATCGAATTATTTTGTATGGATACCTAAGTGATGTTTACTACAAAGAAAGTATGAAAAAGTAAAAATTTGCAATGAAACAGTTTTTGGACAACAACAGTAACATGACTTTGAAAAATCACCAAAAATAGGAGAAATGGAATTAAAAAGTGAATAAGATATAGAATTAAAGCTTATTGTGCCTACTTTCATATGAAAGAAACAGTATAAGCAAAGGAATTCTATATTCTATGATATTTGAATTTTAATGAGATAGGGTCAGAATGGTATTTGAAGTCCCCTGTTTAGACTTTAGAAAAACATTTAAAATTGTACAAAAATAATTATGAGTTATAATTTATATTTATAGATTCCTTAGTGAGTCTACTTTCAGTAGAAATAAGTAGGAACAACATATAAAAATTTACAATGAGAAAATTGATTTTTAGTGAAGAGTGGTTAGAATTGTTGGACTGTGAAACAGGGGAGACTTTAATGAATAAACTGTACTAATTGGCTAAACCAAAAATTCTGAAAATTTTATGGTGAGAAGATGTATGAGTCTAGTTTCAGGAAAAAACTATGGATCTAAATTTCGAGTTTCGTAACTCGATTTATAATTAAATTAATAATTGTTGCGCAGATGGACAGATTTATTGTGAATGATGAAATAAATTATTTTTTTATACCCGAAGTAGTAAGATAAGTTAAATAACGCCTCGTACTCAACTCCGACAACGGTCTCGAGTGTGTGGTGTTACAGCATTGGCCTACATTCCACGTGCAATTTATCAATATTTGGAACAATAGGTACGAGTTTTTACCTATTCGCGAGACCATTGTCGCTCTGGAGTTAGACTACGATCCGGAATACATGCCATGGTTTAAGGTCCATGACAAGCCATACTTGCTAGCAGAAGAAGCGAGGGGTTGACAACTGCAGACGAGGAGGCCACAACGGACGCCTAGACATCCAAGGTCTGACGAGGTGAGTCTAACTTCAGTACCTATGCAAGAACCGACATTGATGGTTGCATCACCCCTTGGTCAGTATGACTCGACTTATTCTGGTGTGTATACTAACCCTGTCATTTTCACACAAGCACTACATATTCCACCATATTTTTATGCTTCTACTTTGATGCCAGGTTTTGTTTTTGGACCTCTATCCCTGGCATATTATACATTAATGCCGTTAATATTTCAAACTACAACGATGACGTATAGACCGTCTATATTTAGGGCACCGATCAGGAGTTCGAATCATTATGTCATCGGTGTATGAGACATAATATAGTTATACCCCTACGCCGATGATGTCACAAACACCTCCGGGATCATTGTTCTACCAAGGTGGATCATCTTGGCAACCACCTATTCCTTCGAACCATCTATTCCTAGACCGGAGGACGCATGATGGCAACCGAGGAGCAACCAATCACAACCAACTACGGGCGAAGCCGAAGAAGATGAGAGGCCTAGACCACAACCTATACCGGAGGTTGAACCAAGAAGGAATCCAACTCGCTTCCAGTAGGATGCGTTTCCGTTATTTTTGCCTAATCCGGTAATTTTTTGTAAAAACAACCTAATTTGGTAATTCTTTTTTATTTTCGGTATTTTTAGGTAATTTAGTCATATTTTTTTGCTGTATTGAAATTGGTGAGTTATTAATTATAATACTAAAAAAACCTTTAAACATGGTGAAAATTAAATGAAATATGAATCCCCTTCAAAATATGGATTATATATTTACCAAAACTTAAGTTGCAAAATCTAAAAACTTTGTTAGCATTTTAATTAAATCAACAGATTTTCTATATATTTACTTTCTTTCATTTTCTCCAACATGTTTATTAGTTTTCAAGCAATTTCCGGAACCACTTATAAAGTAATCAGTAGGGTTTATCATAGTTTTCTTATAGCACAACTTGTTTGATTTTTAGAGACAACCCACTCTTAGTTTCAATTCTCTTGCTTAATTAACAAGGTACCAAGTTTCTTTTTTTACTTTTATTTGCTTTCTTGCATACTAGTTTAAGTTACAACTACAAAATCATAAAAATTTCTGCTGTGATTGTTTCTGATTTTATTTGATTGGTATACCACATAAGTTTGAGATTTGAATCCGTTTGAATGAGTCCGTTAGATTGAATATTTAGGGAGCAGTTCGGATTTAGCTGTATAATTGAACATCAAGCTTAATTTAATTGGTTTATATAATCACTTTTAAGAGATGATATATAATAAATTAGAAGTTCAAATAATCCTATAAATTATTATTAATTTTTTTTTTTTGGATTTCTTTGCTAGAGATTATGGAAGAAGAGATACTAAGTGTGATTTCAAGTGGTGGTGGAAATACAAATTCAGATGTTTCAAATTCAATTAGCACCACTCACCAAGCAAACAAACGCCAAAGGTGCGGCGATAAAGGCAATTCGTCGCAATTCAAAGGCGTAATGCGACAGAAAAACGGAAAATGGGGCGCTCAATTATACTCTAACCATACCAGAATTTGGCTAGGGACTTTCAAAACCGAAATAGATGCGGCCGTGGCCTACGATAGCGCAACGATCAAGTTCTGCCCCGGAGACACTCATCGAAACTTTCCATGGAACGAAATCACAATTGAGGAGCCCAAGTTTCTGAGCCATTACAGTGCAGAAGCTGTCCTTAGCATGATAAGAGACGGTTCCTACCGATACAAGTTCATGGATTTTATTAAGGCTTGCTCTAGAAGTACAAAACCAAACACTGCTATCAACTCAGTGGGGACTTATAGCAATGAAGGGCTAATTTGCAAACAATTGTTCCAAAAGAAGCTAACATCAAGTGATGTTGGTAAGCTGAATAGGCTTGTCATCCCCAAAAAATGTGCTGTCAAGTATTTTCCATCGATTTTCTGGACCGAAAAGGAGAATGCCGATGTTACCGATAGCAAAACGAACGATGTTGAGTTGGTTTTCTACGACAAGTTTTGAGGATATGGAAGTTTCGTTATTGCTATAGGAATAGAAGCCAAAGCTTTGTTTTCACCAGGGGCTGGAATCGGTTTCTGAAGGAAAAAAATTTGAAGGCCAACGACGTGGTTTCGTTCTTCATATGCGAATGCCGGAAGGAGAACGAAGTCCAAAGGTTCTGCATGATCGATGCCAACAAATCCGGTAACGGTGGCACGTTTGTGGCGTTAAACAACATTCATGTTGGAATAGAAGTTGATTTGCAGCTTCGGTTGGGACATTATTACCCCATTGGTGATCAAAAACATGTCCAAGAAGAGCAAGGATCAATGGCGGCAGCGAAGCCGAAACAAGACGACAAGACTGAGGGTTTCAAACTCTTTGGTATGCAAATTAACTGAAGCTGAAATCCATGCTCTTTTTAACTATCAGGATTGTTAACTGAAATCAACGTTGCAGTAATGTTGACTTTTGACCTTTTTTCCAGATTATTAGCAGTTTTTTTTTTTTTTTTTTGAGTTATGGACATTTTGTTTTCTAGGATGAATTTTTGTCATTCGTAAGAATGATATCAATATATGAATTGATGGAAGTATCTTAATAAGCAAATCTACTTCTTTTCCTTTGGACGTTATTTTTTTTATTACAACCTCTGCAACAATTGTAGGACTGTTAAATAGTGTTGTAAAGTTGGATAAACCAAGTACAACCATACATGTGACCATTTTTTTTACCGTGTTTTAACTTTAATTATTATTTTAATTTTTTTATTATGTTATAAAATGTTACATTAAGAACTTAATTTGTAATAAGATTTTTCATATGCAACAGTAAATATAATATAAACAAACTAAAATTATTTGTTTGTTAAAAGAATACTTATAATATTAATATTATATATAAATATCTAAATTAAATATTTTCATAATCAATGGCTTTTTTATAGTTGGGTTGAACTAATTCTTTTTATGTAATTAGGTCATTGTCAGTGAACATGCCACTCATGAATATTAAGTAGGCCTTTTTTAGTGTAAGTAAAAATCTCCAGGTTGGGCAAAGCTACTATGAGTGCAGACCGCGGTCATTAAAAGCCCAGTGTGGTTCATCGGGTGTAACTTCGAGAAGACGGGATCCAAGGTTTCGGAATATGTCAAATGGCTATAGAACAAATAAGAAGGTCCTAAAAGAATCCAAAAGTCCAAAGAAATGATTGAAACCAGACCCATGTAAAATTGTTCTAGAAGCTCTAAAAGACTCTAGGCTTGTTGAGAGTTGTATAGAATTATATAAATTGTTCTAGATACGTGATCTTGACTGTATGTTGTAATCAATCTGAACTGTAGGATCTAAGGGGTTTGGCCTGAAAGGGAAGACCGTCACTCATTTGCACAAACTCTTAACTTAAGATTGACCTCCTTTGTATAGACTCTAACTTAAAAGGTAATAACACTTTTTAGCATTTTCTAGCTCTATTTTGTGTTTAATAAGATCGAAGATTAACTTAGATGTATGTTGGTGTAAAACTCAAGCCTAACACATGTTTGTAGAGCTTAAGTCTTAATTCGTAATAATTATTTTTTGTTAGTCAAACACGTCTAAAGGATTAAAGGTTTTTTTGTAATTATAAGAGGATTAATAATTATATTTATCCAATTATACTAAAGTCTACAAATGCACCTAATATAAACTCTCTCTTTTTTTGTAAAGAAAACCTCATAAAAGTTTAATTTAGATTTACAATATCAAAAGCACCACTAGCCTTATTTAAACTCGTAGGGACAATTGTCATCACATTTACCGCTTCCACATTAGTAGGAGCCATATTGGCAATCTTGCCAACAATGGAATTAACCTCCCTAGGGACATGTCTTACCACCCAAAAATCTTTATTTTGTAGCAGTTGTTGAACTCGACCTTTCTGGATTCCTCCCTTGAATTACTTGGATTGTCTCAGAGCTATCAGTTTGAATCAAAATCTTGTACACACTCTACTTTTGTAAAAGAGTTAACCCGTCCAAAATATCCCATAAATCAGCATCAAAGACAAAACATTCCCCTAAATAGTGATTGAAGCCCATAACCTAATCACCTGTATGATTCTGCACCACTCCCCCTATAGACGCTAAACTTGTTGTCAAATTAACAGCACCATTTGTATGTAGGTGAATCCAATTATTTGATAAAGGTTCCCTCTAAATGTAGGTTCGTCTTTGAGTCAAAACCTCCTTATGTATGGACCAAAATTGTCTCGCCCATGTAATAGAAACTTTAACAATCTCAACGATATTCCACATAATTCCTTGAAAGACGAATAAATTTTTTTTCTTGCAAATGCACCAAATAAACTAGCCCAACTAACTCCCACAAAGTCCAAACTCTCATAAGATTGTAAGTTATATGTAAGCTAACCCAGAAGATTGGAATTAAAGAAACTGCTACTTTGACTCAAAGGTACAACCTGTCACCAAACCTCTTTTGTCGCATAGCAATCTCTAAGCACAAGAAGAATATCATATATGTTATGTTTACAAATCAGACATAAAGCTTCTTGTCCAATGCCTCTTATTGCTCATTCAGCATTAGTAAGGAAGCGTTGTTTGTAAAATGAGCCATAGGAAAAACCAGACTCTATGGGGTCCCTTAAACTTCCAATGAGTATCCCAAATTGGTTCTTTAGCATTCCAATGATTCTCCCTAATCGAACAATGGACAATCTTAACTGAAAAGGCTCCTGTCGAGTTCGATAGCCAAGAAATCCTATTTGGTCCGGCTTCAGGATGTGAAAGGGGTATACTCACAATATGCCTGATTATATTTTTTGAGACCCACAATTGAAAGAGATCTAGATTCCAATTTCCTTCAGAAGTGACCATTTCTTCGAGTAGACAATCTGCTTCCATACTCCAGTGCGCATAAATCTGCTTTATTAAAAGACCAATCTATGCTAACCAAAGATATTGCCAGCATCGAATTGACTTTCCATCCCCCACCAACCACACTAGATTGTCCCTAAACAATGGTCATATCTTAGACAGACCTCTCTAAAGAAAAAATCTATTACTCCTCTGAATGCTTTCCGACAGATTATCCTTCATACCATACTTCGCCCAAACAATCCTCACCCAAAGAACATTGACGTTAGTAACCAAACTGAAACCCAATTTCATAAAAAAAAAATAGGCATTCTAATCCTCCAACATCAGCAAGCCAAGACCCCTACAAAAGCGTGGTTGACAGATTGAGTCTTAATTGACTAGAGTCATCTTTTTCTTCCCATTCAAGGACCCCAAATAAATTTCCTAGCCAAACATTCAATCTCCTCACAAATTCCTTTTGGTATCATCATTGACGGGATGAAATAGTTAGGAATTGATAGAAGTAGAGATTGTGCTAGAGTAACTCTTCCAGCAAGAGACAATTGTCTAGCATCCCAACTAAAAAGCTTGTTATGTACCTTATCCACGACCAACTAAAAAGCATCCCAACAGGCTTAAACTTTCGCTTTGGGACCCCATTCCACAATAATTGCATAGTAAAATTTGAAATTGCGGACATAATGACCTTCTTCAAACAATCTGAAATGCCAGTAGCCTTAATGGAAATGGCAATGAACTCCCATCTCAACCTATCATAAACTTTCTCAAGATCTATTTTGATCCTCATCCAAGCCTTTTTGTTCTTATTACCTTTCATTGAATGAACAACCTCTTGAGCTAAAATAATATTATCAGTGATATTTCTACCAACAATGAAGCCTATTTGTTCCTCCGCTATTATTTTAAGGGAAACAAACCTGAATCAATTTGCAATAACTTTCATCACCAAATTATACAACACAGAACACAAACTGATAGACATAAAATGTTGAAAACTTTCTGGAGCAACATATTTTGGAATAAGGGTGATAAGAGTATTATTTAGTGCAGGATTAATGAGACCACCATCAGATATTTTTTTTACCCACTCACAAACAACACCTCCGACCACATACCATTGACTTTGAAAAAAAAAAGAAGCATGGTAACCATTACTACCTGGGGCCTTTAAGGGAGCCCTATCAAAAAGGGTTTCTTGATCTCATCATCAGAAACCATCCTTCCCAAAAAAATCAAAATCTATCGAATCCAGACAAGGAAAAGGATTAAGTGGTAAACCAATCAAAGGGGTCGATTCTTCACCGTATAGATTTTGAAAGAAAGTAAGTGTTTCATTCTGTAGGATATCCGGGTCATAACACCACTCACCATTATGAACTCGCAAGGCAGAGATGTGATTCAACTTTCTTTTCCTAAGTGTGTGACTATGAAAAAAAATTGTATTTTGATCATCGAGGTTGAGCCAATCACATCTAGATTTTTGCTTTCATAAAATTTCTCCGTGGTACAAAACAGATTCCAATTCTTTCCTAACCGGCATCTCAATAAGTGCTAATAAGATAGCTATTCTCTTGCTCGAGCGGTTTTATTATATGAAAATCATATGGAATTGGATTCTTTTCCCTTCATTTCTCCTAAAAAAAATATAAATAATGTTCAAGTAGTTCATGCGAATGAGGATCTTCGACAATAAAACTGGATCTATAAGGTGAGTCTAATGGCTTAAGCTTAGCGGTCCCTTTTTTTGTTGCTCTAATTTATTTTTAGTTCTCTTGTTGATGGATTTTTTTCTCTAAAAAAATATAAACAATGTAATAAATTTTTAATTCTTTTAAAAATTTAAAAATGGACTCTAAAATTAAAGTACTTTTCATATATTAAAACATATTTTTAATGGTTTAATAATTTAATAGTTTAAATTTCAAAAATAATATAATATTTTTATAATTTAAAATATATATTAAAATATGTTCATAAATCTATTTAACAAATAACAATTTTAAAAACTATCTTTAAAAATTTGTTAGATAAAAAAAATCTCTAATATGGTTCTAAGGTAGTTAATATCGTACCAGTGGATGTGTCGTTTTTCTACTGGTACTGATTTATACCAGTAGTTGTTTGTTTCGGTATATCATTTTAGATTTATCATTATTTTGAAAAACATTTAATATGTTATATAAAAATATTTATAAATATCAAATAATGAGATTAAATAAAACACAAATATAAAATACTCATAAAAAATAATGCTTCGGTTGAAGTGGTAAAGAAAATATTTTAAAAATATTGGTTGCATATATTCAAACCTCACCATATGTAATTTTACCACACCAAAAAAAAAAAAAAAACCCTCATCAATTATATAGAATGTTATTTAATAAGTTTCACAAATATAATCCATTATTAAACAAACTCAACATAAAGAAGCAAAAAAATTATTCTATAAATTAAACAATAGTGTCATCCCATATTGTGCATATAATTGCTGATAATTCAACAAATGCAAAATAATTTTTTTAAAATTTTGATTTTAATTTTTAGTGTAAATAAATAATAAAAATTTAAAATATATTTTAAAATTGTTTTTTTGGTATTGGTCGGTAGCCCATATTTTGAGTACCACCAATGTAACATCCCGAAATAGGGCCTAAACGGAATAGTGGTTGCGAAACCACAAATCCGAGTCAGTAAAATATTTTAATATTATTTTCAGTGCTTATAATATGTGATTTTACATGTGTGAAAGTTTCGTGAATTAATTTTATTGTTAGTGTGTTTAATTTAATAAAAGGGCTTAATCGCGTAAAATGAAAATTTAGTGGTTATTTTTAGAAGGGTCAAATAGTGGATGTTCTTTTAATATGGAGGTTTTATGTTGCAATTTTTCCAATAATAAAAGGTAGTGGACGGCAATGGGTTAATGTATATCCTTATTGTACAAGTTTTATATATATTAAATAATAATTGTTAAATTAGTAATTGAATAATAATATATGTTATAATAAGACAAAACATTAAAGAAAAACGCCACTTTATATCATCTTCTTCACAGAACATAGAAAAGAAAAAAAGAAAGTCTGAAAGTTTGAAACATTCGGCCATTGGCAACCAAAATTAGGTGAGTTTTAGTTTTTGGATTTTTGATAATTTTACGTTTTTAAGATCGTTTCTTCGAGTGCTACAAAACCCATGTTTCAATTTTGAATTTTGATGAATATTTTGAGTTATGCCATTGATGAGAACTTGTGATTTTTGTTGTTTGATGGTAGAAAATGAAAGATATGTGTTAGATTAACAAGTTTTGTCTTTGGATTTTTGATGAATTTAAGTAGTTTGGACTAAATTAGTAAAAGTTGTTATTGTTCATAAGTATGTGTTATAGTAAGAATTTGAAGTTGCTATAGAAGGGAAAAATGTTCAGCATGTTAGAAAACATAAGAATAAGGGCTGAAATTTAATTTTCGAGCTTAGGGGCAAAATTGTAAATGTGTAAAAGTTTAGGGGCAAAATTGTAATTTTGCCAAAGTTAGAGTTAAGGACTGTTTTGATAAATGTGAGTATTAAATAAGCTAAATTTGCTATTATAGATCAAGAAGAACGAAATCCAGAGTTAGATCGGGGAAAGAAAAAGATAGTGGACTAAATCGATATAGTTTATCGATTTTGTTTTTCGAGGTAAGTTTCATGATAAATAAATGCAATATTCTATTATTTTACATTTAATATTATTAAATTCCAGCAATTACATATTTATTCTGTAAATTTATTATTTAAAGACTCAAGTATGAAATGACGAAAAAGCTATCTCAGAAAGTTCCGGTTGAACCTTAGGAATGTGTAGGATACAAATGTCATGACATTAGGGTTTAAGGAAATCATGTAAGACCATGTCAAGACATGGCATTGATAAGTTACTATAAGGTAAAGATCCCATGTAAGACCATGCCAAGGCATGGCATTGGTGAATTTATAAGGCAAAGGTCCCATGTAAGACCATGCCAAGGCATGGCATTGGTGAGTTCACAAGGCAAGGATACCACGTAAGACCATGTCAAGACATGGCAATGGTTAAGTTTCATAAGGAAAGGTACCCGCGTATCCTTAGTATTCCAAGTGGTTCAACGGGAAAATTCCAAGAGTAAACCAAAGTAAAGGTAAGACAAGTTCAAGCTAAAAAGGTAAGGTAAGACAAGAAAGTAAAGGTAAGACAAGTTCAAGCTAAAAAGGTAAGGTAAGATAAATTCATGTTAAAAGGTAAGGTAAGAATACAAGTTTAAGTATATTGAGTTAAAAGCTTAAGTGATCTTGATAAGAAAAGCATAAGATAATTCATTAAGAATGTTGTCATCTATTTACATGTAAACTTACTAAGCTTTATGCTTACTCCCATTCTTTAATTTTTTTTATAGTATTACAAGCCAACTCGGGGATCGAAAGGACGTCGGAGATCGTTACACACTATCAAAGGATTATATTGGTATTTTGTGACTCGAACGTTTTAAGTTATGGCATGTATAGGGACTTAGCCATTTTATGTGTGTGACCTTATGATATGGCTTATTATGGACTTATAAATGCTTGGTAATGATTAGCCATTAAAATGGTTAATTAAGAACATGTTTTGGATGTTATGAAATGCCTAGTTGATAGTTACTTTAAAGCAATTATGTAATTATATGCAGGGGAATAATTGGACAGCAGTAATGACGTGATTTTGAAAAATCACCAAAAATAGTAGAAATTTAATTAGGTTGTGAATGAGATATAGAATTAAATCTTATTGAGTCTATTTTCATATAAAGAAAACAGTGTAGGAAAAAGAGTTGTATATTATGAGATAATTGATTTTTAGTGAAGAGAGGTCAGAACTGTTAAACTGTGTAATAAGGGAGACTTTAACTAATAAACTCTACTAATTGGCCATACCAAAAATTCTGGAAATATTACAGTAAGAAGATATATGAGTCTAGTTTCAAGGAAAATTTACGGATCTAAATTTTGAGTTTCGTAACTCAAGTTATAATTAATTTAGTGAACATGACGCAGACGGACAGTTTCAATTTTTATGCCCAGAACTAGTAAGTTAAGTCTAGTAATGCCTGCCTCGTGCTCGACTCAAACAAATGATCTCTCGGGTAAGGGTGTTACATTTATTGGTATCGAGCAAGAGTTTAGTCGGTTCTCGAAATATTCAGTATGAGTAAGAGTCTAACTATACATGCCATACTTATATTTTGATAGTGTGACGACTCCTGACAACTTTAAAAATGTTTTTCTTTTATAGTTATGGATCCCGAACGAGATGGTGCAGATGATGTAGAGAGTAATGCACCCGCTCCCACTGAAGGGACGGTGCCACAAGATAGTCGTGAAAGGCCCGTTCTGGCTTAGTCGAGGAGGAGGGGGGCGAGAAGTCATCTTCCAAGCTATGAATGAATGGTTTCTTTGAGTTCGTTAAATTTAACCCATTTGTTAGACCTCTACCCCCTCATGATCCACGGACCAACCATGTAGCTTCCCCGATTATAAATACAGTTAGAAGAGAGAAACCACCCGTTGATAAGATCGAGAAAAAAAGAAATTTGAAGAGTTTGGGCTACCAAAGATGATGATGAGAGAAAGTGAATTTTGGCTCGAGAACACTATCGAGTCTTTGATGAGTTATCCCGCACACGGAAGAATGTATTAAATGTGTGGTGTCATTTCTTAGAGATTCGGCCTACCGGTGGTGGAAGACACTTGTGTCGAGTAGTAGTCTGAAGGAAAGAGTTACTTGGGATTTCTTTCGGGAGGAGTTAAAGTAAGAAGTACATCAGTCAGAGGTTTATTGACCAGAAAAGAAAAGAGTTTCTTGAGTTAAAATAGGGTAAGATGACTGTGATCGACTATGAATGTGAATTTATCCGACTCAGCAATTATGCTCGAGAGTGTGTGTCTACAGAGGCTATCATGTGCAAAATATTTGAGGATGGGCTCAATGATGATATCCGACTATCAGTTGGTGTTTTAGAGATAAAAGAGTTCGTTGTTTTAGTTGAACGAGCACTGTAAAAGCGAGAGGAGTTGTTAAAAAGAAAGGGTAAAGTTGAAATTGCGATGCAAGACACGAAGAAAAGACAGATGAGCAAGTCATTTCAGTCTACATCCAAGAGGCCTAGAGAGTTTTCTACGAGACCTAATTTTTCAACCGGGTATTCTAGTCGAAACAGAGGTGGAAGATTTATGGATTCAAAAGCTCAAACCACTTCGATTGCGAGTGTTGGTAGTATTCAGCCTGATAGACCCGAGTGTCCTCAATGTGGTCGACGTCATCCAGGTCAATGTCGAGCAACTAAGACTGGTTGTTTCTGATGTGGTGCACCGGATCATTTCATTCGGAAGTGTCCCGAGATGGTTAAAAAAGAAGTAATACCGAGTGCAAGATCAGGTAATGCCCCCGTTAGAGGCAGATCTCAGAGAAATTCGGGAGTAGGGGCAGGTAGAGGTACATTTAGAAATACAGCAACAAGATCAGATGTTAGAGCACCCATAAAGACTTATGCTACCCGTGCTCGTGAAGAGGCATCTTCCCCGGACGTAATTACGGGTACATTTTCTCTTCATGATGTTAATGTTATTGCTTTGATTGATCCGGGTTCAACCCATTCCTATGTTTGCATGAAATTAATGTCTAGTATGAATATGCCCATAGAGTTTACAGAATTTGTGATTAAAGTATCGAACCCATTAGGTCAGCATGTATTAGTAAACAAAGTATGTAAAAAATGCCCTTTGATGATTAGAGGTTACTGTTTTCCGGCTGATCTCATGCTATTGCCATTTGATGAGTTTGATGTGATTCTTGGTATGGATTGGTTAACTGCACATGATGTGATAGTGAATTGTGGAAAAAGATTCATTGAGTTGAAATGTGAAAATGGTGAGTTCCTTCGGGTTAATTCAGATGAGTCAGATAGTTTAACTTTCATGATTTCTGTTATGTCTGCTCAGAAATGTTTACGGAAAGGATGTGAAGCTTATCTTGCTTTTGTGTTGAATACTAAAGATCCAGAGTTGAAAATTGAATCAGTGCCTGTGGTAAATGAGTTCACGATGTGTTTAGGAAGAACTACTGAGTTTGCCTCCTATCGAGAGAAGTTGAGTTTGATATTGAATTGATTCCGTGTACCACACCTATTTCTATTGCTCCTTATAGAATAGCTTCAATAGAATTGAAAAAATTGAAAGCTCAGTTACAGGAATTAACTGATAAAGGCTTTGTAAGACCTAGTTATTCACCATGGGGCACGCCAATGTTATTTGTGAAAAAGAAGGATGGTTCCATGTGATTGTGCATAGACTATCGACAGCTTAACAAGGTAACCATCAAGAACAAATATCCATTACCTAGAATAGATGATTTGTTTGATCAATTGAAGGGAGCCACTCTGTTCTCTAAGATAGATTTGAGATCAGGATACTATCGGTTGCGAGTTAAAGAGTCAGATGTTCCAAAGCGCTTTTCGAACTAGGTATGGTCATTGTGGGTTTCTTGTGATGCCATTTGGCTTAACTAATGCTCTGCTATTTTCATGGATTTAATGAACCGAACTTTTAGACCTTATTTGGACAAGTTTGTAGTCGTGTTCATTGATGACATTTTGATTTATTCTCATGATGAGACCGAGCATGCAGAGCATTTGAGAAACATTTCTGATTTTGAGAGATAATCGACTTTATGCCAAGTTTAGCAAAAGTGAGTTACAGTTACAGGAAGTTTGTTTTCTTGGACATATTGTCTCAGGTGAAGGTATTAGAGTTGATCCGAGTAAGATTTCAGCAATTGTTGATTGGAAACCTCCTAGAAATGTATCGAGGTCGAAGTTTTCTTGGTCTTGCAGGTTATTATAGACGATTTGTAGAGGATTTTCCAAGATAGCTACTCCATTGACAAGATTATTCTGAGAAGGTTGTCAAGTTTGAATGGATGAGAAGTGTCAATGAGAATTTCAACAAGTTAAAAGTATTGTTGACTAAAGCTCTGTTTTAGTACAACCGTAACCGAGAAAAGAGTTTGTGATTTCTGATGATGCATCCTTGAATGGACTAGGGTGTGTGCTTATGCGAGGAAGGAAGGGTAATTGCTTATGCCTCTACAGCGATTAAAGCCACATGAGAAAAACTATCCGACACATGATTTAGAGCTAAATAGCTGCTATTGTATTTGCATTGAAAATCTGGAGACATCACTTATATGGTGAGAAATGCCGAATATTCACCGATCACAAAAGTTTGAAGTACTTGATGACTCGAGAAAGATCTGAACTTGAGGCAAAGAAGATGGCTAGAGTTGATTAAAGATTATGAGCTAGTAATCGATTATCACCCGGTAAGGCAAATGTTGTTCTTGATGCTTTGAATTTAAGTAGTTTGGACTAAATTAGTAAAAGTTGTTATTGTTCATAAGTATGTGTTATAGTCTTACCCGGGTGATAATCGATCACTAGCTCATAATCTTTACTCAACTCTAGCCATCTTCTTTGCCTCAAGTTCAGATCTTTCTGAGTCATCAAGTACTTCAAACTTTTGTGATCAGTGAATATTCGGCATTTCTCACCATATAAGTGATGTCTCCAGATTTTCAATGCAAATACAATAGCAGCTAGCTCTAAATCATGTGTCGGATAGTTTTTCTCATGTGGCTTTAACTGTCTAGAGGCATAAGCAATTACCCTTCCTTCTGCGCATAAGCACACTGAATTCTAGTCCATTCAAGGATGCATCATCAGTAAATCACAAACTCTTTTCCTGGTTCTGGTTGTACTAAAACAGGAGCTTTAGTCAACAATACTTTTAACTTGTTAAAACTCTGCTGACACTTCTCAGTCCATTCATGTAACACCTCTTACCCAGGTCTGTCGCCGGAACAGGATACGAGGCATTACCGGACATGATCCAAGCTATTGTACAAAATTCAAAATGTAAAATCCATATAAAGTTAAAACTTTTCCCATACATAGTCGTCAGTACCCATAAGCAAAATAACTCGTCAATACCCATAAGCAAAATAACCATTCGTAACTATAAATAACTAAACAATTAAGCCTTCTATACATGCCATAATTTCCAAAATATTGTTTTCAAAATACCAAAAGAAGGTGATAGTGTGAATAGATCTCCCACGATCACCGTATCCCGAACTAGCTTGATGACACTATAAAACAAGGAAAAGAAAAGAGAGTAAGCATATAGCTTAGTAAGTAAGTATATAAATAATTAATAAATGGATTTAGTATTTTTACAAAACAACACATTCAAACCTACAATCAAATTCATTATTTATTCAAGTTTGGAGCAAGCTGTCTATTCGAGTCACAGTGACTAAATTATTTTTATCTTAAGCTACGAAACTCCAAATTAAGATCCGTAAATTTTCACTGAAACTAGATTCACATATCTTTATACCATAAAATTTCCAGAATTTTTGACTTAGCCAATTAGTACAGTTTATTCATTAAAATTTCTCCTATTTCACTGTTTGACTATTCTGACCACTTTTCACTACGAATCAATTTTCTCCTTGTACAGAATTCAAATGATGTTGTAACTTGTTTCATTTGAAACTAGACTCATTAAGGAATCTAAATATATAAATTATGTCCCAAAATTATTTTTGTACAATTTTTAATGATTTTTCCAAGTCAGAACAGGGGATCTCGAAATCACTCTGAACCAGTCTCACAAAAATCTAAATATCTCAAAATACAGAACTTCTTTTCTTTCTTTGTTTCTTTCATATGAAAATAGACTCAATAAGATTTAATTTCATATATTATTCAAATTCTAATTCAATTTCTACCATTTTTGGTTATTTTTCAAAGACACATAACTGCTGCTGTTCAAAACTGTTTTATTTCTAAATTTCATTAACTTTCATTGTAACATTTACTCCGTATCAATCTTACCAAAGTTCTATCACATATCGAGCACATTGCTCATAAGTTTACACACATATACCTACACTTATTCATCACATAATCACAGTCATTTACACTTAGTCATTTCCGTTGAACATATCGAATATTAACGGATACATCGAATATTGCACATAGTGCCACACTTGTAGCCAAAGCTACTTCACATCACTTATCACACATAGGCTCGTTCTTGAGCTATTCACATTCGTGGTCCGCTCACACAAGTCGTTCGGTCATACGTAACTACTCGGTCTGCTCACACAAGCCGTGTCGTATCCGCAACACATGCGGGATTACCCACCATCGGTAGAACTTATAAGACCGCACACCGTTTCACATAATCACAATCTCGGGTCCGCTCCCACAAGTCGCATCGGTCATACGTAACTACTCGGTCTTTGCTCACACAAGTCGCCGAGTATCCGTAACACATCTTTGGATAACTCACTTTGGTAGAACGTCACGGACCAGCACCGGATCACTTATTCCACTTAGATTTCACATAGGTTTCAAGTGAACATGTCACTCGAATCCATTTTTATTCCTAAGGTTCAACCGGGAAATTTCTCACTTGTCGATATTTTGTCAATTACATCAAATATTCAGCCACAATTCATGCCGTTTATCAAAATATGAAAATGTAAGTAAAAACAATACATTATTTACATACAAACTTACCTCGGTGCAAAATATGACGAATTTGCAATTCAACAACAACCTTTTCTTTTCCGATCAAGGTCAATTCCTCGTCTTTCTTGATAATCGAGCTTGGGAGCTTGAGAAACCCTAGCTATGTCTTCCTTATGAGAATTTCGGCCAAGGGGTTGAAGATGATCAAAAATTAGCTTTTAATTTTGTTTTTAACTCATTTTAATCACTAAATGACCAAAATACCCTTAACTTAAAAATATTCTATTTAACCTATTTAATGTCCATTTTTTTTCCAGAAAGTTAACCAATGGTCTAGTTACCTTTTAAGGACCTTCAATTTAAAATTTCATAGCAATTAGATACCTCTAGCTTCTAGAACTCAAGTTTTGCACTTTTACAATTTAGTCCTTTTGACTAAATTGAGTGCTCAAACACCAAAATTTTCGAACGAAATTTTTACGAAATCATTTCATAAAATTGTAGATCATAAAAATATAAGAATATTAATTTTTAAAATTTTTTTTTCCTCATCTGATTTGTGGTCCCGAAACCACTATTCCGACTAAGCTCAAAATCGGGTTGTTACAACTCTCCCCCTTTAGGGATTTTCGTCCCCAAAATCTTACGAGAAAAAGAGGTTTGGGTACTGTTTTCTCATGGCTTCCTCTGGTTCCCACGTAGCCTCTTTCTATTCCATGTCTTTGCCACAATACTTTCACTAAAGCTATACTTTTATTTCTTAACTGTTTAACCTCTCGAGCCAAAATCTTAGTCGGTTCCTCATCATAGGTCATATCCGGTTGAATCTCAATCTCTGTCGGAGAAATCACATGTGAAGGATCAGAACGATAGCGTCGCAACATTGACACATGAAACACATTATGAATTCTTTCTAACTCTCTGCTTTGGTAAAGCTAGCCGATATGCCACTGGTCCAATCCTTTCGATAATCTCATACGGCCCAATGAAACGAGGACTCAACTTGCCCTTTCGGCCAAATCTCAAAATCTTTTTCCATGGAGATACTTTCAGAAACACTTTATCACCCACTTGAAACTCAATTTCTTTTCTTTTCAAATCCAGCGTATGACTTTTGTCGATCTGCAAGCGACTTTCAAACAATCACGAATTACTTTCACTTTCTCTTGGTTTCTCTAACTAAATCAACTCCGTGAATCTGTTTTCTCACTAAGCTCGGTCCAATACAAAGGAGTTCGACACTTGCGACCATATAATGCTTAAATGACGGTGCCATCTCAGTATACTCGATCGATAACTATTATTGTAAGCAAATTCAACCAAAGGTAGATATTTCTCCCAACTACCTTCGAATTCTAAAACACAACATCTGAGCATGTCTTCAAGAACACGAATTACTCTTTCGGATTGACCGTCGGTTTATGGGTGAAACGCGGTACTAAAATTCAATTTCGTACCCAAGGCTTCTTGCAACTTTTTCCAAAACCTCGAAGTGAACTCGGATCTCTATCCGAAATAATAGACATAGCACTCCGTGCGATTTCACAATTTCAGCAATATACAATTCAGCCAACTTATCAAATGAGTAGTCGGAGACGCATCGGTATAAAGTGAGCCGATTTCGTCAATCTATCCACCACAACCCAAACGGCATCTTTCTTTTTTGAGTCGAGGCAAACCAGTCACAAAATCCATCGTAATTCTATCCCATTTCCATTCGGGAACCATCATTGGCTGAAGTAAACCCGAAGGCACTTGATGCTCGGCTTTCACTTGTTGGCAAATCAAACACTTTGATACAAACTCGTAAAATTTCTCTTTTCATACCCGCCACCAATAAAATTTCTTCAAATCATTATACAATTTTGTACTACCGGATGAATCGACAAACAACCACCTGTGTGCCTCATGTAAAATTTTTCGAATCAACTCATCATCTTTTGGTACACACACCCTATCACGAAACATCAAACAATCATCTGGTCCGATTCGAAAATCTGAATCACTACCCAATTCACATTGAACTCTTTTAACTTGCAATTCCCTGTCTTTCTTTTGAGCTTCGCAAATTTGCTGATGAAATAACGGTCAGCCTCAACTCGGCCAAAATCGAACCGTCGTCAAACAAAGTCAAACTCGTATTCATAGCTCTCAAAGCATACAAAGATTTTCTACTCAAGGCATCCGCAACTACATTCGCTTTTCCGGATGATAATCAATCACTAACTCATAATCTTTCAATAATTCGAGCCACCTCCGTTGTCGCAAATTCAAGTCCTTTTGATTCATCAGATATTTTAAACTTTTATGATCGGTAAAGATTCGACATTTCTCACCATACAAATAATGACGCCAAGTCTTCAAAGCAAATACGATGGCGGCCAATTCCAAATCATGCGTCGGATAGTTCTTTTCGTATGCGGTTTTAGTCGTCTCTCGAGGCATAAGCTACTACTTTGCCCTCTTGCATCAACACACAACCAAGACCATTCAATGATGCATCACTATAAATCACAAACTCTTTTCCCGACTCAGTTGTACCAAAACCGGTGCTTACATCAATCGCGCTTTCAACTTCTCGAAACTTTGCGACATTTATCGGTCCATTCAAACTTAACATTCTTTTGCAACAACTTAGTCATAGGAGAGGCAATCATTGAGAATCCTCAACAAAACGTCTATAATACCGGCTAAAACCAAAAAGCTTCTAACTTCGGATACATTCTTTGGCGGTTTCCAATCAACTATTGTAGAAATTTTACTCGGATCAACCCGAATACCATCACCCAAACTATATGTCCCAAAAATCCGACTTCACAAAGCCAAAACTCACTTTTACTAAATTTAGCAAACAATTTCTTTTCTCTCAAAATCAGAACACCATTCTCAAGTGTTTAGCATGTTGGACTCATCTCGAGAATAAATCAGGATATCGTCTATGAACACAACCACAAACTTATCCAAGTATGGTCGAAAAATGCGATTCATCATGTCCATAAAGATGGCAGGAGCATTAGTCAAACCGAAAGGCATCACAAGAAACTCATAATGTCCGTACCTCGTTCTAAAAGCGGTTTTGGCACATCGACTCTTTAACTCTCGGTGATAGTAGTAACGGACCTCAAGTCGATCTTTGAAAAACACTTGTCGCCCCTTTCATTTGGTCAAATAAATCATCAATTCTAAGAAGCGGATACTTGTTCTTTATAGTCACTTTGTTGAGTTGTCGATAGTCAATACAAAGTCTCATAGATCCATCTTTTTCTTCACAAACAATACGGGAGCACCCCAAGGAGAAAAACTCGGTCTCACAAATCCCTTATCATCAACTCTTTGCAATGAGCTTTTAATTCTTTCAATTCGATCGGAGCCATTCTATAAGGAGCAATCGAGATCGGTGCGGTCCGTGCAATAGATCAATAGCAAATTCAATCTCTCTAATTGGAGGTAACCGGGCAATTCTTTCCGGGAACACATCCGAAATTCACAAACTCACGGTATTGACTCAAGCTTCGACTCGGACATCTCAAAAGTATTCAACACATAAGCAATATAAGCTTCACACCCTTTTCTCATGTATTTACGAAAGCGGACATGTGCGAAATCACCATAGGCAATTTATTTGATTCATCTGTTTCAACCCAAAGAATCTCACCATTTTCACATTTCAATTCAAGGGTTTTTACGTCTACAATTTACCTTAGCATCATACAATGTCAACCAATCCATACCGAATAACGTCAAACTCATCAAATGGCAACAACATCAGATTAGCCGGAAAAGCGGTGACCATGAATCATCAAAGGACAATTCTTGCAAACCTTATCAACTAACACATATTTGCCTAAAGGGTTTGACACTTTAATCACAAATTCGATAAGTTCAACAGCAAACTTTTACTAGATACTAAATTCACACAAACATAGGAATGAGTAGATCAGGGATCAATCAATGCAATAACATTAGTATCATAAAGAGAGAATGTACCAATGATCACGTCGGGAGATGACGCATTCTCACGCACACGTATGACATAAGCTCTCAGCAGTGCTCTCACTTCCGACCTTACAACCGATTCTTTCGCTATACTTTTCTTCGCTAGCTCCGATTCGGCATTTCTCGATGGTCTACCTCTGCTTTGGCGATATACCCGGTCTAACACTCGATATTTTCCTTCTTCAATCTTCTCGGGGCAATCTTTAATATAGTGCTCTCGAGAACCACACTTAAAACAAGCACGGCTAACCATATAACACTCACCGGGTGTCGTCTACCACAATCTCGACATTGTGTCTATTGGATCTAACATTACCCACACTTGCCATTGAAGTAGCTTGAGTTTTAGAACCCGAATATGATCTCCCACGGTTTTGGTGCGAATATACCGGTAAAACAGTCAATCGATGATTCATATCTTTGGATTTCTTGGATTGAGATTGGAATGACTTACTTATTGGCCTCTTTCTTGCATCTCTCGCTTCAATCACGCTTTTCTCTTTTCTTTGTTCAAATTTCTTGACTTTACAAGCTCGATCAACCAATACCACAAACTCTTTTCACTCTAAGATCCCAACTAGCGATCGAATATCCTCGTTCAACCCATCTTCAAATCTCTTACACATAATGGCCTCGGTAGAGACACACATTCCCGGGCATATTTATCGAGTCTAACAAACTCTCTTTCATACTCATCACGAGACATTCGGCCCGCTTTAACTCGAGAAACTCTTTGCGTTTTTGATCAATGAACCGTTGGCTTATGTACTTCTTTCTAAATTCCTCTTGGAAGAAATCCCATGTAACCCTTTCTTTCGGAACCCACAGATACAGATGTCTTCCACGGTGATATGCCGAGTCCCTTAATAAAGATATTGCACACTTTAAACATTCTTCTAAGTACAAGAAAGTTCATCAAATACCCGAATAGAATTCTCAAGCCAAAACTCGCTTTCTCGGGATCATCATCTATGTTAGCCCCGAATTCTTCAGCCCCTTGCTTTGGATCTTATCAACCGGAGGCTTAGTCGATCTTATCATTTACGTACCTTGAGGAACTACGGAACCGGTTGAGGAATAGGAGGAGGTGGAGGAGGTTGAACATTTGGATTCGCTCGAACAAATTACAGTATACCAATTATTCATCATATGGAGGAAGGCTTCCCGAGCCCCATCTCCTTGACTATGTGTTTGTGGTCTACTACCCACCGGCACGGTCCCCTTGCGTGGGAGCCAGGCGCGATTACTTTCTACGTCATCGCTACTCTTCTCGGTCGGGATCCATTTACTATATAAAAACACAATTTAAATTGTCGAGTCGTCACACTATCACACAGTATTTTTATGGCATGTATAGCTAGACTTTCACATACGCTATGTTAGTCCGAGAACCGACTAAACCATAGCTCGATACCACTAAAATGTAACACCTCTTGCAGTGCTGTGCGGAGCAGGATACGAGGCATTCTAGGACATGATCCAAGCTATTGTACAAAATTCAAAATGTAAAATCCATATAAAGTTAAAACTTTTCCCATACATAGTCGTCAATACCCATAAGCAAAATAACTCGTCAATACCCATAAGCAAAATAACCATTCGTAACTATAAATAACTAAACAATTAAGCCTTCTATACATGCCATAATTTCCAAAATATTGTTTTCAAAATACCAAAAGAAGGTGATAGTGTGAATAGATCTCCAGAACGATCACCGTATCCCGAACTAGCTTGATGACACTATAAAACAAGGAAAAGAAAAGAGAGTAAGCATATAGCTTAGTAAGTAAGTATATAAATAATTAATAAATGGATTTAGTATTTTTACAAAACAACACATTCAAACCTACAATCAAATTCATTATTTATTCAAGTTTGGAGCAAGCTGTCTATTCGAGTCACAGTGACTAAATTATTTTTATCTTAAGCTACGAAACTCCAAATTAAGATCCGTAAATTTTCACTGAAACTAGATTCACATATCTTTATACCATAAAATTTCCAGAATTTTTGACTTAGCCAATTAGTACAGTTTATTCATTAAAATTTCTCCTGTTTCACTGTTTGACTATTCTGACCACTTTTCACTACGAATCAATTTTCTCCTTGTACAGAATTCAAATGATGTTGTAACTTGTTTCATTTGAAACTAGACTCATTAAGGAATCTAAATATATAAATTATGTCCCAAAATTATTTTTGTACAATTTTTAATGATTTTTCCAAGTCAGAATAGGGGATCTCGAAATCACTCTGAACCAGTCTCACAAAAATCTAAATATCTCAAAATACAGAACTTCTTTTCTTTCTTTGTTTCTTTCATATGAAAATAGACTCAATAAGATTTAATTTCATATATTATTCAAATTCTAATTCAATTTCTACCATTTTTGGTTATTTTTCAAAGACACATAACTGCTGCTGTTCAAAACTGTTTTATTTCTAAATTTCAGTAACTTTCATTGTAACATTTACTCAAAGTATCAATCTTACCAAAGTTCTATCACATATTGAGCACATTGCTCATAAGTTTACACACATATACCTACACTTATTCATCACATAATCACAGTCATTTACACTTAGTCATTTCCGTTGAACATATCGAATATTAACGGATACATCGGAATATTGCACATAGTGCCACACTTGTAGCCAAAGCTACTTCACATCACTTATCACACATAGGCTCGTTCTTGAGCTATTCACATTCGCGGAGTCCGCTCACACAAGCCGCATCGGTCATACGTAACTACTCTCGTCTGCTGCTCACAAGGTGTCGGTATCCGCAACACATGCAGGATTACCCGACCATCGGTAGAACTTATAAGACCGCACACCGTTTCACATAATCACAATCTCGGTCCGTGCGCTCCACAAGTCGTTTATCGGTCATACGTAACTACTCGGTCTTTGCTCACACAAGGTATCGAGTATCCAGTAACACATCTTTGGATAACTCAGCCCTTTGGTAGAACGTCACGGACCAGCACCGGATCACTTATTCCACTTAGATTTCACATAGGTTTCAAGTGAACATGTCACTCGAATCCATTTTTATTCCTAAGGTTCAACGGAAATTTCTCACTTGTCGATATTTTGTCAATTACATCAAATATTCAGCCACAATTCATGCCGTTTATCAAAATATGAAAATGTAAGTAAAAACAATACATTATTTACATACAAACTTACCTCGGTGCAAAATATGACGAATTTGCAATTCAGTCAACAACCTTTTCTTTTCCCCGATCAAGGTCAATTCCTCGTCTTTCTTGATAATCGAGCTTGGGAGCTTGAGAAACCCTAGCTATGTCTTCCTTATGAGAATTTCGGCCAAGGGGTTGAAGATGATCAAAAATTAGCTTTTAATTTTGTTTTTAACTCATTTTAATCACTAAATGACCAAAATGCCCTTAACTTAAAAATATTCTATTTAACCTATTTAATGTCCATTTTTTTTTTCCAGAAAGTTAACCAATGGTCTAGTTACCTTTTAAGGACCTTCAATTTAAAATTTCATAGCAATTAGATACCTCTAGCTTCTAGAACTCAAGTTTTGCACTTTTTACAATTTAGTCCTTTTGACTAAATTGAGTGCTCAAACACCAAAATTTTCGAACGAAATTTTTACGAAATCATTTCATAAAATTGTAGATCATAAAAATATAAGAATATTAATTTTTTTAAATTTTTTTTTTCCTCATCGGATTTGTGGTCCCGAAACCACTATTCCGACTAAGCTCAAAATCGGGTTGTTACAATTCAAACTTGACAGCCTTCTGTAACAATCTTGTCAATGGAGTAGCTATCTTGGAAAATCCCTCTACAAATCGTCTATAATAACCGGCAAGACCAAGAAAACTTCTGACCTCTGATACATTTCTAGGAGGCTTCCAATCAACAATTGCTGAAATCTTACTCGGATCAACTCTAATACCTTCACCTGAGACAATATGTCCAAGAAAACAAACTTCCTGTAACCAGAACTCACTTTTGCTAAACTTGGCATAAAGCTGATTATCTCTCAAAATCTGTAAAACTGTTCTCAAATGCTCTGCATGCTCAGTCTCATCATGAGAATAAATCAAAATGTCATCAATGAACACGACTACAAACTTGTCCAAATAAGGTCTAAAAATTCGGTTTATTAAATCCATGAAAATAGCAGGAGCATTAGTTAAGCCAAATGGCATCACAAGAAACTCATAGTGACCATACCTAGTTCGAAAAGCAGTCTTTGGAACATCTGACTCTTTAACTCGCAATCGATAGTATCCAGGATCTCAAATCTATCTTAGAAACGAGTGGCTCCTTCAATTGATCAAACAAATCATCTATTCTAGGTAATGGATATTTGTTCTTGATGGTTACCTTGTTAAACTGTCGATAATCTATGCACAATCTCATGGAACCATCCTTCTTTTTCACAAATAACACTGGCGCGCCCCATGGTGAATAACTAGGTCTTACAAAGCCTTTATCAGTTAATTCTTGTAACTGAGCTTTCAATTCTTTCAATTCTATTGAAGCCATTCTATAAGGAGCAATAGAAAAGGTGTGGTACACTGGAATCAATTCAATGCCAAACTCAACTTCTCCGATAGAGAGGCAAACACAGTAGTTCTTAGGAAACACATCAGGGAACTCATTTACCACAGGCACTGATTCAATTTTCAACTCTGGATCTTTAGTATTCAACACAAAAGCAAGATAAGCTTCACATCCTTTCCGTAAACATTTTCGAAAGCGGACATAACAGAAATCATGGAAATTGAACTATCTCGACTCATCGAATTAACCCGAAGGAACTCACCATTTTCACATTTCAACTCAATGAATCTTTTTCCACAATTCACTATCACATCATATGCGATTAACCAATCCATACCAAGAATCACATCAAACTCATCAAATGGCAATAGCATGAGATCGGTAGGAAAAACGATAACTTCTAATCATCAAAGGGCATTTTTTACATACTTTGTTTACTAATACATGCTGACCTAATGGGTTCGATACTTTAATCACAAATTCTGTAAACTCTATAGGCATGTTCATACTAGACATTAATTTCATGCAAACATAGGAATGGGTTGAACCCGGATCAATCAAAGCAATAACATTAACATCATGAAGAGAAAATGTACCCATAATTACGTCGGGGGAAGATGCCTCTTCACGAGCACGGGTAGCATAAGTCCTTATGGGTGCTCTAACATCTGATCTTGTTGCTGTATCTCTAAATGTACCTCTACCTGCCCCTACTCCCGAATTTCTCACGAGATCCGCCTCTAACGGGGCATTACGATCTTGCACTCGGTATTACTTCTTTTTTTAACCATCTCGGGACACTCCCGAATGAAATGATCCAGTGCACCACATCGGAAACAACCAGTCTTAGTTGCTCGACATTGACCTGGATGACGTCGACCACATTGAGGACACTTGGGTCTATCAGGCTGAATACTACCAATACTCGCAATCGAAGTGGTTTGAGCTTTTGAATCCATAAATCTTCCACCTCTGTTTCGACTAGAATACCCGGTTGAAAAATTAGGTCTCGTAGAAAACTCTCTAGGCCTCTTGGATGTAGACTGAAATGACTTGCTCATCTGTCTTTTCTTCGTGTCTTGCATCTCAATTTCAACTTTACCCTTTCTTTTTAACTACTCCTCTGCCTTACAGGCTCGTTCAACTAAAACAACGAACTCTTTTATCTCTAAAACACCAACTGATAGTCGGATATCATCATTGAGCCCATCCTCAAATCTTTTGCACATGATAGCCTCTGTAGACACACACTCTCGAGCATAATTGCTGAGTCGGATAAATTCACGTTCATAGTCGATCACAGTCATCTTACCATGTTTTAACTTAAGGAACTCTTTTCTTTTCTGGTCAATAAACCTCTGACTGATGTACTTCTTACGGAACTCCTCCTGAAAGAAATCCCAAGTAACTCTTTCCTTCGGTACTACTGACACAAGTGTCTTCCACCTTTGGTAGGCCAAATCTCTAAGTGACACCACACATTTAATACATTCTTAGGTGTGTAGGATAACTCATCAAAGACTCTGATAGTGTTCTCGAGCCAAAATTCAGCTTTCTCTGCATCATCATCTTTGGTAGCCTGAAACTCTTTAGTCCCTTGTTTTCTGATCTTATCAACAGGTGGTTTCTCTCTTCTAACTGTATTTATAACTGGGGAAGCTACATGGTTGGTCTGTGGATCATGAGGGGGTGGAGGTCTACAGTAGGGTCGCATTTAACGAACTCAAACAAACCATTTATTCATAGCTTGGAAGAAGGCTTCTCGAGCCCTCCTCCTCGACTAAGCAGTGCGGGCCTTTCACGACTATCTTGTGGCACCGTCTCTTGATGGGAGCGGGCGCATTACTCTCTACATCATCCGCACCATCTCGTTTCGGATTCATAACTATAAAAGAAAAACATTTTTAAAGTTGTCGTGAGTCGCCACACTATCAAAATATAAGTATGGCATGTATAGTTAGACTCTTACTCATCTTGAATATTCCGAGAACCGACTAAACTCTTACTTTGATACCAATAAATGTAACACCCCTTACCCGAGATCGCTGTTGGGAGTCGAGCACGAGGCATTACTAGACTTAACTTACTAGTTCGGGGCATAAAAATTGAAATAAAATGTCGTGTCATGTTCACTATATTAATTATAACTTGAGTTACAAAACTCAAAATCTAGATCCGTAAATTTTCCTTGAAACTAGACTCATATATCTTCTTACAGTAATTTTTCCAGAATTTTTGGTGTGGCCAATTAGTACAGTTTATTAGCTAAAGTCTCCTATTACACGGTTTGTGATTCGACCTCTCTTCACTAAAAATCAATTATCTCATAATATACAACTCTGATATGAAAATAGACTCAATAAGCTTTAATTCTATATCTCATTCACAACCTAATTAAATTTATACTATTTTTGGTGATTTTTCAAAATCAAATCATCGCAAATTGTCCAATTATTCCCTGCATATAATTACATAATTTCTTTAAAATAACTATCAACTAGGCATTTCATAACATCCAAAACATGTTCTTAATTAACCATTTTAATGGCTAATCATTACCAAGCATTTATAAGTCCATAATAAGCCATATCATAAGGTCACACACATAAAATGGCTAAGTCCCTATACATGCCATAACTTAAAAGCGTTCGAGTCACAAAATACCAATATAATCCTTTGATAGTGTGTAACGATCTCCCACGCCCTTTCGATCCCCGAGTTGGCTTGTAATACTATAAAAAAAATTAAAGAATGGGAGTAAGCATAAAGCTTAGTAAGTTTACATGTAAATAGATGACAACATTCTTAATGAATTATCTTATGCTTTTCTTATCAAGATCACTTAAGCTTTTAACTCAATATACTTAAACTTGTATTCTTATCTTACCTTTTAACATGAATTTATCTTACCTTACCTTTTTAGCTTGAACTTGTCTTACCTTTACTTTCTTGTCTTACCTTACCTTTTTAGCTTGAACTTGTCTTACCTTTACTTTGGTTTACTCTTGGAATTTTCCCGTTGAACCACTTGGAATACTAAGGATACGCGGGTACCTTTCCTTATGAAACTTAACCATTGCCATGTCTTGACATGGTCTTATGTGGTATCCTTGCCTTGTGAACTCACCAATGCCATGCCTTGGCATGGTCTTACATGGGACCTTTGCCTTATAAATTCACCAATGCCATGCCTTGGCATGGTCTTACATGGGATCTTTACCTTATAGTAACTTATCAATGCCATGTCTTGACATGGTCTTACATGATTTCCTTAAACCCTAATGTCATGACATTTGTATCCTACATATTCCTAAGGTTCAACCGGAACTTTCTGAGATAGCTTTTTCGTTATTTCATACTTGAGTCTTTAAATAATAAATTTACAGAATAAATATGTAATTGCTGGAATTTAATAATATTAAATGTAAAATAATAGAATATTGCATTTATTTACTGCAAACTTACCTCGAAACAAAATCGATAAACTATATCGATTTAGTCCACTATCTTTTTCTTTCCCCGATCTAACTCTGGATTTCGTTCTTCTTGATCTATAATAGCAAATTTAGCTTATTTAATACTCACATTTATCAAAACAGTCCTTAACTCTAACTTTGGCAAAATTACAATTTTGCCCCTAAACTTTTACACATTTACAATTTTGCCCCTAGGTTCGAAAATTAAATTTCAGCCCTTATTCTTATGTTTTCTAACATGCTGAACATTTTTCCCTTCTATAGCAACTTCAAATTCTTACTATAACACATACTTATGAACAATAACAACTTTTACTAATTTAGTCCAAACTACTTAAATTCATCAAAAATCCAAAGACAAAACTTGTTAATCTAACACATATCTTTCATTTTCTACCATCAAACAACAAAAATCACAAGTTCTCATCAATGGCATAACTCAAAATATTCATCAAAATTCAAAATCTGAAACATGGGTTTTGTAGCACTCAAAAAAACGATCTTAAAAGCGTAAAATTATCAAAAATCCAAAAACTAAAACTCACCTAATTTTGGTTGCTAATGGCGAATGTTTCAAACTTTCAGACTTTCTTTTTCTTTTCTATGTTCTGTGAAGAAGATGATATAAAGTGGTGTTTTTCTTTAATGTTTTGTCTTATTATAACATATATTATTATTCAATTACTAATTTAATAATTATTATTTAATATATATATATATATAAAACTTGTACAATAAGGATATACATTAACCCATTGCCGTCCACTACCTTTTATTATTGGAAAAATTGCAACATAAAACCTCCATATTAAAAGAACATCCACTATTTGACCCTTCTAAAAATAACCACTAAATTTTCATTTTACGCGATTAAGTCCTTTTATTAAATTAAACACACTAACAATAAAATTAATTCACGAAACTTTCACACATGTAAAATCACATATTATAAGCACTGAAAATAATATTAAAATATTTTACTGACTCGGATTTGTGGTTTCGCAACCACTATTCCGTTTAAGCCCTATTTCGGGATGTTACAACCAATACCAACTACAATTTGCACAAAAACAAAAACTTAAAGCTTATTAGTTTGAACATATTGTTATAACCGATAACGGTCTGTTCTAAAACAAAATTGACTACCTTTTATCAAAACTAGTATATAATAGGGCGTAATATTGGACAACTATTTTTTCATTTATTTCTCTATTATATTCTAAATAACCATTCAGGAGACAATTATCAATAAAAAATTATTTTGGCAATGGATATTAACAAAAGACAAATACAGACACTGTAAAAAATATTTTAAATAATTTATAATAATGTTTGTATATTTTTAATATATATTTCCTTTAGGAAATCGTAATATAAATATTTAAATAATTTTATATATTATCATTATCAAATTAAATATTTAATTACAAAATCTATTAAAAATTAGGAAATATTTAATTTTATTTATAACATTAATAATAAAATTTATTCAAAACTATAAATCAATTTATGATATTTTAAATAATAAACACAAATAAACTTGTGAATCCCCAACTAATCAAATATTACAGAATAATTGCTACAATTTAACATATATTTTGAATTTTTTTGGTGAATTATAAGAGGAGGGTAAAGCCTTAATAATAACGCGATTAGTGCGACTTGAACTCAGACCGCACTTAAGACGGTGAACACCCTAATCATCAAGCCAACACGGAGTTGACGTATATTTTGATTTTAAGATGGATGTGGGATGGGGATTAACTAATTTATTGTTGGTTAAAAAGGCATTGCTTCAGCAGTAAATCAGTTGCGCTATATAGAATTCAATGAAATGAATTTTCCCCATGATTTTCGATTATTGTTCCCTCTTCAATTTTCACGCTTCTGGTTTAGACCTGGACCATCTTTTTAGGTTTGAAGGTATGTCTAAAAAATAAGAAGATTTAGACAAAAATATAAGCTAAAGTAATGAACTTAGACAAAATATAAGGCTCATTTTTTAAATAAGACTTGCCTTGGGTAGAATTTTTTTACCCAAGTTTAGCCCGGCTCGAATAAGCTGTTTTGTTGTTGTTGTTTTACTATCATTTCGCTATTATATTGCTACTATCTTGTTGTTATTACTTGAATATAACTCTTATTTTATTGTTAATTTTGTAGAGACATTTGTTTGCTAAGTTGTAATATCTTAGTGTTGTTTAATTTAAGTATAAAGGCTTTTTTTAATATATTTTCAATTTGTTAAAAATATTTATTTTAATGTTGTTAGTATATTTAATTTACAATAATTTTTAAATTTCTTTTTATATAAAAAATTTAAAAGAATTTAATAAGGGCTAGTCAAATTAGACTTGAATTTAGCATATTTAATATGAACCAAATTTGGACAGAATTTTAAATTCCGGACAAAAACAAATTCACATCTAAAAAACCAACTTAAAATTTTGCATCCCGGTCATAATCATGTCTACTATAGGCATCCACCAAATTCCTACTACGATTCATGTCCATTGATTTCGCATTTCTTTCTTGAATTAAATAAAGATTGGTTACTCAAAAAGTGAAAAAAAAAATTATACAAAAAATGACGAATCATTTTTGTGTTTTATATGGAAGTTAATACTATATCCATGATCCGAACTTATTTTGTAAAATTAATCACAAATTCTTCTTTCTCTCTCGTTTCTCTTGAATTTTCTGTGTTGTGAAACACTCGTTAATCCATGGAATCCGTCATTAAATAACCCTTCAATCTTCCCGACGTTAAATGTTGGAGAGAAATTCTCTAATCCTTCGTAAGAATTCCTATGTATGTGCAATATTAATCCACACCCAGGCCCAAAAACTGTAAATAATCCTTATTCACCATGGCGCACATGAGATCTAAGGGCTTATATCGCTGGGAACATGATTTCTCAATCTTTTGTCTAAAAATATGGATTATATTGTTGCCAAAAATAGAAAAGCTAAAAGGTTTAGAACTTCAATTAAAGGAGCAGATTTTTCTCATATACATATTTTCTTGCCTTTTGTGGAATTTCTTTCTTAAATTTCAAGCAGTTTGCCGAAACTAAATATTACTTACTTTATAGGTTTGATTTTGAGAGACAGACACAACATCTCGTTTGATTTTGAGGGTCAGTCCATTGCTTTTCAGTTTATTTTGTTAGAGGTTATGGAAGAAGAGATAAAAAGTGTGATTTTAAGTGGTGAAGCGAATACACATTCGGATGTTTCAGATTCTACTAGCACCACTCATCAAGCAAACAAACGCCAAAGGTGTGGGGGTAAAGGTAATTCGTCGCAATACAAAGGCGTAATGCGACAGAAAAATGGACAACGGGGTGCTCAATTATACGCTAATCATACCCGAATTTGGCTAGGGACTTTCAAATCAGAAATAGATGCGGCCATGGCCAACGATAGTGCAGCGATCAAGTTTCGTACCGGAGACACTCATCGGAACTTTCCGTGGAACGAAATCACGATTGAGGAACCCAAGTTTCTGAGCCATTACAGCGTAGAAACTGTGCTTAGCATGATAAGAGACGGTTCTTACCAATACAAGTTCATGGATTTTATTAAGGCTCACTCTAGAAATACGAAACTCAACTTAGTGGGGACTTAATAGCAATGAAGGGCTAATTTGCAAACAATTGTTCCAGATGGAGCTAACACCAAGTGATGTTGGTAAGCTGAATAGGCTTGTCATCCCTAAAAAATATGCTGTCAAATATTTTTCGCCGGTTTTCGGGACCGAAAATGAGAATGCCGATGTTGGTGATCGCAAAACGAACGATGTCGAGTTGGTTTTCTACGACCAGTTTATGAGAATATGGAATAGCAGCCAAAGCTTTGTTTTCACAAGGGGTTGGAACCGGTTTCTGAAGGAAAAAGAGTTGAAAGCCAACGATGTGGTTTCGTTCTTCGTATGCGAAAGCCGGAAGGAGAACGACGTGCAAAGGTTCTGCATGATCGATGCCAACAAATCCGGGAACGGTGGCACGTTCGTGGCGGCAAACAACGTTCATGTTGGAATAGAAGTTGATTTGCAACTAACGTTGGGACATTGTTACCTTGTCCGAGAGGAGCAAAGATCAATGGCGGCAGCGAAGCCGAAACAAGATGACAAGACTGAGGGTTTCAAACTCTTTGGTATGCAAATTACTTGAAGCTGAAAACAATGCTTCTCTTTTAACTATCAGAATTGTTAGCTGAAATTAATATTGCAGCAAGGGTGACTTTAACTTCTTTCTCTTTAGATTATTAGATTTTTTTTTTAATTATGGATATTTTGGTTTTTAGGACTCTGTCAATATTTCGGACAGTTAAATAAGGTTATAAAAATCGATAATAATACTTAGGCTAATTGAGCTAACACTTAATTAATACATTAATTAATATTTTTATATTTTAAATTCTATGTTTATTTAAACTATTTTGATTGCATTAAAAACAAATTTGCGTTAAGAGTATTAAAACTTTGCATATGCAACAGTAATTATAAAAGTAAAAAAAGTAAAAATATTTTGTTGTATAATATTATTCCATTAGAAGAACAAAAGCAATCACCAATAAATCTCGGATGCCCAGTATTTGGGAGTCCATCAATAGCATAATTAGATACTACCTGGGAGTCCAAATTAGGCTATGACATGTTTTCTCCTACCAAAATCGCTATGCGAGGAATTAGAAAATATTTTTGCGAAATTCTGGTGGCCGCACGGAAAGAAGAAGAAAGGGATTTATTGGTGCCAGTGGAAACTTATGTATCGCTCTAAAGAAGATGGGGGTATGGGGTTCAGAAATATGTCTCAATTTAATATCTCCCTTCTAGCGAAACAAGGATGGAGGATTATCAATAACAAAGACTCTCTTGTCATGCGAGTTCTTAAAGCTAAATATTTTCCAAATACCCATTTTTTAAATGGCAATTTGGGAAATACAGTTTCTTATACGTGGAAAAGCATATGGGCAACAAAAGATATTTCGAAAAAAGGTTTTCTTTGGCGAGTTGGCACAAGTAAAAATATATTTATTAACAGTGATGCCTGGATTCCAGATGCAATAAACTTCAGATTATCAACAGAGTTGAATTCTATGCAAGATCTCAAAGTTAAAGCGCTAATTGACACCAAAGAAAGAAAATGGAGAAAGGAGTTGATAGAGTATACCTTTCCAGAAGAAGATTCTGCACGAATCCTTCGAATCCCTTTGGCAGAAACACCACATGATGATTTCTTGGTATGGGGAGGTGAAGCTTCAGGGGAGTTATCGGTTAGGAGTGCTTATAAACTATTACAAATCGCTGATGAAAACCCTAAAGCTTATGCTTTACAGACTGTCTACAAAAAATTATGGCTACTGAACCTACCAACAAAACTGAAAATTACAATTTGGAGAATCTCATGAAATTATCTGCCTACGAAAGTCAACATGCAACATAGGAAACTAGTTAATGATACGAGTTGCCCTCAGTGTGGAGAGCGAGCTGAAACGATGGATCACCTGTTTCGAGAGTGTCCTGTCACAATGGAAGTATGGTCAGAATTATTATTACAAGAAGTTCTTTCAGAAGGAAATAAGGATTTCAAACAGTGGCTTACCGGGGTCTTTGAACTGCTCAATACTCAAAAACGTTGCCTTTTCAGTTGTGCACTCTGGGCAATATGGGAAGACAGAAACGCTAGAATACATAAGAAAAAGATCAGCACAGGCAAGGAGGTAGGAAAGTTCATAAGTAGTTATATTGCAGAACTCGATGGCCTTGAGAACAGAAAATAAACAGGGAAAAAAGCAGAAACAAGAACGTGGAGATGCCCACCTCGAGAATCTGTCAAGGTAAATTTTGATGGAGCTTTTGACGAACAAAATAACACCTCAGCCTCTGGGATCATAGCATGAAACAATGAAGGAAGTATTCTGATATCATGCTCTGAAATCCATAAGGAGGTCTATTCGGCATTCGAAGCCGAAGCACTAGCGTGCCGGAAAGCAGTCAGATTAGGAATGGAAAATACATGGCCGGAAGTTGTTGTTGAAGGAGATGCCCTCACAGTGATTAAAAAATGCAAAAATAAAGAGGGACAAATCAATGATAGGAGCTTATATTCTTGATATACAACAAATGATAAATAGAAGAATAATAGACAGAAATAAGCATTTCGAGTTCAAGCATATTTCAAGAAATGAAAATGTTCTTGCCCACAAAATAGCAACAGAATCCTTGAAGAAAAAAAGAAGAGTTTTACCTGGAGGAAAAAGTCCCCGATTATGCTGAAGAAAGAAGCTTACTGGAATGGATTCGTGAACCAGATTGAACAAGAACATTTCAACAGTGGTGAGGAGAAGGGAAGCTGAAGAATGAAAATATTTTATTGAAAGGAAAAAGCATCCCTGAAAAATGAAATCGTCAATCATGGAAGCAGTTATGAAGAGAGAGGTTTGACAGATTTCAGACGTTTTTGATTGGACGTGAGTGTCGGTAGGATTTAATTTCATGAATAGATTACAGCTGTTATAAAATATCTAGATATTTTCTTCCGGATTATTTTCTTTTTTAAATTTGAATTTACCTGCATATGGGCCATTTTCTTTGTTTTAGGCTGTTTATTGGACCTTTTGTATTCGGTTTCTCTTGTAATAAAGCCCAATCGAAATTTATTAAAAAAATAAAAAAGTAGGATATAATCCTTTCCCTTGGAAGTTAGACCTTCATCACCGTCTTCGAGTAATTTCTCAAAATACATTAAAAAATCAACAGACAAATGATGTAAACTAAAAATAGCGGCGGGGGACCCAAAAGATATGAACTCAAAATCATCGAACTAACAAAAATTATTTACATGATTAAATGCGATGAAAGAAAGCTGAGACCCAATAGCATCAAAACATATCAATCAAACGGTCATTAATCATTATAAGGCTAGAGCTAGAGAAGGTAATCTAAGTGGGTCCCCCGTTTTGCCACCTCCAAAGCTGATGACATGGCAATCCTATTCGCATTATTAATGAATTTATATATTATTTTTGCGACAAACAAAGGACAAAGCCAAACCAAAAACCTCACCGCCTTTGCCCTAAAAAGGAAAACAACTCTCATTCTCTCCCGCCGTGTTAAAAAACCTTGGGCTGTGACAGAGAGGGAGAATGGCGAGCCGTACAAATGGCGGTAGCAGCAATGGACCGGTGGATAAAGGAGCTGATTTTGCCAATTACTTCTGCACTTACGCTTTCCTTTACCACCAGAAAGAGATGCTTAGTGATCGAGTCCGTATGGACGCTTATTACAATGCTGTTTTTCAGAACAAGCATCATTTCCAAGGAAAGGTAACTCCTTTTTTCATTTTTTCATTTTGTGTTAGGGTATAGAACTTGAATCCTAATATGTAGAAAGATATACCCTTTATGTTTGGGTATTAGCTTAGTGACCTGGTACAACTTATACAAGAACGAGATGCAATTGGGGGTTATTGTTTTTTGTGTGGGATGCCTAAATTTCACTCTGTTTTTCCTTTCAAGTTTCGTTACTTGTTTGTAGAGATAAGACTCGAGAAAGCTGTGAAAATTGAATATTTTGAAGCAGATGCTTCTTATATTGTCATTTTTGTCGCAGCACGTGTAGACGTGAGATAACCTGCAAGTATTAGACTAGGAAAGTAATGGAAATGAAGGATTTTAAGCAAGGGTGCTTAGTTTACTTATTGGTTATATTATTAATAATTTTTTTGCCTGGGTTGTTTTTGTTACTATGTTAAATTCTGACAGAAAACTGAATTGGTGAATCTTGGTGAAGGCTGTGTTGGATGTAGGAACAGGAAGTGGCATTCTTGCAATCTGGTCTGCCCAGGCTGGTGCAAGGAAGGTTTATGCCGTTGAAGCAACTAAGATGTCGGAGCATGCCCGGACTCTTGTTCAGGCAAACAATCTTCAAGACATTGTAGAAGTAATTGAGGGCTCTATAGAGGAAGTTGTCTTACCAGAGAAAGGTTGGTATTGTTAGATTTACTTGTTAGTTACTTTCAGTTTGTTTTAAATCACTATTTCAGGTTCCTCTGATCTTAGATTTTGGTTAATGGGCAGTTGATGTGATTATCTCTGAGTGGATGGGTTATTTTCTCCTGCGAGAGTCTATGTTTGACTCAGTTATATGTGCTCGAGATCGTTGGCTGAAACCATCTGGGGTCATGTAAGTAATGAACTGGAGTCATTTTTTTTTTTTTTTTTTTTGGCTATCCCATGTTTTACTGGTCAGTCAATTTTGTTTATTTATGAGCTTTATATGTGACTTGGGCTCTTTTTCATTTTAATTTCTAGAAGGGTTGTATTGACTATTTAAATAAATTTAAGACTTTGAGTCTGAGGTTCTTGGATTGGAAAGAAAATTGAAAGATTGATGACTTGGTCTTACTTGAGGCGTGTTTTAAGTGCAAGAAGGTGGCTACCAGCTCAGTGGTTTGGGTGTTTGATGAACCTAGATCTTATGCTTCATGCAAGATGGTCATCAACAAAGTAACAACTGAGGGATGTCAGCTTTAACTGGCTGAAAATGTTGAACAGAGGTCCTAGCTAAATACTAATGTAGGCTGTGAGTGGTTATCTTGCCTATTAAACATTCTAAAGGATTATTCAATAACAAGTAGATGCGACATAGCTTAATTTGACTCTAATAGGACCTTTTGCATATCTGTGGTGTTACTGTAATTTTTTCTGTCATATTATCAGTATTTTGCTTGTGCAGCTGCTTGTAATATTTATTAATCTCTTGACCATTCTTTACCAATGTTGCAAGCTCGATATCTGACAGATAAATTTCCATTTCTAGGTATCCTAGCCATGCACGCATGTGGGTTGGACCTATCCGATCTGGATTGGTGGATCAAAAGAAAAATGATTATGAAGCAGCAATGGATGATTGGTATGGGTTTTTGGAAGATACGAAGGATTACTATGGTGTTGATATGAGTGTTTTGACAAGGCCTTTCTCAAATGAGCAGGAGAAATATTATCTGCAAGTGAGTTCTAAAATTCTCTGATGCCTTGGTGGCATTTATAATTGTTGTTTTCAGTTTATTGCCTTTCATTTTGCTGCTTAAATATCGATGTTAGTCGGTAAAGGAAAGACTTTTCCACTCTTTAGGTACTGAATCACTGTTTTTATGTCTTTAGGTGAGAGATAGTGAGACAGATCCTTATATTAAATGTTTTATGTACTTGGTTCCTTTTATTAACTACTCAAGGCGATGACTGGTGCTAATATCTTTTAAGAACTGAGAAGGTTGTTCATTTGTTTGGTTCTTTTTCATATTCATTCATTTGTATAGACATCATTATGGAACAACCTCCACCCAAATCAAGTTATTGGGACAGCAGCTGTTATAAAGGAGATTGATTGTTTAACTGCCTCAGTAAATGACATCCTTGAAGTCAAATCAAGTTTTTCATCAGCTATCAGTATGGCGCCCACTCGCCTCTGTGGATTTGCGGGATGGTTTGATGTCCATTTCCGAGTAAGTTGAGCCTCAGCTTTCCTTATTACTCTGGTCTGATTGGATGAAGAGGCTTTACGTGTGCTATATATAACCCTTGTTCTTATCTTGTGCAACAGGGAAGAGGGGAGGATCCTGCTCAAAAAGAGATTGAGTTAACAACTGCTCCTAGTTCAAATAATGGCACTCATTGGGGACAACAGGTCTGAATGGCTTTTGTTTGGTGCATCATGTTTTGGAGTTCTAGTTGTTGCATAAATCGAGTTCATTTGTATTTGCTTCTACATTTTCCTGATGATTTGTTTTGATCACTTTTTATTATTGGACAGATTTTTATGTTGCATCCTCCCGTTCATGTTGATGAAGAGATCAGTCTCGATGTTTCTTTCTCAATGAACCGTTCTAAGGAAAACCATAGATTAATGGAGGTTGAGTTTGATGTTAAGATAAGCAAACCTTCCGGCAAAATACTTCCACCCATTAATAAGAAGTTCTACATAGAGTGAGGCCAGCAATTACTTGCTGGTTCTTTTTTTTTAATGCTTTCGACACCTAGGTATATATCTCACTACTTGATGGTTCTATAATTAAAAATTTGGTTTTTTACCCTAATCAGGGTAACATCACAATCCTTTCACTTTTCCGATGTCGGCTTTTGCACTTTCTAGATATTTATTCCTGTTTAATGAAGCAGTTCCACGACTCTAACCATTATTTATTTTGTTTGCCTAATATTTTTCAGTGTCTGCATGCAAGGGGTTGATTTTGGTTCTAAGAATTCCCATCTATAATATAAATATGACGGGGCAATTTGGTTTGTCTTTTTGTGGCTCGAGTAAACCCGATGTTTTAGAGAGATTGTAAGTCACCTTTGCTTAAATTTTCTTCTTTCAGGGTTGCATCTTAAAACTTGCAATGTATGACAGCTGAAATTCCTTTTTAACTAAAATTTTCATATACGTTATGGGAACCATTGTTTCTGCATCATTTGTTTTATCTTTTAAGTTGGTGAATCTTTTTAACATGCACGTATGCTACGATTTTCTATTTCGCCAACTCAAATCACAATGAGATTACCAAGCAAATCCTGGCAAGGAGTTGTGCCAAAAAAAAAAAAAAAACACTATCATGGACTTCATTAAAATTGATTGGATAATGATATTTTATAATTGTGGATGGATGGGCTAAGAGGAGATTGCATAAGGTTGGGCTCAGCCTAGGTTTTTTTTTTATTTGAAATAAAAGAGGTTGCTAAGTGGCTAGAATGTTCCTATTTTTATTTGAATATAATTATAAAAAAGATATTATTTAAACAAAATTGAACTGCCAAAATAGTTAACCACCGAAAGGCAATGATCATCTATTGGTAAGCTCCTTTCTACATATATTATGGACTACCCAACACGTTATAAAAACATCTCATTTCTCATACAATTAATATATTCTAAACAATAAAAGAAATATAATTCGTATAATATATGTATTTGGTTGAAACAATCTACGACAAGTCTGCAAAAGAAGTGGATATCTGGGTATCATTACAGCATTCTTGTTTGTTCTTGCTTTTAGATTTTGACATTTTTCTTTACGGACATATCTTTAACAAATAGGCTTATAGGGTACAGCTAGAGACAAATGCAATTATTCAATATTGGTAAATATTATTAACAGGTATTGGTAAATAAAAAAGTAGATCCCATGTTTGGACAGGATTGTATGTGGGACTGTACTTGGAAAAATAAATTTCCAAGTACTTTTGATGTTTATTACGGCTTTTCTGATGTTTTTGCAGGAAATATATATAAGATGGCCAGCATAGTACAGTGATGCTAAAATCCAGCATAGAAACTGTGGATATTTTTTGTCCCCAACCAATTTTATCATTTTGTCAGAACCCTTTTCTTTTGGAATTGGAAGGGCAAGGAACAAGAGACCCCCTTGGCCGATTGCTCCCCCTACTTGATTTATGTGCTCGATCTTGTTCTTGTAAGAACAATTGTTGGGTCCCATAACTGGCTTCTTTATATATATTACTTCCAAAACACTATAAAAGTTAGTTCAGCCGTCAATCATGTTTTTGTCCAATGATATATACAAACATATATGAATCTTTCTCCTAATCTATGCCCAGTTTTCAGATTCGATATTGCTCCTTGTTTCTGGTGCCTCCCTGTGAATTCATTCACTGAGTAGGTAGAATTTTTTCATTTTTTGTTTAGTATTGGTGGCCAACACATATATAGACGACGCCCCCACATGGCAGTGGCAAAGCACAAGCAGTAAACAATCTAAAAAAGTACGTTGGATGTAACTGTATAATTTTGGAGTCAAATAAGATCAGCTGGGGGACCGAGTGGTTAATTTTATCAACACCCAAGTGACAAAACAATCTACTCATTGGCCTCTCATTCACCCCCTAACCCGTAATCCCTACCCAACAAACAGAAACCTCTGTACCATTGACTCCCCTTCTTACCTATACCTAGGCTTATCTGTCTCCGTTCGATTTCTTTTTTAAAATTTATATGAAGGTATAGTGTTTTTTGTTTTTGTTTTTTAAAGTGGAACAGTGTATTAAAGGGCTCCACCAAATCGTCTACCCTTGTCTCATTTGCAAAGTCTTGAGCATTGATGCTCCCATGTGACAATGTCTCACTTCCTTCCCTTTCCCAAAAGGGAGACATCAAACTCTCTAACTTTTTTCACTTGGCCCCCCACATTGTTTTCTTTTTCTCTTTTTCTTCAAACTTCAATGGTATGTAAGAATATGCATTTTCGTCCATGTTTTCACCCTAATTTACTACTACATTTATTGGTGATTAAGGTAATTATGTGTATACATACATCTTTGGGAAACATGTTAGCATTGACGATGAATGATGCAAACATTTATAAAATTTTAACATATATATATATGTTTGTGTTAGGTGGCATGAGGTTTTTTTTTTTGTTTTTTTTTTATTTGACAACTCAAATAAAACATTTATTTTGTGTATTGATTTAAGTGACATAAAAAAAATCATTTATCAAACACGTAACTTAAAAAGTTCATGCAGTCTTCGTATAATTTTTCCTACTCTTGAAATTCATAGACGTACAATAAATAAATAAATAAAAGAATGAGTATCAAAATTATACAAATGGAGAGATATGCAAAATATTAAACATGGTTTTCAAATTAATATAAACAATGACACATATATACCTTCCATCTGAAAACCTGAATGCATGTATACTTTCAATGAAACAATAATAACGTACGTACGTGGCACATTAATATACACAAAAATAAACAATAAAAAAATGAAAACTAAAATATATGTATGAGAGAATGTGGCATGGTGATTGGAGAAAGGGGAAAAATATAATTTGGCCAATCATTCCCAGAGGGGGTGAAGGACTAGAAGTCTTGGCATTGCCCATTTTGTCTTATAAGATGGAAGCCTACACAAAGTTTGCATTAATCAATGGCAGACATAAGCCAGCTCCATTAATTAAAAAGCAACAAATTAATTGCAGACATTTGGGATTAAAATAAGGCAGGTTTTCGTCATGTACATAATAATTCTTTTTCCCACTAACCTTTTGAATTAGTATTAGCTTGTTGCTACTACCTCCCTTTGATTATTTGTTAATTAGGGTTGTAGCCAATCTAGCTTACATATAAATTGTTTAAATTCCCGAAACATGCATGCAAATTTTTTAAATATATGGAGACAAATGAATCTGATCCACTAAAATGTTGGTTTTGTGGTTTAGAATTAAGGTAGGGGGGGAGACATTTACCTAGATCTTAATGTTGTGGGGCATGCTTAAGACAAAACACAAAATAAAAACAGAAGCTAACCCTTATTAAAATAGTTAAGCCTGCCTAGGATTAACTGCTAATCACGGGAAATAGAATAATTTCGTTTAATTAAATCATAGGGAAATGAGAAGGTAAAATATTAGTATGTGTTTAATCATCAACTAAGCTTGAAACATACTTTATCAAAGAGGGTATGTCCAAATAATAAGAATCTCGATAATCAAGTCACTAGCCAAATAAATAATAACAATTGAAGGAAGTAAGAGACATGGAAGTGATTAAAGAAATGAAAATTAGGGTTAGCATGTAATCATAGAAGGGATCACATGCTTTGTTAGCATGCTTTGATTCCTTTTAACAAAAGCTTTAAAAAAGGGTGAAAACAAAACACCCCAAATTAGATTAGAAGGCCAAAAAAAAATGTACTTGAAACCACATGCTTCTTGGGAACCAGCAAATCCTTAAATAAAGCTCCTTTTTTTTTCTTTTACTTTCGTCTTTTCTCTTTGTATGTTTTTATTTATAAATGATAAATATTCTTAATCAATTCTGAGCTTAGAGGATGAGGAGATCCCAAAAAGTAATGCATATATTTAATAATATTTCATTTAGCCCAAAGCCCTAAACCCCATAAAGTAAAGGAAATCAATTATTAATATTTTTTTAAGAAAAAAGGGTGCGTTTGCCTGCTGGGTTAAAGCAATCTTTGCTTAAAATAACATTTCTTGTCTTTGGGGTACTGTAAATTCTTTGTTTCTTTTTTAATCTTTGTAGTAACACAAAGATCACCGATTTGGGTGCTCCCCTTTGTCTTCTAAGTCTTGGAAAATGACAAGGAAACTTCGTCTTTGATCTTTGCACCATATTTTGGGGAAAAAGCCTAAATCTCACCATTTCCCATGTAATCTCTCTCTTAAAAAGAATGTTTGGGATACAATATATATATTTATCTTTTACACCATTCTCTTCTTGAAATTATTTGGCAGTGTTCAAATTAATTATGTGATATAATATGTATAATCTATATGTAAGTAAATGATTTTATTTTCAGTAGGAAGAGACAGGCTGCAACTTGGGATTAAATTTTACAAGATTGCCTGATAAGTTAAGGAGTCCTTTGAAAATTGAATATTTTCATTGTAGGAAGTTTCATCAAAGGGGTTTGCCTCCTCTGTTTTGAACTGTCTTCAAGTTAAGCTATACTGTGTTTGCAACATTAGTTACTTGTTTTCGTTGGTTGAGTGTTGAAATTTGGCAGGTCATGACAGCAGCTAATTTTCTATATACAACCATAGATTTTAATCATAAAAAAAGAACAATTTCATGAATTGCATAACATTACAAAACTGTGTTGCAAATATATATTACATACATACGTATTGGGAAGACCAAGGAATATGAAGAAAAACTATCTACTTTGTTAGCCATTTTCCCAAAATCCTAAAGGAACTGATATAGAGCATGCAAAACCATAACCATGGAATTTGAGGGGGAGGGAGAGGGTCAATTGTAGCAAATGCCAAAAGGATTTGACAAGACTTTTAGTGGCACTTTTTCTTTTTTCGTTGCAAAATATCTCTAATTTTTCTATGCTTTAAAGGCAACAGAGGAGATGGGTATTTTTTTTTTTTTTTTTGGGGGCACTCAAGTTACTAGCATACGCGCAGGCACACACAAGAGATAAGCACATATACGATATAGGATTAACTCATGACCCTTGATCTCTTGGAACAGCGGGTTCTGGCAGAGGTTGAAAGATGATTGGTGCTCCATATTGTGGGTAAAGTAGCATCAGAACCGTCGGTGCATGTTGATAAGTTGGGGCCAACCTAAAGGAGAAGCGTTGAAGTATGATAGAAAGTGTTAGCTTGGCTTGTAAAATGGCTAGGTTTTGCCCGATACACGTGCGGACCCCAAGCCCAAACGGGATGAACCCCACGGGATGTTTTGCTGCACGTGCCACACCTTCGGAGAACCGAGCCGGGTTGAACTCGTTAGCATCGTTGCCCCATATGGCTTGATCATGATGAACAGCTAAAATCGGTATCAAAAGTTCAGTATCACGAGGAATCATATAACCTCCTAGCTCTGCATCAATTTTGGCTCGTCTAATTGTTGCTATCGTTGGTGGATATAATCGTAAAGATTCATTTAATATTATAGTGAGCTGCACACACAACAACATGTGATTACAAAATTAGAATGTTTTCTCAACTATATTTACCGATTCACACAAGTGAAATTGTGAGATTTACTGATTTATACCCAAAAAGACACAGAACATATGAGTTTTGTCTTTAATGCAAAAGGAAAAGGTGTTAGGGATATTTTACCGTCTTAAGCTTTACAACATCATCTTTGGAAGGTATGTCACATGATCCACACACCTTAAGCACCTCCTCACGTGCGAGCACCTGCCAGTGTGGGTGCATTGCTAGAAGAACAGTCGTCCACGTCAACAAATTGGATGTGGTCTGTTTGCCGGCAAAGAAAAAGCTCTTACACTCTTCAATTATGTCATGGACTGTGACATTTGGACTGGAATTTGAGGCCTGCATCATTAATCCCAGCAAATCCTTAGGTCCTTTCTCTTGCACTGTGTTCCCCAACTTGTTTTTCCGTCCATCGATTAACTTCATCAACGACTTTTTGACATCCCTGTCCAATTTCCAAAACCTTATGTTCCTCTTGGTCGGCAAAAACCTGAAAATCCAAATATATATCCCAAATTTAGACATTTCGTTTAGTATTACGACAAGGAACTGAAACCTTCGATACGTGAAAATCTAGGACCAAGGATGACGGTTGTAATGATTGATGATATACAGGAATTTTAAATAATTTTTACCTATAACCAGGGATGAAAACCTTTTGAAATGCCTCGGCTGCAAGCACCATTTGTTGGGCTTGTAATCGGAAAATGGCTTTTCCATCTTCATAACTGGTCCCAAACGCCGTACGAGTAATGACATCTTCGGTAAGGGTCTGAAACCATTCGCAGACTTCGATTTCAATCTCGCCGGTGTTGGTCGACATTGCCGACCATTTGTCGAGCATATGGGTTACTCTTTGTGCAACCAATGGCACTAGCAACTGCAAATAAAAAAGGAGAATGGAGTATTAATAAACTTGATTGGTGGGGTTAATCATTAATATGAGATATGAATGAAGTAATAAATGAGGGATAAATTACTTTGAGATTCTCCATATGGAAAGTGGGGGTTATGATTTTTCTATGATGAGCCCATTTTTCGCCTTTGAGACTAAGGAGACCATCACCTTCGAGCTGTTTAATAAGAGGGTGAGCTTCATTCTTTTCATAGAATTCGGATTTGGAAGTGAAGATTTCCCTTATCAGATCAGGGTCGGCCACCGTGAGCCGAACCGTCGGGCCAAACCAAACCAGAAATGTTGCACCTGCACATATTAAACAATATTTATTGTTATAAATGAAAAAATGAAAAAAAAAAAAAAAGGGATTTACACCAAGGAGGGAGTGGCAGGAAACCTCAAGTGGTAAGTATCAAGTTTGCAAAAGAGGAAAAGGAGCAGGAAAAGAAATGACAAGCCATTAAATTAAAATTCAAAACGAAATGATGATGGATATGTATATATAGAGAGTACTGTAGCAAAACATACATATTTATAAAAAGAAAACGAGGGAGCGCAGAGAAAATTAAATTAAAAGCCGAAAGAAAGTAGGGAAGAAGACAACTCAAAGCAACAGTGGTACTAGCAAACATAACATAACTTCGTTATCAGAAACTCAAACCTCCTATAAAAACAAAAGCAAGATGACACATAAAAAAACAGAGAAAAGATAGTAAAGTATGTTGAAAAGGATAGAAATATATACACACATATGTGTATATATATAGTGTGTGTGTGAGAGAGAGAAATGGGATTATGGAAATCAAGCTTTATTTTTGTTCATTAAGAAGAGAGTGCAAGAAAAGAAGGGAAAAAATAAAAAAGAAAGAGAAGAAAACAGAAGTGGAACCGTCCAAAAATTCCTGAACTTCAACATCAAGCATCAAAGCACTGAAAAGGCTGTAAAGTTAACCCGAACTCAAATAACCAAAAACAAAAGCTTTTTTTTTTTTTAACAAGACATAAAAGTTTCATTGATCAGAAATAAATTTTTTTTACAAAAATGAAGAACAAGAAGATCCATTCCTTCCACTCTTTTCTTTGCTTTAACAATGAACTGAAAAGAACCCACATTAACACATTTTTAGACACACGCCCACAAAAGATTAATGAAAACATACCATAGATTTTCTTCCAATGATGGTAGAAAGAAAGGACTCGAGGGAGGATATTGTGGGAAAAAGGCATAGGTTGAGAAGAAGCCTTTAACATCATCCCAACAAGCTCCTTAACATTTCCAATGAAGAAATGGTAAGGAGGTCCTCTAATCCCTTGTCTTGAGAAATGATCTTCAATCCTTTTTGGTCTCCACCAAAGCAACACTATCACTTTTAACACCAAAACTAACACCATGAATGATATAGCAACCAGCTTCAACCACTGTAAAACACCCTCCATTTTGAAGAAGAAGAAGAAAGAAAGAAAGAAAGAAAAGACAAATAGCTTCGGTTTCTCTCTTTTCGCACAGTTTTCCTCCTTAGTGTGGAGCAGCCTTTTTTTTGTGTGTGTGTTTTTGCTTCTTATCTTCTTTAGCTTATGTTGGTTTACTTGCTCCCCTTTGTTGGCCTTTTATTACTACTACGAAAAAGAGAGAGAAAATATTAAAAAAATGAAACAAAAAGAGAGAGAGATTAGAAACAATCCCAGGCCAACGCCGTAGGGGCCGCCACTGAAATAAGGGTCAACGTGAAGAGTTATTTTTAATTCTATACATATTAATCAAACTTTTCAGACAATTTTTCCCTTTTATTTTTATTTCATCAGAAGGATTAATCGGTCCATCTCTCAATAAATACATTAGTATTTTAAGAAAAATAGCAATGGATATGGGAAGTACATTCTTTTATAAGAATGTCCTCTTATTATTGTTTACTACCAAGTATATGAAAAAAGCATTAAAATCCAGAAAAACACACCTAACTAAAATTTCAATTAAAGGGTACATAGTTCTTTCTTTTTTCCTCTCAAAGTTTAGGTTGGATTTAAAATTATATTTTAATTAATTTTATCACTAGCTCTTAGCTAGCTTGACGGATTTTTCTAATATTAAGGCATGATTGATGGGAAACAAATATGATGTGCTCTAATTGCATTTTTTTTTTTTAAGTTAATGCTTATAGGTGTCTATTCTAGAGTTTTGATCTTTTAGATAATGGCAAAACTTTTAACATTTTGGTTTTGTTTTTTGTGTACAATTTGCTTAAAACAATTCTTCTCTAATCACAAATTTATTAATTTATTTCGTTATATAATTTGAAAAAAAATTATTTGCAATAGACGGTGAAATATAAATTCTATCAACATAATAAAGATTTCAATCTTAACATTAAATTATTATTATGGCACGTTCATAATTGGCTCTATTATAACTCAAACTCTTAATACGATAAGGAAATAAACTTAGATGGTCCAAAGCGGTAGGCAAAAATCTGAAAAAGAATCAAACATTCACCAAACTAGAGAGGACGTTAACAAAACCATCCTTAAAATCACTTGTGAAAGCAAGTTGCATGTATAAGCAAGATTAAAAAAGTGTTAGAATAGATGTTTAAAAAAAAGGTGTGTTAGAAGAACAAAAAAAAACATATGAAAAGGAATATTTGTTAAACACCGGAAAACAAAAAAAAAACATATAAAAAAAGGTGTTAGAAAAACAAACAAAAACTTATAAAAAAAAGGAATATTTGTTAAACAAATGAAAGCAAACAAAAAAAATATATAAAACTTAAAAGACAATGCGAACTTAAACCAGCTCATGAAATCATTTATTATTTTGGAATACGTTCAAAATAGAAACAAATTAAAAAGCTAGTAAAGAGGCGCCCACTTTCCAATAGATTATTGGTGGCCGGTGGAGTTTCAGAGACAATAAACATCGTTATCTGTCTATCGCAACTTGTGAAAATAACAAATATACTCACAAGATAAATCTACAAACTGAAAAGACAGAAGACACGTAAAATAAACAAATAGAAAAAAAGAAGAAGAGAAAATTAGAGAATAAATGAAAAAAACCGACTTAAAAATTAACATCACCATTAAACAAAACAAAAGAGAATAAACAAACACCTTATATTTTTATTTGGTAACTTAATCATTTAAATGCGTCCAAAACCCTTGAATGATTATACTGCCACTTAATTTATAAATTGTTACTAATTATATTTACAGCAATTATTTGTAAAGGAATCCATTTTTATCACGATTAAATTAAATTTGAAGAAATCCAAGCAAACCTTGGAATTTTGACGTATGCATAAACTTGAAGACAATAAAAACTCATGTGTCATGTTAGCCAAATTTACACATTATAGTCAAATTTTAAAAATGGGTTGACTTTTATTAAACTTAACTCTGTATTTGGAATTAAACAACGTTTTTTCTTTCCTTTTCAAATTTGAATATTTTTACTTTTCCGAAACGTTTTAACTAAATATACTATTTATCATGAAAAACGTTTCTGTTTCTTAATCCAAAAAATCCATTCGGTGATCCGTGATAAAGTTGTTTGTTTTTTTTTTTTTCCCCTTTTTCTCGATGTTTTCTTTAAATATATATTGAAAAGTTAAAGATATTCTTCTTTAATTCCATAAAAGCATTAAAAATAAAAAATACAATTATAAATTTGGAAAAATACAATTAGAATTGTTGTTTTAAATTATTTATTAATATAATATTTAAAATAAATAGTGATACGTCAACTTGAAATACACGTGGACTGCTATGTGAGTCACTACTACAAAATCCGTAAAAATATAATATTTTAGTTAACATTTTCATTAAAAAATCAATTTACCCTTTTATGAAAAGTTAATGATTAAATTTAACTAAGAAAAGAATAACGACCAAATAGTCAAAATATGTAAATATTGAGTACATTTTATATTTTTTTTGTATTGAGTTATTTAATTATCATTTTATCAAGGAATTAGATTATGACTAAAAACAACAATAGACGTAACTATATAAAAAAAGATGAGAATTTGATATACTGGTATTGTATTTTTTTATTCTACAAATAATCTTAAAAATTGTCATGTGTTATTTTTAATATTTTACTATATTCTTACATACACTTGTCAAGCTTCAATCCTATTTATGGAATATAAAAACCCATGTAATAAATATTTTCTAAAATAAAAGAAACAACAACGTTTCACTTAGTTTAGTTCTTATGCACTTCTATTGATATGGTAATAAAAATATGAAAACTTATTTTAAATAAAAATATGAAAACTTATTTTAAAAAAAATTAAATAGTTGTTGATTTCCATTCGTTAGTAAAAAAACTAAAAATGAAAAACAAATATAAAGAAAATGTGTTAAAAGATATTTAATAAAAAAATGTCTAAAATTTTATGTTAGAATATAATATTTACATCCTTTATTTTCATTAATATTAAAATTAATTATTTTCCAACTAAATTTGTGTTTTATTAATTCATAATATCAAGTCAACAAAATTTTAATAAATATTTTACATCTTAATCTAATTTAGTCCCATTCTCATACACTTGACCATTATATTGTTTATTTTTTCTATTTGTAAATCAGTGTTTGTCCAATAAACATTTGTGGATATTCAAATAAATTAATTTTTCTCGATATATATATATATACACATGAACATTAATTGTTGTTATTCAACATTGAGAAAAGGGAAAGAAGGAAAAAAAAAAAAAAAAAAAAAAAGGAGAGCAGGTACTAAACATATATGAGAGTAAATCATAACGTACAAGCAAGACCAAAGTTTTAAAGCGATCACATGCCATTGGGAGTCAAGAACTTCAACTTGGTGCTGGATTTTATTTTATTTTTTTTAGTTATAGGGCATTGTCATGATGATGGGTTTTCGAAAGTTGGATTGAAATGTCAAATAAAACAAATTTAATGATAAATAAATCAAATAAAGTAATGATTTTGGGAGGTTAAGATTGAATGCAGAGATAAAACATGTGTTTAAGTCTTTGTATCTTTTTAAAAAATTAAAATTTAATTTTTATACTTTTAATGAATTTAATCTCTTTACTTTTAAATTTTCAAAATTTAGATCTGTTAAAATTGTTAAGTTTTTCGATGTGATATTATGAAAAAAAATACTTGGTAACCATGTAATTAAACATAACGTTATAATTTATCTGAATTTAATAAAAAAATATTAACAGTTGGACTTGAATTTTGAAATCTAAAAGTTTGAGGGATTAAATTCTTAAAAATAGAATTATAAAGACTAAATTTTAAATTTATAAAAAAGTAGAAGGATATATGACATTATTTAACCAATACACACATCAAACGAGCAATGCGTTAAAAGCAGGGACGAAGTACAACAGCAACAACAACGATATCTTCCTGTCTCTGAACGCCAATGCTTTAAATTTTCTGCTTTATTTGTTAGGAAAATAATAATAAATAAAAGGCTATTTGCGTTCTTGGTTTACAAAATTATATTTGAAAATTTACCAGAATTTACGTTGACATTTCACTATAAAGAATGGGATAATTCTAAAATTACATACTAATGTTATAGACATTTGTTTTTGGTACCGAAGGGTAACAACATTCCTAATAGTGTCCCGTTCTTAGACCGTATTGACAACACTGCCACTTGGGCACACCATCTACATTGAGAAAGTTGTGGGAGGAAAACTTAAAATGATAGCCATGATTCTTCGGTACACTATGCTCATATACAAAGTTTATAGGGATGAAATCAAAAAATTACTTTAATGGAGCAGAAATGAATTATAAATTTTTAGAGGTTTAAAGTATAAATTTATCATTATATTAATATATAATTTTAAAAAATTAAAAAGACCAGAAGATAATTTTACCTTTTTTAGGGAGCCAAATCCATTGCATGCCTTTGTCTATGCCCCTCTCTAGAGCACAAGTGCTTTCTCCCCCTCTTATATCTACATTTACACTTAAGTGAGTAAAGTAACACCCTTTTTGTCAAAATATATAGCTTTCATGTTGTATAACTTTTCTCCTATTTTTTACTTTTTAGTAATTTCTCTTATTTCCACTACCCGTTATTTATCGCACATTCATCATCACTTCCATCATAATTTTGTTGTGCCTAACCATTTATTACTTCAATTACAACCACCTATCATCGATCTGTTTTGATCTTTTTTTCTATAGTTTTACTATGAGACTACGTTTTAATAGATTATAATTTCTCTTCTTTAACAAAAGAATTCTCTAAAAATATACCATGTGAAAATTTTGGTTTAATCTAATTATTAGATTTAAATAAAAGTCAATTTTAATTTTGCTGTATACACACCATTTTTCATGTTGATTTTAAAATTTAAGTTGGTAAATGAATATTTTATTAAATAATATGCACATATATCCCATATTAAAATCTTTGACTTGACTACAACCGTCATAAAAACACACACATTCACGTTGTTTGAAATTTATTCCTATTATATATGCGTGTAACATTTCAAAAAAAAAAAAAAAGTTTTCGTTTGAATCTAGTTGAGTTCAAGTAAGCTTGCTTACCTCAAATCCAATAAGTAATATTCAAATTCGGTTTTGAAATCAGAATTTTCAATGTTAATTAAAATCTAAAAAAATAAATTAAATAAGAAATGTTCAAACTCGACTCATTCAAGTTGACATTACTTTGACAATTATTGAACCGAATTTAAAAATTTTCATGAAATTGCTACAATAATATATATAAGAAATCAAAGAAACTCTTAAAATAGTTAGAATTAGTTCCTATAAAGGAATAATATAGTCAAGCACTATGGAATAATAAATGTTTTGTGGTAAAAGTATCATGGAAGCCCTTATATTAGGAGTTAGATTGTATTTTACCCCTCTACTCAAAAAATGGACAAATTAATCATTGCATATTAGCTAAAAAAGCAAACTAGTTGTTCTCATAAAAATTCCACCCATTTCAACTATTAAAATCTAGTTTTTTATGTCTAACTCTCTGATTATTTCGTTTACTACACTAGTTTTTAATAGTTGAAATGGATAGAATTTTTAACAAAAAGAACCAATTTGCTCTTTAGTCTATCGTATAAGGACTAATTTACTATTTTTTAGTAAATGAGATAAAATACAATCCAACTCTTAATATAGGACCTCCATAATAATTTTATCAAGTTTTGTATGCAAAAAGGGAAGGCTAAATTGAAAAAGGGGGGAATTAGGGAATAAGAGATCATATAACAAATGCCAAATCCTAGTTCCCAAAAAGATAGAGAATTGAGGCACAAAGAGGATTGTTATTTTGGAATGTATCTCTTAAATTGGTGCACATGAAAACAAAGGCTTGTCTATTTCTTGGGTACCCTCCCAACTTTGGTTTGTGGTCAGGTGGGGATATTTATGTTCTTCTTCACTCAACATTTGGGGTACCCACTCAAGCCCTCCGCTAATCCACACCTAATACTCCCACAACATGTTGGGGCCATATGCCCCCCCTTCCCATAAAATTTAAACATAATTCAATCCTTACACTGTTTATTTATTTTTCTGACAATAGGGGTGTCTTGACTTGAAAACACAATGAACCCCAAAATGTTTTTTATTTTTTAATTTTCATTTTTATTATTAGATTAGACACAAACTAACCTCTCAAACCTTTTTAAATTTTTTTTTTTTTCCTTTTATTGATCCAATGAGTTTACAAGATTTGGGGTGATCCATGTAGTAGAGATGATGTTTTGTATATACATCAAGTCCTTTCTTTTCGTTAGAAACAGTTGGTAAAGACATATATATCCTATTGTCTAAAAAAGTGCACGGATTGGATGGGACTGTCATGAAGTTGAAAACTCAAAAATAATAATACAAAATATTCATTGCAATTAAAATAGAAAATATCCTGAAATTTCACATCTCAATTTGCTTAACTCATTGCAAATTATAGCTCTCTAGCATCACAAAACGTAAATTAAATTAATTTTGTAATTCTGATTTTTCTTTAAACATATTGTATATATGAAATTGAATAGTTTGTAAAGAGATTCTTATTTGAGCCATTAAGATAGTATTTTTGCTTTAAAAAAAAAGGGAAATTTTAGGTTGTATTTTTTCCTGTATTTCGTAGAATTTAACTCTTCTATTTTTTTATTCAAATCTAATTATTAACCGAATATAAAATTTGTTGGTGTTACATTAAAAAAAACATATGTTAACCTATATATAATAACTTGCGCATATCAAGGACACTAATGGACAAAGTTGGTAGAATATATATGCAATGGGTAACAAGTCAATGGAGTTTACGAAAATGACCCATATTCTAATTCAAAAAAAAAGAAACCTGCAAATGGGATAGTACCTTTATTTTTCTTTAAAATTTGCCTCCTCTAAAGATCTGAGTGGTGCAAAATAAAGCTGCCAAGTTGTTGCATTTAGTAACTAAAAATAATAAGAAATAAAAGATTAGTTGCAACTAAAAAGAAATTGCAGAGGACATAACATAACAGTACATGAAAATTACTTTTAATTAAAGAAATCAAGCCCTGGTACTGAATATAGTTATGAAAATCATGCACTGACATGAAGTTTGGAATGATTAGACAGAGTTTGTGGAAGCAAATAATTGAAGGCCAATCATAATTTTGGACTCATATGACAAGAAAAAATATATATATTTGTCAATAATTGGAATTGATCCATCATTACTTTTTTTTAATTTACCTCATCTTTGTGGAAAATAAATAATATTCATTATTTATAATTATTAATACAATGATAATTTAGACTCGCAGATAGAAAGAATTTGGAATTCAGGTTCGACTTTGACTAGTGATTGAATTAATGTAAAAAACAAGATTTAGTGAAGTGTTAAAAAAGAGGGAAATAAGGGATTTGCACATATGATTTGGTAGCAAATCCCTCTCCAACTACCATATCAAATCTTCTCAATATCATTAACCCCAATCTTTAAACCCATCCCCACTCCACTATTTAAAAAGAACAATAAAATAAAAAAAGGGGTCTTTTTCTTTATAGCTATCTTAGGAGTATGGCCATATGTGATTCCATTTATGGCATAATGTGTGTCAAAAAATATTAATAATGTGTAAACCTTTGACCTTGTATATCATAATGAAAGTCTTGAAGAATCCATAGCTACTCAATGGCAAATCCAATGTGAAAGGGAAATTGGGTCTAAGTTTTCATTAACATAATAGCTTTTTTAATTATATATTAATTATCAAGGGTTAAAAATGGGTATATAATTAGATGGTCAAGCAATGATATCAATAAAATCATCTATTGACTACAACAACAAAATTTGCATGCTTAAGCGCATGCTAACTATGTAGCCAATATAATACAAGTTTAAACTTTGTGATAAGCATCTATCTTAGCTTTTCTCTTATAATGCCTCCTTATTGGTCTAAAATCTTTAATTATAATATATATTAAGTTAAATTTTGGAATTTAATCTTTATACTCTTTTTTTTTTCAAAGATTTTTAATTTATTTACCTTTTCAGATTTCAAAATTCAAGTTTATTTTGTTAACAATTTTTTTTGGTAAATTTATTGACGTGACATTTTGAAATAAAGTAAAAACTTACTTTGTAGTAATGTAACTAAAGAAAAGACCTTTGTATTGAATTTGAATTTAATAAAATAATTTTAACAGGTTAACAATTAGATTTGAATTTTGAAATATAAAAAGCAAAAAAAAGGCTAAATTCTTGAAAATAAAAATATAATGATTAAAATTTTGAATTTGTGAAGAGTATAGGGACTTGTGGCATATTTTAACCTATATATTAAAATTTTGAAAGAGAAATTTTAAACTCAAGTAAAAAATAATCCATCTATTTGAATTGTTTTAATACATGATTTGGTACTTGAGTTTGATAGATATTTTCTAACATGGTATCTATGTTATTTTTTATTCAATTTGGTATCTATGTTTAACAAAAGTTATACATTTTGATGCTCAATTGTTAACTTTTTAGTGTTTAATTAGAATTTTTGGGTTGATTTGATGAAGGTTAACTATTAATATTTTTAAGTTCAAAATTTCATGATTTTGTTAAGAGAATAAATTTATTGTTAATCGGGAATTTGTTTAATTTGTTAAATATAGCATGATGCTTGGTTTTTTTTTTTCTCGGATTTTAAGATTGATTTAATGAAGGTTAATTGCTGATGTTATTTATTAACAATGAATTTTTATCAATTCAATCTTAAATTCTAAATTAAACACTAAAAAACTAACATTGTTACATTCAAATATCAAAAATATAAATTTTTTTTTTGTCAAATATAAAATATCACATTGAACAAAAAAAAAACACAAATAATACATATATATATATTTCACAATTTGGATATGTGTATTGTGTAAGGTAATATTATCAAATCAAGTGAGGGCATAATTTATTAATTTTATACTTTTACCCTTTCGCTGTTTAATGAAGGGGAATGTTGGAATTTGATTATTCTATTTATATAATATAAAAATTATTTTTTCGATAATAAATAAAAGTATTTCCATCTAATTTAAGAATAATTTTATTTAGAGTGAAATAATATTCAGATAAATCCTGAATCAAAGTATTGATGAACAACAAATATATATATAATATAATATAACCTAAAATAATGATAAAATAAACATATTAAAAAAAAAGAGAGAGAAGTATAACGAGTTTTCGTCCACGCAATCACCGGTGTGACGGGTCGTTGGCTGCTCTGTACTGTCATTTTAGTTTTCCTTTTTAAATACTCAAGCTTTTTCGTTATACGTATAAAAAAATATTATATAAAAATCAAATGATCTGCCACGTTTCTACTAATCATTTAACTGCATCCCCATTTTGTCCTCGTATAAGAACCCGCTATTGAGAAAAAAAAGGTTTGTTGCTAAAAGTTTTAATTAAATAAAAGAGACTCAAATCGAAAAATATGACAAAGAAAACACTTTTTAGTGTTTGATACAACTGAAAAAAAAATATTTTTTATGAATTGAAATTTAAAAAAACAATAAATATATTTTTCACCCCAACAATAATTTTATATTCATAGAGTAAGTTGATATATCAGTGGTGCAATTATTTTTAGATAAGATTGTAAAAAAAAAGATGTTCCTATGAAAAATCAAATTCCATCAAATCTTTAGTTTTCATGAAAAGTTAAAATTATGTAAAATTTTAACCGGTGTGGGCGATGTGTCAAATCTTGTCCAATTTTGGCAAAACTACACCATGTTGAGTTCTTTTTCCTTTTTTTCTTACACTTGCCTGTAAAGGAAGAAGCAAAGAAAGAAAGAATTACTATAAGCAGTTAATAACATCACATAATAATTAATTATCTCAAACGTACTAGAAATTATATTATATTTTATTTTTTACTTAAAAAAATAAAAAATTAATTATTTTACAATAGATTAAAGATTAAACTAATTCATTTTATTAAAAATTCTACCCACTTCTACTTATATCATGGAGGTCACGTGCTAATATATAAAGATTAATTTTTACCAATAGAAATTGAATCTTTTTAATAGAATAATTAAATTATTCTTTAATTTAATGTATAAAAATTAATTTATCTAATGGTAATAAAAGAATCTCCGATTTTAAAAGTAGTGAGTTACTTGAATTAAACCCTAATCCTTTCAACACTTAAAATTAATAATTTCATACATATTCTTCCAAAAGAGGTAAAAAAAGAGAGAAGGATAATGATGACAGAGTCATGCCTTATGATTAATTTATTTTGAGGCCTAATAGGATTGATTGAGTCACAAAGCTGACAAATAGCCACAAAAATACAGAGAAGAGGAAATCACAAGAATCTATAAATAAATAAGAGTTTTTATAAAATAAATAATTTTTTTAGAAAAAAGGAAAAAGTAAGTGAAGTTTTATTTGGGAGTACAAAGATAACAACCTCTGGCAGCGATACAAGAAAGAATCCACAGACCAAATCCGTACTTTTGGTTTTCAGCCCTCGTGAATCGAGGGCCACTGTTTTCACTTTTTCAGTTAATAAATATATAATCCTTCTTTTTGCTTTAAAAATAATATATATTATTTATAACCTTTTTTATTTATATATAAAATGAATATATCAAAGAATATGATAAAAATATTATAGAGACCCTTGTAGGATGATCCAGATTATATTTTATCTTTTCAAAAAATTTCATCAACTTCTGATATTAAAAATTAGTTATTGTATATCAATATAAAATACAAGTGACACGCCACGTATCACTATCTAGTTATTTAATCAATCACGTTAGTTTTTACAATACAAATGAATGAATATTTTAACAAAAATGATCAATTTGTTATTTACTCTAATATATAAAGATTAATTTATCTATTTTTTAAATAAAAAGGATAAAATATAATTTAAACTTTAATATAAAGACTTTCATAATAATTTTACTTAGAGTATATAAATAATCTTATATATATATTAAAAAAAGAAAGGGAAGAAGTGAGAAAAAAACACAAAGTAAAACATCTCATGCCATGTGTTTTGTCCCTTTAAAACCATCCTTGTCTACTTATGTCTCTCTCCAACGGCCATGTTTTTGTCTGCTTGTATTTTTTCATAAAAGGAGTCTCTTTCCCTTCAATCCTTGTTCAAACAAACACCCATCATTTCTTTCCTTTTTATTTCCACTTATAATTACTTTCTTGTGTTTAATCAAATCACTAATTCAATGCATGATATTCACCCTAATATTACAATCAAATCAACATCGAGTTTAATTGCAACCAACAAATGGATGATTAATTAATAAAACCAACTATTTTGATGATCATTACATGACATGAATAAATATAGCAGATAAATGAATAGGGTCGGCACATACAGAATTGTGACAAATTTCGACATTGCGAAAACAGTTCCAAGTTTGTCTTTGTTTAACTATCAACTGATGTCTTTGCATAAGAAATATATACATATATATCAATTGCACAAACTTATTTGTTTAGTAGCACCATTGCAGCACCTCAAATCTTGTATTCCTTTATATATATATATATATATATAAAATAAAAGAGGACTGGATTTTTCCTTCAAGTTCAAATCTTAAATTTAAACTCTTTTGTCACAAAATTAGTAGTTTTGTTACACAAATCTTATGTTGTTGATTAGTTTTTTTACTGGTTTTATGCTTTATAAAAATTCAATGGATAAATGACACTATAAATAAATAAAATTTTGTTGCTAATATTACTATTCTTTTGTTAGGAATGTTTTTATACTTTTGCCATTATGGGATCAGATTTTTTTGTTTTTTATTTGCTTCATAACGCTGCCACAAGCTAGGATGTTAATAGAGTGTCAATTCCTTGGAATGACAGCCTATTCAATAGATTCTTCAATACTATTTACATTTGAATATATTTTAAAAAAATACTGCATGGTAATATATATATATAAAATCCTATTGACACTCTCATCAAAATCTGAGAAAAAAAAAATGGTAAAGCAAGCAATAAATTCAGAGTTTTGGGGGAAGGGTTATTTTTCTCTTAAAAGGTAATATAGCCTTCAAAACAAAACAAAGCAATACGGGGAATAGAAAAGGACAGTTGCTTCCTAATCCTATCCTTCCCCAATGTACTGATGTCTCTGAGTCTCCCCTCCCCATTTATGTTTAAGCAACATAGTCCCATTGCTCTTGCACAACATGTCGTGTCCTGTTCCAAAATTTACATCAATTCTTTAAGTTTTATTTTTCCTTCTTTCTTTTTTTACTTTCTTGTCCTTCTTTCATCATTTTACTCTTTACCCTACCTTCATCACCTCCTTTATACATTCATGTTTCCCTCATGTATGTCAATTTGTATTTTGTTCAAGATGATGCGTCACAATCTGTAATAAGTGCTATTCCCCCTTCTCCTAGACAATATTACTTCATGAATTTTAACGATACATTCAAAAATTTACTTTTGAAAATAACTTTTGTTTTTTTCCCTGGGTGTTGGAATCAGTGAAATGCATGTGTGTAGATGTTTGTTTATGGTTATGAACTAACAACCCTAAAATTGATAACATGTCTGCATACATGGCATAGACAAGGCATAATCTGTTCTATGTCTAGTCTATTTCTGGGTATCATGCAAAATCTATTTCATATGCTCATGTTACTTTGAATCTGGTACACAAGTTGACAGAAAAAAAAAAAAAGAAATTTAATGGGGATAAAAATAGATATATTTACCGCATTGCCATGTAAATTTTGTTAAATGATTAGAGTTAGTTGACGGAGGTTTCAAAAAAAAGTTTTTAAAGTGTTATTTATCGAATAGTTGATCGAACTCCCAACAATGCTTGGGGATTTTATCTTCCGTCTCTATCAAAAGCCTTAAAAGGTTCATTGAAAGAGAGCGTCTTGAGGCATCAAGCTGTACGTGGGCACATGGCCACCAACTATGGGGACAAGAGCATCTTCGCTTATCGCGGGGTCTGAACCCTCGACTCATATAGCGTTAAGGAGCAAGTAGGGTACCACTTGATCTAGCTCAAATATATGGCTTATATCCCTTAGATTAGTAGTTTCAAGCTCCCGCATGCAAGTATTTTACATAATTAATGCTATGCACTATTCTAACATTTATCTCGTAAGCCTTGTAGGTCATATCTCCATTGACCAAAGCATTTTTCTTTCGTGAACCTTTCAAGGCTCTTCACAGAAGCAAAAGACAAAACCCTGATACGAGGATAATACCAACCACTATTGGAAGTTTGATCAATTATTTAGTTGAAGATACTTCGAAAACTTCTTCCAAATAAATTGTCCACTCCACACCAAATCTGATCTAATGATGTAGAACTACAAATTATACCTCAAAAGTAGCACAATACTTATTCATAATTAATACAGAAGATAAATGGGCGCAAATAATTCATAAACAAGCAAATATCGAATTATGATATGAAATATCAACTTTTAGGGGTTTCCTCCATTTGGTTACCCATCAGCTGCTCTGACAAAGAAGAATCAACAATTTTTAAGCATGAAATTGAGTAATCTATAGCTTAAATTAATTTAATTAATTAGAAGAGACAGAAGCAAAATACGAATAGACACGAAAGAGAGAAAAAAAAAACAGTGAGGAGTTATGATAAAAGAAAAGGAAAGAATAGCCAATTCACCAAAAAGAAAGAAAGAAAGCAGTGTAATAGCAAAGAGAGCCCATTTTCATTGTTTATCAGAATAATAGCAATGGAAGATGACTTATGAAAAGATATGAAGAGAGCAGCCAGGGCCTAGCTAGCATTTCACTCGGCAAAAACCGTGGCCCGAGCTCGAAAACCCGGCCACCCATAGACAGTAATGAGCCCCTGAAAATCAGGACTGTGTCGTTTTTGAGCCCACCCCACCTTGTGTAAACATGCTGGCAATGGTTAAGACCAGCTTTCATTTGCCCCACGTCTTGGTTGGAATGATGTGGACTGCCTGGTGGGCATAAATACTGCTTGTACATTACACTGCGACGACATTTTAACCCTATTGGTTGTGCTCTGAACCGACACCGATGGGGACATCTCCATTATCACTTTGGGGACTAGCTACCAAGTAGTCTTTTATTTTTATTTCATTTTTCTGAAACCAAGGGAATATAACCAGAGGACTCCTGTTTTGCAACATGTATGAGAATGAGATATGATTTTAAATAAAAACATTTTTTTAAGTTCAGGCTGTATTACTTGAAATTCTGCTATGGTTTTTGTTTTGATAGAAACCAGAAAAAGAGTGTCAGCCTTTGATTGATACACAAAAACATGAAAAAAACTTCACTGCAAAGACAAATTCAGAGATACTATGATTTCACTGCAAAGTAGTAAACGTTTTCTATGGTTTAATCATTTATGGCATATGGTAACATTGCGAAGTCCAATAGTTGGAACTCAGCCCGATTAGACCAGCGCAAGCCACCCCAATTTGCAGGAACTCATTAAGACCATTCTGGACATTCAACACCGTAATTTCTGAACCATTTTAACATTAAGTGGAGAATGGGAATATGGGATGGTTAATGGCTTGGATACAAGCTCAAGCATGCTCCCAAAGGGAATCAGTGATGACAGCCGACACTAACAAAAGATGAACCAAAAAGAAGACCTTTTAAAAATGGCGGTTCGTTTGAAAAACCGATTTACCCTCCTCACCTTCGATTTGGATAACATTATCATTACACAATGATGTTATATTTTTAAACTTTTTCCTTGAAATTGAAAAAGACTACTTTGAAAATAGAAATTAATACCGACTAAAATCGGTTTAGGTAAACTTTTGTACTAATTTAGTGTATTAGATTGAGTTTTTTTAAAAAAAATATTATTGGGATAAAAAAACCCAAGTTTGGTGAGCATTTTAATGAATTTTTTTCAACAATGTGCAAAAACTGTGGAGCTCTCGGGTCTGTCGGATTTAAATACTCATGAAACATCTTACAAAAAAAGAAGAAGAAAGAAACAGTTGTCTTTGTCCTTTTTAGCTAATTCAGTTGAAAAGATGCGTTTAATAACGGCGTGAACAAATATGATTTTAAGGTCCCACCTAAGGTTAAAATACATGGGATACGATGAAACCATTCTGTGAGGCAACAATGGCCGGTGTTGCCCTGATTTGTTCATGTAAACCTTATATAAATGATAGGATCAGCAATTGTCCATGGACATGATGAACACATAAGGATTTGTTTACCTAAAACAAATATCATGTCAAAACTATGAAATGTATATAAGGTATGGTATATTTGCTACAAGAATATAACTGTGGCTGATTTAGTTATTAGACAAACATCAAGAAAGATACTGTGTGTGTAAAAATAACTGCACAGATAATTTATGGATCCCCTTCAACGCTGGTTTGCTTCATTTTCTATTGGCGATGAGTGATTTTGGTGACAAACGACGGAGCCGTCCACATATTTTGTATTTTACGAAACCTGAATAATTCAAAATAATCAAATACCTCTCATGGCTTTTAACCCTTCATCCATCATTACAATAGCTTCATCATTTTCAAGCGTTCTTCGTGTTCTGGATCAAGTTTAGGTGGTGTATAAGAGCCATGGAGGTCCTCTACTATGTACTCCTGCAGAGGACCAATGTGAGATTTACTCAACAATGAGTAATGATAGGAATCAAGAAACAATTACAAGGGTATTCTCTCCATCTTTACCTTAGTAAGTTCCCTCTTTGTAAGAATGTGGTAGTGTTTCTGCCAGATTCGCTGAATTGCCATTGTGGCAGCAAGCAAACCATAAGCTATCCCCAGAATGACAAAGATTACAACAAAAACCACGAGCAGTGCAAAGCAAGCTTCCATGGAAGCAGGAAAACAATCTAAGACACCCCAACCATAACAGCAATTCTGGCATCCAGCCATCCGTGCATCATTGCTATTGAAGGCGGTGCAATGTACTATGAGCCCAGAAAATCCAAGCAAGACAAAGAAGGCCAGCACACCTATAAAACAAAGAGTTTATCACGTTACTGCGGTTGAAATTAGCATATGCTGCTAAAATTAGTCATTCGGCGCTATAAAAGAACAAAGGAACATTTGATGAGGTTCATGCAGAAAATTAGGGAAAGCTTACCAATGCACTAATAAAATGGTATAGGATGTTTCGATAGCATGCGATCCCAACCATCACTGAATGAATTTCGAAAAGCACCATCTTTGTCCATAACATATGCAAAGCCTCCTATTGCTGCAATTACCTGAAGAATAGATACTTGTTATAAGATAATCATCTCAAAGCAAATGAGACAGTGATCTCAATCAGACAGGTTCAAGTTTTCAATCTTCTGACTCCTCAATAACTAATACAAAGGGTAGGATAAAATTAGTTTTTTGAACTCTTTCTCCCTTCCATGCCCTGCCTTGATTTTGACTTTGTTTTTTCCATCAATAGGAAGGCAAAACAATGAAACTTGAGGGGTTAAGGTATTTTTAAAATAACCTATTGAGGATTGACAACATGTTGGCAGCAAAAAGTCCGAAATGCAATCACTGCACTACTTTAACCAATATGGAACATCAAACAAAACATAAAAAATAGAACCCAAAATCAAATTAGAGATAGCGCTTTGTAATCTACAAAAAGAGTAAAAAGATGGAGGGCCTTCTGCAAGTAGTCACTAGTCACTACCTTAACCCAACAATTAATCAACCTATACACAGAATTTTTAAAAAAAATCAATGAATGTGAAGAAGAGGAGTAGTAAATTAACAGGTATGCAATAACCATCTAAGCCTGTTCAATGTAGGGCAGAAGACTTAGAAGATTTACAGTTTGTACTGCCAAGAACACAAGAAAGACATCTCTTGCCACGAAAATTCTGAATTTTAATTTACGCCAAGAGTTGTCCTCGAATAATTCAACTCGAAGGTGAAACCGAGCCTTGCAAGTTGTACAATGAGAGAAGGAAAATCCTTCCTATCAAAGAATTAGATCAATCACAAGGTATTAACACACATATTTCACAAAGAAACTAGCAGCCTTCCCATGCTGTTGCAGAAACAAGATTAATTTACCTTTACCGATCGCCAATTATCAAGGCAAGCACGATGAACGAACTGCTGAGTGCCTTTGCACATGCATGGAGATATCAGTTCATCATCTATGAGAGCGAAACAACCATTAGCACAAGGTTCAGATGCGGATAACAATCATATAAGTACAACAGGGAATATGAGTCGAAAAATATCAATGTTGGTACGGGTTTCCCTATCCTGAATACAATATAAAACAACTTTATGATAATGTTCACAAACTTAAGCTGAAACACGAAAAATCGACAATTAACATTTTAAGAAACAAAATCAAATGAGAGGAGAAAAATTACCTTCTTCGCCATCGCACTCGAGGCAAATACGACAACAAGGAGCAGAAACATTCTCAATATCTTCATTCCTAATCTCACTCGAACTGACCGGCGACGACGAAACTACCGGGTTTTCTAAAAGAGGATCAGAGTCAGTAAGGTTTCTTGCATCTGCTGATTCTAGTTGCAATTCCCCCGTCATTGATCGGAATAAATAAAATCACAGCAAAATATCAACAACCAAACTTTAAAAACAACAAAGCGATCATAAAATTCTGATGCTTTAATCCCGAAAACAAACAAAGAGAGCGAAAGGAATAAAGGATTCAAGTCTTTGAGTCAACAAAAAGTAGAGAATTTTCCGACTGAAAATTGGGCTAAAACGTAATTAAATTAGGCATTATTTCATAGAGTCAAATTAGGTTGGATTGATAAATTATTATATTTTAGGGTAATTTCACTAATTTATTGCCATATTTATATTTTAATGTCAAAAAGTTAAAAAATAGTTATTGAACTATTCTAGAGTTTTCTTTTCAAGTTATTGAACTATTTGAATGTTTTTATTTAAGTCATTAGACTAAGTTTTTTATTTTTTTAAGTCCAGCTAGAGAATTTCAAGCTACAATTTGACGACTTATAAGGATGACCGGTACCCATTAACGAGTAGAATAACTTACCTTCAATCCAAGTCAATATGACAGTTAGTATTGAAGATCGAAGAAAAAGATTGTTTAGAATTTAATTTGCATATTCGTGACGTTCAAAACTGTTTCATAAAAAACGAATTATAGAAGAGAAGCGAAATAAAAGCTTTCGATTAGTGTAGGGGATGCAAGTGGAGAAAACCATACAAAAGCAATTTTAATAGCTCAGTAAGTTAAATGAAAACTTTCGAATAGTTCAGTGGCTATTTTATAATTTTTTAAAGTTAAATGACTAAAACTTAAATTTAAGGTTAAACTATCAAAATAGTCACATTTGTTTTCCTTAAGTTATATTTTGGTTACTTATGTTTGAAATGTTACGTTTTAGTTATTTACAATACCGTTTTGTTACATTTTGATCACTAAGTCATTAATTGTAGTTAACGGTGTAACGGTAAGCTGACATGTTAAATCATCATTTCAAACGAAAATTTTAAGTTAAATTATATAATTGTCCCTATATTTTTTTGTTTTGAGCAAATTATTTTCTTTTATGTTATTTTAACTTTCTTTTTTTTATTATTATTTTTCATTCTCTTCTCATTCTCCCTCTGTTTTCCTCCATTTTTCATTTTTTTTTATCTTAGTTTTTCTATGTTTTCTATTTCTTTTAACATAACTTTTTTACAATAAAAGGGGAAAGCTGAAACCAAAATAAAATTTGCCTAGCACATTCTCACCCCACAATTACAAACCCTTAGCATCCATTGCCGCTTTGATGGACCAATTCGGATCTCTCAATGATCTAGTACACAAGCTTGCCCCACTCGAAGACCTCGCTAGCCTTGACTTATGGCAATCCACTCTCAACAAAGTTTCCTGAGCCCATTTCCGAAACCTCCTAACCAACTGCCATGACCACCTTATCTACCTTACCTACAACATTTTCGTCCTCTTAAAACTACGTTGTTTCATAGATTCTTCAAACAAGCTCAACACTCTCAATGACTAAAACGACCACCATACAAAACTTACCCTGAAATTTATCCAAACCAATTTGGTTTCATGCTCTCTTTCTCTCTTTGGGTCATCCATGCTCGACTTCCAATCAAGCTTGCTTGGAAATATCCAAGAAGGTTTAGATCAATTTTATTGTTTGTTTAATTTTATTCGTCAAAAAATAAAATAAAAGGAAATGAATAATTTACACGATTTTGTCAAAATTTGAAAAAGGAAAGCAATTTGTTTTGAATATAAAAAAAATCAATTTATGTTTAGAGTTGATTAATGATATGATTTTTTTATATTGATTAGTTATATCTAGTTTTAATTTCAAAATTAGGTTATATTTAAATCGAGATTTGATTAAGAATGATTGATATTTGATTTTGAGTGAAATTCAATTTAGGAATCATGTGAAAGAAACAATGACTTGGTTTATTTGGTAGGCAAAGATTATACATTTGTAGTGAAGAATATAAGAAGAGAGAAAAATAAAGGCGAAAAATAAGAGAATGAAAATAAAAAGAAATAAAATAAAAGTAAAAGGACTAGTTGTGGAATTTGACCTAAACTTTTAGTTTGATATGATGAAATAACGGGTCATGTTAGATTGTCGTTACACCATTAATAGTAGTTAACAACTCGTGACCAAAATGTAACGAAACGATAACATAAGTGACTAAAATATACCATAAGACAATTAAAATTGACTATTTTAATAATTTACCTTAAATTTAATAATAGTTTAGTGATGTTATAGGTAATTTATGGTGTATTTTATTACTTACAACTTTCAAGGACAAAAATATATAATATTTTTAAAAAATTCCTGGATCATTGTTTGAACAATTTCGGCCCACCCTTAAAACTGGTTTTCGGCCCATATTTTTATTATCAGCAAGCAACTATGGACGTGAAAAAAAATGTTGGGTAAGAAGAAAACAATTGAAAGGATTTTAAGCAAAATCAAGTTAATGTTTAAATTATAAAATAAATATTTTAATTTTAAAAAAATCATCATTCTTGAAGACTAAAGAATTTCAGAGCAAGGGAACAATATAAAATTACAAAATTTTTGAGTAAGAGGACTGAGGACACTTCCACAAACAATAAAGTCAAACAATCTAAATACTAAAAAGCCGAAGAAATTGGAAAATTTAAAGTTTTATTTATTTAACTTAGAAATCAAATTGAGGTATTTATTCAACGACTATTGCTATAATTGGTTTCTTTGATGAAGATGATCATTGTTTTTTTTTTTTAACATTAATTTCATTATAAGATTTTATTATATTTATTCTTTTTGATATAATACTCACAATCTCTCCCTAATCCTTAAATAGGAGGATAATGCGTTTTAATGCACTCGAACCTATGTCTTCTTACACTGACAACAATATCGATTAAAGTAATAATTGTTGAAAAAGTTTATGGTTAAATTTTTTAAAAGAATAGAAAATAAATAATTCAAAAAGTAAGAGACTAAATTTGAAGAAATAAAAGTAAAAGGACTGAATCTGCACACATCAATAAGCACAGGGACTACCTTCAAAACTTCAAAAAACGAAAACTTTTCAAAATTCAAAAGAGAAAATTGCTGCGAAGTGCGAGAATGGTCCCTATTTAAAATTGATGTCCCCTTTGAATACGATTTGACGTCGTTTAACTTTATTTAAAGTCGTCGGGTTGGGTTTTCGAAAGGCCCATGTCCTCTCAGTCTTCATCTTCCTATGCTTTCCACATTTGACGGGATATTTTTGTATTTCATAATTCATACCAACTATAATTTTTAAATTAAAAAATTGGGTTAAATGAATATTATTATTTACAGTTTTGATTTTGGCTGACAGATATACAGTAAATAGTAGCAGTTGGTATCTTACAACTGTCATGCATTTGTAAAATGGAATTTGGGAGACTAAAAAGACTTTTATAAAGCACACCACCAATTGGAAATTTCAAATTAAAGAAACTAAATTGCAATTTGTCGTGTTTCCAATTATTCGTATAATTTCTAAAGTCAAATCTCAATTACAGACGGTGGAAATGAATTCTATAATTGATAAATGCTTTAATGTTATGTTTTTAAAAAATAATAATAGTAACGGTAAATTCCCATAATTTTATTACACAATTTATATTATTTTTTACAATTTTTTTTATTATACATGATTATTTATGTCGGGTCTCGAAGTCTCATCATTCGTGGTTGTCATGGGTAAGTTTTAGTTCATTTAGTTTAATTTGTTAGTTTTAATTTTGATTATACGTCTGATTGTACTATAATAATTTTATTCTATTTTGTGATTATTCTTACAATTTGTTTGTGTTATATTATTTTAATACTTCGTAAATATTCAAATGTATTTTATTACCTATGGGGCTTGAAAATTGAGATGCAAAGAAATATTAATATATCAAATTAAAAATTAAAAGAATAAAAATAAACCCATGCCAATCATTAAATATTTAAATCCTTCTAATGAAATTAAAAATAACAATATAATAGCAGATCAAAACACAAGACAAAACTAACTAAAGGTTAAAATGTGTCTGTAATGTTAATTGCTGTTTTTAAGGAGAAAATGCATGCATTAATCTTTTAATTTGAAGTGATGTCAATCCAGTGGGACAAACGGGTCCAATTTGTATACTTTTTAAAACTTTTTCTCTATAAAAAAATATCGATGCATGCATGAATTCCTCTACTTTAATTACTGTTACTGTGGAAAACATGTTTTAAATGAACCAGTTTTCGCTTTAGATGATAAAGAAAGACAAATCAAAACTCGTTTATTATTGTTACAAAGAGCATTCAAACAGAATCGACGTAGCAAATTGACTAGAAATCAAATGGCACATAGTTTCATTAATTCATAATTACCACCGAAATGATAACCAAAAAAATATTCCTTTTTCCGTGACAATTAATATTTTATAAATAATATTATATTAAAAGACTTTTTATCAAAAATAAATAAATTATGACTATAGATTAAATTCAATTATAGTGAAATAATTAAATAGTAACACATGCTACATGTACTTTTTTTCTTTTAAATTGACATATAAATACCACTAATTTTTTATAATAGGAATTTTTAACAAAATAGGTAGATTAATTTATCTATTCTTTTTAAGTACAAATGCTCCCGTGTTACTTTTACCATATAGGTTTCTTCTTCCTTTAGCTACCTTGAGTATGCAGGGCGCCATGTAAGAGACTTAGACCCTGCAAATGAAGAAGCAAAAGAGCTTAGAACTTGGAAATATGGGGAAAACGGGAAACAATTAAAGTAAATATCATATTAAGGAGATGATGGAATTACTGTTGAAATTCTATGTTGATGGAATCAACAGCTATATTAGTAATCGCACCAAAAGCTGTCTCGGATAAGACGATGGTGGTTGATTGAGTCGAAGGAGGAGACTGTGCAGTGGGAGCATAATCAACAATCTTGACTGGGATCGTCTGGTCCTCAACACAAGTCCCATTCTTTGAAGCACTGATGCATCGTACCAGGTATTGCCTGCCGCACGATGCTCCATTGTCCCATATCCCATCTCCAGCTGCTGCGAACAAATTGCTCGATGGGAACTGGGTTTGATCGTCACCATAACACGCCGTCGCTGCACATATAGCAGTCGAGTTATTACTTTTCAGAGCTTAAATTATGTGCTGCTCTTGTGGAAAAGATCAAGTATACTTACGTAAATATGGTGGGCTGTACTGGGCAGCAGTGCCAACATCGGCATAAGAGAAATAGACAAGCTGGGAAAGGATTAGGAGATATGAAACAAGTTGAAAAACTGGCCATTGCTGGGTCTGCATCTTTGTAAACTAAAGATGGATATGGAAGGAAAAAAACAAAGAGGATAAGTTCTTTCCAGCCGTTGGCGACAATGAAGCCTAAAAATCGTATTTCGTATAATATAATATTTTCCCATTTTAAGTCAACTTCGTAAATATAAGTGCTTGGATTAATTCAAACTCGGGGTTGGAATCTAAATTGGTACCAAATGTAATTTTTTTAATTAAGTCCTCAAGGTTCTAGTAACCTACTTATCAGCTTAACATTATATACTAGCTCAAATTTGATGATGAATCAAATATTAATATTGTATGCACAAATTGAATATGACATGTTAAAAATAATAATTTTAAATTTAAATGATATTTTAAATGTACTCCAAGTCATATTTGAATTAAAATTTACAGTCCAAACTAAAATCTAGAATAAGAGAACTTAATCGGAAATTTAAATCATAATTTTGGGACATTATGGAATTAACCTTGAGTTTTGTAAGGGGAAAGGTTAGCTGGAATTTGGCTCTAAGAAATATTTAATGAGAAAGAGACCGCCGAGCTATCGTTTGAGAGGCTTATAGATGGGCTTGAATTGTCAGACCCAAGTAAAATTATCAAATTTTTTAGGAATCTGACTATATAAGTTTAAAAAATTATGAAAATCACTCAACTTCAAAATTAATTATGGAAATGACCTTATTTCTACAATAGAGTTGGGTGTCGTCACTTTTCTAAGCGATACCACCCAAAAAATCCCCCCCCAAAAAAATTTTTTTTTTGGTGCCTCCTGACGAATTGGTAGCACCGGACTGAAGCGTGTAGAGGCAAAATGTTAGGGGACCTAATGAAGTAATTATCTTTTTTAGGGTGGTTGAAAAAAAAGTGCACATGAGAGTACTGCGGCACTAATTGAACTTTTAATCTATTTGCATGTTAGGTCCATACCTTTTTGAAATTAAATTTAAATAGTCTTTAAAAGATATAATAATAACAAAAATAAAACATTCTCATTTTTTTAAAACAATAAACTTAAAAAAATATATAAAATACTTACTTAAATTACCCAAATATATCCCTAAAAAAACTTCCTTAAGTTTATCTAAATTTAAATATTTTCAATTCATTCCCTAGCATATTTGAATTTAGATAAACTTGAGGAAAATTTTTAATGGACATATTGGGTAATTTAAATAATAATTATATATATATTTTTAAGTTTATTGTTTTAAAAAAATAAAAAAATGAAAAAAATGAAAAGAACTTATTTTTATTATTCTTATATCTTTTAAGAGTTATTTAAATTTAATTTAAAAAAGGGATAAACCTAACATGCAAATAAACCAAAAGTTTAATTAGTGCAACGATACTCTCACTTCTTTTTCAACCAATCTATTTCATCAAGTTCCCGAATGTTTCGCCCTTACATATTTTAGATTAGTGTCGGCAATTTGTTAAGTAGCACCAAAAAAGATATTTTTTTCTTTTAGACTTTCAAGGTGGTGCTGCATGAAAAAATGATAACACCCAACTCCTCTGTAAAAATAAAATATTCTCATAATTAATCTTGAGGTTTAGTGATTTTTATAAATTTTTAAATTTATAGGTCAGATTCCTCTAAAAAAAAAAAAAAAACCAACTTATCACGCGGAATCACATGAAGATCATTTTGCTTTATAACATGAAAATGAAGTAAAACGATTTCGACAGGCCTAATTAATACCGGAAAAGACAACAATTAATCGTAAAGGGTAAGGATTTTGAATAAGCAGCGATTTGGGTGGTTTGTTAGTTTACCTCATGACAAAGAAGAGTCGTATGTATTTAAATATTATATTTATTATCCACCAACCTAATAACTAATAGTTTCGACTTTTCAATCACGGCAATAAATGCTGTTGCATATAATAGTTCGGGAGGGTGGGTTTTGACCATTGACCCAATTATTGTCACCTGTTCATAGAGTAACTATTTTAGAAGCAGTTTTAGTTTTGCCAATGACACACTCATGAATTCAAAACTTAGCAAATATGATTTCATAAAATGTCCTCTTACCTCATCTAGAAAAGTAGACGTGTACAGTACTAGCCAGGCAAATAATATAATATTCTATACATTGTTTATATATTAAATCGGGTTTCCATGTTTGAATTCACCCCAAAACCGCGAAAGCACAATAAATAATAAAACATAATCACTTCCATAGCTTCCGTAAGGACATGTTTTTCTCGCTCTCCTTCTTCATTACTTTCGCCACCGCCATCTCGAAATCTTCTTGTGTTACGTGGACTCTCCTTTCCCTCAAAGCAAACATTCCTGATTCTGTGCACACAGCCTGCAAAAAAACGGAATAGAGTTTTCACAAATTAGCACAAACACAAACCAGTTAAGAATCAAAAGCCTATGGCCTTAAATCTGATTATCCAACTTATGTACTAATAAATCCTCAAATAAATCATCTCTCTATGCGGTTTGGGAGTTGGGGTAAGGGAAGGAGATGGAAAACTAGAAGAAAAGATGCTATTCACAGCTTGCCAACCATATTCTGAATGGAAGTAAGATGTCTGCATATCCAGAAGCACATCTTATTATCTGAAAACATACCTTAAGCTCTGCACCAGAAGCACCGTTCATCTTCTCAGCAATCTTCTTTAGATCAATCCCTCTCATCAAATTCATTCTTCTAGAATGTATTTTTAAGATGTCGAAACGAGACTGCATATAATTGAACAGACAATATAAGTACCTAAAGAGACATAAGATGCATTCCAGAAATAAGAGAAATTCTGGTACACGTATAGGAGCAAACACTGCTACTATGGGACTGCTCTATTCACTGCATATTTTTCATAATACCCAGAACAGGTTGAGAAGAAAAAAGACCAGGGCGAAAGAACCAGAACAAGTACGTTACTGAAAAAATTTGGCTATCTAATGTGGTTCAAAATGACACAAATTTCTATTGTGTAGTGGTAGCGCATTAAAGCAGCAATTGCACGTGAAAGATAATTGTCACTTGGACTGTAAAGTGAGTGACACGGGTAAACTTCCAGCACAGATATGCTCAATTTTTCAAAACTTTTCCATATATTTGGAGGGTTGCAGCTCCATATTGATGTTGGATATGTATCAACTTCGTTACTCAAACTCGGGTGCAAGTGACAGTTGCATGTATGCTTCCAGCAAAGGTATGTTGAATTATTTTCAAAACTTACGTTTTTGGAGGATCAAACTACCCATATCCATATATGAGTCAAATACAAGCGCTTCAAGAACAATGTAAGAGTTGAAGCAACACAGAATCAAAGATTCACCAAATTCTACAATGCAAATTATTGTTTCTCCCGAGTGAGCGACACTGCACAGTAAGTTTAATAGGACATGATTCTTATTTATTCTGAGGCTGCCACATAGTCACCGGAACAGAAGGCTGAGAACCCTACCAGTCAATCATGCATGATAAAGATTATGAATTCGAAAAAGTGCAATATTTTAAGTTCAAACAAAATCCTTTCATGCCTTTTTTCTTTAAACATTCTATAAGAACAAAGTGGGAATCAGGGTGTGGCATTATATTAACCCTAACACGAATAAGATAGACAACAGTACTAAAATACTTGAAGGAACATAACAATGATGACATTAAATGGCAAGTACCTCCTCATTAGGGTTTGGAAATTCAATCTTCCTGTCAATTCGTCCTGGCCTAAGAAGAGCTTGATCCAAGATATCGATCCGATTGGTGGCCATCAGAACCTATGAGTCAATGCACAAAAGCAGGTAAGGAAACAATAAAATAAATTATGCAGACTATAAGGTGGTCTTGCTATTTCATTGAATGTTTATTTCTGTCAAGTATTTAACACCTTGATCTTGTTAGATGCTTCAAATCCATCAAGCTGGTTGAGAAGCTCCAACATTGTTCTCTGCACCTCACTGTCGCCATTGCCACTTCCAGATTCCATTCGAGCGGACCCAATGCTGTCTATCTCATCCATAAATATGATCGATGGAGCATGCTCCCTGGAGAAGGGAGGAGAAAAACAGAGGAGGGAACTACTTTAAGTGCAAAAATAATACAAAACAAAGGTACAACAGTGTGACAGATAGACAGAAGCACTTTACTTTGTGGTCCAGATAACAAGTTACTAAGACATTTAGGGAAAAAAAAGGTTCCTTTTCTTCAAACTCAAAATTAAAAGGGATTTAAAATCAAAATTTATATATCACAGATATTTAAAAAGAGTTTTACTTAGCTAGTATATAATATGTTTTGCCCGGATAACAAGCAAGGAAGAAGAGCAACCTGGCCATAACAAAAAGTTCTCTAACCATTCGAGAGCCCTCTCCAATGTATTTCTGAACTAACTCAGACCCGGAAACCCTGATAAAAGTACAATCAGTATGATGGGCCACAGCTCTAGCCAATAGAGTTTTTCCTGTACCCGGTGGTCCATACAACAGGACACCCTATAATTTATGACAGGGCAAGTGTTAGTCTTACAATGCAATGATATGAGAAACAAATTGAGAAAATGCTATAACTTGGAAGCACGCTAGTACCTTTGGCTGAGCTATTCCAAGACTTTCAAACAATTCAGGGTGTTTAATTGGAAGTTCTATAACCTGCAAATTTTACACCATCCACATTGCAGGTGTAAAAAATTGAACCAATTCGGTTATAATGGAGAACCATAAGAGATAAAGTAAAACAAAGAAAGCAGTAAGGCAAATATGATCAAAATAAGGAAGTGAGAGAGAAACCTCTTTTATCTCTTTAATTTGTTGGTCAAGACCACCGATCATGTCATACGTAGAATCTGGTACTTTTTCAACTTTCATAAGATTAACCAAGGGATCTACTTTGCTCGGTAAGATCAGATGGAGAACATAGCTGTCATTGCGAAGAGCAACTCTAGTGGATGGTGTGATTTTTGTGATATCAATATTCTTATCAATATCGACAACATATTTTCCTTCTGGATGAACCTATACAAGAAATTACAAAAGAGTAAAGAGTAAGAATGAAATATGAAATCCAGAAAAGACATGGATTACAGAATAAGAAAATGATTACAGTTTTAAAATCTTATGCTGAAACCAAGTTCTTAGTCTGCAAGAATATGTAATTCCCATTTTAATGACAAAGGGAGAGCTTGGAAGGATCACATACCTTGACTAAGACCTTGTTTTTACCCATAACTTTCACAACCTCGCCAACATAGGATCCAGGTTCCTGAAGCAGCTGCAGTTCCTCTCTAAGCATTCTCACTGACCGATATGCAAATATAGTAAGTAATTATGCAAGAAATAGACTAAAAGAATGCACCAGAATAGAGAACGTTCTCTTGTAAAAGCATCTCTTCCCCTGATCAAGAAAAAAAAAAAAAAATCTTGTTCCCTAACCATAAACAGAAGGCCCCTAACAGTATTGTCAGATGTACCAGACTATCAAACTAAAAATGCAATGATGTCCAAATAGGCCCATCCCCCTTCCAATCAGAACAATTCTAAACAGGTAAACAACAAGCAAATGGGCAATAAGAATATAAGGTTACTACACAGCTTCAGTAATTCAACTATATGAGCATTCCATTTTAAACCCCACACAGTTTCCATCCATACAGAAAAAAAAAATGGCCTTTCTAAGCTCAACCAATAATTTGCATAATTTTCCATTATCTTTCAGTTAAGACTTCTCCAGATGGAGTTGAATTAGAATACACAAGGTTCCCAATTATCCCCATTGCAGCAACTAAATTATTATCAATCTAGCACAAAGTCATATAACCCAGCGAGATCAATATAATCCTTTTGTTGCACTGCTTTCTTTTATTATCAACAAATAGAATCCAATTCTCAATGTAACCAGCAGATGCGTTCACCGCCTTAACCTCTAGAAATTAGTAAACAATAATCTTCTTCTTACCAACCTTTATTCAAATATCACTATTTTCTCACAGATCAAAATAACAAGGTAACGACTTCTCCTAAGAAAAACCAAAACCCTAATCTCAAATTAGCAATCGAAATCAACCCATAATTAAATAATATGACAATAAATAGAGGTAAACGAAATAGATAATGGTTAGAGAACCTCGGGAATTGAGCTCGTTGCGTTGGGCTTCAAGACGGTTGAGATTGTGTGTTTTTTGGCGGAGGTTGAGCTGAAGCTCGTGGATGTGTTGCATATAGTATTGCCGGAGCCCTTCCCCTTGCTTGGCGCCGCTCTTGGCGGTGCATATCTCTTCCGCCGATGCCGCTTGCTTCCTCTCGATATCCACCGTCGCCATTGAGTATTGATGGAATTCAGAATAAAAACAAATTCTATTTTGGGTTTATATATACGAAGTCTCTCTCAGTGTTCGCGGAATTCATGGGCTTTGTGGCGGTGATGATAAATGAGCTGGGCCTATTTTTATTATATGTTTTCGTTATCATTGGAAAACATTATCTTCTTATCTATATTTTTATCGTTGAACAAAAAACTTACGCCAATTTATAATTAGATGATGTATTTTCTGGGATTGGGCTAGAAAATTTAACAAATCTTATTGGGCTAAGCTCTATCTCCCTTCAAACTCACTTTAAAGTGAAAAAAACGTGAAGTCAAGCGAGCCTGTGTGTATAAATAGAGAAGAATAGCAGGTTTTTCTTTGCGCCTAGCCACCCCCCCCCCCCAAAACTTTGTTTTTCATTGCTCTGTGCATGACTCTAGATTTCTATGAACACAACTGAATTTCTTATTTATTTTTCCTTTAAATTTTTCGCATAATCAAGTCATCATCTTGCTCGGAGCTCAGGGTTAGGAGGTGTGGACTAACGCGATCAAATCCCCCAATCCCACTAATTTTAGCGTCTTTCCCACCTGTATTAAACTACCGCCATTTCCATCTTTTTCACTACTGATCTGCTTTTCTCTCTGTATATTCTGAATCAGTATAGTAACCAAGAAAAAAAATAAGTTAAAGTTTTTTTTTTAATCTTTGGGTTTGTGTAGATTTGTTAGAGATTTAAGGAAATTTTTTCTTTCTTATTTGTATTTTGATTTGTGAGTAAAGAAAAGAAAATGGATAAGAAAAAGATTGCTGTCCCACTTGTATGCCATGGCCATTCACGTCCCGTTGTGGATCTCTTTTACAGTCCCGTTACCCCTGATGGTTTTTTCCTCATCAGTGCCAGCAAAGGTAATTGCTATCTTTTTACTGTGTACATGGAAATGGGGTTTTCATACTAGTAATCGATTATCTTAATTTGTTTTTTTTAATCTATTTGATTGATAAATATTTCTTTTTAATGTAAATGGTGGGCAATAATTGTTGATCTTGTGCTTAAAAAAATGGGGTTTTAATTGTCTGGTTTAGATTCCAGTCCTATGCTGAGGAATGGTGAAACTGGAGATTGGATAGGAACCTTTGAAGGACACAAAGGTGCAGTTTGGAGTGTTTGCTTGGATACAAATGCCTTACGAGCTGCTTCCGCTTCTGCTGACTTTTCTGCGTATGTTATTTGATATTAATTACAATATGTTGTTATAATTTGAAATTTATTTAATTATTTTTGTCAGTCAGATTCTTAGCTATATATGCAGATTATGCCTTTAATACCAATGTCTTGGAACACTGCATGAGGTTTGCCTAAAATTCTCTATATATTTTAACACTAACAATTGAGAGACTTTATGTCGATGTAGCGTGCCCTATATGTTTTACCTGTGTTCTTTTGGCTGCTCTGTACATATTTTCCGTTCCCTGTAGCTTTGTTGGTTCTCAAATAAAACATATTGTTGCTCCAAATAGACAATAATCTTGGTGAAAGGCTGCCATGCGCTATATAGCTGCTCATGCTTCAACTCTCTGCTGATACTTTGTATGGAGTTATTTATCGATAAAAGGTTGACATATCTTGTGAAATGTCATTATATGCAGGAAAGTGTGGGATGCACTAACAGGTGATGTCTTGCACTCATTTGAACACAAGCATATAGTTCGTGCTTGTGCTTTTTCAGAGGTAAAGCTGGTGCTTTCTATCATTTTAAGCTTGGTTGTTAAACAGCTTTCTAGGTTACTTTGGCTCTCATTATTAACATGCGAAAAGTAATTTCTATTTCTTCCAGCAAACCCTATTAATTCTTGTGAATAGCAAAGTCTGTTTCTAGACAGAAGCTATCTTTGCAACAATTTAGTAAGTTAGGTGGCTTCTCTCTATCTTTATTTTCATTGGTTGCCTTGAGAAAGAAACTTTTACCATGTTTCACTTTTGATGGCCTGGTCAACTTGTAATAGATGGTTTCACATTTATCATAGTATTTTTTTTTTCTTTTGCTTTTTTTAGTAAGAAATTTATTACAAGGTGTTGACTACCACATTAGATTTTTGTATTTGGTCTTTAACTTTCTGCCCAGCACTAAGGAAGCAATCTCTACCTTCTCTGCTGTTACAGATATAGGCAGGCAGAAATTCTTTCTGCTGATAAAGCCATAAGGGTTGATAGTTGGTATCATCATCTTGGCATGGAAAACCATAATTACAGAAATTCTGAATTGACATGTGCAGTTTTGTCCGAATATGAAGTCATAGTCATGGTGGAACTTGGGATTATTGCAAAGCTAGTTAGTGCAATATTGTTAAATTAACAAATGCATTTATTGATAGGTAAACGAACTTGGTAATAAAAGTTTTCCACCCTTGTGTGTGGAAATTAGATCACATAGGGCCATTGAGGTCCCTCCAAATATGGCAGTTCAATAATGGTTTTCGGGTGATCATCCCATACCAAACGCCACCATGTGGAACTGTTGGCCTTTTTGTACCGTGTTTTTAATTATGGCCAAGTACACCTAGTTGTTAGTGCGTCTATTTTACGTTATGTTTCTTACTTCTAGATTTCATTAAAGATTTTCTAATATGGTAGCAGGATACACACCTTCTATTGACTGGGGGAGTAGAGAAAGTCCTCCGTATTTATGACTTGAATCGCCCAGATGCACCTCCAAGAGAAGTGGACAAATCTCCCGGTTCAGTCAGAACTGTTACATGGATGCATAGTGATCAGACAATATTAAGTTCTTGCACTGATATGGGAGGTGTCAGGTATTCATTTCCCTCCATGTTTGGAGGTTCTTTAATGTAATTTTATGGTTTGTTGTTCATAAGTGCAAGCGTTTTGTTTACATTTTTATTGTCTACTATTGATTCATACCATGTCTGTGGATGGTTGTTATCTTGTTGTAGAAATTGTAAATTATCACTCCCCCCCCCGGTGGGGTACTGTGACACTTATTTGGAGGTTTTGAGATCAAAATCTACTGATGCATGAATATCAGTGAGGCAAGGGTTTTAAGTTTTCTAGTGCTTACGTTCTTCTTGTTATGATAGCTTTATACTTAGTTTAAAGATTTTTGTTAAATTGTGTGGCTTTTACTGCTATTACTAAAATCTAGTCTAATGCTTGTCTTGGGTTTTTTGTGGCATCTCTCTCTCTCTCCCTTCCTCCCTCCCTCCTGTTACTGATTTTCTTTCTGACTGTACAGATTATGGGATGTAAGGAGTGGTAAAATAGTTCAAACACTAGAGACCAAGTCATCTGTGACCAGTGCTGAAGTGAGTCAAGATGGTCGATATATCACAACTGCAGATGGATCTACCGTTAAGTTCTGGGATGCCAACCAGTAAGTTCTGATTTTCGAGTCAGATTGGTCTATTTTTTGCTAGAATGTCTGCTTTTATTGATTACTAATTACCATAATCTATGCGGTATGCATTTACTCAGCTATGGGTTGGTAAAGAGCTACAACATGCCATGCACAGTTGAATCAGCTTCATTGGAACCGAAGTATGGAAATAAATTCGTTGCCGGAGGAGAGGATATGTGGGTTCGTGTTTTTGATTTCCACACTGGAGATGAGATAGGTATGTTCTCAGACATAAGTTGGACCGTGCTTTATGATTTAGTGTGCAGCATGTAATGACTGACTGACATCTGGTGTGCAGCATGTAACAAGGGTCACCATGGTCCTGTGCATTGCGTGCGGTTCTCACCTGGAGGAGAATCATATGCCTCGGGTTCTGAGGATGGAACGATTAGAATATGGCTGACAGGCCCTTTGACTCATGATGGCACCGAACCATTTGCAGCAAATGGGTCAGTTGGAAAGGTGAAGGTAACTGCAGAAGACGTTTCACGCAAGATCGAGGGCTTCCAGATTGCAGAAGAGGGCAAGACCAAAGAGAAAGAAACAGGAAAGGAGTAACAATGGTGATGATTTCTAGCTTTATCTTCACGGTCAATGCTTATTACCGCATTTATCCAAGATCTTCAAGACAACTTTTTTTTTAATCAGAGATAGAAGTAGACCGAACTGTATTTTGTATAATTTCTAGTCTTCTTGCTTTTAGCGTACGTAGACTAAGTCCAATGGTTTTATAATAGATTTAATAAATGGCATCTATAATTTTATGTTGCACTCCCTGCACTCTCCATTCTTGTCAATTTATCATATTGGTTTAGAAAGATATTCTAGAGCAGATTCATGGTAAAAGTACCATGAAGGTCTCTATAGTAGTAATTAGAATCAATTTTATCTCTTTTACTAAAAAATGACAAATTAGTCTCTATATATTAGATTAAAGAACAAATTGGGTGCTTTTTTTTTTTAAATTTTATCCATTTGTATTATTAAAAGTTGGCGTGGTTGGTGGAATAATTAGATAGTAACACATGATGTGTTTTATGTACGTTTTGCTAATGTACAAGAATGTTTTTTTAATAGTAAAAATTGATGAAATTTTAAAGGAAGGGTTAGTTTGCTCTTTGATTTAATATACTTGAATTAATTAATTAATTTTTTTTTTGAGTAAGAGAAAGTAAAATGCATATATTGTTACTTAAAAGCAAAGTCAAAATAGTAAGAAAAATGATATGGATAGATCAAAGATAAGGAAATGAAAATCTCATCAATCAAACAAGGTTTGCTTTCCACTGTTTCGCCCACGAAGAAATATTCTTAATATTATCGTTAGGTTTGTTTATACTTTTGTCGGGAGAAGATGTCTGGGCTCCAGGCAGATCTTTTTTGTTAGGTCCATCTCGTTGCCTTAACCCGATAAGTGTTGTTGTAGTTCGCTTGAAATGCAAGCAAGGATCTTATGGTGATGACGAAGTTGACGCCCATAGTAAGGGAACAGTTGCTGGTGTTATTTACTATCCCTGGTTCATTTCAACAGATAAAAACGATTTTATGAGACCAGAAGCACAAGTCTACAATGCCATACATACGTTAAATTAGCTAAAACTTGTATCCCAGTTTAAAATGATAAAGATCTTGGAAGAAAGCCCAAGCATCTCATGAAATAATCTCAGTAAAAAAGAATGTTCTAATGTTTTCTCATAACACCCTTGAATCAATGCTTTCCACAAATTGTTACAACAATAATAATCCCACTCAAAGCTAGTCCCATTTAAATAACTTAAAAAACTAGATTATCTAAATGCAAAGGTTTCCTGCACCCAATGCTGAAACCACCACCCAATTCTGTCATTTAGATGGTGGAGACCCTTGGAACATCAACTGGGAAATTATGGATCTCATCCATCCATGGGTTTTTCTCTTTTGCCTGATTTATCGTCCTCAAAGCTTTCCAAACTGCACTGTTACACTTGAATCCTGAACCAAATGCTATTTGCCATGTTCTGTCACCCCTTCTAATTCTACCCTTAGCTTCGGAGTAAGCTAATTCGTACCAAAGAGAACTGCTTGAGGTGTTCCCAAATCGGTAGAGAGTCATTCTTGATGGTTCCATGTGCCATTCTGACAGCTGCAAATTCTTCTCTAGTTCATCCAAAACGGCTCTTCCTCCGGCATGAATGCAGAAATGCTCAAAAGCTAGCTTGAAATCCGGAATGTACGGTTTGACCTTCATTTTGAAAAGCTTCTTACCAACCAATGTAGCAAAGAAAAGAAGCTGCTCAGACATTGGAAGAACCAGAGGCCCCAATGTGGTAATGTTGGTCTTTAAGGCATCACCAGCAACTGCCATGAGATCCTTCGACAATGTAACACCAATCTTCCCTATGGAGTCTTCTTCCTGTGTAACACAGGAAAAGCATTTATCATCTGAACCCTTGTGAGTGCGAACAGTGTGAACCAATTGATATTTGGATCTTCTTTTGTCGGACAATTTGTTAGAGAGCAGTATTGCAGCCCCTCCCATCCTGAATAAGCAGTTTGATACAAGTTTCGAACGATCATTTCCGAAGTACCAGTTCAGGGTAATGTTCTCCATGCTGATAACCAATGCATAGGAGTTTGGATGGACTTGAAGAAGATGTTTCGCAAGATCTATCGAGATCAAACCTGCACTACAACCCATTCCTCCCAAATTGTAGCTTTGAATATTACCTCGAAGCTTATAATGGTTGATAACCATGGCAGACAACGATGGTGTTGGATTAAACAAGCTGCAGTTCACAATCAAAATTCCAATGTCTTTGGGTTTTACGGAGGTCTTAGCCAAAAGCTCATCGATAGCACCAAACATAACAGCCTCCGCTTCTTTTCTTGCTTCATGCATTGACGGGTTAGGGGGAATATTGAGGACCGCCTCCGGAAGATATGTTGAATCCCCAAGCCCAGACCTTTCAAGGATCCTACGCTGGAACTGAAGGTTCTCCTCTGTGAAGGTACCAGTCAATTGTGATTGATCTACGAACATCCTTTTCGTGCATTTCCGAGATTCCTCCGGCTTGTAGCAAGCAAAGTTGACAAGATAAACAGGGCGAGGGCGGGTTAGAAAGTAGAGGGTTGACAAGAAAACAAGAAGGGCCGAGCAGATTATGACAGAAATGAGGTTGTATTGAAGATGCTCCCAAAGATCAAAAAGATCCTTAACAGAAAAGGTCGAGAGCTGTGCAGCGATGACAACTAAAAGAGGGGTAAGGAAGAGGTACATTCCATGGGTGATTAAGTAATGGTATCCAAGCTTCACATACTTTAGCTTAACTGATTTCTTAAAATCAGGTAGGTTCCTTGATGATGATGGCATCAAAGGTTGGTCTGGTTTTGAGTCAGCCATATTTTTCTTTTTCCTGTAAAAGATTGAACTCAATGTATTAAATCAAGTGCAACAAAGGAATCAGAATAACAGAATTTAAAACCAACAAGAAGCAAAGCTAGTAAACGAAAAATAAGGTAAAAAAAGTAGGCTTTCAAAGGTGAAGTTTATCCCTTTCAAGAGATGAACTTTATGGCTAGACTAAAAAGGCTAAATCCTAAATTCAGAATGATAAAAACACACATCTTTTTTCATAAAGATGTTTTTACATCAAAATCTAACTGAGATTTTGCAAACCCAGATCAGAATTTCAAATCATAATATTTTTACACAGTGTGTGAGAACTGACTCTGGGGGGAACATTTAAAAAAAAAACCCAGATCAGCATTTGCATAAAAAACACAACTTTATTCAATAATTCAGATCAATCGGCTAGAGAAAAGAACACACAAAGAAAGCCGAGCTCTCACAATTCATAAGCAACTAGTAAATGAAATTAATCAAAAAATTCCAGATTCAAATAAAAAAGAAACTCACCTAGATCTCCCAAACCCGCCGAAAGGCTAGTTAAATCTATTCAAGAACGGCCACGGATACAAAGAAAAAAAGAAGACTACAAAGTCCTTCAGAAAGAGAAGAAATATGAAGATGAAATATATAAAAGCACGAGTAAATAATCTAAAATATATAAATTTAGAAAAAATGAAGAACAGCCTTTGCTAAAAGAAAAAAAAAAAAAGGGAAGGTCGCAAGAAATGGGAAAATGGTGGTGAAGAAAGCCAAACAAATAAAAGAGTGGCGCAACGAACGCGTTTTCTTGAAGAGGCAGCGCCGTCTGGAATCTCAACTCGGGTATCACGGTCCAAAAACGCTGTCGTTTAAAACATCAGGCGGCTAGTTTCAGACGTTTCCAGTCAGCTCTTTTCAGATTTTTGGAATATTTTAATTTTCAACATTGGGTGGTCCATAAATGGAATAAAAGAACAAAATTGAATTCAAATTTATTTACTTTTATTTGATAATAATCATCATTACGTAACTGGTGCAAATCTTCTAGAAAATTTTACATTTTTGAAATTTAGAACTTCAGAAAACAAACGTTTGAATTGTGGTACCATTAATTAATAATTTTTTAATTATTAATATTTTAAAAACTTCTATAATTTTTTTTTTCTTTTTCTTTTTTCTTTTTACAAATATGGATTCATAATATATGGTAACGACAAAGCAAAACCATTGTATGGGAGCACTTGCCTTAAGTTCTATGGTCACATGGTTACCAACTGGAAACTCACATGGAATTCTTCTAGAAACATAGCTGTAATATTCTCTAGGGTCCATATTGCCAAGTTGTCGTCGATATGAATTGATAACATGATTTAGCTAATTAATGCAAACATTAAGGCAATATTCTTAACACATGCAACAATAGCTCAATGACAGCAGATATACAATCTCAGGCTTTCATTCTTGTAACATAAAGCAAAACCTATGCTGTCGGGGAATGCGTAAGATCGGGTTCGATCTTACCGTCCGCCGGTATGTATTTTTCGAGAATGCTAAGGTTTTACAATTTTTCATTTTTGGATAGTTTAATTTGCTACATATCCATGACCTTTGTCAAGATCAAAATGATTACATTGCAAGTTTCAGGTACAGCCTATGCCGGTTCTTTAATTACCACTTCCACGTCTGACAGATCGGCAGCGAGTATTGTTACTAATCCAAAGAGAACTCTTCAAGCCAAATCAGCACTTCATTTCTCTTCAATGCAATCGCCGATAGAACAATGCGGAGGATGAAATCAATAAGTAAGATGAGCATAACATGTAATAGATGGTAACATCAACATTGCTATCCCAACATGTCAGCAGGCAAAGAAAACTAGCTATTATCTAGGTGCTATCACAAAGCTAGCCCCAGAATCAATTAAAGAACCATCAAATTGCATTAAAGATGCAAATTACAAAGTACGCATAGCTTACTTCTTGTTCAAGAAGGGAAAATTTATGGCTAAATCGAGCAGCTATATATGTGGAAAAAAGAACGGTTACTATGATCAATGATTAGGCGCTGCAACAGAACTATGAGAAGTGGATTGCACAATCTGCTGAAGTAAAATCCCTTTAGCATGCTAAGAACGAACTAAAACTTGCAACAAATGACTTGAGAAGCAAAATTGTAAAGGAAAGTTAAAATCATACCATTGTAAAGCTCCATGTTCGTCCCGGATCATTGTAACGGGCAAGCATACAACCCATCCTTGGTTTAAGATCATCTTTCATAAGATTAGAGCGCAATGCCTTCTCTTTCTCACGAACAACATCCTCTGTTGGTTTACCACTGAACTTCAATGCTGCAGCAACCCCTCCTTCCACTTTTCTCAACTTAACTGTTTCTTGACTAGGATCTGGCAGGCTATTGACACACCAATACATTGATTAGTTACTTAAGCATCGCATGAAAGTACTAAAAAGGTTATCAGTCGTTATCCGGTTCAGAAATACGAAACCATCTCCAAATGTTTAGGACCCCTACTAAACTGATAACACTAACCTGCTTATATCTTTCTCAGATGGAAGAACAATTTGGATGGATACATCGGATAGTTCGGGATCAAGTACTTGGGTAAACACAGGAGTAGTCATTGGTATCTTCTCTGTTGTTGAATTCTTACCAAATATATACCTAGGGAACAAGAAAATATTAGAATTGAAACCAAAATAATGAATTCGATTTTCCACACGAGTCGAATACACTTACCCAGCAACAGCATTAAAGCCATTTGATCCTGATAGCTTCTCTCCAATTGTTTCTACCACTATGAATGGTTCATATTTCCTTACCTGCATACACCTAATGTTACTCACTATGAATACTATATCACAGATGCAAAATTTTCCTAAGGATCCTATAATATAACCTCATAATTTGCAGTCCTCTTTAGTATCTGATATCTGGGTGTCTCCAAGTCAGGAGTCTTATAAACCCGCAACTGCAAAATAAAATAACATTGTACAACATATAAGATATGGAAGAACCACAAACTTATGACCATAAAAATGCCATTTTGGCTGAATTAAAGAGCCATACCTGCCTAAACACATCCCATAAACCTTCTAGTGAAAAATACTCATTGTTCTCTATAGAATCCCAAAAGTCCTACAATAAATTACATATAGCAAATTTCACAAAGACTGTAAATGAAGAATTGTTTATGGAGAAATTAAAAAGCTCACCACATGGCTACAAAACTTTCCATTGTTTGGGTTAATTCCCATGACAGAAGTTCCAGTAAAGACCAGCTCAGGCTTCCATGGCAAGGGCATGAACTTCATCACCATAGTCCACCTTGTTGTTATCTCATAAGGTCCTGTCTATACCAACTCAACCAGTCAAATAAGCAGATACCTAATAAACAATTTAAAATTTTAAAAAAAAAGAGGTTATAATGAATCGAACCTGCTTGACCCAATGCAATTGAAACAGGGGCCTAAAGAGGACTTTCAACAAAGAAATGTTAAACAAATAACCACTAATTGTATCATGCTTTGTTATAGGGTCCCTAAACTTGACTTGTTCGTCATATGCCGTCCTATCAATCCCTTGATCATCAAACAGATGGGGAAGATCATCGTACAAGAAAGTAGCTAACCCTTCAACATCAACAGTTGGTTTTGACGGGCTGCTTTGCTCCACTAAGCTTAACTTACGTGCCCACTTGAACTTTTGGTTCTTCGGACTTGGTTCTTTTCTTGTCTTAAAGGTTATAGTAAGAGGCGAACTAGAAGAGAGTCCGGTGGTAGTAACACGTCGGAAACTGCCGCAAACAGGAGGGGTTTGCCGGAGAATTTGAGTTGTAAGGTGAGTGGTAGCCATTAATTTCGAGTTGTTTTTGAGTTCCCTCAAGTTCAATAAACGAGAGTAATGTTGTGGCATGGCTGCTTCGGTTTGAAGACGAGGTGAACCGGTTAACGTGAGCCAGAGAAAAATGATTGGCTGCCGTTGGTTCAGGTAATAAATGCAAAGATGGGCTGGCAATGGTTCCAAATGCAAACCTGAGCTCAACCCAAAAACTTATCGGACATACATTTTATCCAAATTTGGAGCTGATAACTTGCAAAAATTGGAACATGGCTCATGGCTGTGTTTAAGCTGAGCCCAAATTTTGATAGACGATATTTAACCATCTATGCCATATATGATGGGAGTTATTGGGTTGGTGTTGTTAATGGCTTAATGCATACTTCGAACCAATAAGACTTTGGTGCTGGATCTAGGCTATGGAGAAGTGGGGCCTGCAAAAAGATAAAGAAGGTTAGCTATGGTGCGTTAAGGTGGAGATTTTGATTGCTATCCGATGCTTAAGTTACGACATGATTTAAGAAATAAGTAAAGGAGAAAAGTTGAAAATGAATCATAGCTAGCTCCAAACCACATGTTAGAAGAAAATGAGCTTCACTTTTTCACGTCCTGCGAAATCATCCATCTAAATTTTTTTTTTTTTTTTTCAGATTGTAGTGTGTGGCCCACCAACCTGCCCCAGAGATGACTTTACTAAACATCAAAAGCCATTGATGATATGCAGAGGAGAATCTGCTGACTTGTCAGCTTATATGGCTGGACCGCGTACCGCCACCTATGCTCGGCACTTGGTCTTGCACAAGGCAGCACAGCCTTTGGTCTTTATTCCACACTCTTCGCGTGGCAGCCTTGTGGCCGAAAGAGGCTATTCACCACCACTACCAATTTGTTACATAATTGTTTTCAGTTGCTTTATAAGTGTATCGTAATCTAGATGATTGATTCAATACCAATTCAATCAAGAAAATTAATAAAAAATTATTTTTAAAAAATAATAAATATTAATAAAATGATGTTTTTTTTACTAATTTTATATAAAGCATTTAAATAAAACTAAATATCTATTGAACTCAGGATTAATAAGAGTTTAATTATAAATATTTTATTATTCGATTATTAAATAAATTTATAAATATAAATTTCATGTTACGTAAAGATGATAAAAGCATTTTTTTTAAAAAATACATAGTATTTGCTTAAAAAATACATATTATTATTCTTTTGTATATTCTACCCTGAATTTTCAAAATACTTTCTAGTAGCAAAATTTTAAAAAGTATAGTAGCAAAATTTTTTAAAATAAAAAGGCTAATATAAATATCACAAGATAATTAAGCTGATTTTTGAGGCAAGAGATTTGCCAAGATTTTATAAACAAGGACATTGAAATTTCGAAATAAAATATTTTAAGAATCATCTGAAATAAATTTCGAATTAAAAATCGTTTCAGGGAATTCGGTAAGAAAAAAGACAAGACAGAGAATCAACCATTTTGTTACATTTATTTATAACATATCCTTCATATCAATGTAAAAGATTTATTTATTTTGGCTTTGAAACGAAGCTAGCTAGGATTTGACGCGACATTTTATGACACAGGCTTCACATGCTCCAAATTTCTTATGCCACGAATCACCTCGTGTTCCTCTCTATATAAACCTCTGCCTCTCTCCCACCAATTTCAACCAAAAGTCTCCACTGGTCGTTCAAAGTCAAAGTAAAAAACAAAACCTCCTTTCTCATATATCTCGGGATATCATCATCATGAGTAGCTCAAAGTCATGTGTCATCATGCATGATACCGCTGATGTTAATATTAAAAGGTTTCAAAGCAGCTCAAACTTGAGCATCATCATGTATGTTGATGGTGTACTTGTTTCAAACTCAAACTTACCGGGTAAACATGACGGCAGCTACAGCCGAGCTCCACCTGCACTTGAAGATGGTGATGGGGACGATGACGACAACGATGGTGATTATGATTATGCTCCAGCAGCTTAATTTTAAGAGATTATAATAACATCTTGTCAAAACCCTAGCTATAGTTTTACAATGCTCTAAAACCCTAGTTAGTATGCTGCATACTCATTACTCGATGTCATCGTTAATCAATAAGTTGGTTTTCCTTTGTTATTTTATTGTTAAGTAATCAAAAGATTGACCTTAATTTGTTGTTTTATATAATAGATTCAAATGATTAGGAGATGTCACATAAATTAGTTAACCCAACATGCTAGCAAATATATATAATCAAATACTTGATGAATAGATCCACCAACATAGCTTATGTGATGCTAATCGTTTAATTAATTCTTAGTTGCTATTAATAATTAATAGATATCATGATGGATTTTTTTTTTTTTTGGGAATTGTATATGGTATGACTCAAAGTCCATGCATTTGTACGTGCATGCTTTGTGAAATGTTGTATGATACGTACTTTGTACAACACATGAACCAATATCCAATTTTTCGCCTATTTTTTTCATTAGTTAATTCTCTACTAACCTATATAATTAGCATCAAATACTAATAATTATAATGTTAATAAGTATATATGCGAGGCGTACATTTAAAAAAAAAAAACTCGAATTATTATTTAAAAATTAAAAATTAAAAATCACTGGAAAAGAAGTAAGGCCACATGATGATAATTAATTTATAATTCATATTCAATCCAATCTAGGTTCGATTTTGAATAATTTTATTTTCTAAATTTAGTGTTAAGATAAAATATTGTTTAATATATTTTAATGCAATATCAAACTTATTCATGATCAACACAAACATGTTTGATAATATTTAAAAACAAAATTCGATTAAGCTTAATCTATAGATACTTAGGCTCCGTTTATTTCACTGAAAATGATTTCTAAAAAATGATTTACTTTTCTGAAAAAGCTAATATTTTCTGGTATTTGGATGAATCTATATAAAATATTTTCTATTGTTTGGTAGATTTCTTAAAAATGGTTCATAAAAGTTGTTTTCAATTAAACAAACATACATTTGAGATTTTCTTATTTTTTCATTGTTTAATTGAATTTATTTTTATCTATAATTTTATATTTTACATTGTTTTTGCATATATTAAAAATATTATGTTAAATTCAGATTTATTACAACGCCATTTTTTAATTACATGACTACTAAGTGAGTATTTTTTATTTAAAAATGTGACATCAACAAAATTGACAAAAAAAAATTAACTATTTCAACAATTGGTCTTGATTTTCAAATTTGAAAAGTAAAGGGACTAAATTCTTGAAAATAAAAGTACAAAGATTAAATTACAAATCTGTGAAGTGTACATAGACTTATGACATATTTTAACCTTTATACTACAAAACATTTATTATTAATATATTTATAATTGTAATAAATATTTATTATTAAAATATTAATATTGAATATTTTCAATAATATGTGAATAATATTATTTAAAATTATTATTTTTAAAATTTATAATTAAAATAAAATTGAAATATTAAATAATTTATTAAAATAATAAATTATATTTATTATATTAACAATTTATATTATGACTAAATATAAATAATTAAATATGTATGTTTAATAATATTGAAAAATATAACATTTTAAATATTTTTAAAAATAAAAATAAAATTTATTATCAATATAATAATATTAAGCTTGATTTAAGTTAATTTTTATATAAAAATAAAATTATCTATAAATGAGCTCTTTTCCGGAAAATGACTTACGGTTTTCAAAATAGTAAGTCATTTTACAAGAAAAATGACTTATTTTACCTTGACCTGTAAGTCATTTTCCATTGACAAAACTATTTTCAATGAAACAAACACAGGAAAATGTAGAAAACATTTTCCGTAGAACATTTTACATATAAACAAACAGACCCTTATATACACACACTTTTACTATTTTCATTCTTTACCAAATGTATTACTCTTATTATAGCATGACTATTTTGATTTATGTTATTAAAATATATTATTTTTATTACTCGTTTGAAGAATAATTATTTTTCTTAAAAGTTAATTATATACGTGTATATATATTATCAGAGTGTTTTTTTTCCACACATAATAGGTGTGAGATAATCTAATATGTGAAAAAAAATATATAAAATCAAGTCTCAACTCAATTGTGAAAATATAAAAAAAAAATACAGTATACATATATTATACGTATTAATAACGAGAATCATAAGATTTAAACTAACATCAATTTTTATTTTTATTTTTATAAATTTTTATATTTTTTACCCACATTGGAGTTAAAACTAAGTTGTAAATTCTAGCTTTTTTTTTTTTTTTGCTAAGATGGCTTAATTTTTTTATTCTCCGTATTCGTTTTATGGTACATGTTTAGAGTTTGTGGTTACCTCTCTCAATAGGGGCAAATCTAGAAAATTTTTAGGGGGCCAGAATTGAATTATAAATTTTTGAGAAATCAAAATATAATTTTATCATGTATTAATTTATTATTTTATTATTTGCTGAAGGGTCATAATAATTTTTTTCATTTTTTGGAGGGTTAAAGTGCAATTTGACTATATACTGAACATAGCAATTTTTTTTTTATTTTAAGAGGGTCAAGTCCCTGCCTACACCCTTTAAATTCGCCCCTATCTCTTAACAATGCCACATCCAAAGTTTAAACTTATATCTTCTTTTAGGAGTACAGTATACCTTATCATCGCAAGTAGTAATCATTAGTGCTAATATGGCTGAATTAATCAATGAATAATGGAGAATATCATTTGGGAAAGCTAATTGACGGAATATAATCTTAAGCTTTAATTAAGGCAAGTATAGATACATACGCAGACAAGTTGACGCAAGGCATGTTGCTAATTCAAGATTAACAACGATGTTTTTCAACTTAATTTTAATTTAACATAGTTTAGGTCGAGTCAAGTGTGAATTTATAATTGTTTAATCTTTTAGCATAGTTTCAACAACAGGCACTACTAGGCAATTAACTATTGAATAATCTATCTTCAAATTAATAATTATGATTTTTGATGGCCAAAAAGAAATAATTATGAATTCCTTCCCACCTTTTAGAATCACTTTAAATTAAATTAACACCAATTAATATAAAATAAAAAACAAGAAGAACACTAACACTAAGTAATAAGACAACAACATGAAGAGGTTTTTTTTATCATTGAACTTAAGATATGGTAAGGATTTAATACCAAACAAGTGTGTGTTTATATCCATCAATATTCCCTTAATTAATCAGAGAAACTATATTTAATTAAAATTGAAACTTGAATTCTAATATTTGTAAATTTTCTCTGGATACATTAGTTTGCCGTTCATCTGAAAATGTTGAGCAAAATGTGATTATGTTGCCATGATGATGCCACAACTATTTGGCCATAGCTAGCTCCAAACCACATGTTAAAAGATAATGAGCTTCACTTTTTCATATCCTGCGAAAGCAGCAATATGATTTAATTTCTTTTTTTGTCAGATTGTAGTGTGTAGCCCACCACCCTGCCCCGGAAATGACTTTACTAAACATCAAAAGCCATTGATGATATGCAGAGGAGAATCTGCTGACTTGTCAGCTTAGATGGCTGGACCGCGTACCGCCACCTATGCTCGGCACTTGGTCTAGCACAAGGCAGCACAGCCTTTGGTCTTTATTCCACACTCTTCGCGTGGTAGCCTTGTGGCAGAAACAGGCTATTCACCACCACTACCAACACCACCATCTATATAAGCACTTACGGATGGCTCTCAAATACAGAACAAGTTACAGATTGAATTTGAGCATAATTCAACCCCAAACACAAGCCACCATTAGACCCATTTTTAAACCCCAGTTCCTCCTTTGTTACAGAAGTAGAACGAAAATGTCGCCTTTATCCAAGGTTGTTGCTTCATGGTGCAAGAAGCATGCAGATGGAGATGATGACGACAATGATTTTGACTATGCTCCCGCAGCATGCATGGAAGGCAATGGCGACGATGATGATGGAGACTATGATGTTGCTCCAGCAGCTTCTCTCGAGGGCGATGATGATGACGGTGGCAGCTATGATTATGCTCCAGCTGCATGATTGGAGTGAGGTTTATGAGTGCCCCTAACCGTGGGGTTTCTAACCCAAAACTTTTTGCAATTCTATTATGGAGTGAGGTTTATGAGGTCCCCCCGGTGGTGCGGCTTTAAAGCACCTTGTGATTGTGGGTTTATAAGGATTATTTTAATTAAATGATATTCAAGGAAAACATGGGATCGTATTCTATGTCAGCTATCGTTATTATTTTAGCAATATGTGACAAAAGTTAATATCATATACGTTTAATGATGATGATGTATAGATGGTCACCATCACTATATTATTAACTACTCATCTAGAGCTTTGTTCTAGTTGTCGTGGAAGCAATTAAATAATTTATTGCAGTTTTGTACTTAAGCATAATCCATTGTTTTAAAAGAAAGTTTTCTTATCTGTTGGTGTTATAGTAAATATCAGTCAAACAAGTCAATGTAGAGCTAATTAATCACTGGTTTGACGGGGACCTAGCTAAAAGGTCAGATTCTAAACTTGAAAAAAAAAAAAAATCTAATAACTGATATTGTTGCTTTTTTATTTTTTTAAAGTACTTGTGTTTAAGGCATATCTAAATATAAGTAAGACTGTAAGAGAAGATAAATAAAGCTGGTTGTTTTCATGTTCTAATCAAAAGAAGATGCTGACACCATGGAAGGGCATTATGAAAAATTCCCAAGGTAGGTTAATAAAATCTTGCGGGCCGATTAGGCCGCAGTGGGGGATGGTAAAAGTGTTATATTTTGGCACGATTGCTGGTTCACGGATAAGGAGTTGAAGTTGCTTTTCTCGAGGCTTTATGGAATAGCCTCGTTGAAATGGGTTACTGTGGCAGATGTGTATGGGAACCAATACTGTACTAAGATGGATTGGAAGAAGGTTGGTAAAAGTATCATATAAACTTTTGTATTAAAAATTAAATTGTATTTTTTATTATAAAATTGCCAAATCAATTTTAAGAGGAAATTGTTCTTTTGTTAAAAAAATTATTCATTTGTAATGTTAAGTGACGAAATGTTACTGTGTTTTGTTAGATTTGTAAAATAAATTTAAAATAAAACTTAATAAACCAGGATTTATCATGTCAAATCATCAAGAATAAATCAAGAACAAAACTAGATGCAAAAGCGTACCTGAATCCATGAATTTCTTGAAGTTTTACGGATCTTGGGGATTTGATCTTCCAAATTAGCACATAAGAAATTCGGAGAATATATGCTCTCTCTTTCCTAATGATGGGATATTAGAAAAGATATCTTGTGTATAATTTGGAAATCATAACCCTAATATTTATAACCTTGGCATATTAGTTCTAATCAAATTCTAATTATTAATTAGAATTTGATTAGAAGAGTATCTACACATATTTGACTCATACTTTATTTAATAATTAAAAGCCCAATAAAATTCTAACCAAATTAGATCACTTTTAATTTGGGCTAAACTATCATGATAATAAATAATAACATGTAATTAACCTTATTATATATCTGATGTCTAAATTTTCCAACAATCTCCCACTTGGACCACATATATATACTAATTACTTTATAATCACATGTCATTATATAACCTTATGAGCTCAAAATTTTACTATCATATCCAAAAAGTATTCCGAACAATCTCGTCCATTAATTATGTTAACATAGAACCAATGCGATTTTTGTTACATATATCGTAACTAAATCCATACATGATCACGTATATCAACACAACCAAATGACATAGATCAAGTATGGATGTGTAGCATGGAAGTTACATGCAATATGATCTAAACATGTCTATTTCCAACTGGTCCTCTTTAGTGAGATCAAACATTACCAAAATCAGAGTGTGAATAAACCAAATAAACTTTATTTCTGCAGAAAATAAACTTAATATCTTTAAACTGAAATAACTGAAAATGTGTCTATAACATAAAAGCATTTGAAAATACGAACTCCCACTAAAACCAAATATCCTTTAAATGACATTACACCCATATGAGCAGTGTGCTCTTATAAAACCTTAGGTGTAATTCCTTAGTAAGCGGATCCGCAATCATGGAGTTTGTCCTAATATGCTTTATAAGCACCTAACCACTCTGAACTTTTACTTTAACAACCAGGAACTTAAAGTCTATGTGTTTTTACTTTGATGTGCTCCTGTTACTATTGGAATAAAAGACTGCAATTTGTTTTCACAATTTGCACCTTAGTGAAAAAATCTTATATCCATATTCCATCAAAATCGGAGTCTATATACCTGATGAACTCTAACTGATTAAACCTCCGATATGTGAGCATGTAATATTTTGTTCTCTGAAAATACCTTATAACCCTCTTGGATGCTATCCAATGGTCCAAATCAGGGTTGCTTAAAATATCTGCCTAACATCCCAATAGTGTACACAATATTCCAATTTATCCAAACCTGAACGTACATTAGACTTTCCACTGCTAAAATGTAAAAAATCTAATGCATTATTGTAATTTCAAAATCATTCTTAGGGTATTGATTGAGGCTATACTTATTATTAACAAGCAGTATGTCATTAACATATAAAACCAGAAATATGTACTTACTCCCATTGAATTTGTGATACACACAATCATCAACAATATTCATCTCAAAACCAAACGAAACAATTATTTGATGAAACTTATGGTACCATTGACGGGAAGCTTGTTTGAGTCCATAGATGGATTTTGTCAATTTGCAAACCATATTCTTTGAGTCTTCCAACTCAAAATTTTCTGGTTGTACCATATAAATTGTTTCTTCAATGTCACCATTAAGAAACGCAGTCTTAACATCCATCTGATATAACTCAAGATCAAAATGAGCAACAAGTGCCATGATTATCCTAAAGGAGTCTTTCGATGAAACTGGAGAGATAGTCTCTGTAAAATCAACACATTCTTTCTGAGTATATCCTTTAGTTACAAGACGCACCTTATACCTCTCTATATTACTATTTGCATCCCTTTTGGTTTTAAATATCTATTTACAACCAATTGGTTTTGTACCTTCAGGTAATGGGAAAAATTCCCAAACTTTATTTTCTTACATAAACTTATACTCATCTTTCATGGCATCAATCCACTTTTGAGAATTAGAACTTTTCATGGCCTGATGAAAGTTGATTAGATCATCTTCCATCATTCCATTAACATCCTCATGTTCTTGGAGAAATACAACATAATCATCTGGAATAGCATTTCTCCTTTCTCTTGTGGACCTCTTTAATGGCACTTGTTCTTGAGGTTGTTGAGTTTGTTCTTCTGGAACAATTATCTCATTTTGAATGGGGAGTTATTCAACATTGTCTTGCAGAGGTTCTGGATTCACTTCTTGATCAATGATAGGTATAAGAACCTGAACATCGTCAAAACTGATAGTAGGAACTGAGTTAAAATCCAATTCCTCCTCAAAAGCAATGTCTCTAACCTTATTTCTCCCCCCAAACTCAACATTCTCAAAAAATGTTGCAATTCCCGTCTCAAAAATATTCCTTATTATGGGATCATAAAACTCATAGCCCTTAGATCGCTCAGAATTTCCTTAACCCTTAACTTTATAGACATCAAATAAGTTAGAAGAGATGTCATTTCAACCTTATCGTTTTTAGCAAAACGTTTCTTAATTTCGTCAAGGAAACCTTGGCCTGAATAATCTTTTCAGATTCTATGCCCTAAAGGCTTCTGAAATGTTGTGCCTCGTGATTATTAGACTCTTGCAATTTGAACGATCCCACCTCTCAAAATCCCTTTTAATACAGGGGGTGCTTTCCGTAGTGAGAGGTGCAAGTAGTTCTTCCCTTAGTGCAAGGTCTATGTTCATACAGCCAAACACTATAAATAAGTGCCTTTTCCATTCATTTAGTCCCATTAAGCATGGGTATAGAATTTATATTAGCAGATATTGTGGCAGTAGAATATGAATTAGCTGAATATAGAACAAAAAATAAATAAAAATAAGCTCACATCAATATTCATAAGAAAACAATAAATTCAGGATAATGGCTAATCCTATCTCAAGATACCAAACACAACATTAATTAATATCAAGTCTTTGGACAGTAATATTAACAGTAAGCGGTACTCTTATTGTAGCAATCAAACATTGACAATAAATTATGTCAAACAATTAATTAATCTTTGGACTAACTTATTGCTCACATATAATACCTTATAATTGTCACACATTTACCACCACAGATGTCGTTGAAATTCTGCTAAATATTAACTTACCTTTGGGTCAATTAATAAACGCATGAATCACAAAAACATATAATCATCTTGATATTTCAAATAAACTAGTCTACACAAAAGAGGTCACTTTGGCTGCATTTTGTTTCAACTAATCTATTTAAAATAATAGACATTCTTTTAATTTCATCTTTCAATTTATTTGTTTCAAAATATCTCTTTTAATTTCATCTTTCAATCAAATTAAAAGATAATAGTATATATATGTATATATATTTATCCCAAAACAACATACAATGATGTTGGTAAATATAATAATAGATGAATAAATCATAAACCATAAACAACCTCATATAAGACTTCAAATTTAAACCAAAATAATTTGAATAAAGGTAAACATCATCTCAAGATATTAGACACTCCATTAATATTTTATCCAAAGATAAAATATTAACTTGTAAGTGATATATTGATGTAATAATCAAACATTGACAATAAGAACATGTCGAACCATAAATCTTCTTTTAGGCCAATTTATTGCTCACATGTAAAACCGAATAATTGTCACATGTTTATTATCATAATTGTCACATGTTTATTACCATAATTGCATATGTAATATTATTAACCTTCATTTGGGCTGATCAATATTAACATAACTTAAGTTACATGCACACGACCTTTTATATTTAAAACAAAATAATTTATACAAAAAAAATCACTTTGGTGACTTATTACTTCAATTAAGTTATTTTAAAATATGTAAACGTACCAATAGTCAAAATTAAAATTTCCCCAATAGTCAAATGTCAAAACTATTTTTTTTTATTGCTTTATAAACTCTGAAATAACCCAAAATAAAGTTGTCTTAATAATGCAATAAAAAACCGAAAACCTTAATTTTTAACTTTTTTTTTTGTTCCAAAACCATATATATCAAAACCAAATAGAAACAATGTAGTGGTTCAAAGCTAAATAATTAACAAGCACATGTATTCATAATTTTGGCATGGATAAAAACACCAAAGTAATTCACGCATATACATGTATTCATAATCAAATAGAAAAACTTACCCTGAATTTACCATGTAAATTCAAAGTTATTTATGATTAAACAGATATTCACATGAATACTTGAAAATATTTTTCAGCCAATACATCTCAAAAACCAAAATCATAATAGTTGGCATGTCTCACAATTCATACAATAAATCATCATAATTTAACCAAATATTTGGAACCATAAGATGCCAAAACTTGAGATTATAGAACCAAACTTAAAAAACCAAATTATTTAAACACATATTATGATTAACATCAATTTGCATCAAAATCTAATTTCATTATAATTAAACCATAAAAATATAACCTTGATCGACTTGCCTTAGATATCCCAAGTAAATCCAAATTCAAAATATATGCTTAAACTGAATAGTATGAGAAGAATAAGCATATAAACTCAATAATAAATAATATATTCTATCAACTATATATTGAATTCAAGAATTAATGATTATAAAAATTGAATTCAATTGTACAATTGTTGAACTTGATTTGAATTAAAAAACGATTATAATGAAACCCTAAAATTGAATCGATAAAAAAAATAACAAATATTACCATCAATCTTAAAGATTCAACATATATAATGAATTCATTGATAAACAATCGGTATATAAGAGACACTTTACCTGAAGCAATTTCTTTTACCAACCATATATCATCAATTCAAATCCTGAATATAATTACTAAAGTGTCTCTAAAACAATATATATATATATAAAACCGTAAAACTATAAAACAAGCGATTAGCGATTAACAATCTGATCGTTGTTTTGTCGAGTTTTAAAATTTATAAAAGAGAATGATCGTACCTAAAAACTAACTCTGACAACGATTAAAGGCAAGTGTACCTATCGAACAGTAGTATAGCTTAGGCAAGACCGGATTGTCGAACCCAAATGAACTAAAAGTACTAATACTAACTTTCTTTTTATTATTTAGCCTTAAAAATAAAGTGAAGTTTGTTTTAATCTAAATTAACGACGACTAAGCTAAGGACAAAGAATGAATTGGGAAATAACTTGAAGAAAAACTCAATTGATCACGATGATTCCCTCAGGAAGAATCTACCTAGACTTCACTTGTTATCTAACCCTGAATCATATGATTTATTTATTTAGGTTGACCCGTAGGATTCCCTAATGTATATTAAACCCTCTCTCGAGGCGAATAACGTCTAACCCTAGGTTAATCAGTGGAACTCTCGTTCTCTTATAATAATCCCCTAGAATAGCAGTAAATCAATCTATGGATTCCCATATTAGGTTTCAACCTAATCCGGCAAAATCTCGTAACCCTATCTCTAAACGTTCGATCAACTCCGCTTAATTACGCTAGATCTACTCTTAAGCAGGGTCTACTCCTCCTCTACCTAAGCACATCAGATTTGGATTAAGCATGCATAATTAAAAACAAACTAAGTATTTATCATATAATTCAAGAATCAAATAACAAGGTTCATCTAGGTTTTATCCCCTTCAGGTATCTGAGGGGTTTAGTTCATAATGAATAAAGAAAACATCTCAAGAGAAAAGATAAAACAAAACATAAGAAATTCCTAAAACTCCCTGAAGGAATTGAAGGAGAATTCCGCCGCCTTGAGTATAATTTCGGCTTCTTAGGATGGATCAATTCACTAACTTCGAGTGATTCCCACAATTCTGACCTTTCTGGCTTGGCTAGTTCGACGCTCGTTTCGGCTTTTGCCGAACTCCCCTTTCAAGTTGCCTCATTGGGTGTTTATATAGACTTTGTAATGTCTTACTTGTCCCCTAAGTATCCTAATTTAAGTAGAATTCCTACTAGGGTGTTTGAATAGGCTTTGGAATGTGTTTCTTTGCCTCCAAGTATCCTTTCCCGAATGAAATTGCTCTTTCCAGCGACAGGGACACGGCCATGGCACACACTCTTGTAAATCGTAGCCAAGCCGTGCTCGAACTTCTTTAATGAGGCATGGTCGTGTAAATCGGGGGTCAGGCCGTGTTCTAGATGATCAATGAGGCACGGCCGTATGGGCTTTAGTTCAAGCCGTGTCGATTTCGTGATATGGCCCATTTACTCCGTTTTAGGCCCGTTTTCCATTCTTTTCATCCTCGGGTGCTTTCCTGGGTATAAAACATGAAAACAAAGGATTAAGAGCACCTTTTTATATAAATCGAGGCTTAATTCATCCAAAAGCATACTAAATGTGGGCTTAAAATATGTTACTTTTACGGTTTATCAAATACCCCCACACTTAAGCTTTTGCTTGTCCTCAAGCAAAATTCTCAACTTTCAATTAAAACGAACCTTCCATGATTCATAATTCCTACTGACAATGTCTCATCATAATTCATAGATAATTTATACATGGATAATTCAATAACATGAAAACGTAGGTGTCTCCCCTTATCTAAAATAATTACTTTTGGTTCAAAATCGACAAGGATTGATATCCTCACTAAAGATTCACTCAAATCACTCAAAGTGTTTAAGGTTCAGAATTAAGCACTCAATAGTCAAACATGAAAAGTTAATCCCATAGGCTTGCCTGAAAATCAAATCTCTACCACTGTAAAATGAGATGACAAACAGATCAAATGGTCTTTAATAGGGTTGTAACGGGGCTAGGGTTAAAGGTGTGGATAAAGGCTGAATTAGAAGGTTAGAATCGAGATTGACCTGATAAATTTCCTAACTAGAAAAATGAACTAATCTTAAATAATTACAGCACTTGGAAAATAATAATACTAATGAAACGAGCTTCTGCTTCAACATTTGGAATTTAACGTATAAGCTCATTTAATCACATAACTAATAATGAATATACTTTGTTTGTTTGTTTGTTTTTTTTTTTTTAAGAACAAACTACCATAATAATAAGAAAGAACTTTTACAACTGAAATATAGAACATAGTTAGGAAATTGTTCAAAATCGAATTTCGACAAAAAGGGTAATTAGAAATGAATGGTGATAACAAAAACAAAGGGTTTGGGTTAATATTAGCGGGTGAGTCAATAAAAAGGGTTGTTAGGCTCAACGGGGTTCACTAAGGGTTAATTATGAAGGTAGGCTTTTTAGTGGAGTAAGTGGGTTAAAACCTAAGTGCCTTTATCATCTCTGTATATCAAATCATAACTGTGGTCTCGACATGTATAATCAAGGCAAGTTCTAGAATAACAGTTCAATGTTGACACACTCATAATCAGAAAGTGAGTACGAAAAAGAATATATGCTCTATAAGGCTCAAAATCTCACAAAATATTATGGGTGTTTTGATATCAACCTCGTAAATTTCAAATTTCAAAGTAATATTCAAATTCAGGTTAACAACCTAAAAATTTTAATTTTTGAAAATTAGACTTATCATGCTTGATTCTCTAGTATTCTTCAATTTTAATCATCAATGCACAATTAACTATGACTTAATACAAAACATATCAATAAAAATCATAAATCAAAGATATTTCATTCTAATCATAATATGAGAAACTTACTTTAAAACAAGGCATAATTCAGGGATTTTTAAATAATACTATAGTTAACCCCCCCACACTTAAGATGTACATTGCCCTCAATGTACAAAGATAGATAAAATGACAATGTAGTGAGAAAATCAAAAGATAGGGAGAGATGTGAAACTTCTTGGATTTTGGATGAAGTCAATGAAAAGAAACCGGATAGGATTGGAGGTAAACGTGGGGAAACGTCTCGAACCGTTTGAAATTGAATCCTCGAAGCAGCCGGTCAAATTTTATTGTTTCCTAAGCTAAATCAAAATGACATAAAAAGGAAAGAATAAAGAAGATAAAAATAAAAATAAAAGAATAAAAAATAAAGATAAGAATAAGAATAAAAATAAAAATAAAAATAAAAATAAAAATAAAAGTAAATAATTAAATACTGATACGGTCTATGCCCTTGTTCTGACCCGTGGTGTTCACATGGCCACGGCCACGGCCGTGTGCAAGGCCGTGTGGGTATGGAAACCTGCGCCTAAATATGAAAAGAGATAAAACTAAACTAATTAGTAGGGTGCTCTGCTGGGTTGCCCTCAGAAGTGCTCGTTTATAGTCTTAAGCTAGACTTTACCTCTTATTTGTACGGTCAAGGTGGGTTGAGGAGGTGAAAATCCTTTCTCATGCGATCAACTCGATTTTTGATATAAAGTTTAAGTCGAGTAGTGTTTATCTCAAAACTGCTGATTTTAGGATTGCTTACCTCGACTGTCCCGTATAGGAAGATATTAAGTACCTCAAAAATGATTTTGTCGTTTGTCTTGAGGTATAATTTGGTGATCCGAGTTCAACAATACCTGATCCTTTATTTTGATGTGATTTGTTATTCCTATCAGCTCGTCTGGGGTTTCCGTCGATTTCACTTCGTGTGGTTCCGGTTCTTTTTTAAAATGTGTTGTCCACTCTTCTAGTTTGTCGACCCTAAGGCTTCGTTCCTCATCTAATTCTTCTTTGTTGGCACAAGCTCTAAGATCTAGCTCAACTAGGTTATTTCGTGATGATTCCTATAAAGAAGGTTGAACCAAATGGTTATCAATAAAATTATCGTTCGTACTTTTATTACTCGATGTCCTAGTTGGGTCAAGAGCTTGAAGAATGATTGTTTCGTCGTCTACACGAAGTGTGAGTTCATCGAATTCTTCCTCTGTGTGGTTTTTCTTTATTGCATCGAGATATGACACACGAGGTTAGTATTCTTTATCACTTTATGTTCTGGCCGAGTCAAGAGCTTGAAGAGTGACTATCTCGTTGCCTGCGCGGAATATGAGTTTACCTGCATAGATATCAATTTTAGCTCTGGCAGTTGCTAAAAAGGATCTTCCTAAAATTAAAGGAATATTATTGTCCTCATCCATGTCTAAAACGACAAAGTCTACTAGGAATACAAATTTATCAATTTTGATTAGAACATTTTCTATTATACCCCTAGGAATTCTGATAGTTTTATCAGTTAATTGAACGATCATCCTAGTTTGTTTGGGTTTCCCTAGACCTAGTTGTTTAAAAAAATTATAAGGCATAACATTTATGCTTGCCCTTAAATCGGCTAACGCATTTTCTATAGATAAACTACCAATTATGCATGGAATGTAAAACTCCCTGAATCTTTTAATTTCTGTGGTAGTCTATTTTGTAGAATTGTCGAGCACTTTGCGTTGAGTTCCACATGTGATTCCTCGTCTATCCTTTGCTTTTTTGTTAACAGCTCCTTTAAAAATTTTCTAGAGTCTGGCATCTGCGAAAGAGCTTCAAGAAGAGGTAAGTTGATATGTGATTTCTTTAAAAGTTTAAGAAACTTACCGAACTGTTCCTCTGTATCGTCTCTCTTTAATGCTTTGGGGTAAGGAATGCGAGGTTAGTATTATTTGATTACCGGTTTTGGCTTTTCTTGTGTCACCTCAACTTTACCTTCTTCTACCTCGTTTTCTTGTTTTGAGATGGGTTCGTCTAACCTTTTACTATCATGAGCTATGATGGTTTGGATTTGCTCCTTTGGGTTAATCTCCGTGTTACTTGGTAGACGTCCTTGCAGTCATTTGGACATTAACTTTGCAAGTTGTTCGACTGCCTTAGTGACTTCCCTTACTGACTTAGTAACTTCCTCTAATCGGTTCTTATTCTCTTCAACTGGTGTTTGTTGACTTTTAAATGTTTTCTCAGTGTCTTGGAGACGGGTATCTATGGTTGCCATGAATTTTGTCAGCATCTCTTCAATGTTCGACTCCTCTTCTTGTTGGTGAGGTGGTTGTTGAAAATCTGGATAAAGTTCCGGTCTTTGGCTATTTTGTTCATCCCACGAGAAACTGGGATGGTACCTCCAACCTGCATTATAAGTGTCATTATAAAAATTATTTTATGGTCTAGAATAGTTACTCGTATAGTGAGCTTGCTCGTTTTCCATGCCATATCCGTAGGGTGGGTACTCAGGATTCGCCACGCCTCTTGAATCATATTATATTTCTAGGTGTACCTTCGAGAGATTATTCAAAGCATCAATCTTTTTATTCATCATCTCTAACTGATTAGATAACCTGGTGATCACGTCGAGGTTGAAACCACTGGTTGCTTTAGTAGGAATTGTCCCCATGCCTTGCCATTGATAATTATTCAGTGCCATCTTTTCCATAGACTAAAATTTTTTGAAGAAAAGTAAAATAGAGGAAAAATTAGCTAAGTAAAAAAAAATAATAAAAATAAAAATAATAAATTGCAATAAAAAAAATGGCTAAAGTAATAAAAATTAAGCTTTCTTAATATTTTAGTTCCCCGGCAACGGCGCCAAAAACTTGATCGTTGTTTTGTCGAGTTTTAAAATATAAAAGAGAATGATCGTACCTAGAAACTAACTCTGACAATGATTAAAGGCAAGTGTACCTATCGAACAGTAGTATAGCTTAGGCAAGATCGAATTGTCGAACCCAAAGGAACTAAAAGTACTAATACTAACTTTCTTTTTATTATTTAGCCTTAAAAATAAAGTTAAGTTTGTTTTAATCTAAATTAACAACGACTAAGCTAAGGACAAAGAATGAATTGGAAAATAACTTGAAGAAAAACTCAATTGATCACGATGATACCCTCAGGAAGAATCCACCTAGACTTCACTTGTTATCTAACCCTGAATGATATGATTTATTTACTTAAGTTGATCCGTAAGTATATTAAACACTCTCTCGAGGCGAATAACGTCTAACCCTAGGTTAATTAGTGGAACTCTCGTTCTCTTATAATAACCCCCTAGAATAGCAGTAAATCGATCTATGGATTCCCATATTAGGTTTTACCCTAATCCGGTAAAATATCGTAACCCTATCTCTAGGCGTTCGATCAACTCCGCTTAATTACGCTAGATCTACTCTTAAGCAGGGTCTATTCCTCCTCCACCTAAGCACATCAGATTTGGATTAAGCATGCATAATTAAGAACAAACTAAGTATTTATCATATAATTCAAGAATCAAATAACAAGATTCATATAGGTTTCATCCCCTTCAGGTATCTGAGGGGTTTAGTTCATAATGAATAAAGAAAACATCTCAAGAGAAAGATAAAACAAAACATCTGAAGGAATTGAAGGAGAATTCCACCGTCTTGAGTATAATTCCGGCTTCTTAGGATGGATCAACTGGCTAACTTCGAGCGATTCCCACAATTCTGACTTTTCTGGCTTGGCTCCTTGGCCTAGCTCGACGCCCGTTTTGGCTTTTGCCGAACTCCCCTTTCAAGTTGCCCCATTGGGTGTTTATATAGACTTTGTGATGCCTTACTTGGCCCTTAAGTATCCTAATTTAAGTAGAATTCCTACTAGGGTGTTTGAATAGGCTTTGGAATGTGTTTCTTTGCCTCCAAGTATCCTTTCCTGAATGAAATTACTTTTTCCAGCGACAGGGACACGGCCATGGCACACGCCCGTGTAAATCGTGGCCAGGCCGTGCTCGAACTTCTTTAATGAGGCATGGCCGTGTAAATCGGGGGTCAGGCCGTGTTCTAGATGATCAATGAGGCACGACTGTGTGGGCTTTAGTTCAGGCAGTGTCGATTTCGTGATATGGCCCATTTACTCTGTTTTGGGCCCGTTTTCCGTTCTTTTCATCCTCGGGTGCTTTCCTGGCTATAAAACATGAAAACAAAGGATTAAGAGCACCTTTTTATATAAATCGAGGCTTAATTCATCCAAAAGCATACTAAATGTGGGCTTAAAATATGTTACTTTTACGGTTTATCACAATCATCTATTGATATAATCAAATATATATCATAAAAAGTTTCTAATGAACCCAAACCTACATAGCTTTTTAAATATTTATTAAAACTGTATAAACAACATAAAATCCTCAAATTTTTTTAATTCTCAATTAAAACTGTAAATCTTTACAGTTATACAAAAATTAAAACCTTAAAATTTTATTTAAAACTTTAAAATTTTATTTAAAGAATCAAAACCCAAAAAATTATCAAGAATATCAAAGATTCAACATAATATATAATTAAAATATTAAACCCATAAAATTAAAAAAGAAAAATGAATCAATCCAAAAATAATAAAGAATCAATTCATTCTCAATGATTCAACATGACAAGGCTCGGATGCCACTTGTTAGATTTGTAAAATAAATCTAAAATAAAACTTAATAAACCAGGATCTATCATGTCAAATCATCAAGAATAAATCAAGAACAAAACTAGATGCGAAAGCGTACCTGAGTCCATGAATTTCTTGAAGTTTTACCGGATCTTGGGGATTTGATCTTCCAAATTAGCACACTAGAAATTTGGAGAATATATGCTCTCTCTTTCCTAATGATAGGATATTAGAAAAGATATCTTGTGTATAATTTAGGGACCATAACCCTAATATTTATAACCTTGGCATATTAGTTCTAATCAAATTCTAATTATCCCATCATTAATTAGAATTTGATTAGAAGAGTATCTACACATTTGACCCATACTTTATTTAATAATTAAAAGCCCAATAAAATTCTAACCAAATTAGATCACTTTTAATTTGGTCTAACCTATCATGATAATAAATAATAACATGTAATTATCCTTATTATATATATGATGTTCAAATTTTCCAACATATTTACATAAAAAATTTCATCAATTTCACTATATGTTAAATTTTTTTCCATTTCTTTGTTAAAATTTTCATCCTTCCATTCTACTCGAATTAGTCCATCCAAGTCAACATGAGATACACATGACGTGCCACATGTCATTGTTTGGTTGTTACATCAGTCACGTTCACATTTAATAGTAAAAATTCACGAAATTTTTAATAAAAAAGAATAGTTTGCTCTTTTATCTAATATATATAGGGGCTAATCTATTAATTTTTTGAATAGAGAGGACAAAATGTAATAGGATTTCCTAGAATAGGGGCTTCCATGGTATTTTTAGCAAGTAAGAATTTTATAAAGGAGTTGTGCAGATCATGTACTAATCGTATTGTCTGGATTAGAGATACGGCTGGGAATTTTTCAGTTAAGAGGCTAACTTTGTTCATGGCAGAGGAGATTGAACGACATTGTGATTTGGGATTTGGACAATTGTGGATTTTATTGATACCGTCGAAGGTGAAGGCTTTTTAGTTGCTTGTCATTCTGAGAATCCCTACGAAATATTTTCTTACGAAGAGAGGGATTAAGCTGTGAGTAAGCTTTAATGCTGTCGGTGTAACAAGTTCGAAGAGACTGGCCCTGTCTTTAACACGGTATGTGATCATGTTTATGAATCCTAGTCATATACCATATCAGTTTCTTCAAATAAATGTTAGCTGAAAGGAAAAATATAGCCGCTAGGAAAGGCCAGCAATTGTTTAGCAGATCCATGAATATTACTAAACTCATGCCTTTGTGTGAACACCAGGTGATAATCTTAACTTCTAAAATCAGATACTAAAATGATACATGAAATGATTCTATGGGATAAAACTACAAAATTATATGATTTTTCATGCATATAAAATATTTTACGATTTTTTTATAAATAAAACCATTCAAAAATCATAAAAATCAACTCAAATAAATTTTCGAGATAAAGATATGGTTCCATCAATGTCACTAAGAATAAATACCCACAAATACCTTTCACTAGAAAATCGAAAATGACAACAACAGGAGGTAAAAAAGACCAGACAGAGAATATCAGTCATTTTGTTACATTTATTCATTACATATCCTTCAATATTATGTAAAAGTAGTATTGATTTTTTTATTTTTTATTTGGCTTTGCAACGAAGCCAGCTAAGATTTGACGCGGTTTTTTATGTCACAAGCATTACACGCTCCAAATTTCCTATGCCACGAATCGCCTCGTGTTCCTCTCTATATAAACCCTCTGCCTATCTCCCCAGCAGTTTCAACCCAAAAGTCTCCCACTGGTGGTTCAAAGTCAAAAGTCAAAAACCAAAAGCTCCTTTCTCACATATCTTGGGATATCATCATCATGAGTAGCTCAAAGTCATGTGTCATCATGCATGATGCTGCTGCTGATAATATTAAAAGGTTTCAAAGCAGCTCAAACATGAACATCATCATGTACGTTGAGGGTGTACATGTTATTTCAAACTCAAATTTATCGGCTAAACATGATTATGCTCCGGCGCCAGCTTAATTTTAAGGGGTTATAGTAACATTATCAAACCCTAGTTATAGTTTTTGCAATGCTCTAAAACCCTAGTTAGTATGTTGTACCGTATGTTTAATTAGGTTTTTCTTTTTGGAGTTAATATGCATGCATGCATGATGTAATCTTATGATAATAGAAAGCAATATTTATTGTCGTTAATCTATAAATTGGTTTTCTTTATTCATGTTGTATGAGAATTTTTAGTACAGTCGTGCGGGAATTTTGAATAAATAAATTATTTTATTATTAAGTAATCAAAAGATTGAACCTTTTTTTTATTATATAATAGAGTCGAATGATTAAGAGATGTCACATAAATTAATTAACCCAACATGCTAGCAATATATATATATTTAATCAAAAACCTGATGATTGACCCCACCAACACAGCTTATGCGATACTAATCATTTAATTAATTATTAGTTATTGATAGAGTTATTATATACTTGCTAATACTTACGGTTAGGTAGTTAGCCAGGAGTTGTTAATTACAGCTAGCAAATTGTTAATCTGTTAAGAGGTTTGTTAAGAGAGGTTAGTAATAGGCCTCTATAAATACTATGTGTAAATTGAACGAAGGCAGGTTTTGATGAAAGATACAGACACGTGATTCATTTTCAATTTGTTTTCACAGTTTCAGTATACTGTTTAGCAATACATAAAATTCAAAGCTTACATTTAAGCTTACCTTCTAGCATGGTATTAGTCGCCGTGTGATCCTTGGACCTATGGCTGTCACGACTTCCCCTGATTCTGGCTCCGTTGACGGTGGTTGTGCTATGTTTACAAGTGAGAAAGTTGTGAATTCCTTTCCTCGACATGATGTCGTGAAACTTGATGAAGGCACCTTCATCCAATGGCAACAACAGGTGAGGTTAATCCTTGGCGGATGCGATTTGCTCGGGTTCTCAGATGGGACCTTACCTCCACCAGCGCGCTTTGTTCAGTCAACGGACAGTTCTCTCGTTCCAAATCCGTCTGCCCTTGCCTTCTTTCAGCAGGACCAACTCCTCACTTCGTGGTTACTCTCCACGATTCATACCTCGTTCCTGTCGTCGTTCACGAATGCACGTACGGCCTCGAATGTAAGGCTTACAGCGGCTAGTCTCTTCACAGCACACACTGGTGCCAAGCAGTCCAAGCTTCAGCATGAACTACATTCCTTGAAGAAAGATACACTTGATAATACTCTCGAACGTCATATTTTTATGTGCTAATTGCATATTTATTTTGAGTATGATTCTACTAATTTAGGCTATTTATGGTCTTTTATCTTCTAGGGACTAAATTGAATGCAAAAGTAAATTTAAGGGCGAAAAGCGTGAAATTAAAGATGAATTGGGCCAACATGCGACAGAGGGAAAAAGACTCTATTTAATGTTATTAGGATAATTAATAAGGATAATTATTTAGATTTAATTTTAGGATTTATTTTCATTTATCTTTAATTATCTTTATTTATTTGTATTTATATTTTAGAATTTAATTAGTAATAGGCTAAGTTTTCTAGTACTATAAATAGGGAATGGAGTGGCACATATTTAGGGATATTTTTTTTTGAAACATTCCTTCTCCCAAAAACTCTGTATTTTGTTTTCTCCATATTTTCTTCAATAAAAATCTCATTTCTATTATATTTATTTCTTTCCTAAAAATCATGAACCACTAAATCAATTTATCCGAAGGTTGTCAAAATTCCCCAAAAAAGGGTTCTTGAGGCTTAGAATCCGTACTTAGCCTTCTTGAGAAGTATTCATCGTTTCTCCGCACTACGGGGTTGACGCTTCAGTCTATGTCCCTTAAAAAGTAAGCTTTTCAACGTATGCAAAGGCTGTCGCTTTGTATGTTTTCGAAGGATTGCACAGTCGGTTCGTTAACTTACTGCGTCAGAGGTTGGCGAGCCCAAGAGACAAAATGGCATGGGATTCGCCATTGAGAAGCGTTGATCAAGCATAGATGATCCCACTAAAGCGATTGCAGGCTAGAGTCAGGTTCCCTAAATTCGTAAGTCTAAATCCTTGGAGCTGGTGGTCGTAGGCGTCCTCCTCCACTATAACTAGCTTACTTGATTTGAGAAGGCTCATCTAAAAGTCGAGGATTGAACCCAAGGCAGAACGAGACAACCGAAGGCTAGAATCTCGCCACATTAGAAACTTACTCTTCCTTAAACTCTTTTTTATTTTCATATTCCTCATTTTAATTTTCACAATTTATTTAATTTCGTAATTTCAATTCACTTTAAATTATTTTTTTTATTTTTCCAGATCGAAATTATTAATTCTATTTTTTTATTTTTCAGGAACGTAGGTTTTCTTGGTCAAAAAATTGTCCAGGATTTGAAGAAACGAGCATTCGTACAATCCAGTCCCTGAGGATTCAACCCTACTTCCCCTTTACTGTTATTTTTACTATTTTATAGGGAATATGATATTTTTGGTGCTTTCAACGACACATCAAATTTTGTACACTTACCATTAAAAGTTATGTGGATCGAATTAAACACTTGTGTGCTTTGTTAGCGGCATCCAGCGCTCAAGTTTTGGAGGCGAAGAAAATGGAGGTGATGCTTGCTAGCCTTCTATTTAATTTTGATGCGGTGGTTTCATCGGCGTCCCTCTCATTGGAACCGGTGCCGTTTAAACGGTTGGTTGACATCATGCTTGACTGTGAGAATCGGCAGTTACGAGCAGTCCAAGAGGTGGCCATGCATGCCAACCTTGTTGAAGGAGCACCGTCGCAGGCCTGTGATGGATCCGTCCGTGGTGGTCCTCCGTCTGGTGGCTGTGGGAGGGTGTTCCAGCCGTGTACTTAATGTCAAATTTGTAACCGATTCAGGCACATCACCTAGCAGTGTTTCTACCGGTATAATCGTGTTGTTGATGGGCCACGATATGATCTGCTGGCTGCTGCTGTCACCTACTCGTCGCCGGCATCGGGGTTCCCTCCTAGTCATGTCCCTGTTGCGCCACAAGAAGACTTCGATGGAAATGGAAATGGCGCGTGGCCGTCAAAGAATGAAGCTTAACCACAAAGTTGGTCAAAATTGGCATGATTCTGGTCAAAATTATTACTCACAATGGCCTCCAGCTGGATTCCATACTCAATTGAACCTTGGTATGCGTGGGCAAGGCTTTTCTCAGCTGAATTTTCAATTGCATGGGCAAGGTTTTCGTGGTGGGCAACCTAGCCCAAATTTAGATGCGTATGGCCTTCATGTCACTAAGCCGATTGTGATTAATAGGCCAACTTTTGTTGGCAATTGTGGTGGGCCCTCTGGGCTTGGACAATTTGAAAATAATGGGCCAACAAATAATTGTGTTCAGTTTGGGCCTACATCTGCTTCTTTGGTTTCTTGGCGAACTAAATCGCGAGCCCGTGTCTACTTGGGCTCTAACCTGTGTATTAGCATTCCTCAGGTGGGTGATTTAAATGCCTCTGATTGCTCTGATTCATTCGGCTCCTATGTTAACACCGCTCAATTTGGTCCGAATGGCGGTGGCACGGATTCGTATATACCCATGCTGTAACGACCCGAAATTCGTGGGCACCAGAAAAAAAAAAATGTGTTATCGGGCCTCCGTCTTAGTAAATCGAGTTAGTAAATAATCATTAGGAGTAATTATGAGTCTAGTAGTGTGCTTAATTAGATTTTTATTTAGTGAATTTAGCTTAATTGAGAGTAATTAGGAAAAAGGATCAAATTGAATAAGGAGTAAAAGTCTAATTGTAGATTAAAAGAAAATAAAAAGGACCAAAATGGCAATTATGCCATTTAGCATAAGTTGAGGTGGCATAAGCTTAAAAAATCTGAGATTTTATGTGTTAAAATATATTATTAATATTATTAAATAATTATATTAATATAATATTATATTATATAATAAAGTAAATAGTAAATGAAATAATAAAAAAGAAACAAAGAAGAAACAGAAAAAAACAGAGCATACTGAAACAAGCAGGAAAGAAAGAAGAAAAAGAAGGAAAAGGAAAAACTAAAGATTCAAGGTTTTAAACTTTAAAAGCTAAAAAGGAACTCGAGGCATCAACCCATAAAGGAAAGGAGAAGGTTACCGAGGAATAATCAAGCAAATTCGGGTTTGTATTACTATAATTCAAGCTATTTATTTATTCATTAAATATTAGATTAATTTATGGATATGGTAAGTAAATTATAAGGTAAGTGTTTTTATTGAAATTGAATTGTATCTGGATTGATATGGAAAAGTGTAATTAATATTGAAATTGAATTTATTATGAAAATGAAAATGAAATTGAGAACTGAAATACCCTATTAACTAGTCGGGCTGAGTCGGATATAATTGGCATGCCATAGGACATGGAAGAGTACGGATTTTGCTTGGCCATCGATCGAGCACTTACGCGCGACTCATCATTCTTTATCGTTATCATTGCATCGATTCGACACTTTGTGTGTCATAATCGTTATCGTTATCATAGCCGTTCTGAGTTCAACACTTTGTGTGTTGAATATCGATATTGTTATCATTATCGATTCGACACTTTTGTGTGTCGATATCGTTATCGTTAAGGCACATTGTGCCGCATCTTTGGAGTGTTGGGTTGGAATCCGTGTATCCGTTAAGGTCCGAGTGCATTAATAGGGTAAATAAAGAAAAGGTTAAATTGAATAAAATGAAATGGTTGAGCCATTGGAAGAAATGCGAAAATAGAACATGAACTGAAAAATGTGATTGAAATATGAGCATGAGAAAAGAAAGTATGAACCATTGGTTCAAGAAATGGATAATGGCTCAACATGATTGTGTATTATTTCAATTGTTAAATAGCTAAATTTGAATTGTATGAATATATTGAGAATGATAAACTTATGTTTGAATTGGGTTAGTTAAATTAAAGTTATATGATTTAATGATATGATTATTATGTTTATAATTTGAATTATGGTAATACCACTCGAGTATATGTATACTCAAATGCACGGTTGCTTAGTGCGCAGTTGTAGAAGTCAAATCATCGAACCAAACATCCGAAGCCGGACCGACTTCAAACAAACCTTTGGTGATGTATATTTCCTTTTATAATGTGGCATGTACGTAGGTTGTGTATAAATGTTATTATGTTTGAATGTAAATGGTTAAAAATGTTAGTATTACAAGCTTAAGAATTATAATGAAAGGAGTATATTTATTTTAATCTAACTAATATTTTGATAAATTTAAGTTGATATTATATTGATTGAGTTTGATTAGAAGGTATTTAGAATAGAAAATGAATTTATCAAATGAATTGGTTAATTATTGAAATGAATACGATTTATTTTACTGGGGTTTTATATATTAATAAGCGTAAATGTCAAGAAATTTATATTAAACAAAATTTATATTTGCAAATTGTCCGATATGTCCGGTAATGCTTCGTAACCTGTTCCGCGATGGTTGGGTTAGGGGTGTTACATTTATTGGTATCGAGCTATCGAGTTTAGTCGATTCTCGGGCTAAATCGGGCTCGAAAGTGAGTCTAGAAGTACATGCCACTATTGAGTCGAAGTGAGTCGGGTTTTTGGATCTTTGATATATATTTATTTGATTTTGTTTTATAGATAAAATGTCGAGACGAAAGAATGTATGATGTTGAAGCAGAAATGCATCTGGAAATCGAGAAATTGAAGAAATCGAATCATTACACCATCAGTAAATCCGTTAAATAACCAACCTCTAATGTAAGAAGAGAAAGAGATAACTCACAATGTTAAGAGCTATAGCCGATGCATTGCAACATGTAACGGAAATGCACTAGCATTACATCGGTACCTACGGTTAGGACGGGCCCCGATTAAAGAGTTAAGAAAATATGGTGCCACGGAGTTTCGGGACTAAGAGGTCTTGATCCGTCTATTGCGAGAATTGGATAGAATCAACAAAAAGAGTTTTGCAACAATTAGATTGCACCCCCCGAGAGAATCTGATATGTGCTGTATCATTGTTACAAGGGGAAGCATATCTCTGGTGGGAATCTGTTGTTAGACATTTACCGGATGATCAGGTAACCTGGGATTTGTTTCAAAAAGAATTTCAAAAGAAGTATATTGGGGAAATGTATATTGAAGAGAAAAAGCAAGAGTTTTTAATGTTGAAACAGGGTAATATGTCAGTATTGGATTATGATCGAGAGTTTACTAGATTGAGCGGTATGCTTTGTAATATATTCCAACAGAGGTGATAGTTGTAAAGCGGTTTTTACGGGATTAAGAGATGAAATAAAACTACAATTAGTGTGTCGGTAATTATCGAATTTGTTGATTTTTGATCGAACGGGCCAAAATGATAGAGCAAGTCTTGGGACTTGATAAAAAGTCGAAAGCTTGATTGGATTGACCAGAAACGAGGAGGAGCAACTAGTTCAAATCCACTACCAAAAGATCTAGAGAATTCGAGAGGTGGTTGGAGATCAAGCTTTTCGATCCGATAGAGGTGACGGAAACAGAGGAAAAGCAGATTACTATTTCCACCGGTAGTGTAAAAGCTCCACCCGGGAAAATGAATATCCCGAATGTAACTATTGTGGAAAAAGACATTTTGGTGAATCTTTGGAAGAAAATTGGAGGATGTTTTCGTTGTGGCTCTCTTGAACACTTTATTAAAGATTGTTCAAAACTCGAGTAGTACACCTACCACATCTCGAGAGATCAAAGATCGATCGCTGCAGAGGTAGAGGAATGTCTAGAGGAGGTTTTGTTTCGAGGAGAGGAGGAGCTAGTAGAGGCGGTGATATAGCTACACAACAGTGATCGAGGCTAGAGCAGCACCCAGAGCATACGTAGTTCGGACCCGTGAAGAAGGCAATGCTCACGATGTGGTGACAGTATATTTTTATTGTATTACGAGCCTATTTATGCTTTAATTGACCGGGTTCATCACATTCATATATTAATTTAAAATTAGTTGAATCGGGAAGTTAGAATCAAATGTCTAGAGTTTTTCATAGAGGTGTCTAGCCCTTTGGGACAAAAAGTGTTAGTAGAGAGTATGCCTGAGGTGCCCGTTAATAATACATGATAAAATGTTTCGTGGATTTCTTGATCATGCCTTTTGGCGATTTTGATATCATTTTGGGTATGGATTGGTTATCCGAACATGGGGTAGTTTTGGATTGCTATAAAAGAGTTTAGTATTAGTAGGCAGAAAATGGGGACAGAATTGAAGTGAATGGCATCCGTACGGTGGTTCGACACGTATCATTTCAGCTACTAAAGCTAACAAGTTATTACAAAGCAGGTTGTTCAAAGCGTATTTGGCATATGTTATTAATTTCGATTGGTGGGAAGCCAATGCGCTAGATAGATAGGATCAGTATGCGAGTTTCCGGATGTATTTCGGAAGAACTACCGGGTTTACCACCGATAGAGAGGTTGAATTTGCTATTGAGGTGTATCCAGTACAGCACCAATTTCTATACCTCCGCATCGAATGTCGCCATCGAATTGAAAGAGTTGAAGGTGCGATTCTGAGGATTTATTAGATCGAGGTTTATCCGACCGAGTATTTCACCTTAGGGAGCTCCAGTATTGTTTGTTAAAAGAAAGATGGTTCTATGCGGTTGTGCATTGATTATCGATTGATTGAACAAAGTGACAATCAAGAACCGGTATCCTTTGCCTCGTATAGGACGACTTGTTTGATCACCAAGGGAGCTTCAAGTATTTTCTAAAATTGATTTGAGATCCGGTATTATCGGTGAAGGTGAAGGAAAGTGATGTGCCTAAAGACGCGCTTCCGTACTCGTTATGGCCATTATGAATTTTTGGTAATGCCGTTTGGATTGACCAATGCTCCACCGCTTTTATGGATTTGATGAATCGCATTTTCCAGCCGTATCTAGATCGTTTGTGGTGGTTTTTATTGATGATATATTGGTATATTCAAAAGCAGAGGCGAACATGATCAAAGCATCTTCGAAAGGTTTTACTGATTCTGCGGGAAAAACAGGTTGTATGGGAAATTAAGTAAATGTGAATTTCAGGTTGTCCAAGTGGTATTTTTAGGACATGTGGTATCTGCTGATGGGATTAGAGTTGACCAGAAGAAGATCGAAGCAATTGTTCGATGGAAAGCGCCAAAGAATGTGAATGCGAAGTACGTAGTTTTTCGGTTTTTACTGGATATTATCGAAGATTTGTAAATGGATTCTCGAAAATAGCAATACCGATGACTAAACTACTACGAGAAGAATGTTCCTTTATCCGGGATGATCGGTTGCGAATAGTTTTGAGACTTTGAAGCAAATGTTGACAGAGGCACGGGATTAACATTACATTGCAGTCGGGAAAAGATTTTATTGTGTCTGAGTGATGCTTCTTTGAGTGGTTTGGGTTGTGTATTGATGCAAAATGGAAAGGTTATTGCATATGCATCTAGACAGATTGAAGCCGCATGAACGTAATTACCCGACACATGACTTGGAGCTAATTTGCAGTAATTTTTGCTTTAAAGATTTGGAGACATTATCTTTATGGCGAGAAATGTTACATTTACACAGATCATAAAGTCTCAAATATCTGCTTGTCAGAAAGATTTAAATTTAAGGCAAAGACGGTGGATCGAGCTTCTAAAAGATTATGATTGTGTTATAGATTATCATCCAGGAAAAGCAAATGTGGTAGCTGATGCATTGAGCAGGAAAGCTGCGATTGAATTACGAGCAATGTTTGCTCGGCTTAGTGTTAATGATGATGGAAGCTTGTTAATTGAGTTAAAGGTTAAGCCAATGATGTTAGAGCAGATTAAAGCAATTTCGGATGGAAGATGTCAAATTATTAAAGAAAAGAGAAATGGTTCGTAATGGTACAATCGAAAATTTTAGTATTGATGAACATAATTGTTTGAGGTTTCAAAATCGGATTTGTGTTCCAACTACTTCGAATTAAAGAAGATGATTCTTCAAGAAGCACACGATGGTACTTTTTTTGCGTTGCATCCGGTGGAACAAAAATGTATCGTAATTTAAGGGAGCACTATTGGTGGCGGGAATGAAGAAAGATATAGTTGAATATGTCGGTAAATGTTTGACTTGCCAACGAGTAAAGGCAGAACATCAGTGCAAAGTGGTGGTTACTCGATCCATTAGTATTCCGAATGGAAATGGGATAGTATTACTATGGATTTTGTTACGGGGTTGCCAGCGTCAGAGAGCAAAAAGAATGCCATTTGGGTGATAGTTGATCGACTTACTAAGTCTCGCTCATTTCATAGCAATCGGGGTGATTGGTCTTTCTGAAGCTTTTTCAAGTATATATCCAGAAATTGTGAGATCGCATGGCATTCCAAAGATCTATAATTTCCGATCGAGATCCACGATTTACATCGAGATTTTGGAAGCGATTACATGATTCTTTGGGTACTCGGCTTAATTTTAGTATCGCATTTCATCCACAAACCGACGGACAATCGAACGGGTAATTCAAATTTTAGAAGACATGCTTGGGCTTGCATTATTGACTTTGAATCGGGTTGGAAACGATACTTGCCATTAGCTGAATTTGTTTATAATAATAGTTATCAATCTAGTATTCAAATGGCTCCATATGAAGCATTATATGGTCGAAGATGTCGATCACCGGTATGTTGGATAGAGTTGAATGAGAAAAAGATTGTTGGACCGGAATTAATTCAGAGACGTGAAGAAGTAGTTAAAAGATCAAAGACAAAGTTGAAAGTAGCTTTTGACGACATAAAAAGTCTTATGCAGATCTAAAGCGACGCAGATATAGAGTATTCTGTGGGTGATAAAGTGTTTTTAAAAGTATCACCTTGGAAGAAAATTTTGAGATTTGGTCGCAAGGAAAATTAAGTCCTCGTTACATTGGGCCATATGAAGTAATTGAAAGAATCGGACCGGTTGCCTATCGATTAGCTTTACCTCCGGAATTACAGAAAATTCATAATGTTTTTCATGTTTCCATGCTACGAAGGTATCGATCGGATCCATCTCATATTATTTCTATCAAGACATTGAGATTAGACCGGATTTGTCATATGAAGAAGAACAGGTTCAAATACTAGCTCGAGAAGTGAAAGAATTAAGAAACAAACGAGTCCCTTTGGTAAAAGTATTGTGGAGAAGCCATAATGTAGAAGAAGCAACTTGGGAACTGAAGAAACTATGAGAGCAAAGTATCCTCACCTATTCTCGGAGTAAATTTCGAGGACGAAATTTATTAAGGGGGAGAAATGTAACGACCAAATTCGTGGGCACGTAAAAAAAAAAATGTGTTATCTGCCTCCGTCTTAGTAAATCGAGTTAGTAAATAATCATTAGGAGTAATTATGATGAGTCTAGTAGTGTGCTTAATTAGATTTTTATTTAGTGAATTTAGCTTAATTGAGAGTAATTAGGAAAAAGGATCAAATTGAATAAGGAGTAAAAGTCTAATTGTAGATTAAAAGAAAATAAAAGGACCAAAATGGCAATTATGCCATTTAGCATAAGTTGAGGCGGCATAAGCTTAAAAAAATCTGAGATTTTATGTGTTAAAATATATTATTAATATTATTAAATAATTATATTAATATAATATTATATTATATAATAAAGTAAATAGTAAATGAAATAATAAAAAAGAAACAAAGAAGAACAGAAAAGAACAGAGAGCATACGAAACAAGCAGGAAAGAAAGAAGAAAAAGAAGGAAAAAGGAAAAACTAAAGATTCAAGGTTTTAAACTTTAAAAGCTAAAAAGGAACTCGAGGCATCAACCCATAAAGGAAAGGAGAAGGTTACCGAGGAATAATCAAGCAAATTCGGGTTTGTATTACTATAATTCAAGCTATTTATTTATTCATTAAATATTAGATTAATTTATGGATATGGTAAGTAAATTATAAGGTAAGTGTTTTTATTGAAATTGAATTGTATCTGGATTGATATGGAAAAGTGTAATTAATATTGAAATTGAATTTATTATGAAAATGAAAATGAAATTGAGAACTGAAATACCCTATTAACTAGTCCTTAATTTGAGTCGGATATAATTGGCATGCCATAGGACATGGAAGAGCACGGGATTTTTGCCGCTGCATCGATCAGCACTTACGTGCGACTCATCGCTTATCGTTATCAGCATCGATTCGACACTTTTGTGTGTCGATCATCGTTTCATTATATCATACTGAGTTCAAAGACTTTGTGTGTTGAATATCGATATTGTTATCAGCATCGATTCGACACTTTGTGTGTCGATATCGTTATCAAGTTAAGGCACATTGTGCCGCGTCTTGGAGTGTTGGGTTGGAACTGTGTATCCGTTAAGGTCCGAGTCTATTAATAGGGGTAAATAAAGAAAAGGTTAAATTGAATAAAATGAAATGGTTGAGCCATTGGAAGAAATGCGAAAATAGAACATGACTGAAAAATGTGATTGAAATATGAGCATGAGAAAAGAAAGTATGAACCATTGGTTCAAGAAATGGATAATGGCTCAACATGATTGTGTATTATTTCAATTGTTAAATAGCTAAATTTGAATTGTATGAATATATTGAGAATGATAAACTTATGTTTGAATTGGGTTAGTTAAATTAAAGTTATATGATTTAATGATATGATTATTATGTTTATAATTTGAATTATGGTAATACCAATCGAGTATATGTATACTCAGCGTATGACGGTTCTTAGCGTGCGCGCAGTTGTAGAAGTCAACATCGAACCAAACATCCAAGCCGGACCGACTTCAAACAAACCTTTGGTGATGTATATTTCCTTTTATAATGTGGCATGTACGTAGGTTGTGTATAAATGTTATTATGTTTGAATGTAAATGGTTAAAAATGTTAGTATTACAAGCTTAAGAATTATAATGAAAGGAGTATATTTATTTTAATCTAACTAATATTTTGATAAATTTAAGTTGATATTATATTGATTGAGTTTGATTAGAAGGTATTTAGAATAGAAAATGAATTTATCAAATGAATTGGTTAATTATTGAAATGAATACGATTTATTTTACAGGGGGTTTTATATATTAATAAGCAGAAATGCTGCCGAAATTTATATTAAACAAAATTTATATTTGCAAATTGTCTGATATGTCCGGTAATGCTTCGTAACCCTGTTCCGGCGATGGTTCGGGGTTAGGGGTGTTACACATGCCAGTTGGCACTGCATCGTGGTATCCTGATTCGGGCGCAAGCAATCATGTCTATCGTGATGCATCGACACTGCAAGACACCACTCCGTATTTTTGTATGTCTTCTCTCCTGATGGGTGACGGGACTCTCACCCCGATCTCTTCAGTTAGTAATGGTGTTTTACCTACAGGGTCTAAATTGCTTCGATTATCTGATGTCTTATGTGTGTCGCGAATTCAGAAAAATTTGCTATCTATATCACAATTTGCTAACAGTAATGATGTGTTTTTTGAGTTTCACCCAACGTACTATATTGTTAAGGACATCAAGACCCGGGAACCACTGCTGAAGGGCCATATTCGTAACGGACTATACCAGTTTTCTCTTCCAGTCCTGTCCAATCAGTCGGTAGAAGCTACAGTTGCTACTTCTAATACACTCCAAAATAAATCTGCTGATTGTAATGTTTTGTCTTTGTGGCATAACTGTCTTGGTCATCCATCTACTACTGTTGTTAAAAGTATTTTAGATAAGTGTAAAATATCTGTGCGAAATAATTCTTGCCTTGATAGTATATGTACTGCCTGTGAAAAAGGAAAGGCTCATAAATTGCCATTTCCTCACTCCACTACTAAATATAGTAATCCGTTTGATTTGGTTGTTTCTGATCTTCGGGGCCCTGCATCTGTTGCCTGTGGAAGTCACTGTATTATATTTCATTTGTTGATATGTGTACTCATTTTACGTGGGTTTATCTTCTTCATCAGAAGTCTCAAGCTGTGTACTGCTTTGTTCAATTTCAACGACTAGTTTGGGAAGAATATTAAACAGTTCCAGAGTGATTAGGGTGGAGAGTATCGGGCATTTTCGTCTGTCTTGGCCTCACAAGGAATCATTCATCGCCTGACTTGTCCACATACTTCTGAACAAAATGGAGTAGCGGAACGCAAACATCGTCATATTGTTGACAAGTGCATCACCCTTTTAGCTCAAGCAAGCTTATCTATGGAATACTGGGGTTATACATTCTGTTGTGCAGTACATCTCATCAATCGGCTTCCTAGTCCAGTCCTGAGAGGACAGACTCCGTTCGAGGCCCTTTATGGATGTGGACCTACTTACTATCATTTGCGGGTATTTGGGTGCTGTTGCTACCCTTACTTACGCTCGTTTATGGCACATAAGTTGGATTTTCGATCTCAACCGTCTACTTTCTTTGGATATAGTGCTCAACACAAAGGGTATCTGTGTCTTCTGCCAAGTGGCAAGGTAGTTGTTTCACAAAATGTGGTATTTTATGAGACTAAGTTTTTGTCATCCGAGCCAGCTCCGACAAGGTGTCTGTCGGTACAAAGTTAGCCTATCTCCACATTCGTTCCTATTGTTTGAAATAGTGTCTCTAGTTCTTCTGAGTCTTCTGTTGCTCGACCATCTCCGTCGTGTTCACAATAAGTTACTTGCTCGTTTTCATCTTTCCCTGTCGCTGCTCAACCTGAGCTCAGCTCTGACCACGAGACTCTTAGTTTTCCCCTGTCTGATTCTAGTATTGGTATTCAATGCGATGATGGTGCTGTCTTTTCTTCTGATAATCAAGCGTCGTTTCTACCTGTAACTAATAATCACCCAATGGTGACCAATGTGAAGGCCGCAAAACTATGTCACTTGAAACTGTAAAACCTTCTACAATTGAGGAAACCTTATCATCCTTAGAGTGGTGCGCTGCAGCTCAGGCAGAGTATGATGCTCTTATCCGTAATTCTACCTGGGAGCTTGTCTCGCGACCACCAGATCGCAATGTTATTAGGTGCAAGTGACTCTTCAAGATTAAGAGGAATTCAGATGGTACTGTTGCCTGCCGAAAGGCTCGACTTACTGCGAAAGGCTCGACTTGCTGCGAAAGGCTGTTCTCAAGTTCCTGTATGTGATTTCAAAGAAACATTTAGTCCTGTCGTAAAACCTGCTACTATTCGGGTTATTCTGTCCATTGCTGTCTCTAGAGGGTGGCAGTTAAGGCAAGTCGATGTCAATAATGCATTTTTAAATGGCGATCTGGATACTGAGGTCTTCATGTATCAGCCTTCAGGGTATGAACAGTATGGTTCCGATGGACAACCTATTGTGTGCTGTTTGAAGAAAGCTCTGTATGGTATACGGCAAGCACCTCGTGCCTGGTTTGAAAAACTGAAACAATTTCTTGTCTCAATGAGGTTTGTTGTTTCCAAGTCTGTTTCATCTTTATTTGTGCGGATGGTGGCTGGGTCAACTCTTTATGTTCTTGTGTACATTGATGATATCATAATCTCTGGCGACATGTTTACCTCTATAGAGTGGTTTGTTCAGTTGCTGAACAGTGAGTTGTCGCTTAAGGATATGGGTGATTTGCACTATTTTCTTGGGATCGAGGTCACTCGCTCATCCATCTGCCTCCATCTCTGTTAGCGAAAGTATATCCGAGACATTTTTGGTCGGTGCTCGATGATCACGGCAAAGAGTGTTCATACCCCGATGGTCAGCTTATCTACCATATCCAAAGCTGATGATGAACCTTTGGATGATCCAACTGAGTATAGGAGTCTTGCTGGTGCTCTTCAGTATATTGTTCTGACTAGACCTGACATTGCTTATGCAGTAAATAGAATTTGTCAGTTCATGCATAGCCCTACAACTACTAATATGATGGCACTTAAACGTATATTACGGTATCTATGTGGAACCCTTGATTCGGGATAGTTTTTCGTCTGTCTGCCCGGTTGTCCTTGGTTGGATATGCCGATTCCAACTGGATGCTTGATTTTGACGATCGACGGTCAACTTCAGGCTACTGTGTATACTTTGGGCAAACACTTGTCTCATGGGGTTCTAAAAAGTAGCAAGTAGTTTCACGGTCTACGGCTGAAGCAGAGTATAGGAGTCTTGCTATTGCTACGAGTGAGATGACTTGGTTGATTTCATTACTTCATGAGTTACGGGTTACATCTGTTGATACTCCAACTATCTGGTGCGATAGTTCCAGTGCTGTCGTGGTTGCGGCCAATCCTGTCTTACACTCAAAGTTTAAGCATGTAGAACTCGATTTGTTTTTTGTCCATGAGAAAGTTACGGATGGGTCCTTCTGGTAGGTGAGGTTCCTGCCTGTGACCAAGTAGCTGATGTACTTACCAAACCCTTGTCAGTAACGTATTTTACGCGGTTTCAAAATCTTCTTCGTGTGTCACCGGTCAAGAAGATGGGTGCATGATAGAGTTATCATATACTTGCTAATACTTATGGTTAGATAGTTAGCCAGGAACTGTTAATTACAGCTAGCAAATTGTTAATCTGTTAGGAGGTTTGTTAAGAGAGGTTAGTAATAGGCCTCTATAAATACTATGTGTAAATTGAAAGAAGACAAGTTTTGATGAAAGATCAATTTGTTTTCAAAGTTTCAGTATACTGTTTAGCAATACATAAAATTCAAAGCTTACATTTAAGCTTACCTTCTAGCAGTTATTAATAATAAATAGATATCATGATGGATTATTTTTTTGGAGTTGTATATGATGACTCAAAGTCCATGCATTTCTACGTGCAATATGCTTGTGAAATGTTGTATGACATGTACTTTGTACAACTCATGAACCAATATGGCAATATCCAATTTTTTGCTTTTTTTTCATTAATTAATTTCCTACTAACCTATAAATTAGGAGCAAATACTAATAATTATTATGTTAATAAGTATATATGTGAAATATAAATTTAAAAGAAAACGATTTATTAATATTTTTAAATAAGAATAAAAATCAGTGTAGGAGAAATGAGGCTACAGGATGATAATTAATTTAGTCTTAAGATAAAATATTATTTGTTTAATAAAAATTTGTGTTTACTTTTTATTTTTTAAAATATCATATATTTAATGCAATATCAAGCTTATTCATGATAAACACAAACATTTGATAAGATTTAATTATATATACTTTTCCCCTTTTTATCTTTAATAAAATGTATTACTATTATAATAACATGACTGTTTTTTTATGTTCTTGGTGTGATTTTTTTACTCGCAATTTTAGAATAATTGAAATTCAAAAGCTTTTTCCGTCCCTATAAATATCAAAAAATCAATGGAAAAAAAGGTTAAAAGATGATATTATTGGGTGGAATATCCACAAGTATCAAACATAAAGAATAAAAACAGGGGAAATATCAAATAGAAATGTATTTTTTTTATGTAAAATAGAAAAATAATTATGTGAAACAAAAATGTTAATCTTTTTAATATCAATAGTTAAGCGATACAAATTTAATCATATATATTATTTTTTTTAAAAAAAATCACCCACATAATGAGTGTGAGTTGTAATATAATCTAATTTATGGAAAAATGTAAATTATTTTTGAAGTACATTATTATTTTTTGTTAAAAAAAGACAATTAGTTAAAATAAAATGGAATTGTTGTTATAAATTAACTATTAACGGGTTATTTTCTCAAAACTTTAAAGAAGAAAATTTATCTTGTAAAAATATTAATTGCTTAATGAATCCTTGCCCTATTGGTTATGGCCGTTTATGTTATAATCTATGTCGTGGGTTTAAATTGTTATTTGCGGGGTAATGATTTATTCTTAATAAAGGCGTGTGAGTTGTAAAAATAAAATCTAACTTAATTAACTTTTCTTTCAGTTAAGGTGGCTTAATCTTTAATTAATGGAGAATATCTTTTAATATTTGCTATTTTTGATACAATGCTTAGTACTACTTATAGCTCTTCCTCAACCCTTAAATAGAAGATGATGCGCTTCAGCACATTCGAACCTACGACCTCTTACACTGGTAATAATATCGATGTCAATTGAGTTAAGACTCAATCGACTCTCTTAAGAAAGTTTTAGTAAAAATTAAAATGATGATCAAATACATTTAATACATAATGATGATTAATGGACATTATTGTCAATATAGGAAGACGTGATTTTGAGTGCGCGCATTATCCTCCTATTTATGGATTGGGAAGGAGATATGGGTAGTTTTAGACATTACATAAAAAATATATATATAATTAAAACTTATAATGAGATTGTTCAAAAAAATATTAAATATTAAACCTAATTTTATTTTTAATAAGATAACTTATCAAACACACAATTTTAATTAAACTTGTGGGCTTAAATTTTGTAGCATTTTGATTTCCTTATATAAAAGAATCCAACAAGTAGAACTTTAATGTTATAGATTTAATCCCTTCAATTCAATGTAGAAAGTTATCCCATATATAGTTAATGGCAAAAGTGGGTTAAGATTGTGCTCTATAAAATATAAAAAAAATAAAAATAATAATATATAAATAAATCCAACACTTGTCACAATTTTTAACTATGACTCTAGAGTTTAAAAACTCTACAAGTCGAATATCAAATAATTACTCGTAGTTTAATGTTGTAGATTTAATTCAAGAACCATATTGTCAAACTCAACTTAAATATTAGCATGAGAAAATTTTTGATTATTTTTATTTTTTGTATTTTATAATTCAAAATAATGAATTGATTTAATTTATTATTTATTATTTTTTTACCAAGTCCTACCATTATCAAATTAAAAACTAATTACAAAAAATACAAGAAAAGAAGATTAAAACGCGTGGCTGAAGGGGGCACAAATGGTGACATGGGGGAGGGGGCAGAAGATTTACGTTCTAGCAAAATGTGATTATGTTGCCATGATGATGCCACAACTATTAGGCCATAGCTAGCTCCAAACCACATGTTAGTAGATAATGAGCTTCACTTTTTCATATCCTGCGAAAGCAGCAATATGATTTAAATTTTTTCTTTTTAGATTCTAATGTGTAGCCCACCACCCTGCCCCAAAGATGATTTTACTAACATCAAAGGCCATTGATGATATGCAGAGGAGAATCTGCTGATTTGTCACCTTAGGAGGCTGGACCGCGCACCGCCACCTATGCTTGGCACTTGGGCTAGCACAAGGCAGCACAAACTTTCGTCTTTATTCCACACTCTTCGCGTGGTAGCCTTGTGGCAGAAAGAGGCTATTCACCACCTCTACCAACACCACCATCTATATAAGCACTTATGGCATCCTTTCGAACCCAACTCAAGTTTCAGATTGAATTTTAGTATAATTCAACCACAAGCACAAGCCACCATTAGACCCATTTTTAAACGACAGTTCCTCCTTTGTTACAGTACAGAAGTAGAAGGAAAATGTCAGCTTTATCCAAGGTTGTTGCTTCATGGTGCAAGAAGCATGGAGATGGAGACGATGATGACAATGATTTTGACTATGCTCCCGCAGCATGCATGGAAGGCGATGGCGACGATGATGATGGAGACTATGACTATGCTCCAGCAGCTTCTCTCGAGGGTGATGATGATGATGATGGCAGCTATGATTATGCTCCAGCTGCATGAGTGAATATAAATAGTTAGTCCTTATGCTATTTGCTCTTAACAGCATCAAACCCTAATCATGGGGTTTCTAACCCAAAACTTTTTGAAATTCTATTATGGAGTAAGTTCTATGAGCGGCCTCCGATTGTGCAAATTTAAAGCACCTTATGATTGTGGGATTTTAAGGATTATTTTAAATGATATTCATGGAAAACATGGGATTATTTTAAATAATTTATGAATGTTATATTGTATACGTTTAAAGATGATGATGATGATAGATGGCCATCATCACTATATTATTAACTACTCAACTAGCACTTTGTTCAGGTTATCGTGGAAGAAATTAAATAATATTATCTCAGTTTTGTACTTAAGCATAATCCAATTTTTTTAAAAGAATGTTTTATTGTCTGTTGGTGTCTCGGTAAATATCAGTCAAGCAAGTCAATGTAGAGCTAATTAATTACTGTTTCGTTAGGCCAAAAGGTCCAATCCAATGCTATTACTTTACATTAAAACCGAAAAATAATAATCAAAAGTGCTCGTGTTCAACTCATATCTAAATACGGGTATGAGAATATTGTTAATTTGTAATGATATACCAAAACACCTGAAAATGGAGCTTAAAAATCTCTTAACACACGGTGAGTTTGAAGGACTACGGCATAATATTACTAAACAAACAACAGGATTATTTATCTTCAACTACATGTTAGCAGAAAAAGATACCTGCTAGGAAAGGCCATAATTGTTTAGGAGATCCATGAATATCAGCAATTCAATGAATATATGCCATGAACTATTATGAAATTAGGAAAAGAAAATTCTTAACAAAAATCTGATTTCAATGTAGGTTCCCCTGTTAATAAACATTAGTTTACAGATTTCAGTCAAAAACTCAACATACTAGGGGATGGAACATGCCAGTTTTCCATTTTTCTCCATCTAATATAAACTAAATGAGAGGGAGAAATTGACAACTTCAAATTAAGAATACGGACACGATGTTATTGTCTCTACAGAGTGGAATCATTTGCTTCAAATTTTACCAGCCGTTGAGCCATTCGTACTCCCATCTCAACATTCCCATTGGTCCTGCAAGCACTAAGCAAGGAACCATGAAGGGGCACAATGGTTTCATTATCTATGCTTTGGCAAATCTTGTGCTTATGTCTATTTTGAGTGGATACATTAATTTGACATTCATCTGAAAACGTTGAGAAAAATAGGCCACTACTGTTTGACTTTAGCTAGTTCCAAATCACATTTTAGAAGATAATGAGCCTCACTTTTCATATCCTGCCGTATGATTTTTTCGGTTTGTATTGTCACTGTCTAGGCCACCACCATGTCCTAAAGGATCTTACACTTGGCCCTACGCATACACCCATAGATGACTTTACTAAACATCAATGGCCATTTATAAGATGCAGAGGACAATTTGCTGAGTTGCCAGATACTCAATAGTTAAATTAATATGTTAGAACATTTAGCTGTGAAGTCTCATTATTGTTGTCTTGATGGTTACTCAGGGTTTTTCCATATTCCAGTGGCACCAGAGGATCAAGAGAAGACGATATTTACGTGTCCATTTGGCACATTCACTTACAGACAGATGTCGTTCGGACTTTGCAACGCACCAGCCACGTTTCAAAGGTTCATGGTAAGTATATTTTCTGACTATGTCGAGAAAATAATTGAGGTGTTCATGGATGACTTTACTGTGCATGGTGAGTCTTTTGAGGTATGTTTATCAAATCTTGCAAAAATCTTGAAAAGATGCTTAAAATTTAATCTCGTTCTAAATTATGAGAAATGCCATTTTATGGTAGATAAAGGATTAGTTCTAGGTCATATTATTTCTGCTGAGGGAATTTATGTTGATAAAGCAAAAATCGATATCATTAACTCACTGCTATACCCCACAACTGTGAGGAAGATTCGTTCTTTCCTTGGTCATGCAGGTTTCTACAGGAGGTTCATTAAAGACTTTTCAAAAATTGCACAACCACTTTGCAATCTCCTACAGAATGACAAGGAGTTCGAGTTTGACCAATCATGTAGAAATGCGTTTGACACGCTCAAACATAAGCTCGTTTCGGCACCTATCGTTCAACCACCAAATTGGAATTATCCTTTCGAGATAATGTGCGACGCAAGTGACCATAGCGTAGGAGCAGTCCTTGGGCAAAGAATCGAGAAAGAACCACATGTCATCTCCTATGCGTCTAAGATTTTGGATGCTGCCCAAAGCAATTACTCGACTACTGAAAAAAAGTTTCTAGCTATAGTTTTTGCTTTGGAAAATTTTCGTTCATACTTATTAGGGACTAAGATTATCGTTTTCTCTTATCATGCAACTCTTAAATACCTGATCCGAAAAAAGGAAGCAAAACCAAGGCTTATAAGGTGGAATATTACTTTTGCAGGAGTTCGATCTCAAAATAAAGGATAAAAAAGGACGTGAAAATTTGGTAGCTGACCATCTAAGCTGAAAACCTCCATCGAAGGATGCCACACCACTTAAAGACGATTTTCCGGACGAAAGTCTGCTTGCTACTCAAATAGTTTTTCCTTGGTATGCAGATATGGTGAATTACCTTGCCACAGGTATAGTCTCTTCTAACTTATTGCATTCTGAAAAAGATAAGATCAAACGCGAATCGCAATGCTACATTTAGGATGACCCCCACCTTTGGAAATACGTTTCGATCAGGTAATTCAACGATGCGTTACAGAAACTGAGGTAAAATCAATTCTATCTTTTTGTCATTCTTATGCATGTGGTGGGCATTTTGGCCCTAAACGAATTGCACATAAAGTGCTTGAATGTGGACTCTATTGGCTACATATTTTTCGAGATGTGTATTTGTTCTGTAAAACATGCGAAAAGTGTCAAAAGGTAGGAAACTTAAGCCGAAAAATGAAATGCCTCTGACCCCTAAACATGTTTGTGAAATATTTGATATATGAGGCGTAGATTTTATGGGACCTTTTATCTCGTCATACGGTAACATGTATATTCTACTTGCAGTTGACTATGCGTCGAAGTGGGTGGAAGCAAAAGCCACTCGTCATGCTGATGCAAAAACAGTAGTCGATTTTCTAAACAGTTATATTTTTTCCTGGCTTGGCACACCGCGAGCATTGATCAGCGATCGTGAAACGAATTTTTGCAATAAGGTAATCGACACACTTTTGAAAAAATACAGGGTAGTGCAACGAGTCGTTACGGCTTATCACCCTCAATCAAACGGTCAAGCGAAAGTGTCGAATCAAGAAATCAAGTTGATTTTAGAGAAGACCGTCAAGCCGAGTAGAAAAGATTAGAGTTTGCCACTAAACAATGCCCTGTGGGCGTACCATACGGCTTATAAAGGACCAATAGGTATGTCTCCTTATAGACTAATTTTCGGTAAACCATGTCATCTACCTGTTGAACTAGAACATAAAGCATTTTGGGCGGTCAAACAATGCAACATGGAGTTGCAAGTTGCAAGTAAGCATCGCAGGTTACATATTTAGGAACTTGAGAAAATTTGACAAGAAGCGTATGAGAATGCCCAAATTTATAAGGATAAGGTCAAAGCATATCATGACCAAAAGATAACCCGTAAACAATTTATGGTAGGGCAAAAAGTATTACTTTATGACCTTACATTAAGAATTTTTGTAGGTAAACTTCAAACTAAGTGGTTAGGGCCTTTCGTTGTTACTCACGTATTTCCACATGGTGCAATCGAGGTTAAAAGCGAAGAATCAGGAAAAAATTTTAAGGTCAACGAATAGCGATTAAAGCCTTTTTACGAGAATTTTCAAGTCCACATGGTTGAAGAGTTAGTCCTCGAAGAGTCGGATAAATAAATTCCCAGGTCATCGAGCTAACGACGTTAAACAAAAGCGCTTTTTGGGAGGCAACCTAAATTTATTTTCATTTATTTAATTTTGAGTTCTAATAAAATTTAGGATGTAAATAAATAATTTTTTTTAATTCAAATAATTTGATGTTTTCAAGAACGTAATGGAGGTTATGATTTTATTTTCCGAAAGTCGGATAATGGTGGTAGCGTGGGCACGACGTGTTAATTGGTGACAATTATTTACCCACAAATAAAAAAACCTCATATCTCTAACCTTCACAAAACCCCAAAACCCAAATCTAATACACCACCCAACCTATATAACCCACCCCAAAACCAATAACCACCTAACCTACCTATCCAAAAAAAATTACCCACAAACAAACCCAATACCCAAACTAGCCCAAGAAAAAAAAAGGAAGTAGTTGGGCCGAACGGCCTACCAACCCAAGAAAAAGAAAAAAAAAAGAAAAAGAAATTCAAACACCCAAATCCCTAAAATTTCCCAAACCATTTTTCTCCCTATCTTCTCCATCTACTTTAAAAAAAAAACCCTAACCCAACATAAAGCCACGTCGCTGCCGTCGTCTAGCGCCGCTACCACCATCGCCATTCGTCATCTTCGTCGGACACGCGAGTCCCCGTTGTACTACCGTCACCGAATGCCACTTCTCGAAGCACCATCATCTTCTCTTCCTCCAATCGCCGGCCGACACTTCGACCACCATACATCGGCTTTTCTCAACCATCCACCACCCTCTTGACCGATCGGTACCCTTATCCTCACCCCGTGCGTCGCCTCTCTTCCCTTCCCCATCTCCTCCATTTCTTCTTTTTCACCCACACCGTCACCTTTCAAAATTAGGCTCAAGCCTCGCCGTCGCTACCATCGCCGCCACCCTCACTGCCATCGCCGCTGTCGCCATTACCATAGCAAACAGAACCGACTATTCGTGGTGCCTACACGAAAACCATGGTCCGAACTTAGAACTAAATGGCCAACAATATTCCGGCTTCATTCAACCGAAGTCGACCTCGATTTTCAGCGCCTCTAATCGTCGATATAACCAACGATGACTCCGAGCCTTCTTCACCCTTCTAAACCGAATGGCCGCCCCAACAAGAACTCGTCGATGACGAAGTCTGACTCCGGTCAAATAGCACACTCGAACAGCAGCCCCGCTATCCCCGAAAGGTCGATTTCTAACCCTCAGCCTTTTAACTCGAAGGAAGTCAGGACTTCTAACGGCAATGTCGAAGGGCCCCCAAATGAGAACGAGCGTGTCTCCCAACGTCAAACACGATCGTCTACCATTCAAGCCTGTCGACGACCGACTCATGAGTCAAAAACATCCCTGAACAGCAGTACTGACGCTGTTGGAAATTTAAGTCCACCCGACTCGCCTAACGAATATGTTCGACCATCACGAGACGGTCAACGCAATAGACGAGGTCGTGCAAACACTATTTCTACCAAAGGTCGATTACAAGGATTTCTGGACTTTTTGACCTCAAAGCACGAGCAAGATACGACGACATCCGACAATGTTTGCTCCCGGTCTGTAAGCAAATCGATCTCTCTACTCTTGATATGTTGAATATCCGCGATACGGTGATTGGCTATTTTGATGCTATTGGTTGGAATTCATTTGCTACTATTTCTTGTAATGCATATTATGAGTTGATTTATGAATTCTACACTACATTTAGCTTCAATATTAATGCATTACGCACTGTTGAAACACAAAGCATTATATGTTTTCGTTTGCTTGGTAAGGACTTTCGGATGTTCATTTCTGAATTTGACATTGCCATGGGTTTCGTCGACCCTAACAATATTCAATCCGATTCCTATCATACTGCTCTGTTAGATATACCAAGTAACTTTGATTGTAATGGCCTAAATTCAAGATTATCGGAATAATGGTTTCGCAACCATAAATCCGATTTAAATAGAAATTTATTTCAATATGTTTGCATGAGTCTTTATATGATAGGAAATATTTTTATAAATATTTATAAAATGTTAGTAATGTGGTATTAAACTTTCGTTAGAAAATTTTAACGTTTGGGTAGGTAATTAAATGAAAAGGACTAAATTGAAATGAAAGTAAAAGTCGAATTATAGATTAAAAGAAATTATAAATGACCAAAATGGCAATTAAGCCATTTTGTCTAGATTGAGGCGGTTAATTGAAGAAAAATCTGAGATTTTTAGTTTATTATTATATTATTATATTATTATATTATTATATAAAGAAAGGAGAAAAGAAACAAAAAGGATAAAACAAAGGAAGAAACAGAGAGCAAACGTGAAGGGAGAAAGAAGAAGAGAAAAGAAAGAAAAAAAAAGGGATAATATAGTTTTTAAAGCTTGGAGTTTAATTTGGTAAGTTAATTTAGTCCTTTTCTTTTAATTTTGATGCTTTATAAGTTTTAGAACAAAGTTTTGATGAATTTAAGTCGAAATTTTTGAAGTTTCAGAGTTTTTGAATATAGCATATGATGAATAAAATGATGAATTAGTGGTTTAATTGAAAGAATTTGAAGTTAGAATTGGGTAAAGGATTTAATTGTAAAATAAGCTATAACAAAACTGTTTTGGACAGCAGCAGTAGAGTAAATTTGAAAAATCACTAAAAATCGTAGAAGTGGAATTAGAAGTTGAATGAGATATGAAATTAAAGCTTATTGAGTCTATTTTCATATGAAAGAAACATGGAAAGCAAAGGAATTCTGTAATTTGAGATATTTATATTTTTGTAAGACTGGTTCAGAGGGATTTCGGGATCCCCTGTTCTGACTTTGAAAAATCATAAAAAATTGGAGAAAAATAATTATGGGCTTAACTTTATATGTTTAGAATCCTGAATGAGTCTATTTTCAAATGAAATAAATACAAAGGTCATATGAATTCTGTACGAAGAGTAATTTGATTCGTAGTGAAGAGAGGTCAGAACAGTCAAACAGTAAAATAGGGGAAACTTTAAGAATAATCTGGTATTGATTGGCCATACCAAAAATTCTGAAAATTTTATGGGAAGAAGATATGTGAGTCTAGTTTTAGGGAAAATTAGTGGTTCTTCATTTGGAGCTCTGTAGCTCGAGAAATAAATAATTTAGTGACTGTGACTCAAGTAGACAGCTTTGAATAAGCTAAAAATAATAATAGAATTATAGAAAATGCTACATGTGAACATGAAATGTATTGAATTGATGATTGAATTTATTTATTTAGATCCGGAAAACTCAAATACAAAGCTAGATCGAGGAAAGGAAAAAGTTCCGGATTAGTAGATTTTATAAACGAACTAGTATCGAGGTAAGTTCGTGTAACTTGAATTATATTCTTAAATGTTTGAAATGTATGTTATTGATATGAATATGATTTGAATGTCCATTGTATGAAATTTGATGAAACATTGATATATTTGGTAAAAAGGGGAAGAAATCCCGGTTGAATAAAAGGAAAATTCGATGGATCTCTGAAAAGGAATTGACGGTAAAAAGGATCTAGCCCGGACGGATGATCCTATCTTGATATAGCCCTCCCGAAGAATATGTGGAAAATGGATTTAGCCGGATGGGTAATCCGAATTAAGTCAATTTAGCTCGGTGGTAATTCAGATCCAAGCTCATTAGAGTAATTGTCGTTGTGTGATTTAGCCTGGGACTGGTAATCCCAACAATACTCTATGAGTTTATATTTGTGATTTAGCTCGACCGTAATCCATTTGTAAAGATGAGGTTCATGTGGAGTGTGCTCTCTAAAATGAAAATGTGCGCACATGAATATGAATTGACGGACCGATTTGTACACTAAAGTGTACCTCTGAAAATCCATTGAAATTCCGAGTAATTCAACGGGATAAATATGGAAAAATAACAAGGAAATGGAAATCATGACATTGATGAGCTCATCAATCATGGCGTGTATACTATTGATATATGGAAATTAATCGACTAACTTGGATGTTGAGTTTGTGAATACTAGGGAAATAATGCATTGAGTGAGTATACGAATGTTTATTGCTTGTAATGATTATACTAGGTAAGTATAATTCTTGTTACATGGGCTTACTAAGCACAAAGTGCTTACCCTATTTCCTTTTTCCCTGTTTTGTAGTGTTAAGAGCTCGGAGGTCGGATCGGTGGGAGACTCATCACACTATCAACCCTGATATTTCGGTATTTAAAGAAACTTTAGTTTGGAAATGAATGGCATGTATAAGCTAATAAAATAAATGTTAGTATGAAATAAATGTAAGGTCAGCCATTGGTATGGCTTATCTGTTAAAGTTATTTTATAAATATGCATGAATTTTATTTTGAAAATATGTTGAATTAGAATGGTTTCGGTTTCAAAAAAAAAATTGTAAACTCCGGTAATGCCCTGTACCTTATTCTGACAACGAATACGGGTAGGGGGTGTTACATTTGTTGGTATCAGAGCTACGGTTTAGTCGGTTCTAGGACCGATATAGTGAATACGGATTAGCTATACATGCCATTTAAATTTTTTTTTTTTTATAGTGTGATATCTCCCGACCGCTTAAATTGTGTTTTCCTTATAGTAATGTCATCGACCGAGCTCAACTGAGGAAGTCGAGAGTCATGCTCCGGCTTCAATACAAAGAGAAGAAACTAGCAGTAGAGAAGGCCCGGTATAGAGGGTCAAGGGAGGAGGCAAAAATAGCCTTCTTTCAAATGATGAATGAATGGTTTACCCAATATATAAGAACTAACCCTACAAAGGCAAAGCAAACTCAAGCTCCCTCCTGTTTCCTCCACGGTTCCCGAGATTCCACAGGTATAGGTACCGAATCTGTCGAGTAAAAGGAAAAGCTCCTGTTGATAAAATCCGAAAATATGGGGCCGAAGAATTTCGAGCAGCAGTTGATGATGATCCCGAACGAGCTGAATTTTGGTTAGAAAATACTACTCGGGTTTTGGAGGAATTATCTTGCACACCAGAAGAATGTTTGAAATGTGCCGTTTCAACGCTAAAAGACACGACTTATCATTGGTGGAATACTAAAGCTTCATTGTTCGAAAGAAGAAATTACATGGGAATTCTTCCGATCGAGTTCAAAAAGAAATATATCACCAGAGATTCCTTGATCAGAAAAGAAAAGAATTTCTTGAGCTGAAACAGGGCAATAGATCAGCATCTGAGTATGAAAGAGAATTTGTTCGGTTGAGTAAATATGCTCGAGAATGGGTACAGTCGGAAGCTGAAATGTGCAAACGATTTGAAGAAGGGTTGAATGAAGAAATTAAGCTACTTGTTAGAATTCTTGAAATTCGAGAGTTTGCTACACTAGCAGAACGAGCTTATAAAGCAGAAGAATAGAGCAAAGAAAAGAAACAGGCTGAGAGGGAAGCTCGAATTTTTAGTAAAAGACAAATGGGAAAATGTAACACCCCTTACCCGTATTCAACCCCGGAATAGGGTACGAGGCATTACCGGAATTACAAATTTATTTATCAGACATTTTATTTCATTTAGCATTTATATTTGAAACCAATCAAATTCAAACATATTGTCCCTTAAACATATTTATTTTTCTCGTCATGTCTTACATAAATTTATTACTCATCTCAACATACTTAATTATCTTGTATTAACATATTAAAGATAATCACATATTTACA